>OW569417.2:15997913-16622913 GCA_937662695.2 Halyzia sedecimguttata | reverse complement strand
CTATGTATGAATTGTTATAATGTCAACCTATTTTCCTGAGACATGACATTGTCTTATTCATTTCAGCAATCGAAGAATTATGAGAAGAAAGTGTATTCTGAAATGTGAGAAAAGTGAGAAAAATCTCACTTGTTTGTTCCGAAATAAGTTTTTCTCAGAAAAGTCTTACATTTCGGAACGGAACATGAAGTAAGAGATCTGAGATAAGTGAGACTGCTTTTCATCATGCTCAGTTCTCTCACTTAATGACGGGACTGACGGAAGGGAATATTATACCTTCAAAACTATTATGTTGGTGTTGAAATACTCGTATTTTGGCGATGCAACGGGAACATCACCCAAAAATGTTTCAAAATATTACGTAAATATTGAAAGCATAATTCTGTAGTTCGAGAGAGGAGAAAAGTTGGTGAACGTAGATCAGGAAATTTTTGATCGATTACAAGGTAATTTTCCTTATTACTTCTCTTCTTTCAGACATGTTTTATGGAATATCTACTAGTTGTAGGTACTTTAAACCTGTGTAATTAGATTCTGTTTCAATATTCTACAATTTATTTTTCATAGGAATCCATTGATATAATTCCCAACTCTGAGAACCCAATACTTTCGGAGATATAATTTGTCTGTCTGAACAATAGCGCCAAAAAGCTCTTGTCCACAAGGCGTGAACCAATTTTTCTCTCAAATTTCCAAATTAGCAATCTTTCATAACCAGCACCAAAATCAAGTCCAGACCGGTAACAGAAAGAAACGGCTTCTAATTTCCTCAATTTCCTTGATATAACTGAGAATATTCAGATACGGAATTTTTCGACAATTCGAATATTATTCGATCAATAAATTATTGGTAATCTGGTATTGGACTATACCATAATAGTAAAATGCAACTATTCAAATACTCATATTTAAAAACTCTGAGCCTCAATTCGAACGCTGACATCCATCAAGAATGAAAATTTCCTTGAGAACCATCAGCTGATTCACCCAGCATTCTTTCTCTAATCTTCATTAGTGAGAGCTGATTCCCCCTACAAATCCAAGATTCCCCATCCAAACGAAACAAAAACAAAAACGCAGAGTCATGACATTAAACCTTTGATAATCTATTAACGATGTTCATTTACAGTAGAGGCTAAATTGATTGGTGAATGAAACTACCTACGTCTTAAAAAAACGCTCATAGTTCTTACTTAAATCTAGAGTCTTATTCTTCAGGGCTCTACAATGTAATTTATAAACTATATGAGGGTACACACGGAAAAAAATCATAATTTACATTCAAGTATACACATAGTCTTGATGAAATATTCTAAAAGCAAGTTGTTTCATACCTGAGTTGAAACTATTTATCTTGAAAGTAGAAAATACTGTTTTTGTTCTGAGAAGACACATATACTTATTCACCAAGATTACGATACATTTTATTGAACATGTTATATTCTCAATACAACAAGATCACTACAATGAAAGCAAGAACCGCTATTGAGTTCTATTGAAAATCATTTAGTATTCTCTAAAGAAAATGCAAGACTTGAGCCAAAATTATTTAAAGTTGATCGTAGCCTAATTCTGACATTGAATAAAAAGCAACACTATTTTATAGCTAGAATATTAATTCTTAATTGTAGGAAATATTCTACTGATGGAAGTGTTTCAATAATTATATTGAGAATAGCTCTCATGCTTGAAGTCTAAGAGATCTCATATGAATTCAGGTACAACTTCACCCAAGAACAGGCTATTCTTATTCGAAATAATATTATATGCGCAGTCAAGTCTCAATACACTCAACTATCGTGTATCGATTGAGCAAATCCACATATCTGCACCGGGTGGAAAGGTTGGCGGCGGACATTTTGGACGCGGATCCAAAGAGAGCATGATCACGATCGGCAACAACTAGTGATTTTATAAGTTTATATATGTAGTAATGAATATGAAGAACATTTTAAACGAATGGGAATTGGCCGAGTTAATTTGAGTATTTAACAGTGAGTACTTATAATATACTTTATATAATTTCATTGTAACCCATAATTTCATTTTCAGGAACCTGATTGCACCAAACTGTTATGCAACTTTTTACTTGGAACTTGGCACGTCGCAGCAAGAAAAATAACAATCCGTTTCACCAAATAGCTGAGCAAAATATTGTGCAAATGAATAAATGACATATCCCCTTACACATTCTGCAAAGTGAAAAATAGCTATTCTGTGCATTCCTTACTTACTTTTGTACCGATTCTATTTTTCGGAATGAATGACATTCAAATGGTATGGATTGTCAAGTGGTAGGTACATCATTGATTATAATTCTTTTTGTTAATGTCCTTCCAACTACCTGAATTTTTTTTGACAACGTGATATTTGATCTCCTATATTTGAAAATTTGAAGTTAATTTTCACTCCAGCGTCATCAACTTAGTATCATAATGATATTTTTTTCAAACATTAGTAGTGGGTATTTATTCAAACTAGTCCCATATATGTGCGTCGCAAACTTAGCCAAAGGTTCCAACAATGATAGCTATCATTGATTCAATTTATTGCGACGCTTAGATATGGGACTAGTTTGAATAAATACCCAATGGTATTTTTTGAAATAAATAACATTTTGATACTAAGTAGATGACGCTGGAGAGAAAATTAACTTCAAATTTTCAAATATGGGAGGTCAAGCATCACGTCGTCAAAAAATTCAGATAGTTGGAAGGACAACAAAAAGAATTATTTTCTATGATGTACCTACCACTTGACACTCCATATTATTTGACTGTCTCTCATTTCAAAGGGAATTAAATTAAGAACACTTCAAAATTGATATGAGTTTCACTATACTCGGAGGGATAGTATAGATGATTTTCAAACAATTTTAAGAATAATATTGATATGATTAGAAATATTCTCATTTCAAGTTTATTACTTGTTACTCTGCATTAAGAAAATAGTTGCTCAGAAAATAACTATACTTATTCGGAAACTGAGAAAGTTTTGCTAAAAGACAGTTCTATATTCATTTCAAGTAGGCATATTCTTAGTTGAAGTTATGCTATACGTTAAAATTAGTGTTACTATACTATTTTCAAGTTTGTTATTCTTTATCGGAAGTAAGCTGAACTGATAGGTATAAGAATAATGTGCATATTGCATTGAGTCAAGTTATCATTGCGGATATATGAGTCTACCATAGCTTCCAATCAAGACTACTAGTCTTGCTCGCAGTGTACTTTTTTTTCTGTGCATATAAAAATTAAATAGGTACATCACAATTTGTACAATTTTTTCTTTCTCTCAATTTTTGGCGCTCAATTCGAACGCTGACATCCATCAAGAATGAAAATTTCCTTGGGAACCATCAGCTGATTCACCAAGCATTCGTTATCTAATTTTCATTAGTGAGAGCTGATTCCCCATACACATCCAAGATTCCCCATCCGAACGAAACAAAAACAAAAACGCAGAGGCCGGAGACATCGACAGGAATTAATTAGGAAGTTGGGGGCATATGTTTTGTCCAAAAGACACGAAAAAAGAAGTGGAGAATGAATCGTTCAAATTGGTTTTCATTCTGCTAGGGGGGACGGACTTCGAATTAGACGGTTTTGAATGTTTGGCTGTGTTGTTTGAAAAAGGTTTCCGAGAATCGGGTCCGAGCTAATGCCGCAGTCCTCAGATTTGATTTGAATACGACTAATTGAAAGTTGCCGTTGGCCGAAATGAATTCAAATAGAGAGGTAGCGAGTTGTTTTCTAGAGCGGAAAAGCTGGACAGTTCAGAATTTGATTCGGATAGATTTCGACGCTTTCAAAAGAAGGTCATGGCGATTGGATGCACATAAAAGCCGGATTTACGGAAATTCGAAAGCATTACCACCCAGTCCATCTATGTTTGGCACGACATTATGCAGCTTCTAGCAGACATTATTAACTTTTGGATTATTTTCCCAGATAATCATTCGAAATAGTGCAGAAATAGTTATTTTCCTAACAAGTGCGGAAAGTGATACTTTCCCGCACGCGACTGCCGTTGACCCGAACGACGCGAAGCGGAGTTCGGGCAAGCAGTCAAGTGCGGGAAAGACACTTTCCGCACGAGTTAGGAACAATATTTTTTCTACGACCGCATAAAGATTCAAAAAGCACATTGAAAATACAAATTTTATTTCAACATACAAAACATTTCATGAAAATCCACTATTTATTTATTTACTATTAATATTAATGTTGAAAACACAATTTGTTGCATTCTGCAAATGCGTCAGAATAGCCGGTCCAGAGTAATTTGTTGGTGGTAACTGGCTTTCAAGAGTAACACTCGTTGATTGCAACGTGCATGATGATCACAGAGACGGCATCGGTTGCAAGTTGCCAGTACCAGAAAGAATTTTATTGGAAATGGTTTTTTTCTGTTCTACAGAGTCCTTCAAATAACCCTCAGCAACAGCAGTTGACTTCCAGCCTCCAAGACGTTTTGTGTTGGTTATCCCTTCGCCTGAATCTGCTAGAAACGTTGCCGAGGATCGTCTAAAACTGTGACCTGTGTAACGTTCTGGGTTAGGTAGGCCTAAGTAGGAAGCGATCTCTGCCGGCATTTTACCGAATGTGTTTATGCCTAGGCACTGAACAGAACATCTTGAGGTATGGTTTTTCGATTCGGAAATTTTCACAATAATTAGGTTTCCTTTATCTTGAATATCGTCAAGCGTGATTTTCACAAGCTCCGCTCTGCGAAGAGCACCGGCTAAAACAAAAATGGTACCTACTTTAATCATAAGATATATCTCATTAGGGGCTAGCATAAACTTGGATATGTCTTCTTTGGTAAAAATCTGCGCTTTCTGTGGTCGGAAACCAACATTTTGCTTTTTCAGGAACGATGTCAATTTATGAAACGTGCTTATGTCCAGGTTTTGTTGTATTTTAAGTAAACTTTTCACCATCGAGTAACGCGACCATATGGTATTGGATTTCAGTACCTTACTCAGCTCGGAAAAATACACCAAAAAAACCTCTTCTCTGAAACTATTCACTCCGTTTTCCTTACACCAGTTTAAAAAGTGGTTGTATTGCTGTTCGTATCTTTCTCGTGATTTACTTGGTAACAGGTCTGAATTTACCTCATCTGCGGCCTTTAATATTGCTTCTGGAAGCTCTTCGTCTGACGAATCCATTAAAATATGGCTTTTATTGAAAGTAATTTGAAAATGCCAGAATCGGACTTTTCGTCAACGCTTCGATTTGAAACTTTGACGTCTTGATCACAACTTGGTTGCCATAATAAATCTTTGGTTACCACACCAAACCATTTGACTCAGCTTAGTTTAATTCTTATGAAAAGTATATAGGGTATATAAAAGTATCGCAATTTCTTCATTCCAAAGAATGAAAAATAGTCTGGGTTAGATTGAATTTTAAAACTTATATTAGTTTGAATAGTAATATACAGGAGAAATCCATGAAATGTACATTCAATAACGATAAAAAGACATATTTTACTTTCCCGCACTAGTGCGGGAAAGTGAGTTTTCCCACACTAGTGCGGGAAAGTGACACTTTCTGAACTAAAATGAGGGCGGGAAAGTGGGTTAAAACGCACGGTCGTAGAAAAAACATGTTTTGCTATTTCAGTATCGTAATGAGTTCATTACAGCACTAAAAACAGTGCTGTAATGAACTCATTCCCGCATTGTTTCTAGTTATATTTTTCGATCCTATCAAATTTCAACACACGTCAACTGTCAATATAAAATAAGCTGAAATAACTGTTGAGAGGACGAGTTTTATTTTCATAAAATAAGGTACTAGAGGTTTCCTAACTTTGAATCATTCATGCTATTTGGAAACTGTTTTAAATCTGATCTCCATGCCCTACGTACGATGCGAATCTAAATTCCGTAATCTGTGAAGTTTCGTAACAGTCACAAAACAAAGGTCACTAGGAAGTATAATCCGAATTTTTCATTAAATTTCAACAGTATTTCATAAAAATGGCCTGAAATAGAGAAGATATTGTCTAATACTCGTTGCAGATGGCAATTCCAATACTCATGCGTTGATGCTCATTTGTCGCTCGGTTTCGAATTTCACATTCGTGTTTGAATAGGAGCCCATTCTGCAACTTGTTTTAGATATACTTTTTTCAACGCATATGGTGGTAGTATTGACTCATAAATTATTCAGCTCTTTATTCTTTGAAAAATCGCAACATAACATAATTTTCAGTTCTTGAAGATGAACAATTATTGCTCCATTGCTGTTGAAAAAGACCTTTATAATATTGTTGCTGTTACAGGAACAATTCGTACCTATTAAGTACTGCTTAATGTGCCTACTCACCCCAAGTAGAAAAAATCCACATGAATATTCACTACATACTATTTTATTCATCAACACTAGGTATTTGATCATAGAATATATATCACTTACATTCTTGTAATGCACTAATTCACGAATTCCATTCACTAACTTCTCAAGAAATATAATTATTCAAGCCGTGCTAGTAAACAAACCGACAAACATGGCTGAATATCGTTTAGCGTACTTCTCTAGACCATGTTGCCATTTAATCACTTTCCAGACTTTTTTATAGATAGTTTTGCTTTAGTTATCTGTGGAATGGTTATACACACTACACGAGCAACTTCATTCTTATCCACTACAAATATTGACCGACACATATTCCGGGAACGATTCAGCTGCTGCCTGGTCAAATAAAACAGCCACTTCACATTTCCTCATCAAACAGTTCTTAGATAGTCCTCTAAGCAATGAAAACTTCAAGAAATAAAGGCAAATTCTATTCCAAATTGCAGAAACAAGTCATCAGCTAGTTTAACAAACTATCAACATTCATAAAGATAAACAATTGTTTAGTAAAGTAACCCTATCGAAATGAATAGAATCAGAAAAAAATCAAACAATACACTGCAGTATATATTTAAAAAGGTTGATATAAAACTGGCTTTAAAAACTTCCATAATATTTTAACAGGAAATGTATTCGATAAACTCTGGCACGGTAAAATCAGGTATATGAAATTAAATGTTTAGATTGCAGCAAGTGCTACATTGGGAAAATAACCAGTAGGTAATATTTGCACACGGTATGAAGAGCATAAGGGACCCATTCAAAACAACAATATCGATGAATATGCTATTGCAGATCATGTTTCAACAGCCCGGCTACTCAATTTCTGAGAATTTCATTAAATTGTTGAAAAATTCCATTGAATTATAGGTGTTTTACTGAATAATGATCTAACCCCTATTAACAACTGATTTTTTTAAATAACCAGCTCATGCCTAAGGGTAATATCAGACCATATACGAGTACAGTAATAGATATCTTGCTTCAGTAACGTTTCATCTCAGAAGATAGGAAAATCGTTTTCGAAGCATAAGTCAGACGACAAAATTTGGTATGGCCAAGGGTGTATTTACACGTGTAGTATGAATGGGACATTACCAAAATATATTTTACTTCAACAAGAATTCTGCAAACTTACATTTCTAGGAGTATTTTCGCCGCATTTTATAACATTGAAGCACTTTTAAGATGTCGGCCCGACAGGCTGGGAGTTCGCCGATAGATCTGTTATTCCTGGGTAATAACTGAGGGAACTGTTTTTTTTAATGTTTAATCAATATATTCCTTTGATTACAAAAACGCACTGACGTGAAGTTAGGAAGTTTTGCGCGTAAGTTCTATTGTCCATTCTTCTGTATTGGATTAAGACTGTCCAATACAGGAGAATGGCAATGGAACATAAGCGCAAAAGCTCATCACTTCACGTTCAGTACTTGAACCAATTTCGCTTTTCGTAATTTTTTTGAAATTTTCTAGGTGTATGGTTCTTACAAAATGTTAAACACGTCTTAATGTCGATATTATACAACTATAGTTACCAAGCTTCAATTCGATCGAGTCTATATTTGTTGAGTTTTCGAGGAAATAATATTCCAGAAGGGTATACCTCCAAAATCGTTGGACGGATTATGCCCGTAGACGAACTTAACTCTCCCATTCAGATACGCAACATACCCTGAAAATTGCCAGTCGCTGTTTCCTTTCGTTTGAAGGTTATAGAGGCATCACTCAACCATCCATCTACTGAACTCAAGGCTGCTCGAATCTCCAATGGTATATATCCGATCATGTTCGAACTTAGAATTTTCTTCAATGATTTTCAATAATTTTTAGAAAATTTTCTAATGACACGATCCTCACAAAATTTCTGGAGTATTTTAGTGTTAGCATTCTACAACTAATAACCGTGTTTGAATTGCATCGGTTTAGTATTTTTCGAGTTATTGAGGAAATAACAACCAATTTCAGATGGGTATGACTGCAAAACCGTTTTGCCAATTATGCCTATAAACATACTTAAATGTTGCATTCAGATGCAAAACCTAACCGGAAAATTTTACGTCGCTAACTCTTTCCGTTCTCAGGATGTCGTGACATACAAAAATTATTTTAATAAGGTTTTTAATATTATCTAGTGACACGATTCTCACAAAATTTCACACACGTGCTTCGGTTCATATTCTAGAACTATTTACCAAGTTTCAATTCGATCGCATTTGTATTGGTTGCAAACCAAATTACTACTCGGAAACCATTAGGCCGATTATGCCCATTAACAAACTTGTCCGTCGCATTGGGATGTTCCACCTACCCTGAAAAGTCGCCAGCTTTTTCCGTTCTCAAGTTATTATGGCAGCGGCCAGACAGAATCAAATTTGACCTCGAAATCTTCATCAGGGAGTCGAATCCAAACGTTTGAGACCATTTTCGGCAAAAAATTCGAAAATTACAGACATTTGGGCAAAATGATAACGCGATTTTCCTCAGAACAGACGCGCAAAAATTAGTACGGAATCAAAATAATCAAACATCAAATACTCTATATGATTTCCTAAAAGTACGTCAGGCGAACTATACCAACTAATAACAATATGAAACAATCAAGTAAATCAATGGATTAAACAAATTCAAATAATTCAGAACCATATTTTAAAAATACTGACCGCCAATCTTGGCGTATATAACAACAAAATACACGCACTGCTTTTTCAGATTTCTACAACACCATTTCTACATTTCAGGAACAAAAAGAAACGCTTGAGATTCCTACTCGAAACAAAGGGCTAGGTAATTTCAACTTGGTCGACGATCGCCTACGATCACAGAAAATTCTGTGACAAATTTGACTGTGGAATATCAAGATGTAGTCATGTGACAAATGATTTCTGATTTCGATTAAAATAATTTAACGAATTCAAATGATAAGGTATGACATATAGGCAAAATTTATGTTGCGAATTTGTCAACAAGAGATAATATTTCTATCCTTATATCTTCCCTTCTTCCTATGGGTACACGTTCTGTGGCATATCAGATATATCTGTCGAAAGAAGGTAGACTATTTTCGAGGAGGACAATGAACCCTATCACGCCACTAGACTCTAAACAACGAATTGCTCTACTTCTATTAAACTTCCTATTCATAAAAAATAATAAGAGAAAGAGGAGAGCGGAGAGATATAACGACATCAGAGATCCATCCTCCAGTTACCCCCATAAAGAAACTAATACCCCATCAGGGAGTACCAGGACATAACACAAATGCGGGAATGAAAAATCTTCATCGTCCCTTTTCATTAAATTCCCTTTTCCTCTACTCCCCGTACATAAATTGCACCAACGCCTTTGGCCGGATGAAATGTGTTATCGCCTTGCAGTGGCCATAACGTGAAACGGCTGCCTGTGTATATTGTGAACTAGAGTCCATTTTCTTCACGGAATCCTAGAAATTATATGGAGTTCATAATGTGTACAGCCAGTTCGTTGGACGCTTTATCTGGCGATTGGGAGAAGGTTCTGACTCCTGCCGGCCCATTACCTGAAACAATGAAGCTTTTCCACATATATAAAGTCGAATGGCAGCAGATTACCCGACCTGCTAACTATATGTTGCATACCGTCGGGGACGACTATTGAGTTGGTAAGTAGGAGTGATGCAAATAGGCAAAAGTACCAGTTCCCTTGAGGGGTTTCCTACAAGGCGTGTTCAATGGTTCACTGAAACGGAAATGTTGGAATATTAACACTCAGTTTGATTAGGAGGAATAACAGAATCAGAAACCTTATTCAAAATTGGTTCAAGCACTGGCGTGAAGTCAGGAGCTTTTGCGCGTATGTTCTATTGTCCATTCTCCTGTGTTGGACACTCTTAATCGAATTTACCACGGTGAATCATATTGTTTGTTCTTCTGTACTGGACACTCTCAATCGAATTCACCATGGTAAATTCGATTAAGAGTGTCCAATACAGGAGAACACACAATGGAATTCACCATGGTGAATTCGATTAAGAGTGTCCAATACAGGAGAATGCACAATAGAACATACGCGCAAAAGCTCCTGACTTCACGTCAGTGCTTGAACCATTTTTTGGCGCTCTAGTTCCTCGGAACTGAGGGCTTACAATTTGCCCAAATGTCTGTAATTTTCGAATGTTTCGATGAAAATGGTCTTAAACGATTTGGTTCGACTCACTAATCAAGAATCCGTGGTCGAAATTCATTCTGTCCGGCCGGTCTGGCCGTCCGGCCGGTCCGGCCGTCCGGCCAGCTGGCCGGCCGTAGGCACGATAACTCTCGAACGGAATGAGCTAGACAGTTGAAATTTTCATAGTAGGTTTTAGGGATAAATATCTCGGATAAGTTCGTTATTCGGCGAAATCGGACAGATGGTTTCGGAGTAACAAAAAAAAATTTTTTTTTTACAACACAAATTCCTAAGTAAATTTTTTTCAACAAGCAATTTTACCATAAGAATCCATTCATATCATTTTTAACTCTAACAAGCTAATGCTTTCGGAGATATGATTTTTCAAAATTTCAATGTAAATCGTATTTCTACGTTCTCACAGAATGATAGAATTATTCTGTGGGTGTTCTATGAAATGTTATAATGTCAACTTATTTTCCTGAGACATGACGTTGTCTCATTGTCATTCATTCCAGCAATCGTATAAATATGAGAATTATATCATAATATCATACTTTTTGTTGGTTGATGTTTTCATGCCGATGGTCAATCCATATGATGATGGGAATGGTAATGGTAAGTTAATAACATTGTCATTCATTCCAGCAATCGTATAAATATGAGAATTATAATATAACATCATACTTTTTGTTGGTTGATATTTTCATGCCGATGGTCAATCCATATGATGATGGGAATGGTAATGGTGAGTTAATAATATTGAGTTCAGAATATCTCCACTAAAAACAAAACTGGAATATTGGTGTATTGGAGTAGATTTGAGGAGAGATATATATTATCGTTCATCATAGAATTGAGGAATGAATATCACGGATGAGTTCGTTGTAGGGTAGAATTCTTCGATTGGTTTTGGATTGATAATTTTTGGCACTCTTGTTGAATTTAAATTCTTCTATGATGTTTGAATTCAATTTCTGCTAAGATGAAGTTCTAAATTTCGATAATGAATCGTACTTCTATGTTTTCACAGAATGCTATAATTATTCTATCTAAGCTTTATTATATGATCTGTGTTCATACTCGTTTATTTCATCCTGTTCTATAAGAGAGAGTCAAATTCATTTCAGCTATTTTAATTTGGTTTCTTCCATGGTGCAGTTCTCATTCTCAGATTGTTCATTTAATCTTGATAAATAATCTATTATTTGAATTGAATTTCCTTTATGATGCAGTTCTATCATAAGAATACATTGATATAATTCTCAACTCTGAGAAACCAATACTTTCGGAGATATAATTTGTCTGTTTGAACTAGAGCGCCAGAAAGCTCCTGCCTACATGGCTTGAACCCTTTTTTTAATAGAGTGAATAGTCTACAGGAAAAATATTTTTTTGTATTTCTCAATTTCAATCCAAAACGATTGAGAGAATATTCCCCGATGTCCATTAGAAGGAGTAATTCTTCTTTCATTAAACTATCCAGGAAATGTCAATTCAGATGTTACTCAACTGCAGTTCCCATCATCAATTTCATTATGCTAATTCTTAAGATAGTGGCAATCGACAGCCGTTCTCTGCGTTGCCTTGATTGATTTCACTGAACTAATCCCTCGCTGCCATCCATCAAGCTTGATTAAACGAGCCAGGAGCTGACGATGTTGAAGGATTATCCTCTAATATCTGAGCTAATGTTCTTTTTATACGTTTCACAGAAAGAACGGACTGGAACGCAGAAGTTTCAAAGGACGGATTAAAATGCGTTGAACGAGATATATTTAATCTACGAGAATATTTGCAATATAAGAAAAGCATCGATAAACTTGTTATTACAATAAAAAAAATTGGTTCAAGCACTGACGTGAAGTCAGGAGCTTTTGCGCGTATGTTCTATGGTCCATTCTCCTGTAGTGGACATTCTTAAATGAATTTACCATGGTGCAAAAGCTCCTGACTTCACGTCAGTGCTTGAACCAATTTTTTTTCCTATGCTTTTTGGCGCTTTGTTCTTGGAACGGAGTGCATATCAATTTTCCCAAATGTCTGTAATTTTGGAATTTTTGGCTGAAAATGGTCTTAAACGATTTGGTTCGACTCACTGATCAAGAATCCATGGTCAAAATCGATTCTGTCCAGCCGTCCGGCCGTCCGTCCGTCCGGCCGTTAACAGAATAACTCTCGAACGGAATGAGCTAGACAATTGACATTTTCAGAGTAGGTTCGAGGGATAAATATCTCGGTTAAGTTCGTTATTGGCAACATCGGAATGATGGTCTCGGAGTAACGAAAAAAAAACATTTTTTTTTACGTTACAACTTTTGAATTAGAATTTTTGGCGCTCTAGTTCCTTGGAACTGAGTGCTTATCAACTTGCCCAAATGTCTGTAATTTTCGAATTTTTCGATGAAAATGGTCTCAAACGATTTGGTTCGACTCACTGATCAAGAATCCGTGGTCGAAATTCATTCTGTCCGGCCGGCCGTAGGCACGATAACTCTCGAACGGAATGAGCTAGACAGTTGAAATTTTCAGAGTAGGTTTGGGGGATAAAGATCTCGGCCAAGTTCATTATTGGGCAAAATCGGACAGATATTTCGGAGTAACAAAAAAAAAAGTTTTTTGTTACAACACAAATTCCAAATTGAATTTTTTACAATAAGCAGTTTTATCATAAGAATCCATTCATATCATTTGTAATTCTAACAAGCTAATACTTTCGGAGATATGATTTTTCAAAATTTCAATGGTAATCTTGTTTCTACGTTTCCACAGAATGATAGAATTATTCTGTTGGTATTCTATGAATTGTTATAATGTCAACTTATTTTCCTGGGACATGACGTTGTCTCATTGTCATTCATTCCAGCAATCGTATAAATATGAGAATGATAATATAATATCATACTTTTTGTTGGTTGATATTTTCATGCCGATGCCGTCAATCCATATGATGATGGGAATGGTAATGGTAAGTTAATAATATTGAGTTCAGAATATCTCCACTAAAAACAAAACTGGAATATTGGTGTATTGGAGTAGATTTGAGGAAAGATATATATTATCGTTCATCATAGAATTGAGGAATGAATATCTCGAATGAGTTCGTTGTTGGGTAGAATTCGTCTATTGGTTTTGGATTGATAATTTTTTGCACTCTTGTTGAATTTAAATTCTT
Source organism: Halyzia sedecimguttata (assembly GCA_937662695.2). Classification (NCBI taxonomy): domain Eukaryota; kingdom Metazoa; phylum Arthropoda; class Insecta; order Coleoptera; family Coccinellidae; genus Halyzia; species Halyzia sedecimguttata. The sequence goes on along the minus strand of OW569417.2, from coordinate 16,609,224 downwards.
CTATGATGTTTGATTTCAATTTCTGCTAAGATGAAGTTCTACATTTCAATAATGAATCGTACTTCTATGTTTTCACAGAATGCTATATTTATTCGATCTAAGCTTTAATATATGATCTGTGTTCATACTCGCACATTTCATCCTGTTCTATAAGAGAGGGTCAAATTCATTTCAGCTATTTTAATTTGGTTTCTTCCATGGTGCAGTTCTCATTCTCAGATTGCTCATTTAATCTTGATAAATAAACTATTATTTGAATTGAATTTCCTTTATGATGCAGTTCTATCATAAGAATACATTGCTATAATTCCCAACTCTGAGAAACCAATACTTTCGGAGATATAATTTGTCTGTTTGAACTAGAGCGCCAGAAAGCTCCTGTCCACAGGGCTTGAACCAATTTTTTAAAGTTGCAATTATATCACAGGAATCGAATGATATCATTTTAAACTATAACAAGCTAATACTTTCGGAGATATGATTTTCCAAATTTCAATTATACATCGTAGTTCTATGTATTCACTGTTCATAGATGTCATCTTTTCTAGCTATTAGAGTGATGTCAATTCGTAGTTTGAAATCAAGTATCCGATTCTTGAAGTTGTGAATATATACAAGACTGTTTTGAAACCGAAAATAATATTGACTAGTTGCATATTGTAATTTACGTATAAATTCGCGATGATGTTTGAGAAGACTTAGAATTGGATCATTTCAATGATGTAGTTTATGAAGGCAATAGGAAAGAAGAACATAATGAAATCATCAAAACAAATTACTGTTCGTTGACCACTGAGGTTAATATTACATTTTACTTCCTTAAGTAGTAAGACATGTTCCTATATATACAGTATTTTCATAATGTTGTTAGTTAATATAGTTTGAACTATTGAATATACAATGATTATCCCGGTACATCCTTTACACACGTCTTTATGTCGATATTCTATAACTACTAGTTAGCGAGCTTCAATTCGATCGAGTCTATATTTATTTTGTTACTCCGAGACCATTTGGCCGATTTTGCCCAATAACGTACTTAACCGAGATATTTAGGTCCAAACCTAGTCTGAAAATTTCAACGGTCTAGCTCATTCTGCTCGAGACTTATGGTGTTCATAGACTAGATCAGTGAGTCGAAGCAAATCGTTTAAGAACATTTTCAGACAAAAATTCGAAAATAACAAATATTTCGGCAAATTGGTAAGCACGCTGTTCCGATGAACAAGAGCGCCAAAAAGCATGGAATATATTATCAATAATAAGCACGCTGATGAAACCGCTAGTAAATTCCAGTTGCAAATAAAGAAATAATTCAATGTTCTTTGGTTCCTTAAAAAACCATTCTAATTAACCGTTACTCGCTACAGCTGAATGAATAATTGCAGGAATAAAATACGTTGGCAATTAATATGAATATTTCATCATCGAATCAAACCTGAACTAATCATGACAGAATTGACCATGCATGGCAAAATTCTACAGTTTCAGTTATTCGATGATTTCAAAATTCAGTGCATATACATATTAACAAAGTCACATAGACAGCTTTGCAATGAATCCTTGAATGAGAATGGATTAAAATTGTATGGACGGTACAAGTGTCACGATCCCGCTAACAAATTCCTGCTACATTTTACACTGCAGCCAATATGGAAATAGTGCTAATTACGTGATTTGCGCCTGCATTTGAATTCGTAATGAGCTGATTATGTCGAATGGTCATTATCGCGGGCAAACAGTATCGCAGGGAATTCATCTTGTCGCTTGGCATATGCCGGTCATCAATAACGAAGCATCCATGAATGTATCACTGCGAATTTCATGATTTAGTTATAAGAGCTAATATCCCTAATATAACATGGGCTCTGTCGATGCGTTCATTTTGGTTTATAACCCAAACAATAAACTAACGGAATTGTGCAGCGGGAAAATATTTCCAATCTCTACTCGATTCTTCAAACAAATTGGAAATAAATTTATAGATATACTATTATGATATGTATTTTGAAAATTAAAATTATAGTGCGTGTTTCAGTAAGTTCAGTTCAGTAGTTAACATTATATGAATTGAATAGAAATGTCAATCTGTTTTTGGCACTCTTGTTCCTCGGAACAGAGTGCTTATCAATTTGCCCAAATGTCTGTGATTTTCGAATACTTTTCAGTTATATAATAATTATATCAATAAAGTACTTACCAGAAATTGTAATTGAAACACTGCAATTATAAGAATAATAGAAATTCAAAGTTAAGTCAACAAAACGCGATACCCAAGTTCGAACAACTTGGGTATCGCGTTTTGTTGACTTAACTTCAAATTTCTATTATTCTTATAATTGCAGTGTTTCAATTACAATTTCTGGTAATTACTTTATTGATAAAATTATTATATAACTGAAAAGTATTTTTCCAACAAATTATCTTTGTGTTCGTGCTAATGTTGTGGTTTAAATTTGTCCCATAGTACATGGGGCAAGCTTAACTAATCACTAGTCACACTTACCCCAGAGTATAATTGAATATATGTTCTATTATTTCAGACTATGGTACGAAATTACGTCCGTAAAAAAGGACATTTTAATTTCGATAAAACATTTGAGCCAAATTCATATTGAATAAATATTTTTAATCAAATATTCTGATAATGTTTAAGTTCTTCTTTAATTTACACTTGCCCCAATCGAACTCCTCTGCTATTTTTATTTTTTGAACACCGCATTTACACTTGCCCCAGTCTGTTGGGAAAGTGTCATCTGTTGTATCCTTACATAATATAAAATAAAGTCGCTTCCCGCTGTCTGTTTGTTATTATGTATGCTTAGATCTTTAAAACTACGTGAAGGATTTTGATGCGGTTTTTTTCAATAGATAGAGTGATTCAATAGGAAGGTTTATGTGTATAATGCATGCATAATATATTAGAGAAACACTGATACTTTTAGAGGTTTCTAATGTGATGTCGTTAATAAGCACATTCTTTTGGGCTTACATTGAAAACGCTGGCTGAACCCTACGAGATAGATCAAAATAATGTAGTACTGTATGGTACACCTTACAAAGGTCTACAAAAAAGTCCGCAATGGTATATGCCTATTTCTTAAGGATAACCCACAATAACCATTTTTTATCCTTTACATTCTACGAGAAATAATGGCTGTATTACGAAGCTATTATAAGCAATACAGCATTGATCCTTATCAAATTAAGTATCTTAAGTGCATTGTGCATTTAATATTGATCAATATGGCCATTTACAGCATGTAATTTAAATGAATATTTTCGAAGATATTGCAGATTTAAAACGCAGGGACATAGCGGTTGCGGTGGTACCGACCGGAGGGCCGGCACAGCCAGGATAGGGATATAAATCGAATACAGAGAGCCAAAGAATCATCTGTAGAGCGTGAGGCTCGCCTCAGCCAGGATAGATGTATTGATTCCCCGAATTCCTCTGATACCATCGGATTTACTGATCCAATTTAAACGCCTACAATTTCCGCTAATGATATATTTTACAATGACCATTAATTTATCGCAGGGTCCAACATTCAACGCTACAGGCTTATATTTGAGCGTCGAGTATTTTTCACATGGCCAATTATATGTCTCTCTTTCAAGAGTAACCTCTAAAGAAAACATGTTCGTATTGTCTAACGACAAAAATGCTGTGAACTTTGTATTATATAAAGAAATTCCGTAGTAGGTATATTTAGTATCAGCATTTCAACCGTGCGAAGTCGGGGCGGGCAGCTAGTCATTAATAAAATAAAATATAAAACCAAATACTTTATTGAATATTTCGATTTAAATTGTTGCCAGTTGCATCTGGATATGTTCAGTAGCAGATCTCTGAAATTTCGCTCAGACAAAATAAAATGGCATCCCAACAAACACGAATTTTAGAAATTTTGGGTCACACTTACCCTGGTGTACCTTTTTGGCGCTCTAGTTCCTCGGAACTGAGTGCTTATCAATTTGCCCAAATGTCTGTAATTTTCGAATTTTTCGATGAAAATGATCTTAAACGATTTGGTTCGACTCACTGATCAAGAATCCATGGTCGAAATTAATTCTGTCCGGCCGGCCGTAGGCACGATAACTCTCGAACGGAATGATCTAGACAGTTGAGATTTTCAGAGTAGGTTTGGGAGATAAATATCTTGGCTAAGTTCGTTATTGGGCAAAATCAGACAGATGGTTTCGGAGTAACAAAAAACTAATTTTTCTTTACAAGGCAAATTCCAAATTAAAATTAAAATTTTTCAATAAGCTGTTTTTTATAAGAATCCAATGATATCATAATTAACTCTAACGAGCTAATACTTTCGGAGATATGATTTTTCAAAATTTCAATAATAAATCGTATTTCAACGTTGTCACAGAATGATATTATTCTATGTATGAATTGTCATAATGTCAAATTATTTTCCTGAGACATGACATTATCTAATCAATCGAAGAATTGTGAGCGAAGTGAGAAAAATCTCAGCTCTGAGGGTAGTGAGACTGCTTTTCATCCATAGACATAGATGTAACTCTCGAACGGAATGAGGTAGGTAGTTGAAATTTTCAGAGTAGTTTAGAGAGATGAATATCTCGGTTAAGTTCGTTATTGGGCAAAATTGGCCAGATTTAATTTGATTTCTTCCATGGTGCAGTTCTCATTCTCATGATTGCTCATTTAATGCATCATATGAATACATTGATATAATTCCCCACTCTGAGAAACCAATACTTTCGGAGATATAGTTTGTCTGTCCACAGGGCTTGAACCCATTTTTTATAAATTGAATAGAAAATAGTTAACATTTGTGTTGAATTTATAGTGTATCTTTTTTGGATTCTGAGCTTGGCAGTCCATATATTAGGTATAATGAAGTGCCTTTTTCAATATTTCCATTACCCGAACACAATAAAAATATTCTAAAAAAATATCTTCAGTTCCTAACTCGATAGCAGAATTATAGCACGTACCTACGTCTCCATTTCTTACCGAAAGTATCGATGATAAATAGTCGCTGCATCTACACCCATCTTCTTTTTATCCCCATTTATCTTTCCTCAAAAGTTCGACCAATGTAAAATAACGAAATTAAACCGGAACCGTATAACTCGCCAAAAACTAAACGAATCAGTTCGAGAGAGACTCCAACGAACGATTTCCGAAAAACGAGAAGTCGGAATATCGTACATAATTCATCCACGAGTCTCTGAGTGAGTAGTTTTCCTTCCGGTTACGTTTCCACTCTTGTTCGTCTTCCGTCTAGACCTGCCGTGACGTGGGGGCCATTTCGAACTTTCCGCTCTTTAGCGTTTTTTTGCGTACCTGTACGTGCTCTCAATACCAAACACCACTTTCTTAACGAACCCCAAAATATTTCAATGAATAATGAACGACTGAATTGGGTAATCGATATGCACTCACTGTACAGGATGCGCCAAATTGGATAATTGGTACAGATGTAGCCATTAATAAATCATCGGCCATCTTGAAAAGTGTAGGAAGAACTTTTTCATCAATCTCCACCACTGTAAAATATTTTGATTCCTATTTACTCTTTCTAAGAGCAAATATTCTTCAAACTCAGCTTTCCAATATTTCGAAAGTTTTGTTGATTTTTGAAATAGGCTATCGATGTCGATACATTTTTTGATAGAATTGAACAATTTGATATAGTTTTCAAAGAATACCTTCCCAGTGGGTAGATCCTTGAGGGTGTTCATGGCGTATTCCTCATAACACTTTTCGAAACATTAAATAGCTTCATTTCTTTACCAGTTTTATTATACGTAGTTCCACAGATGTATACAATAATTGTTCACATCTTCACTACAAGGAGCCCAAGAGAATACATTTCTCCAGATGTTCAGATAGAGACGAAATTTTGAAAGCATTGGGATTTAGGGGCAATAAAAGTTGTCCGTAGAGTATTAAATTCATAATGGCAACCGTTGTTATGGTTATGAGCTATATTTTTTCTTGGAAAATAATCTCAATTATCGCAAGATCATAACGAATTATTAATCTTCTAAGAAATCGTGAATTTCTAGTAATTATAGTGGAAACTCTTCATATTCAATTGTTTTCAGTGGGAGTTGAAAAAAGTCGAGTCGTATATGAAACTTCATACAAAAAATTTAACAAGACTCTCGTGTTGCGCTGTATGTGGTCTCGGTATCGCCGTCAATATTTTTGAAAACGTCTCGTCTCGTCTCGTCGAGAAAAATCTCGCTCTCGCGTGAAGCCCTAGAAATAACAACATTTCAGATGGGTATAACTCCGAAAGCGTTTAGCCACTTATGCCTACTAACGAAACTAAGTGTCGCACTCGGATGCACAACCTACCCCGAAAATTGAAAATCTTTCCGTTCGAAAATTATCGCGGCAACGGCCGACCGGCCGGACAGAATCAAATTTGACCTTTATCACTGAGTCGAACATATTGCAAGAGACCAATTTCAGCAAAACATCCTTAACTTACAAACATTTGGGCATAATAATAACACGGTGTTCCCTAAAACATGGACGCAACGCACTGAAAAACTGCATTTGTTGCAAAAAACAACGGCTGAATGAATTCTGTTTCAGCATCATAATGATGTTTACGAACATAACGAAATCCAGCCAACTGAACAATTAATATTAATATACTTTTCTGAAATATCAATCACAGTGGGTATGTGGATAATATTTATTTGGGGTGTGTTCCAGTATGTTTCCATACATAACTAATGTGACATGGGACAGACAATTCAGGATACAGACCTCGTAATTAAAATTCGGTATTATGCCGTTAATTTCCAATGTATTTTTATTAAACTGTAATAAACAGTGGTAAATGCCCTTATAGGAGGGCATTTATCCGTGAATTATACATGAAATAATGGACCTCGTTCACATTTCCGTTCATAGGAATCGATTTTAGCTAAATTAATTCGAATACGTTTGCGTCGGTTGCTGCAGTATTGCTGGAAACTGGAATTTGAGTCGTGCTGATCGTACCTACTAATCGAAATTTGATGTAATGCTCAAGTTCAAAAGAATATATATATATATATATATCGAAATTTGATGGTGCGTCAGGTTTCTTGTTGAAACGTGCAGTCGAAGTAGGATGTAAACTACACAGCCAAGAACAAAATGCTATCATGTTGCCCAAATATCTGCATATTTGGAATTTTTGGCCGAAAATGGTCTCAAACGATTGGGTTTGATCGACCGATGAATACTCCGGGGTCAAATCAAATTCTGTCCTTCCGACATGTTTGGGGCATGAATATCTAGGTGAACTTAGTTAATGGGCAAAATCCGCCGAGTGGTTTCGCACTTATGGCCATTTTGAATTTGAGCGTTTAGAATCACCTAAATCATATTTATGCCAAATTTTGTATTGATCCGATTACTAAAAAATTGAATTAGAAAATTTTGTTTTCTCAATAACTCAAAAAATATTAATCTGATCAAATTTACACTTGATAGTTGAAGAATGTCGATACCAAAAAAAAAAATTTCCGCTTGAAATTCGGAAACGATATGTCGGATTTAGTAAATTATGGCATTTCGTTGACCAATTATGATTTCTTGGAGCGTGAAGAATTTAATGGAAAATGGACCTCTAGAAGCCCCAAAAAATTTAATCATACTTAACCTCCACTAAGTGATACACATACAAACTATAGAAATAATAAAACGAAATCGAATGAAGAAAGAAAAGAAAACACAATTTACCGACAATTAAAAATAATAGAACTAAAGATCAAATGGTATAAACCAACATTGGTTTCACTGAAAAAATCAAATAATATTATCCAAAAAGCCAATTATCTCTCAGTTTTCAGCTTAAACAATTCGATTGATTTCGTCTTAAATACGAGAGGAATGGAAATATAGTTACATCGTATCTGTACTGCGAGTGCATCTACATTTAGGCAACTCAGAGTATCTTCCCTGTACTTCTACTCATCTGATCACCCCTGTACGTACGCAAATTCTACTCAGACCGAATAATATGGTAGTGGCTTAGGCCACAAAGCCAAATCTTGCCAATAATATCCGAGCTACGCAAATCTCACACCCCTTAATCTAGTGATAGACAAAATGACCCATGAAGCCATTCTCAGGAACAAGTAATGAGAGTATAAACCAGAAAGCCTGGTCGTCTCTTACCAGGTACATTTCACAGCCCATCTTCCTAGTGACGAAATGATTAAGAAAGTAAGCATAAAAAAACTTCACTGCGATGCTAAGAAGGAAGAAAGACTGGAACAGGGAATTCACCACCCAAGTTTGAAAAAAAAATGCCATTAAATGGTACACAGATGCTTCGAATACTAATATAGGAGTTCGCGGTGGAGTATATGAGGTAGGCACCAAATGCTCACTATCGCTAGACTCCTATATCCGAGCGTCTTTCAGGAAGAAAAACTTGCAATCGAAATATACGTGGAGAGAGAAACTATCAGAGATGGGATATTGCAATCCATTCTGACAGTCAAGCTGCTATTAAAGCTGTGGGGCCAATGTTATAAGCTAACATAGGAGTGCCGGAGAGAACTTAATGAAGTAGGTAAGAACAGCACCCAACCAGCAAAGTTGTCTTACAACTCCAATGATTCGCGACTAATATATTTCTTAAGTATCATATTAGTGCTTCCAAAATATCAATTCATTATATTAAAGCTACATGAACTTAATTCTGTTGTGGATAATCGAAATACTTTATAAATTTATCGAGAAAACGTCTATACAGCAGATTTATGAAACATGTTATAAAACTGTTACTTAACCATTTGTTAAGAGTTTTATAACTAACTTATAAAACAATTCTGCTTATAAAACTGAATTGCTTTTTAATGGTTTCTTTATTAATTCTGGGGATATTTATAATTTTACTTTGAACATATTGAAAAACTATTTCAAAGATGTTCTGTATAACCTCATAAAACAGTTATATAGGAGGGCTTTAAGTTACAATTTTGCTTCCAGAACAAATGTCTTACCTATGCATAACTTTATCACTTCGCAGTTAATCAAGAATTGAAGGTAGAATAATAACATATCGTTGATTTTTAATTTGGAATTATATATACAGGTTCAGGAAGCATTATGCTACTGCTGAAGACAATTTTCTGTAGCTGCAAAATTATCACCACAATCATGTTTGTGTTTAAGATATCGACTTATTAATAAGATACGTTCATCAGATTACCTGTTATTTCTTCTTCTGAATGTCCTTGCAAAAATATGTATTCATCAGATATTCCACAGGAAAACGTTAACTGTCTCACTGATTTTACAGGTTATGTTGACTTTCGCGCGGTAGAACATAATAACATGTTTTATAGTAGTTGTAAAGTAGGTAAATTACCACGAAATGCTTGAAACTGATGCATAATCATTTTATAAGAGAACGCCATTAAACATGGCGGCATTTGTGATGACTCAGAGTGGGAGTGTTTTAAACACACTAAAAATCTCCAATGTGTAGATATTTCAACCATCCAAGAGCATGAAATGACTCAAAAATAATCTGTAGAACAAATTGGAATACATTTTCGTACAAAGGATTATTAGTCTGACAAGCCACATGTTTGTTTTGTTCAATTTTTTTATGTAAAACATTCGAAACAAGGTTGCACGTTTAAAATATGACATTTTAGTGCTACATTTCACGAAGAAATTTAATTAGCATTGATAATTTTGTTGTGTGTATACAAAAAAATGTCTGTAAGTGCAGAAGTTTATATAAATGAAATGGCTTCGGGTAAACAATAATGACACATGACATCTATATTTTCTCTATGTTGTTATAATTCAGGATTGCCATTTGCATTTTAAAATCAATTAATTTTATAGATATCATTCTATGTATCATTTTTATTTCAGAACGTTTATATGAAAAACCTTATAAAGCTATTACAAAACAGTTTTTTAGATGGTACCAGAATGTTCCTGAAATAGTCTTGTAATGTTCATGAAGAGCTCTATAAAATGTATCGAATGACAAAACTATTTTATAAAATGTGCCAATTCTGGGTTCATATCTGTTGTATAAACGTATTGAAAACAATTCAGCGACTAAGAATGTTTTATATGATTTTGGTTGAAAACGTTTCCACAACTATTATAAAATATGAAATTGCTAGAACCAAGACAAAATGGGCTCAAGGCCACTCGGGAATTAAAGGAAATGAGGAGGCCATCACACTTGACAAGAAAGGAGCACGAACTCCTTTTATGGGCCTGGAACCCTACTGTGGGGTAGGTAGATACACCTACAAAAGTGACTTTCGGATGAAAGAAGAAACTGAAAGAGGTATCTACTCTGGTGATCTCTCCCAGGAATGCGTCACCCCAAAAAATTCAGAACTTTGGCACTGTCAAATATATAAGAAGTATATGGATCTCAGTTAAAACACGCTGCACCTCCTCACCTTCCTCACAGGGCATTGTTGTCTTAAGAAGCATCATAGACCTAATATCCTATGGACGGAGCATTAAAAAGAGAGGATTGAAATATACCTGCGAGAGAGATGGAGCTAATTTAAGCACCTAGATTCCAATTCTACACTAGCTCCATCCCTTTTTTCACCCTATTTGGTGTCTTCCATCTCTCTCACATGTAGATTTCAATTCCGTCCATAGGATATTAGGTCTATGGGAAGCATATAATGATATTAGGGCCAGCAGAAACTGACGATGGCAGATTCTGTGATGATAATGAAACTCCTGACCACCTGATTACGGAATTCGTCGCCATCCATAACCAACGCAAGAAATGCTTTGCGCAAGAAATCTGCAGGAGGGAAGACGTAGCCTCCTTGAAGCCATACCAGGTACTGGAGTTCATGGAACTGGAGGACGAGCTGTAGATGGTGGTGACATTGACAGCTCTGACCTCTGATGGGGGGCACAATAGACCTTCAGGTCGCATTGCAACGTAACCCGTTACAACAATATATATTACGGACGATTTCTTTCTTTTCTGTTGAGAGCAAACCACCCAAACGAACATTATTCCAAAAATCTATTGTTAAATGGATATCCGTAATAATTTTAATTTTCATTATTATGCAGTATTCATTGGCGGAAAAAATTATCAATTCATATCACACAAATTGCAGAACACACAAATTTGTGAAGCCGCCCCCGCAGGAGACATCCTCGTCAAATATCTGTATTACATTCTTTCTCTAAACCGCTTACTTAAATACGAGAGCACTTTTATCGACTTCATAATCCGCGTTTTCTGGGTAATGGAAAAAGTCTGTTCGGATAATGTTACATTTTTACATAAGGAAAGCACAATAATAGCTTTCCGCCTGCTCCCATTTGAATCGTAGTCTACTCTTTATACGAGGAAATGTTGGCAATAATTTTATTAAAATAACATCTTTCCGTCGAGATTGCGGAAATATGTTCCGCGGAAAAAGGAATGGCTCAACTCGAACCCACCATATTCGGAGTGAATTGAAAGTTATGTTTATTCAGATTCTTTGTAAATATGTTTGGTGCATTTTTGGTGTACCATTTTTGCCGCGCTCGTTTCAAATAGATGAAATGTTTTTGTGCTATATACCGGCGCCCGGATGCGTACTGGCAATGTTTACCATGCTGCAACGCAAGCATGTTGTTGATGCAACGCGGTAAAGAATGACTTAACCAATGCTCTCTCTGCCCAGAAATAATTATCGTACCACGACTCAGCACTGGCAGGTGTTCAGACGTAGCAACTATTGTATTATGGATACAGGCTCATTCTCGAGGCATTGTTTGCCACGTTTCCTCAACATTTAAGGTGGTTTTCGTCGCCATTATATTTTCGAGTCCTATCAAAGACGACACTTGCTGTCATTAGCTAATTTCCGGAACTCTAAGAAAGAAATACTGTTTAGATAAATGTCGCCTTCTGCTAATCAGCCCTATTCTATAACTCGGATATAAATGAACGCAAAGGATCGTAATCTGACAAATCGAAATGTATCTCTTCTATCGCGTCCAATTTTGGTATTCTATAACCAATGTAGAAGACACTGCAGAATCGGAATTCTTATTTCTATTCGACGCTCTTGGAAGTAGCCGGCAACGTTGCATGTGCACGCAAATCTAGCCCTTAATAACCACTGACATTTATCAGTTTGTTTAATTTGGGTAACCTCACCTAGAAAATTTCATTAAGATATGCAGTTTATTTGCATGAATTTTAGTAGTAAACGATAACACGCTGTTTCTGATGGAGCAAGCGCGTAAAAAGAAAGGAAAGGGAGTTTTTTTTTTAATAAAAAGCGAAGTGAATAAATTTTCAATTTATCCCGTGGAATTTAAAAACAGAAAGAAAATTACAATTCTCCAATAGCTTCAAATGATTCGGTAGTCGTCAGAATTGGTTGTTCAAAGTATGAACTGACATCATTTATGAAATCGACAGCAATTGTTTAAGGTAAACGGTAAAGCTTCCTAAAAAATTCTTCTGGGATTTCAAAAGGATTACTAACTGGTATCCCTGAGTTTACGAAGTTCCATTCTGAACATTTGCTGTTCGATTTTTTTCTTCTATCGCCGAACGTAATTCATAGATGATATCCATGTTTTTCAATCTGATTAATCGACACTTGTTTTAAAATAGTTCCTTCTTCTGGCGAAACACCTATTAAACTTTTCCGTATTTACAAACGCGAAATTGAATTCGTCGATTTCATATGTCAAAATACGGCGACGGCGCATGCTCCAACTCATGGTTCCGATCTCGTAAAGCGATTCCGATATGGTTTAGGCGGTAGAGAGCAATTCTGTTCGATTTCTATTTCAGATCTCGATAATAGAATTCTGGTTGAGTTACAGAATACCAATTTGAAGCGATTCCGGTTTGACCGGTGTATTTCTATTCGATTCATTCCATCTCTATTCGATTTGAAGTTACAGAATAAGGCTGAAGTCTCTGTTCAAAGAATCGACAATAGTTATTTTTGTTCTTCGGAGACTGATGCATTTTTGGACAAGGTGGAAGGTAATACAAGCAACTTTGCACCATACAAAATTAGTTTGGAATAACGTTTAGGATCTGTGTGCAAATAAACACCGATGACAAAAAAGTATTAGCAAAATTAGCTCTAGGAGTAAACATGTCCCCATAATTTTATGAAGACATGTCAACTGATGTGGGTATAGAATGTCGAGAATGCCAATAAAACAAATTAGGTAAAGCACATTCAGCAGCTTTAACACAGCTATCAGAAAATTTTAACGCATTAGTAAAACAGCATCCAAAAATAACAGTTGATATGATTGGTGCCATGAAAACATTTAATAATACAAAATTATGAAACCCAAATTTTCGGTATTCCCAAGAAGCAATATGGCTACTGCTATCCATAAGCATCAATAGCAACCAAATTTATATTTTTATGCGCCATCCAGATTATTGATGTTTTTAGACACCGAAAGTTACACTCAATGTTCTATATTTTTGATGATTGTTCAAATGAAAGCACGAAACCTCAGTTTTATTTGGATTCGGACAAAAACGCCAATGAAATAGGTACTTTTTCAGGATTTCTAAATCTGCACAGATCAATTATTTTCTATTCTTTGGAAATCAGAATGACGGAATGCAAGGGCAATGTCATCAGCGTATATGAATTTCTCAGAGGAAGTAGCAGGAATATCACACAGATATAAATTGAAAAGAAGAGGTGCTTAAACTGAACCTTGTAGGAGACCTTTATTAAAATTTTTGAATTCACTACTATTATTATCAACAAAAACACGAAACCTTCTATCCATCAGCATATTTTCGAGTAAACGAACCATTTTTCGATACTTTAAATGAGTATGAAATTGTAAGATCAAATCTTTCCATACCGTGTCATATGCTGCCGACTAGGGAATCCAATCCCGCAAATGCTGGATCCCGCAAATGCGGGATACCGCTGAAATTCTGCGGGATCAACACTGATCTTGGTAAATAAAAATTCAAAGCCAACTCCTATGTTAAAATCATTTATAAATAATCTTTATTATCTGAATTTGCTATATCGAAAAAGGGTATGCTAAGCTTACTTACTAACAGTCAAGGCAACGTTCGAGCAGAACAACTTCTGAAACCGCTAGTATATCGGTAATTTATTTTGATGATATTATTTCACCTAAGCCCATTAGATACTGGTTGCAATTCAATTCGAAAAACTTTTGAATCCGAAACTTTATGAGTCAAATGCTGGTTATATCACGGTTAACTTCCATGCTCTCTCGTAATGTAGGAATAACGAAAACAGATTCAATAACAATTGAAGAAATATCAGCAGGAACATGAAAGTCCTGGAAAGGTATGAAATTCAGTCTGCCTCACTTGGAAAACACTTGAAACTTTCCTATTATTTTCGCGCGCCGATGTTGAACTGCAAAGAGAAATCGGTCGTAAGGGAGGAGTTTAAAACATTTATCGGAAATTCTACCTTAGTTTATAGTCCACTGAAGCTACTTATCACCGTTCTAGGTAGCTAACCAAGACTTGTTGCTTGCTTTGAAAAAATGTGCTCGCAGATAAATATTGTGACGGTCTTGTATACTCTTTCAGAATTGAATGAATATCGTCTGATCGTATATTACATGTCATGCTGCCACACTGTCCCTCATAGCTGCGATGTTTTGTGCCGATCTTTTCGGCCGATGAAGGGTAAGGTGTCTTTCATTTTTCACTCAAAACGTCCGTTCAAATTTTTCGATCAAATTCTCAATAGTAGGCTGTGACGGTCGATTATGCAGGCCGAAATGATCACGTAACTTGCGAATCGTCACAGTAAAAATTTTCCCATTTTTATAATGGGATTTCACTATTAACAAACTTTATTCCATGCTAATCGCCACGCATTCACTGTTGGGTCAAAAATCAACAGTGCTGTGACTAAGGTGGTGTAAGGACACAGTAACAAAGCCTACACAGAACACAACTGGTTCACCTTACTCGCTCAAGCTGTTTGAGAGCTTATGAGGGGTCTCCTTGTGGAAGGCCTAGGAGGATCAGTATAATAATACACAATATACAATAACGTCTCATTTTCGTAAATGTCTATGTTTTAATATGAGAAACAACAAATATGGCTGACTCAACAATTGACAGTCAAAAATGGCGCGCAATTAGAAATTCAAGTTCTTGCTGAGACACCCTTTATTTAGCTATCCTAACCTAACCTAATCATACTTAAAATTGAAAGAAATGAATTAAAACTAGAGCAATAATTCGTCGCCTTAATAAGAAAACTGCCTAACTCCGTATTGGATAATTTCACAGGAGGAGCAAAAATCAATATATATTGGATAAATCTTTGGATAAATAATAGATTCCGCAACCATGTTTGATTTTATTCATTATTCTGTAAATCCAGAGTAGCAAAAAATACTTGAGTTGTTTTTCTAAATATTATTGGAGTTTGATATTTTTCGCTTCAAAAGTCCATGAAGAAAATGGAGTTAGGCAATTTTATTATCAAGGCGACGAATAAGAAATTAGTGTTTTATTTGCAATTAGATAAATGGAAGTAATTTTTACCTTACCTAACCTATTGTCTGAATAAATATTGCCCATCTAATTAATTGCCTTTCAGCTAATTTCAAGTGTAATTTACTTGAAAATTAATTGAAAATCTTCAAAACCAGTTTAGTCTAATAGGTATAGTTTTGCCTAATTATTTGCTCTAAGGCTGAACTAATTTTTCCTGACACACTTAGGATTGACCGGTTTGGCCTTGCAGAACCTAGTTTAGCTTGGAATCGATTGGTTGTAACATAGATATAAAATTCGTGCCCGTGTATACAGAAGATTTCATGGAAAATTTTATTTTGCCAAAACGGCATTATTTTCCCTTAAAAATCGATCTTATAATCTATAATTCTCAGTGAAATATAAATAAAAAGTTTAATTTCATGTAGTTAACCATACCTCTAAGTTCCATTTCCTGTTTCAAACTGTGAAATGCTTTTGGTATTAAAAAAACAAGAAGGAATTTATAACGAGCTACCTCGTGGAAATTCCCAACTTTTGAGATATGTCAGTAGCAACGCCGGGAATTTTCCTTTAAATTCGTATGGAAGAAACGGAAAAGGGCGAAAATGTTTGCGGCTTGGGATTAAAAATGCGACGCTTCATTTCCTTGCAGTAAAAGAGACATGATGCTCGACCTATTTTTATTAGGACGACAACTCTTTGAGATTCGAATTCGTTTAGTCGAGCACCTCTCCTGTAGGGCTTTTGACACTTTTTATGTTGTTTTTCAGCTCCTGTCGGCGCTGTTTTTATGTGCCACGGGTCGTTGATTTACAGTTTGTTCAGAGTTTAACAATAAAGTTTCATATAAATAAGGGTGCACAAGGGTTCTAGGACCCAATTTTCTGTATTCCTAAGACTTTCTCCTTCTTATGTTGTTTACAAACGGAAAATAATATGAATTAAATTTGAGTCAATTCATTTTGTCTAGAGTTTTACTGGAGAATTTTAAGTATCTAGAAATTGACCTGAAATTAGCGAAGGTCATATTCGATCGATACTTTGTAAATATAACGAATGATGGGGTCCGTACACAGGATGTATTTATAGGAGATAATATATTTTTAATGAGAGCTAAAATAAAATAATCGAAATACATAAATCACCAAAAATTTACCAGAATCGCATGCCAAATTGTTACCGATAGAACTGAGTATAATTCGGTCCTAGATCATGTAACGGTATAAAATCCAGTCACGCTGGAGTTTCAGCCAAAAATTCCAAAATTACAGACATTTGGGCAAATTGATAAGCACTCTGTTCTGAGGAACAAGAGCGCCAGAAAGTGACATAATAGAATCACATACTGAAGAACTAAATGAAAGTTTCATTTGTGATGATTAGTCACAATATTTAGAAGAGGAAACTTCATGTGCAATTTGTTTGGACACAGGCAAAAGTGGGGAGATATGGAAGCAAAAATGGACGCATAAAGAATTTTCAGGCAGGTATAATCCAGCTTCTCATATTTGTGTTCTTTGTTTGTATCTTTGGAGGTCTATCCCTTTTCTGTTTCAATAGCTTGATATGAATTTCTTGGTTTTGTCGTTAAGCTTATTTCTTTGTTTATGTTATGAATAGTTTACTCGATTTAAATATGTTAAGATTGATCCTTGGGAAAAATGAAAAATTGTGGTTCCCATTTCACGTAATGAGCCTTCAATGGGCTTGCATTTCCCGAATTATGGGGATAATGAGAGCCAATTACTATTGTTGGAAAAATCTCATATTTTCATTTGAAATAAACAATGAATACGAATCTTTTTGAAAATTAAACCAAAAAAATTGGTTCAAGCCCTGTGGACAGGAGCTTTGGCGCTCTTGTTCAAACTTTGACACGTAATATCTCCGAAAGTATTCGTTTCTCAGAGTTGGGAATGATATCAATGTATTCTCTTGATTGAACTGCATCATAAAGAAAAATAAATTCAAATAAAAGTATATTTAACAAGATTAAATGAGCACTCTGAGAATGAGAACCATGAGAACCATGGAAGAGATCAAATTAAAATAGCTGAACTGAATTTGACTCTCTCTTATAGAATAGGATGACATTTCGAACGCAGATCATATAATAATTCATAGATAGAATAATTATCGCATTCTGTGAAAACATAGAAGTACATAATATCTCCGAATGTAATAGCTTGTTAGAGTTGAAAATGATACCAGTGGATTTTTATGGTGAAACTGGATCTTAAAAAAAATTGAATTCGAAATTTGTAAATTAAAAAAAAATTTTTTTTCCGTTACTCCGAAACCATCTGGCCTATTTTGCCTCTGAAAATTTCAACAGCCTAGCTCATTCTGTTCGAGAGTTATTGTAGAAACAAAATTTAAAAACACTACGGCAACCCGATCAATACAAAACTTCGCATGCTTATAAAGGTCATTAGTCTACAATTTGATGCTAAATTTCAGATAGATCGAGTGATCGGTTTCGGAAATATTCTGTTCCGAGAAACAAGAGAGAACCAAAAATAAAAAAATTGTTTTGATCAACGATTTCTCTTAGGCGGCTCTAATTCCCTCGTTCCTCCCTAATCTTTCTCTATCGAAATTCATGAAGATTCTTTATCGAACCTTATCAATATCCCTGCATGTACTTCTTGACATCTACAAAATTCACCTCCGGTATCTGAAGCATCAGATAAATAAGGTCCTCGGTACGTTTTCGAAAAGGGGAACTTCGTAAGAGAGTATGCGGGTAAATCCCTCGCTACTTCAGTCAATCAGGGCGTGAAAACTGACACATTTACATACCACCCCATCGAGAGAAGAGACAGCGTATAAAATAGTGAAATTGCGCATCTTGTATGAGGGGTTGTGTTTTCCGAATAATACCCTGTTATGTGTCTTCTCCTGTCGATGCGAGAATGTCGCATATGGAACCGATATAGGGGAATCCGGAGAAAAAAGAAGTCAGTTAAAAAATGCTGCAGATTTTACACTGAGATATATTATTTCTCGAGCAAACATACCCACACTCTACGGGCTGTCCCGAAATGAATGCAACAAATTTGATCACAGATTCTCGAGACGAATTTAGGTGACCATTCTTTTTGATTTTTCTCATGAGGCCTCCTCGTTCTTAGTTATATTCCTCTGAATGACACCCCTTAAAATAATCCTCTCTTTTTGGCGCTCTTGTTCCTCGGAACAGAGTGCTTATCAATTAGCCCAAATGTCTGTAATTTTCGAATATTTTGATGAAAATGGTCTCAAACGATTTGGTTCGACTCACTGATCAAGAATCCGTGGTCACAATCGATTCTGTTGGCCGGTCCGGCCGACACGATAAATCTCGAACGAATGGAGTAAATATTGAGCGTAAATATCTCGGACGAGATCGAAATTTAGCATCAAATTGTAGAATAATGACCTCTATATGCATGCTAAGTTTTGTTTTGATCGGGTTGCCATAAGGTATCAAAAAAAAATTTCAAAATTTTCAAATTTCGTTTCTAAAATAACTCTCGAACAGAATGAGCTAGGCAGTTGAAATGTTCAGAGTAGGTTTGAGAGATAATTATCTCAGCTAAGTTCGTTACTCGGCAGAATTGGCCTGATGGTTTCGGAGAAACGAAAAAAAGAACATTTTTTTACTTCACAAATTTCAAATTTAATTTTTTAAGATGCAGTTTCACCATAAAAATCCATTGATATCATTTTCAACTTTAACACGCTAATACTTTCGGAGATATGATTATTCGAAATTTCAATAATGAATCGTACTTCTATGTATTCACAGAATGCTGTACTTAATTATTGTTTAATAAGATAAGATAATTTTTGAAGCATTTTTTTTAAACGACACTTTTTTTTTAAATCAATTTCTTTCATGATGCATTTCTATCATAGGAATCCATTGATATAATTCCCAACTCTGAGAAACCAATACTTTCGGAGACATAATTTGTCTGTTTGAACAAGAGCGCCAGAAAGCTCCTGTCCACAGGGCTTGAACCAATTTTTATCATTTGATTTTTGATATAAACATCAAACCTCAAACTGAAAATTTCATGTATGGTTAAAATATGTTTATCTATTTCAGTATCGTAATGAGTTCATTCCAGCACTAAAAACAGTGCTGGAATGAACTCATTCCCACATTGTTTCTAGTTATATTTTTCGTTTTGTGGTAGTCAGCACTGACATTCGATCCTATCAAATTTCAACACACGTAAATTGACAATACAATATAATCTGGATATAGTGAAATAATTGTTGAGGAGAAGCTTTATTTTCATGAAAAAATATGGAACTAGAGATTTCTTGCTAATTTTGAATCATTCATGCTATTAGGAAACTGATCTCCATGCCCTACGTACGTTTCAAATTCAAATTCCGTAATCTGTCAACTTTCGTAACAGTCACACCAACTACCAAGATACAATACAAAAGTCACTAGGATGTATAATCCGAATTTTTCATTAAATTTCAACAGATTTCTACAAAACTTGCCTGAAATAGAGAAAATCTCGTCTAATACTCGATGCAGAAGGCAATTCCAACAATCATGCGTTCGAAAACTCGCTCCTTCGTCTCTCGTTTTCGAATTACGCATTCGTGTTTTAATAGGAGCCCATTCTACAACTTGTTTTAGAATATACTATTCTGCTGTCCGATTCCAATTAATTCTCCAATGATGTGAAATTAATAAACTAATAATTATACGTGAGAACTTCAAATTCAGTCTCCCTCGAATCGTTATAGAATACCAACCACGACTGTTATTATAACATTTTTAAGACATTTCTTAACGACTGTTCCTATGTCGAATTAGCATAATTCGAATATTTCGGGTAGAAACCAAACTGTTGATGATCTAGCTCATCTAACAATCTTTTCCAAGTGGTGATTTGCATCAATCGTAAATCAGAATCGCATTTGGCAAGCATCAACTATTCGCAGGTAATGTAAACATATTGACGTATCGTGATTTATAATAACCAGAGCTTAATGCAAGCTGCGGTCTATCCTACGTTTGAGCACGATATACTAATAATTCTCTATTAACCTGATTCCATGGAGCTGCAAAGCAGTGACTTTCATCTTGGGTTGATCTGAAATAATGGCCTAATAATGGATAAGTGTCAGAACTATTTGTCTCGAATTTCAAATATAGTAGTTATAAGATTGTACAAGTTTATACCACAGCACCTGTGCAAATATACTGCTCCACAAATGTTCAGGAAGTTTCCGATTGTGCACCACGTTTGATGACTTTTACAGTTTCAATGTGATCAATAATGTTTGATACTTGGAGTCTACCATCGTAATGATTGTCTGCTGCCCTGTTCAAATCTTGCTGGTGCCTGTTGAAGGAAAGTTGTCACATACAAGTAGCTTACTATGCTACTTCTGTGACTTTTGTTTATTCTCGAAGAAGAAATTTTATGGTTTGTGTTATACATGATGTATTTTTGGCGCTCTAGTTCCTCGGAACTGAGTGCTTATCAATTTGCCCAAATGTCTGTAATTTTCGAATTTTTCGATGAAAATGGTCTTAAACGATAACTCTCGAACGGAATGAGCTAGACAGTTGAAATTTTCAGAGTAGGTTTGGGAGATAAATATCTCAGCTAAGTTCGTTATTGGGCAAAATCGGACAGATGGTTTCGGAGTAAAAAAAAAATTTTTTTTTACAAGGCAAATTCCAAATTAATTTTTTTTCAATAAGCTGTTTTACCATAAGAATCCAATGATATCATTTTTAACTCTAACAAGCTAATACTTTCGGAGATATGATTTTTCAAAATTTCAATAATAAATCGTATTTCAACGTTGGCACAGAATTTTATTATTCTATGTATGAATTGTCATAATGTCAAATAATGTTCCTGAGACATGACATTATCTAATCAATCAAAGAATTGTGAGCGAAGTGAGAAAAATCTCAGTTGTTTGCTCCGAAATTAGGTTTTCTCAGAAAATTCTTACATTTCGGAACGGAACATGAAGTAAGAGATCTGAGAGTAGTGAGACTGCTTTTCATCCGTAGACATAGATATAACTCTCGAACGGAATGAGGTAGGTAGTTGAAATTTTCAGAGTAGTTTAGGGAGATGAATATCTCGGTTAAGTTCGTTATTGGGCAAAATTGGCCAGATTTAATTTGATTTCTTCCATGGTGCAGTTCTCATTCTCATGATTGCTCATTTAATCTTGATAAATAAACTATTATTTAAATTGAATTTCCTTTATGATGCAGTTCTATCATATGAATACATTGATATAATTCCCAACTCTGAGAAACCAATACTTCGGAGATATAATTTGTCTGTTTGAACTAGAGCGCCAGAAAGCTCCTGTCCACAGGGCTTGAACCCATTTTTTTTGGTGAAAATTATTATGAATATTATTATTTGGTATTCGTACAACCACATTTATCTATTGGTTCTCTAAGCTGTAGTAGATTAGTCGAAAATACATTCATAGAGACGGTCAATAATCATTTCACTAACCAACTTTTTAGATTCGCTGTACTAACTAGTTTGAGGCAGTTGTCTTTGCTGTATTTGCACATTCAATATAGTATTTGCACATTATACTAGATTAAATGGTTTCTTTCTGGGTTTCCTCTCCCAATCTCTGAAAAATATCTTTATAATAAAAATAAAATTATTTTGTGATTGCTTCTGCGTAAGAAACACAAGATATTTGTCACAAGCAATCAATCGAACAACGAAACAACATCAACGAAAAAACAACCATATCGTAACGTTTTGGAGTCTATATCAGACTCCTTCGTCAGACGCTTATCGAAAATCTT
Source organism: Halyzia sedecimguttata (assembly GCA_937662695.2). Taxonomy (NCBI): domain Eukaryota; kingdom Metazoa; phylum Arthropoda; class Insecta; order Coleoptera; family Coccinellidae; genus Halyzia; species Halyzia sedecimguttata. The sequence goes on along the minus strand of OW569417.2, from coordinate 16,586,904 downwards.
TAGAATTATTTTGTTGATAGTTATTCTGAAATTCGGGAAATGTCACATTATACTAGCACTATAGAAAAACTACTTAGATTTTACTTCAAAAATTCATATCTCATTAAGGAACATAATTTTTATCAGTTTTTCCAATCTCTCGTTATCTAAGGAAAAACATTTACCGAGCTGCACCCCTAAAGAAAATATAAGGCTTTCAAATTAATTATATTAGGGTGAAATTGTAATATTCACCGAAGGTCTCAGGAACAATACGAAACACCTTTCAAGAATGATCATCACGAGGCTCATTCAGTGGCATGAAGACATCCTCGGCTCTATTATATGAAGGCTGGCAATTTTGCATCACCCCCAAATTCGTTTAGCATCCCATCAGCTCGTTGAGTGCCTTTGACAAGTCAAATTCGGTCTTTGTGATGCACATTCTTTGTAAGGGGTGGCAGAGAAAGATCGATAAGGAAACATTATGAGTGGATGGCACTCGAATATTTCAAAGCCAGATGGCAGAAAATGAGCATACAACTTGAGCTATTATTTTCACAATTCAGGGGAATCCAAGAATTAACGAGAGGAGACACTGCAATTTAACACAAAGGTTTATTGTTTACTCATCAAAATGTATACATCTCTGTATCCTCTGTCTGCATCTGCAAATGTTGAATGCTTGTGTATTTCACTTGATGCTAATCCATATTTACTCAATGACAAAACTATATACGATTCACACTAATTCATTTAATATTGTGAAGCGTTTCGTCGACCCAGTTACTGCATCAGACTAAATTCTTTCTCTTACAACTAGTTACGAAATATAGTCGTTTTACTCAGTCTAACCATCTTATACACCAACAATTCCAGAGTGTTCTGCCAATAGTCTTCCGAAATGGGATTTTCCGAGAACAGACGCTTTTCAGACTTCTTGGTCTTCATTCAACAAAACTCGGAAGATGGGAGACACAATTGAACGCCTTGGTAAGGCCAAGGAAGAGGCTCAACTAACATGTATCCTCCTCAAAACATTGGAGAGTATAATTTAGAAAATCAACCATTGCAGTGTTAAGCTTCCTATAGACAACACGATTACGCTCGAACGCAATGCATTAGAGAGTTTAATTTTAAGAGTAGTTTTGGAGTCCAAATGCGCTGGCTAGGTTCGTTAATAGACAATATCCTTCGAGAAGTTTTGTTTTTCCAATAACTCGAAAAATACTGATCTAATCGAATTGAAGCACGTTACTGAGTTTCAAAATGACGACACGAAGAAAACATTTTTCTTCTCGCATTACTGAAAAATTTTTAAAAAAATTCAAATTCTTCAATTCAGAAACTATCCAAATGTCACTGAAATTGTGCGAGAGTCTTCAAAACCTTATTTAACAGTAAATTAATAGATTTTAACACGATCGGATCCATTTTGAAGATATGGCCGAAATATCGAAATATTACTACGATTGAGGTGTATATGTCTACTTTTTTTGCACTCTACATACAAAGTTGTCAACAGTTTTTGATTTTTAATGTACCTGGAAGGAATTTAATAAATCATATGAGGTGGTATGCATAGATCGAATTAGAAATGTCAACACTCATCATGTATGTCTATTTTCATGTTTATATTGGATATATAACTAAGATGACAGGACATCTTGGAGAATATGATGATAGAATTCTGGAACCAGTCTCGGAAGTTAAAAATAATGAATGAACAAGTCCAAAGCGTTCCTGCCAATAGGGTCTTCGTAATGGCTTCGTATAATAAATATACTTATGCAGATATTTCACGAGTCAATAAACCCCAGAAGATTTCATCCATTTGTCGAGAAGAAAGATGCGCGGTTCAGTTTAGTTGAATTTGTTGAGAAGCTACATCCGACATCAATGACATTTTGCCAGAGCCTTTAAAACCTAACGCTACTGCCAATTTCCAAGATCGGATCTATATTGGTGGAGATCCGATCAGCTTTTTGCTAGTTCAGTAGCTGGATGGGGGACCATTGCCTCGATAACTTTCGAACGGAAGGAGATAGGGATTTGTAATTTTCAAGGTAGGTTGCGCATCCGAATGGTAGAGTTAAGTTCGTTGTTGGGCATAATCGGCCCAACGGTTCGGGGTTATACCCATCTGGAATATTATCTCCTCGATAACTCAAAATATTTAGACTCGATCAAATTGAGGCTAGGGAACTAGTTGCAGAATATTGACATAAAAATGTGTGTAAAATTTTTTGAGGACCGTACCACTATATTTTTTTTTTAAATTGCGAAAAATTATTATGTATGTCACGATATCTTGATAACGGAAAAAGATAGCGACTTGCAATTTTTAGCGTAGGTTACACACCTGAATGCGACATCTTAGTTCCTTAATTGGCATAATCGGCCAAATGGTTTCGGAGATGTAATTTCGTGAATATCGTATCCTAGAGTTACTTGAAGCGTAAGTATTTCAATTCCAATAGAATACATCCGAATTAAAAATTATGTGATCATTGACGATTCTCCAGTTATCCACCATACAAAAAGTGGTATGAAATGTATTCATATATTATAAAAGCTAAGGAAACGCCCTATATCGTTGCTAAATTCGTTGTACAGTGTGCAATAGAGGTGAGTAGACAATAGAACATGCGCGCAAAATAATCTGACTTCACGTTAGTGCTTAAACCAATTTCATTATTCAATATAATCTTATACACGTTCAACCTTCATCAGTGTCGTGTCTCTATTATCATTCAGCCCTCGACGATCTTAGTTTCTGTCTGTTTCCGCTTTAACCTGGAGTTTTCCTCTCTCTTTACCTTCACGCTCCTCAATTTATTTGCGCCATATCTTTTCTGTTGTCTTTGGCTCAATCCTCACGTCATATTCCTTGCAGATATGTTAACGAAGAGTAAATAGCGCCGAGGACGATAATCAGCAAGCGGGCGAAGTCTTGGATAATATTATAGCTAGGATACCATTATTCCATAAATTTCCGACAGCAAAGATTCGAATATGCTTCCATCTGATCAACCTCGCGAACTTTCGAAAGGATCGGCTTCTGGCAGCCTTTACATCAAGCCGACCATGTATCCCGAATCGGTATTACGCCCAACAAGCCATTCGAAACTCACTTACAAGAAGACCGGCCAAAGTTCCTGTCTTACATGGAGCAAAACTGTAGGATCGTAACATGCGAATGCTTCCAGCGATGCGATATATTTGGTTTGCGACGACAAATGGAGATCTGAATATAATTTACAAGTTGTTAGCCTGCCGCTCTTCGAGCGAAACTAATTTGGCGCTAATTTATGCAGATCAAGATCGAGGATGGTCGAGATCGCAGTGTTTCGGCGTGCCTTCAAAGGATTATCGTCTAGACGCAGGCGTTTCTTGTTTTGGTTCTGATGCGATGTAATTGTCAGTGTTTTTACGCGAATTCAGCCGACCGCGAAGGCGAAGAATGGTATCATTCAGTTGATTGGTGGGAGAGTTGATGGTGTACAGGTGAATTAGCTGAACTATTTCTCTATTTAAAAATTAATTCTGTGTAAGTATTGTAATATACAGGGTGTCCCAGAAGTCGACGTCAAGCCAAAAATGGGTCATATTACAAGTCATGATAGTTATCAGAAAAATATAAAAAAAAATAGGTGATGTAATTTCAAAATTATAGGCCTTTAAAGAAAATCGACAAAATCTATACTTTGTGATGGTTATTGAATTCCCATTTCTACAAATCTCAATTTTTTGCCAATTTTATTTTTGTCATTTCATCCGGAATAATGCGTCTGTATATTATTGCCCAAAACATCATGACTTTTGCCCCCGCTTGGAGCAAAATATTACTCTTTCCACCACTAAATATTCAAAGCTCATATTTCGTCCAAATTCAACTGCCTATACTGAAAAAAAAATTTAATACGCTAATTCGGCAAGTAACTACAAAAGTTGGCGTATTTAATGAGGATTCCAAAATGGTATAACAAATGCTAGTAAATCTGCAAGTTTTTCGGTTAGAATTTTTTCTGCTGATAAATCCATTTTCGAACTAATTTTTTCTAAAAACTTCTGGTTGAATTAAAGAGAAAGCTAATTATTCTACGATGAATGAGCGATGCAGGTAATGACGCCAGATAAAAGTCGCTCTTCTACTGTTTTCAGGTAGTCTGAATAATTTTTTTCTGTTTTATGTTCATAATTCTGATTCAGAAAACTTTCTCAATAAACATTACAACAACATAAATATTAAAGAAATGTTCAAACTGTCTCCCTTCAGCCGCAATACACGTTCGACATCGTCGTAAAAAAGATCGGAGTATCAGACTGGCTAATCAGCCGTTATTGACATGATTATTATCCAATTCATAAGAGCCAAGGCTAATACCTACAGGGACTCAAAAAAATATACATTTCAAATGTAAAAAGCTTAACCTTCAGTCACTTTGTGATCAACAGTATTGGTGAGAAACAAATAATCGAAACAAACGAAAAATAACCAAAAAGAAACACATGATGAACGGCTTTCATTATTCTTCGCCGTAGCTCAGATACATTTTCGATAGGTCTTGAGTAAACCTAATCAGAGCGTAAAACATTCTCCAAGAATCGTGGATCCTCCCGGTGTCTTCGAATCATCATTTGATAAAATCCAACTCTTGGGAGGTAATCTCGGGGTTGTAGAGTTTGTACCCTCAGAGGGCGGATTTCTCAATTGCGAGTTAACTCAAGGTTACGAGTTAAGCATGTATTTAGCAATATTCATGTACGCGTAATACTCGGGTTACCTGCAACCTTGAGTTAACTCGCAATTGAGTAACCGGCCCTCAATGTGATCAGGGTGTTTTTTTCAATATTCTGCGTGCAGTACTTGTGGATACCGTGGGCTTTTTTTAACTCTCTTCATCTGTTTCAAATAAAGAACTCAAAGTAACCACCTTTAGTTCATTAGAATCATTTAGAAGTAAGGAAGAAGTGAGGAAAATTGTTTAGTAAATGGATTTCTCAGCAGAAAAAATTTTAGCCGAAAAACTTATTGCAGAATTACTAGCAATTGTTAAACCATTTTGGATTCCTCATTAAATGCACCAACTTTTATAGTTTCCTACTGAACTAGCGTAGTACATTTATTTTCAGTACTGGTAGTTGAAACTGGACGAAATGTGAGCTTTGAATGTTTAGTGGGGCAAAAAGTAACATTTTGATCCGAGCGCCGGCAAAAGTCATAAAGTTTCGGGCAATGATATATAGACGCATTATAATATATAATTATCATGACTTGTAATATCACCCGCTTCCGGCTTGACGTCGACTTCTGGGACACCCTGTATATATTCATTTGATCGTGAGCTTTATATTTGTTAGCAGAGGTTAGTGTAATGGGGTGCCATGCAATTTGATGTATGATACAAGAGCTTAGGGAAAAACCTTAGCGAAACAACCCTCTCTCCCCGTGAGCGTTCTGATTTGTGAAAATTGGATATGTTTACAAAATTAGCTGAAAATTAGAAATATTGATTGGCATTTCTTTCTTCAACATGGATTCCATCGTCAAAAACCGGAGAGTTCTCTCCAAGGTACCTGAAACTCAACCCAAAAAATGGAAAGACAAGAGGAGAAAAACAAACAAATTAAAAATAATACATAACCTCTCAAAAGTTCCCTCTCACAAATTACTCCTCTGTAGCCGCATGAATCCCTTCAATATTTGAATTCTATAGGGAAAATGTCGTTACTCATCAGGCCAGGAAGGTGTCTTTCAAAACCAGGTCTGGCCAATCCAAGCGAAGATTATTCAGAACCTCAGATGTTCGAAGCCTGATACATGACTCTAATGTAGGGCTATCATCTGCCATGGACACAAGCTTTACTTTCGTGTAATCTGTTTATCTTATTTCGATGTTAGTGAATCTACCTGCTTTTCGAATATATTCCATCGATTTATTCCTTCAAAGCGATTTTCGACATTGTCTTCAAAGTGTCAGCTAAATGGCGATGAATTGGAATAGTTATAATGACTATTCCACTCGATATTTAGTTCCAACTGTTAACACAGACCTCGCAAAGAGATCTTTGGGACGTTACAATGGGGATTTATTGCTAGCGCCTATTGTGAGATCTTCAAGATATCGCAAGTGTATCGAGAATAGTATATCCTATTGCGGATTTCCTCAGGATTACTCACATGTAAGCAGAATAAGACATTCCTATTGCGTGCTCATTAAGTTATCACACAGATAACCATAATAAGACATTCCTATTGAGAGTTCCTCAAGTAATCGCAAGTAAAACGAAAATACGAATTTCCTTTTGCGGAGTTCCTCAAGATATCACATATGTAACTAGAATAAGGCATTGCTATTGAGACCACCTCAAGTCATCGCAAGTAGAACGAGAATAAGAAATTCCCTTTGTGGAGTTCCTCAGGATATCACATACGTAAATAACCAAGACATTGCTGTTGTGCGCTGCTCAAGATATCGCAAATGCAACGAGGATAAGAAATTTCTATCTCGGACAACCTCAAAATATCCCTTATAAAGGGTTTTCCAATAAGAGGTGTTATTTTGATATTAAAAAAAATGCCATTCTTCAATATAAATGATCCGATGTTTATTTCATTATAAAGAAGAAGATATGTCGTTAATAGTGGAAAATAACATCAGGCAAATGACCACCACGAAGACGCTTACAGGACCATATCCTTTGAATGAAATTTTCCATAACCAAATCGCGAAGTGTCTGCCCTATGTCCTCGATAGCCTCACGAATTCCATCTTTGAGGTCTTGAATCGACGCTGGCTATTGGCGTAGACCTTCTCTTTTACGTGGCCCCAAAGGAAGAAGTCGCAAGGTGTTAAATCACAAGATCTCGGTGGCCAATTGTGATCACCTCTTCGAGAGATAACTCAGTTCAGAAACTTTTCCCGCAAAAGATCAATGGTTTCGTTGCTTGTGTGGCACGTAGCGCCGTCTTGTTGAAAGTAAAAGTTGTCCAGATCAATACCATCCAATTCCGGCCATAAAAAATCATTAATCATCTCTCGATAGCGCAATCCATTCACCGTAACTGTTGCTCCAGCCTAATTTCCGAAAAAGTAAGGTCCAATGACTCCGCCGAACCATAAACCGCACCAAACAGTCACACGTTGGGGATAGAGAGGCTTTTCAACAATAACTCTTGGGTTTTCCGAGCCCCAGATGTGACAATTTTGCTTGTTGACGAAGCCACCGAGGTGGAAATGGGCCTCATCACTCAAGATGATTTTTCGATGGAATTCCGGATCATTTTCTTGCATTTCAACGACCCAATCAGCAAAGACACGACGTTGTTGATGATCGGTCGGCTTGAGTTCTTGTGTTAACTGAACTTGAGACCCAAATCTTTATGCCACATACGGTGTAATGACGTTTGTGGAATGCCTAATTCCAAAGAACGACGAGGAATGGACAAACCTGGGTTTTTTCAACACTTTCGGCTACAGCAGCAATATTCTCGGCTGTTCTTGAGCGACGTGCACGGGTTTCATTCTTCTCATAACTAACTTGTCCCAACAGCTCGTATTTTTCCACCAATTTGTTTATTGCGGTCCGACAAGGTGCTACACGACGACCCAAAAATGTTCTAGTTTTACGAACTGTCTCTGCCAAATTTGCACCATTTTTATAGTGAATTTTAATAATTTCAATGCGTTCTTGAAGCGTGTATCGTTCCATTTTTATTAATGGCGTAGTTATCTACTTGTCAAATGTCAAAAAATGACAGCTTCAGAAGTGACATCTATCGAAATAGCTGGCTATTCAAAATAACACCTCTTATTGGAAAACCCTTTATTACAAGAAAAATACATTCCCATTGCGAGCTCCTGAAGTCATCACAAGTAGACCGGGAATAAGAAAGTACTATAGAGGAGTTCCACAACATATCCCATTTTAAACAAATCTTTTGTTGATATTGTATTGAGCCATTGTTTTCAATGTTTTTTTTTGTATATGTGAATTTTGTAATCTATAATATTGACTAGTCCTATACATGATATATGTTTGACTGGAACAATAAAGATTCATCTTGCTATTGAAAAGAACAAACCGATGCTGACAACACAAACCCAGAATTCATATTCTCTGCCACTTCCTCTGATTCTGCTCTATTTGCACACGGCCAAAAATTACATTACGTAGGGCCAAACAAAAAAATCTGATTTGGAATTTACATACATAACAACAATAATATTTACCCGCGTGTAATATCCATTGTAGTTTTCTTCCGAACGAACAGATTTGGTCGACCGAATAAATTCCGTTTCATATTGAAGCGCGTATGCAAATCCGGGATAAATATTTGTTTTGCAAATTCATTAGGGTACTCAGTAGGCATGAATTATTATTCGCAGCGGATGTTAACAGAGTAGGAACGGCGCGCATCCTTGAAATAACAAGGGAATCTCGGGTTATGCGAAGGGAAGAAGACGCCTGGAAAGGCCTATTATTGTTTTCTTTGAATATGTAATTTAGTGTGCACTGTATTCTTACCTTTGATGCTTTGTCACACGTTTTGGCACCATCGAAACAGGGAGCTATAATTTTGCCAGATGTCTGTAATTTTCAACATTTGACCCAAAAAGAGTTCTAAACCATTTGTTCCACATGTAAGGAGGTGAATTCGTTGATATACAGAATGAGTCTTCAAGTTGAACATTAATTTTCACCATAGATTCCTCTCATCAAATGTCATGATGACATATTAAATTATGTCGTAAATTTTTTCTGCTCATTTTTTCAATATTTTACACAAAACAAATTAAAAACATGCATCTATGGGAGATGATAGGCCTACATAAGGGCCCTGTGGTGGTCTTCGAACATCTGAAGTTCTGAATAATCATCACTTGGACTGGTCAGACCTGCTTTTGAAAGAGACCCTCCTGGTCCTGGTTTTTCAATATTAACTCACAGAATGCTGTATCGAAAATTAACGTCGGTACATATGAATTTCATGATCTGTGTTCATACATGTGATCATTGTCATCTGATCAATAGACAAGAGTTATGTCAAACAAAGTATGATTCAATGCATAATGACCAATGAAGTAACCTCAGCATATCGTAGATAGCTCTTGGATCATCCATATGATGATGATAATCAAAATGTTGATGGAAATATATACTTTGGTAGGTTAATCGAACTGGGTTCGGAATATCTCCAGTAGAAACAAAACGGGAATATTAGTTAAGTTTCAATTGATATAAAATAATTTTCATAGTAGATTTCAGGAATGAATACCTCGGATATGTTCGTTGTTGGGTAGAATCGGACAGATGGTTTAATAATTTTGGCACTTTTGTTGAATTTAATTTCTTTTATGATGTTTGAATTTAATATATTTCATGGTGAAGTTCTATCATAATAATCCATTTGTATCAGTCCTAACTCTGAGAAACCTATACTTTCAGTTGAGAACATTATATCTAGTTCTAGCTCAGCCTCTATTGATCTACGGATTGCTCGGTTGGGGCGGAGTAGTAAAATATTATTTATCAAAGTTGGAAATAACGCAAAAATGGTTGCTAAAAATAATTTACGGAAAACCGTTCCACTTCCCGAGTGAAGAGTTGTTTTCGGAAACTGCAGTAATGAATCTCAGACAGCTTCATATCTTAGTTCTAGCTATACATCAAAATAAAAATTTATCAGCAGCAGCGCTTAATACCCACACACATGGGACGCGACATAGAGGACAATTACTTGTAGTACCTAGAGCTTTGAAAACTGTAGAACAGCGGTCTCATTCATTTTTGGGCCCTCGAGTCTACAACTATATGCCAACGTATATTAAAAGAAGTACAACGTTGAATATATTTAAGATAAAATTAAAAATCTGGATTAAGCAGTTAAGTATCCAAGAGATTACGAATTTATTGGACATAAAAAATTCATATGTTCATGTTTAGGATTTTGGGAATGAAGCCTTGACTGGTGGCATTTTAGAAAACATATTGTAATTGAAAGAATGAGCACACGTTTCGATTGAAACAAGAATGAACGGCCTTATGTTATTATTTAGGTTAGAATATATATTATTTTATGGACTAAATTACCTCATAGAAGGTTTCCTGGATATCCAGGAGTTTACCTTCGAGGTTAATTTTCTCAGTTTATTTTTCATTTGTGGTAATCAGCTATAATAATTGGATAAAATCCTCAATCATTGTATATAGATCTGTAGTGACTTTTTTCAATAAACTTATAATAATAATAATAATAATAATGTGTTGTCAAAGTTTGAACAAGAGCGTAAAAGCTCCTGCACACAGGACTTTCCACTTCCTTATATACATATTCCATTTTGAATTTTCAATAATTGCATATGTTCGTATTATTCTTAATATTGAAAAAAGTATAGATTTACGTACCCATTTAACGAGACCCTATTGTCATAACGCTCATATTTTATTGATTCATATTTCATAACATTAATAAAATAAATCATTTTATATTTTCCCTCATCTACTCTTGTATAATAGTTCCCTCAAATTTATATTTATTTTTGATTATTCATCATATCTTGTTTTTATTAACTTCATATATTATTAATGAATGTTAAGTTTAGTTTTAAAAATCTGAGTTTCCATTGAGCAATTATTTTAAAAGAAAATGAAAAAGAAGGAATAGGGATCCCAGAACTTTTCAAGCGTAGGGTCTTGGAAATCGTTAATTTGTAACTGCAAGTGAATATTCCTTACCAACAGGTCTTCGTTAAGTTGTTGGACATTAAAGCTTATGATTCATACCATAAATATATAATATGAAGTATCGTTTGGTTTTGGAGGTCTGGACATCGTGTGAAAGCAGAGACAGGATATGACAGACGATTGCATCTCATTCTGAAACTTTATGACTACTCCATACATGTAAACAGAAGTTACCGCCACTTCATTACCTTTACATGGTACTTAGGTGGCAATTAACGCTTTCGATGGTTACGATGTAATAATAACCGTTTCGTCCTGCAGTAATTTCGCCATTTAATAGGCGTCTCGTAGAATGAAAATCAAGATCAACGATAAGTTGTAATTGTTACATCCACTTCATAATCACCTGTTGAAGACCCTCCTGCCCAGGCCACGATATCTGAAATTATAGTTGTGCTTAGTCAAGACAAACAAAAGTAACTGCCATAACGAATTATAACGTGATATTTACATGGATTATATTATATCTATTATTAAAATCGGAATCAACTGGAAGCAGTGCTGGGTAGAAATGGTTGGAAGTACAAAGTGGTTGGATTCTGAGGCTGGAGATTCAATTTCTGTGAAACGCCTCACTTATGTGTCTGACGCAATTCTACACATGCACAGCTCTGCTTCATTATTATGCAATAATTCCACTTTTACCAACCATTTCCTCGAAACAGGATACAATACCAATCATAATTTCAAAATATCAGACGTTGATCAAAAAAATTCTTAAAAAGCACTGAAGTGAATTCAGGAGCTTTTGCGCATTGTCTATTCATACCTCATACAAAGTTGATCGAGGTGAAATTGGGTAATCGTACTGGTAATCGATTGTAAAATAGTGGCACGGAATTATTTGCGGAATTTCATCGGATTCTGACGGATAGTTTATTAAATATAAAATTTTTGAAGAAAAATTGGTTCAAGCACTGACGTGAAGTCAGAAGCTTTTGCGCGTATGTTCTATTGTTCATTCTTCTGGTTAATTCGATTAAGGGTGACCAATACAGAAGAATGAACAATAGAACATACGCGCAAAAGCTTCTGACTTCACGTCAGTGCTTGAACCAATTTTTTTTTTCGTGATTTTTTTGAAATTTTCTAGGGGTACGGTTCTTAAAATTTTTTTTTTCGTCATTTTTTTCAAAATTTCAGGGGTACGGTTCTTACAAAATTTTAAACACGTCTTTATGTTGATTTTCTACTACTAGTTACCTACGTTCAATTCGATCGAATATTTATTTTTCGAGTTATCAAGGAAATAATATTCCAGGTGGGTATAACTCGGAAACCGTTAGACCGATTATGCCCAAAATCGAACTGAACTCTCCCTTTCGGATACGCAACCTACCCTGAAAATTGCAAGTCCCTATCTCCTTTCGTTCGAAAGTTATCGAGGCAACGGTCACCCATCTACTGAACTCGCACAAGAATGCTCGAATCTCCAACAATATTTAACCGATCGTATTAAAACTTGAAACTTGGCAGTAGAGTTAGGTTATGAAGGGTCTTGCAAAATTTCAGCAATTTCAAACGATCAGTTACTGATATGTAGAATTTTCTTTTTTTATTTTCAATGATTTATTAAAAATTTTCTACAAATGCTATCCTCACTAAATTTTGCAAACATTTCCGCGTTGGCATTCTACAACTAATAACCATGTTTGAATTCAATCGGTTCAGTATTTTTTGAGTTAATGAGGCACAAAAAACCATCAAATTTCAGAAAATTTCAGATGGCTATAACTCTAAAACCGTTAGGCCGATTATGCTCATAATCAAACTAGAATGTCGCGTTCTAGTGCACATGCTAACCTGAAAACTTGAAGCCGCTATCTCTTTCCGTTCTCAAGTTATCGTGACAACAAAAATATTTTTTAATAATTTTTTAATAATTTCCTAGCCATACGATTCGCACAAAATTTCACAAACGTGCTAAGGTTCATATTCTACAACTACTCACCAAGTTTCAATTCGATCGGATTTATATTGGTTGAAAACAAAATTATTACTCGGAAACCGCTGGGCCGATTATGCCCATTAACGAACTTGTCCGTCGTATTGGGATGCGCCACCTACCCTGAAAATTTCAAGTTGCTGGCTCTTTTCGTTCTCAAGTTATCGTGGCAACGGCCGGACGGCCGGCCGGACAGAATCAAATTTGACCTCGAATTCTTCATTGGGGAGTCGAACTTAATCGTTTGAGACCATTATTTTCAAAAAATTCGAAAGTTACAGACATTTGGGCAAAACTATAACGCGATGTTCCCCAGAACATACGCGCAAAAACAAATTTAATTTTTTTGTGACAATATATTTCGCAAAAACTAGCATTCTACAAGTAATTACCAAGTTTTTACTGGATCAGATTAGAATATTTGGAGTACTTGAGGAAATAACCTCAGGACATTTTATAAAATATAGGTCTACTGTGAAAGCCGGAACTTGAATTAATATTATTACTGACCTATGATACCTTGTCACCAGAAATTCATATTTCAGAGAAATATCATCATGTTACATATTTCGATCAAGTTTAAATCTAGAAACTGGATGTAAAATAAGATACATATCGAAATCTCACTAGATAGATATTGAACGAATGGTATTACTGACTTATCGCAATGTCAAATATGACTTTGGCCGAACCATGATAATTCATTCAATTTTTTTCAGGCATCAAAAATCAAAAACTGTTGTCAACTTTGTTTCTCTCGCACGATATATAACTGATATTTTTCTGAGATTACAGCATTTTTTCAAATATATCAAATTCAAATTTTTACTGGTGGGGAAAGGCTGAGTTCATTTGTTTTGATTTGTGGAAACTATGCAGTATATTAATTATACGAACCCATTTTGAAGACCCTTTCGGCAGAACTCTTTGGTATGTATTTGAGTCGAAACTATAATTGTTTGAGACCATTCTCGGCCTAAACGTGGACCAGATTTTTATGGATGCTTGTTCTTACTTTTGGATTTATATTCTTGGAAATACTGGGAATATTTTTTTTTTCTTAAAATATTTCTCACATGTTTCAAACATTTTCAGTGGCTTATATAGGAGATCATTCGATATTACAACTCCCCCAACTTGAACACCTCTGACATTTTTGGGAATATTTTGACTGGTTTGGATTTCTTGAAGAATCTTCTTCAAAAATCATCTTCCAGATCGAAGGCTCTAAACCTCACCGTTTTCGAGAAAATGAGCTTCAAACATTTGAAGATTTGGTTTTTTTAGCGATTGTTTCATGCCAGAATGATTAGAATATTATTCTTGAAGAACAATCATGCAAGAAATTCGAAAGTGTGCTTGATTATGTTGCCTTACTTACCTTATTAACTTCTCCCATAATCTCGCTGCCTTTGCAGAATCTCCGCCATTCTTCCATAGAACAATCCCAACAAAATCTGTTCTTAAATTTCTTGGGGCCGAGTTTATCGAAAATGGTGAAGTTTAGAGCCTTCAACTGGGGAAATAAAATTTTAAAGAAAATTGTTCAAGAATCAATACATTTCCAAAAATGTCAGTGGCGTTCAAGTTTGGGGGAGTTGAAATATCGAATCGCCTTCTATCTATGCCACTGAGAATGTTTGAAACAAGTGAGAAATATTTGAAGCTAACTTTCACCGAGAACTATGGCTGTTCTGACTATTGTCGGAATGTCTTCAGCCGCTTTGGAGTTATTGCAAAAAATCAAATTATTTTCCCTAAATTCAAGTTCCTGTATCTTTTGAATAGGTCTTCTTAGGATATATATTTATAGGAACTTTAGTGATATAAAGAAGCCTTCAATCTGATGGTGAAGTCCTGCTACGAACAAATTAGTTACCCTGTATATCGATCTAAAGTTAATATATACTGTCTAGTTACGATCTTCAATTATATTTTCATCAGTTGCCATCGATGAAGCATGGGTTCCTCAAAACACACTGTATTCATATTCCATATTTGGATATTGGATAGTAGTAGCAAAGACAAACAAGATCATAAAAAAATGATATTTCCCAGCTCAGATAACATATATTTTCTGCTTTAGTCTTGTCATTATTAGCATCAAGAATGATGGTTATAAGTGGGGTTCAGATAATATTTCAGTAATTTGACCTGGCTAATTACCGTGGAATGATTTCATAATGGAAGTGGAGATAATCATATATCAGGCGCTGTGAGAGAAACATTTGCTTTTTTCGTGCATAGTATAATGGAATGGATCCTAAAATTAATAGTTTGGTTTCGTGCTTTAGTTAAACATGTTTAGCATTTCACATAATGTAATTAGATGATTACGAGTAGTCTGGAATCATTATCCTTACGATATTATTTCAGTTCTATCAGTTAGCACTATCATCATTTAATTCCTGTCAGATTCAACTGGATTAGTGCAATCATCTACATTCTAAGGATGACGAAATCTTATATTGTATTTTGAAAATTGTTATGAATGATCAATTGAAGAATAATGATTATAGGGTTGACTCATATACTATTATGGATATCTTGTAAGAATTCTTGATTGATAAATAATTATTATTTAATTGAGACCGACTCGTTTGAGGGTTCTTGATACAAATTCGAAGTTTTTCGCGTGTAATTATATTAAACTCTCTTCAAAATCATCTGACATTTCTATCTAACATCATATATGAAATGGTTTATCATGGAATAATGGAGTCAAAACTAAGATTTGGAATAATATTTTATGGAGCAGGAAACATAAAACCATTGCTCATTTCACAGAAAAAGGCAATAAGAATACTCAACAACATGAAGTATAATGAATCCTGCAGAAGTATCTTCAAGAAAAATAAATTATTGACAATATATGCCCTTTACATTCAGGAATGTGTTCTCTTCATAAGGACCAATGAACATCTATTTGAAAAATATGAAAACAAAAAAACTTTCTACGCTACCAGGAATGACGACTACATTTATCCCAAACATAATTTAACAATCTCTCAAAAGCAGACGGAATCTAGATGTCTTAAAATATATAATATGCTTCCAAAAATTTTAAAAACTATAAAAAATATGAAATGTTTCAAAAAAAGATTATTCGAATATCTTATTGAGCTAGAACCATACAGTTTAGATGATTATATATCCACCATGTAATTCTTATTTTGACACTATTCTATTTCGTCTTCATATAATGATATTTATATTTGTATGAATGTGATCGAGAATAAAGAGCTATTATTATTATTATTATTATTATTATTTTCATCTACTGACAATTTATATTTAGGTTTCCATCGAGTTTTCATATTCTTAAAACACACACACTCTAGTATATTCAAAATTTATAACAATTCCCCAAATTTAATATTTCACAAAGTTTTCATAAAAGTTTTAAAATAGTGAAATCTCTTAATTTAATTCAATTATTGAATGATGATTTTTATTCTCAAAGAAGAAATATTAAAATTTGGCTTGATACAAATTAGTAAATTTTGAAAACTTTTCATCACTATTACATTCGGAATTAAATTTTTATAAATCATTTATATCAACAAACCTCATATTTTCTCTAAATAATATCAATAATTTTCGACTTCCTGTAACTGCTTAAAAATTTCCTTTACCAATTTCTCACTAATACTGTACAATTCTTCCTCCCTAGCTGTTTTTATATAGGCATAATTCATTTTTTCAAATTTTTCTTATGATATATCATTTTGATCTTCTTTAATTGTCAATTTTGAAAATATTCCTCCTTTTTCCTTCAAAAAAATTTATTCCAATCTATAATGTGCTCTCTATCTGCTTGTCATTTTGTTCACCTCTTGTTAAAGTATCTGCTACTATATTGTTCTTTCCTTCAAATTTGACCTTTCCCTTTTTTTTTATTCAAAATTTTTTAAAATATCTTTTTTCTTGCTTGTCCAATTTTCTACAAACTTTTTGTACAACTTAATCATATTGCATCATATTCCAATATCTGTATGGTTTCTCTTCTGCCGTTTTTGCTTTTGATTATGCATATATTTGGTATCTTATTCTATAGTGACATTCCATTTCCTCCTCATCATTATTTCTTCCATATTTTTCATTATATTTGTTTCTATAAAAATAATTTCTCATTTCAAAACTCCTTTCTTCCCTTTTATGTAATATTTCAATCATTTCTTCACAATTCTAGTTATTGTCATGAAATTATTCAACTGTATTCCTAATATTCTTTTCAAATTTTTTCTGCGTTTGTTGTGTCTTTATTTCATTTTGAAATTGACTTATATTTCTTTCTATCCTATTGTGTACATCTATTCTTGCATACTCCTGAATTACTTTCAACCTTTCCTGATATGTGTTTGTATTTTCTTCTAATCTCTTATTTAATCTTATTTTATTTTATTCATCCTTGTACTCAAAATTTCATATTTTCTTCTATTCTTCTGTCCAATTTATGATAATTCTCTTCCATTTGCGTTTCCATTCTCTCTGCATTCTCCTCTATTTCTTTAGAGTATTCTTCTATTTTATCCTTTATTTCTTATTGTATTTTTCCGAGTTATCCTTTATTTCTTGTTGCATTTTTCTGAATTATCCAATTTACTCATTATTCCCTTTAAGAAAATTGCAATATTTGAATCACCACCTATGTCCTGTTCTTTACTAATTCCTTTTGTAGTATTTTCTTCATCTCCTTTCTCCCCAACGTTTTATTCCTGGTTTCCAGCTGAAGAATTGAGAGGGCGAATTTTGACGGCTGCACAGCTTGTATAGAATAACTTTTCAACGCGGGTATCAATTTCAGAAGTACGGCGTAGACTGCGTGCATGCATGAGAAATCGAGAGAGACAATTCGTGAAGGATCTGTAATATTATTTATTCTTTTGTTATGGTTTATGTTTTTCTTTATTATACGGATATGTTTGTGTTGGGAATCATTAGAGGTAAGATTACATTTTTCATTCTGTTCATTCAGTTTTTGTTGGAGAAAGATTATCCATCCCCAGATCAAAAGAGAACTGTATATTTCGACTTCAAGTTGCCGAAAGTATGTCGTACTGAACACGCTTCAATCAGGCGTACTTTATTCCAGGACACAACCCATAAGACAATGAAATATCAGCGTTTTTCTTTTGGAAACTAATTATCCTTAAATTTAAATTATCTAGAGTTACCCTAGTTAATTGAGGTTTATTTCAATTTTCATTCGAGAAATTTGTTTTTATTTGTACTAGCCCTACTGTCAACAAGCAACTAATACTCATATTAATCACAAGTGAAGGAGAATATAAGGGGGATAACCAAGTATCGAGAATGTGTTACTTGCTCGGATATCCAGCTAGAGTTTTTGATCTCGTTCGAATTTTTGGTAAATGATTTTTTCTGGAAATGATTCCCATCCCACCGGCTTTCAAAAACACCTTACTTCTTTATTCAGTTTTGAGTAGTTTCCACAAAATTAATTGTTTTCCTTGGTAAGTCGAAAAACTTTCAAAAAGTCGAAACATCAATATATCTCAGTAACCATAGACTTTTTTGGACCATAATTCACTGGACTCAAATCGTTGCAAATGATGTGTAGTACAACCCCGTTAGGCTGGTTTTCCTGTCACGCTGACGGTCGGCGCTGACGGTCAGCGCTGATCGGTCAGCTCGGATCCTTTTAGTATCGCGCTGATCACAAAAAGAAATAAAAGGATGCTATTGTCTCTGGCTCACTGAATGTGGAGGCTTGTCGGCGCCAGCTAGTCAGCGGCGCCGACGCGCCGGCGCGTACGTGCGCGTATATAAATCAGCGCTGACGGCCGTCAGCACCGCGTGACTCGAAAACGCTACCTATAGCTACATACATATTGACCCATCAGCGCCGACCGTCAGCGTGACAGGAAAACCAGCCTTAAAGATTGATGAAGTACAATTTGCTCCCTCACTCCTGTCAATTATGTTGTGTTGCAAATTTGGCGAGTGTCAAATTGATGGCGTTTTATTATACTCTATATTATTTGAAGGTTAGACGTATGGCGGCATATGAAATACTAGTAAAATTGAGAAGTCGAAGTGAGATTGAGTGGTTATAGCAATTATTTTATATTTCATTCAACAGCCTGTTCTGATGAAATATTGCCAATAGAGACCTATAATTTCCCGTCTGACATTGAAACAACGATGACATGCCGCGTACAAGACACAGCGGTACGCCGCACAATGGGCTATAAACGCTATAAGGAACGATTATGACAGGCGCTCATTCCAGTTCAGTGCAGGAATCTTACACAACGAGCCTCGCTTAGGTGTAAGCATAGAAAGAAGCAAGCTAGTCATTTTGTTCTTGCTGTACGATGTGTCAGAAGACGCAGTAACAGGTTCAAAAACGCCGAGTCACTCCGGGATTCAGCCCTCTACAAGTGATTCAAAGATAATTCATGTTAATATTGTCAGTCGTTTTCTTGTTCATTACTTTTATTATACGATTCTTATTTCGTGTTTAATTCGTTGTCATCATTGTTTCCGATGTGAAACAAGAAACGGTTGTTTGTTTCACAATCAGGATGTAGCGTTACGGTTCCCATCCAAGATGGTTCGGGAGATTCCAAAGTGGATCCATCAATATTCATGATATGAGCAACAGTTTTTCGATGAATGTAATTAACATTGTTCTGAATCCTAGGAAGAATTATTTGACATAGTAACTGATTTGATGTTGATTATATCCCGCTGTGCAGGTATATTTTAAATTGTCTTATAATTTCTGATAATTTTAGATTAATCCTGGCTACATAATTGTAGCAGCAGGTGGTCTAATGGTGATGGTCAATTGAATAACTGTCTACTTCAATGTTAACCAATAGTTCAATCAGTCAGAGCTCCTTGGCGCTGAAAGAAATGCTGGGAATGTAGAGATAATTTGAAGGAATTATTGATGCTACGTACGATTCAATCAATTCCACTATTTGAACAGTTGAAGGATGGATCTTAGCGCACAAGATGCCCCAAGCAAGCACTATTTCGAAGATTTTATATTCTTCTCGATATTATACAATGTCGGATTGTTATGATATTGAATATTGATAGATAATAATGAGGGACTAGATTATAATGAATAAAATCTTCACAGTCGTGAAATCATAAGCTTTTGGGCACATGTTGTTTTGTCTATTCACACCCCACACAACCTCACAAAATACTGCATGAACCTTCAGGTCGTCTTTTTTCAACCGAGAACTAGATTTCAACTCAATCAGATCTGTATTTTTGAAAATATTTGGGGAAATAAAATTTGGCTTGAAGGTTTGTGCGGAATTACAGCGAAATCTAACAAATAAGTTGTGAAATGTAAAATATTTGAAGAAGAACTATTTATATTTTCCTGGTGATACAATAACCATGAATTTTGCTAGAATTTACGCGTCAGTATTCTAAAACATATTTCCAAGTTTCAATTAAATCGGTTCGGCATTTATTTAGTTATTGAGGAAGTAACAACAACATTTCAGATTGGTATAACTTCAAACTATTTGGCCGATTATGTTCATTAAAGTACTCAACCGTCGTATTTGGATCTGCATGTAACATACCCTGAAAAATGCAAGTAGGTAGCTATACCTTTCCTTTCGAAAGCTATCGTAGCAACGGTTGGCCGGCCGGACATTATTGAATTTGACCACGAATTCTTCATCCGTGAGTCGAATCTAATCTTTTGAGGCCATTTTATGCAAAAAAATTCTAAAATTACAGACATTTGGCAAAATGATATCACGGATTTGGCTAATTTTGGTCTTGAATTATTTGTGGAAGTCCAGGGAAGGTTTAAGAGGTGAATAAATATAAAAATGTCTACAGGGTATTTTTCTTCCAACGTCAATGGCAACTTGCTCTTTTTCACTCCATAGCCGTACAATTTCATTCAAATGTGTTAAAAAATATTCATTCGAGGCATACATCATTGAAAATAAACCATTACTATACACGGTGTTCTTTATATCACTGAACAATTGTACGCGATTGAAGTGATTTGTGCCACATACAAAGCATTAACTAAATAGGTACCTTGAATGGATTCTCATAATATATTTGTCCGAAATTTTCATACAGGGTGTTTTTCTTGTAACGTCAATTGCAACTTGCTGTTTTTCACACCAATCGTACAATTTCATTCAATTGAATTAAAAAATATACTTTCGAGGCATACATCATTGAAAATAAACCATTACAATACAGGGCGTTCTTTTTCTCACGGCACAATTGTACGCGATTGAAGTGGTTTGTGCCACAAGCAAAGCATTCACTAAATAGGATGGATTATCATAATGTTACAATTTTGTTTTTCCTTTGATGTGTGGACATGGCGCATGGACAATCGGACGTCGTGTGTTCGCGCGTCGGGAAACCGTCATCTTTGTCTATTCACGAACCACAAAACAAAACGAAAAATATTGTTTATCAGAAAGCTTTAAATTGATTAAGAGACTGTATCGTAACTGTGTGTGTGTCTGTCAATATCAAATTGAAACCTTATAAATAGCCAATATTTCAGGAAAACTCTGTTTTGTAAGTAAGCAACATGTGCAGTTAATTGAAAATAATAATTAAACTTCATACCAAGCATTTCTTTTTTTATTAAGGTAGTCATTACGAAGTTCGCAGGGCCAGCTAGTTATATTATATTAATTGAAACTTTACCCAATATTCCAGTTTTGTTTTACTAGAGATATTCTAAACTCAATATTATTAACTTATATGATGATGGGAATGGTAACTTAATAATATTGAGTTTAGAACAACTCCTCATAATTTGACGACAGTTGAATTTGACATGTTATGTATCAGTAAATAAGTTGACATGTCTCAACACAGATTATATTATAATAATTCATAGATAGAATAATTATAGCATTCTGTGAAAACATAGAAGTACGATTTATTATTGAAATTTTTAAACATCATATCTCCGAAAGTATTAGCTTGTTAGAGTTAAAAATGATATACATGGATTCTTAGGGTGAAACTGCATCTTGTGCAAAATTCAATTTGAAATTTGTAGGTATCGTAAAAAAAAAAAAATTTTGTTTCTCCAAAACCATCTGTCTGATTTTGCCCAATAACCAACTTAGCTGAGATATTTATCTCCCAATCCTACTCTGAAAATTTCAACTGTCTAGCTCATTCCGTTAGAGAGTTATCGTGCCTACGGGCGGCCGACCGGACATAATCAATTTCGACCACGGACTCTTGATCAGTGAGTCGAACCAAATCGTTCGAGACCATTTTCATAAAAAAATTTGAAAATTACAGACATTTGGGCAAATCGATAAGCACTGTGTTCCGTCTGTTCCGAGGAACAAGAGCGCCAAAAATGAACTTGCAGACGGTCACGTAAAAATATGCATTGAGCGTCAACTGAATTCAAATACTAAAATAGTGAATCTGACAGATAGATTCGGAAATATAAAATAGAAATAGAAAAAAAAATATTTTAGAGATTTCATCTCCACAAAATTCTGCAGAATTTTTCGTGCCAGCATTCTACAACTAATTACCAAGTTTGAATAAGATCAGATCTGTATTTTTTTGGTTATTGGGGAGACAATATTTCAGATTAGTATAAATCCGAAAGCATTTCGCCGAGTATGTCCATTAACGAACTCAACCATTGCAGTTGGATGCACAACCTACACTGAAAATTTCAAGTAGAAAATTCGAAATTTACAGACATTTGGGAAAATTATAGCACACTTCGCGAACCCAGTATAGTATAATTAATATTTAATTGTACCCATATCGTCGACTTACTAACAACTTCAAATTCACAAAACCCTGTCCAGCATCATTCCTCAATGGCCAACGCTGTACCATATAATTCCAGAAAACTCCCTGTAGAGTACGCCTTCACCGATTGTCTTCGAAGCTTCACTAATTGTCACTTAATCAAGATTTCAGCTTATCGTGGTGTCTTTCAAAGGCCTCCAAATACTCCTTCAAACGAGAAATAATGATGGTATACTGGGCTTATCCGGATATAGGTTTTGATGGAGTTTTTATTGTATTTTTCGATATAGCGAATATCCTTTCCAAATATTATCGCCAAACCACGGCAAACTATGTACAATATTATGCTAATATTCTATGGCATTTTATGATTTCAAAACACTAAGGCTTGTTTCACATGCATACGGCTCCATTCGGTTCGGTTCGTTTTCGGTTTCAATTCGGTCGCTGGCGAAAAGTGTGAAACGGTTCTTCGGTTCAGATTCGGTACCGAATAGAAACCGTACAGCACCGAATACTCCCTCGACACGAATAGGTTTCTATCAGGTTTGGATTCATGTGTAGGGAATACAGATCAATCGGAGCGTTCACACAAACACGGTTTAGTTTCGGTTTTAACCATAAAGTAATAAATATTTAAATATGTTTTCTGTCTCATTATGTGGTTTGAACATCATATCTAGCAGATATATTTCAGTACTTCCCAAATTGTTCAAGTATAGAAATAAAAATTGTTCAAGCACTGACGTGAAGTCAGAAGCTTTTGCGCGTATGTTCTATTGTCCATTCTCCTGTATTGGACACCCTTAATCGAATTTACCATGGTAAATTATGTTGTCCATTCTCCTGTATTGGACACTCTTAATTCGAATTTACCATGGTAAATTCGTATTAAGTGTCCGCTAGCTCTTTCCATTCTCAAGTTATCGTGGCAACGGCCGGACGGTCCGACGGCCGGACGGCTGGACGGCCGGCCGGACAGAATCAAATTTGACCTCGAATTATTCATTGAGGAGTCGAACCAAATCGTTTGTAATCATTTTCGTCAAAAAATTCGAAAGTTACAGACATTTGGGCAAAATGATAACGCGATGTTCCCCAGAACATACGCGCAAAAACATAAAAACATATGTTCGGGATATTGTTGCTATCATCAGTATTCATGAGAAAATGATGGTTTACCAAATGTAGATCGACTGAGTTTTGCTGTAAATCTAAACCAGTGCTGTGGAACAAAACTTCCGAAAAATATAAAGATAAATTCAAGACGCAGGAAGCAAAGATGTTTGTGTTCAAATTCTGATGAATGACTTTGATGAATCAGACGTCGCGAAAAAATTGGAATTGTGATTGAGCTTGTGTTTCGGAAGATAACATAAAACCTAATATGAACCGTATATGTGTGAACGGGCTTCATTCGTTTCCGGTTGAAACCGAAAACGAACCGAACCGAATGGAACCGTATGCATGTGAAACAAGCATAACAAGATCATACCATTGTTGCTCAAAAGGTAAACAATTCCCAAAGTCTTGCTCAACTTCATTCCTCAGCGACCAACGCCGTACCATAAAATTCCTTATGAGTGTCCCTTCACTGATTGTCTTCGACGCCTCACTAATTGTCACTTAATCAAGATTTCACCTTTTTCTGGGGTCGTGCAAAGGCCTCGAGATACGTACAGCGAACGTGAAATAATGATTTATCTGGCAGTCACCGATAAACATCGCTGGATAAATTACAGTTCCAATAAAACTGAGGTGATTTATTGTGTGTCAAACAGGTAAACTAGTTATAACTTCGAAGTTCCAAACGATTTAGATGGGATGGAATGAGACTATAGAGGAATACACATCCTCGCACTCTCAGGGCGATTTTTGCCTTTTGTGTATTTTACCACTGCGTTAGTTGACAATACAGGGGAGGTTCATTTTGAATAGATATAAAACGTGTAATGACATATCATAAAAAAATGTTTCGATTGATGCCAAAGGTTGTCAAGATCTGATGCACAGGTATCCCTTCTTTTATTTTTGAAATCATGTGAAAGGACATGAAAAGACTCTCGGTCATGGGAATTTTAGGATCGAGTAAATAGGAGGATGACAACAAAAGGAGTTCAGAAAATTGGTTCAAGCACTGACGTGAAGTCAGAAGCTTTTGCGCGTATGTTCTATTGTCCATTCTTCTGTATTGGACACCCTTAATCGAATTTACCATGGTAAATTCGATTAAGGGTGTCCAATACAGAAGAATGGACAATAGAACATACGCGCAAAAGCTTCTGACTTCACGTCAGTGCTTGAACCAATTTTTTTTTCGTGATTTTTTTGAAATTTTCTAGGGGTACGGTTCTTAAAATTTTTTTTCTCGTCGTTTTTTTCAAATTTTCTAG
The DNA here is from genome assembly GCA_937662695.2 of Halyzia sedecimguttata. Classification (NCBI taxonomy): domain Eukaryota; kingdom Metazoa; phylum Arthropoda; class Insecta; order Coleoptera; family Coccinellidae; genus Halyzia; species Halyzia sedecimguttata. The sequence goes on along the minus strand of OW569417.2, from coordinate 16,562,067 downwards.
GGGTACGGTTCTCACAAAATTTTAAACACGTCTTTATGTTGATTTTCTACTACTAATTACCAAACTTCAATTCGATCGAATATTTATTTTTTGAGTTATCAAGGAAACAATATTCCAGATGGGTATAACTCGGAAACCGTTAGACCGATTTTGCCCAAAACTCTCCCTTTCGGATACGCAACCTTCCCTGAAAATTGCAAGTCCCTATCTCCTTTCGTTCGAAAGTTATCGAGGCAACGTTCACCCATCTACTGAACTCACACAAGAATGCTCGAATCTCCAACATTATTTAACCGATCGTATTAAAACTTGAAAATTGTCAGTATAGTTAGGTTATGAAGGTTCTTGCAAAATTTCAGCAATTTCGAACGATTAGTTACTGATATATAGAACTTTTTTTTTTTATTTTCAAAGATTTATTTAAAATTTTCTACAAATGCTATCCTCACCAAATTTTGCAAACGTTTCCGCATTGGCATTCTACAACTAATAACCATGTTTGAATTCAATCGGTTTAGTATTTTTCGAGTAAATGAGGAACAAAAACCACAAAATTTCATAAAATTTCAGATGGCTATAACTCTGAAACCGTTTGGCCGATTAGGCTCATAATCAAACTGAAATGTCGCGTTGTGGTGTACATCCCAACCTGAAAACTTGAGGCCGCTATCTCTCTCAGTTCTCAAGTTATCGTGACAACAAAAATATTTTTTAATAATTTTTTAATAATTTTGTAGCCATACGATTCGCACAAAATTTCACAAACGTGCTTAGGTTCATATTCTACAACTACTCACCAAGTTTCAATTCGATCGGATTCATATTGGTTGAAAACAAAATTATTACTCGGAAACCACTGGGCCGATTATGCCCATTAACGAACTTGTCCGTCGTATTGGGATGCGCCACCCACCCTGAAAATTTCAAGTCGCTAGCTCTTTTCGTTCTCAAGTTATCGTGGCAACGGCCGGACGGCCGGACGGCCGGACGGCCGGACGGACAGAATCAAATTTGACATCGAATTCTTCATTGGGGAGTCGAACTTAATCGTTCGAGACCATTTTCGTCAAAAAATTCGAAAGTTACAGACATTTGGGCAAAACTATAACGCGATGTTCCCCAGAACATACGCGCAAAAAGGACAAAAAATGTTCTCGGTTGGAAGATTAAGATTGGCCATAGTGATGTTTTTTTGTTCATATTTACAAACAGACAATGACAAAATTATAGGTGGTCCAAACATATATCGAAATCCATTTCTGATTTAATTTCCTATTTATATGATACTCAACGAATGATACTTATGATGCTTCGGTTCATGCTGTATATGTGTATTGTTATGGTTCCAATTTATAATTCAAAGATACTTTCGATGTAGTATTATGCGTTGCCTCGACAACTCTCGAACGAAAGGAGATAGGGACTTGCAATTTTCAGGATAGGTTGCACATCTGAATGGGAGACTTAAGTTCGCTTTTGGCGATAATCAGCCAAACGGGTTCGGAGTTATCCCCATCTGGAATATTATTTCCTCGGTAACACAAAAAATATAGACTCGATCGAATTGAAGCTTGGTAACTAGTTGTAGAATATCGACATGAAGACTTGTGTAAAATTTTGTGCGGACCGTACAACTAGAAAATTTAAAAAAATATATTATGTATCTTCGTATTCCCTGCAGTTTTCAGCGTAGATTACGCATCTGAATACGACATTTAAGTTAGTTTACTAACATAATCGGCCAAATGGTTTTGGAGTTATATTAATCTGAAATTTGGTTGTTATTTCCTCAATAACTCAAAAAATACGAATCCGATCCATTTCAAATATGGTTATTAGTTGTAGAATGCCAACGCTAAAATTCTTGCAAAATTTCGTGAGGATCATAGAACTAGAAAATTTTTAAAAAATGATTGAATAAAAAATTAAACTTAATCGAATTTACCATGGTAAATTCGGAGTGTCTAATACAGGAGACCAGACAATATAATTCACCATGGTAAATACGATTAAAAGTGTCCAATAAAGGAGAATGGACAAGAGAACATACGCGCAAAAGCTTCTGGCTTCACGTCAACGCTTGAACCAATTTTTTTAATTTAGGAGCATAATCATGTTCGAAAACTATCATTATTTTTCACCGCAGAATGAAACGCAATCATAAAATTGGTTCAAGCACTGACGTCAAGTCAGAAGCTTTTGCGTGTATGTTCTATTGTCCATTCTTCTGTATTGGACACCCTTAATCGAATATACCATGGTAAATTATGTTGTCCATTCTCTTGTATTGGCCACTAAATTCGAATTTACCATGGTAAATTCGAATTAAGAGTGTCCAATACAGGAGAATGGACAACATAATTTACCATGGTAAATTCGATTAAGGGTGACCAATACAGAAGAATGGACAATAGAACATACGCGCAAAAGCTTCTGACTTCACGTCAGTGCTTGAACCAATTTTTTTTTTCGTGATTTTTTTTAAATTTTATAGGGGTACGGTTCTTAAAATTTTTTTTTTCGTCATTTTTTTCAAATTTTCTAGGGGTACGGTTCTTACAAAATTTTAAACACGTCTTTATGTTGATTTTCTACTACTAGTTACCAAGCACCAACGCGAATTTTTTTGCTTATTTTCAATGATTTATTAAAAATTTTCTGCAAATGCTATCCTCACCAAATTTTGCAATCATTTTCGCGTTGGGATTCTACAACTAATAACCATGTTTGAATTCAATTGGTTCAGTATTTTTCGAGTTAATGAGGAACAAAAAACCACCAAATTTCAGAAAATTTCAGATGGCTATAACTCTAAAACCGTTCGGCCGATTATGCTCATAAACCAACTGAAATGTCGTGTTCTGGTGCAAATCCGAACCTGAAAATTTCAAGCCGCTATCTCATTCCGTTCTCAAGTTATCGTGACAACAATAATATTTTTTAATAATTTTTTTAAAATTTTCTAGCCATACGATTCGCACAAAATTTCACAAACGTGCTTAGGTTCATATTCTACAACTACCCACCAAGTTTCAATTCGATCGGATTTATATGGGTTGAAAACAAAATTATTACTCGGAAACCACTGGGCCGATTATGCCCATTAACGAACTTGTCCGTCGTATTGGGATGCGCCACCTACCCTGAAAATTTCAAGTCGCTAGCTCTTTTCGTTCTCAAGTTATCGTGGCAACGGCCGGACGGACGGCCGGACGGACAGAATCAAATTTGACCTCGAATTCTTCATTGGGGAGTCGAACTTAATCGTTTGAGACCATTTTCGTCAAAAAATTCGAAAGTTACAGACATTTGGGCAAAACTATAACGCGATGTTCCCCAGAACATACGCGCAAAAAAATAGGGTTCTAATTTGAAAAATGGAAGTTATGGTCAATTTTTGATCACAATTTTCCACACAAAATTTGAAACACCCTGTGATGATATTTCTGAAATTCAAAAGATGCATGACCTGTCCACATTCTTCCTCTTCGATGTTGTAAAAACGGTTTACGTTAAGGGTGTTCAAAATAAGAATAATGAACATAATACAGACTAGACATATTTGACTTTTTTTCCGATATTTTTAAAACTATTCTAATGAAGGCAATGGTTTTAGCAGAAATGTATTCAGCATTGAATACTTGATCATACCAGTAATGCAAAACTTGAAAAAAATTTTTTTCATCAAATTTATTTTTACTCCCTGTATAACCGGAAGTGCTTGGGCTTCGAAAATATTTTAGCTCTGTAGAGAATTTCAAGCAATATCATAATTCCAATTTTCAGATTTCAAATATGTCCAGTTCTCCAGAAACGTCTAATAGGCACTCGAACTGGGGACACCCTGTATATTAATTCCTAAAACTGACTAGGAACGTTGTTCGCTCACATCGAATCAAACACGTCAATGTAGCCATACCTATATTCTCCAAATTCCAAGTATAAACACTCGTGTCTTCCTTCCATCAATCTACCGCCCGATTCCCACGAGCCATATCAATTATTTTCGGATATTTGATGATCCACACTCGAGAGCGTCTGTACAAAATGCCGATTTTAATTCGTTCCCGATGCGGCTGGAATCATTATCGCACTAGGTGCACTCGGATCCTAATTAAGGATTGAAATAGAATGAATTGAATTCGATTATGCTGTCTGGATTGATGTCAGTTCGAGAACAACGCAGGTGGTAACATTGGAGGTGCGACGATTAGCACGTTTCGGGCGTTTCGTGCGGTGTTGGTGCAACTGAGTCGCTTCTGATATTTCGAATTTGTTTAAAGTGAACCATTCGCTTGAATTTTACGCATGTTCTATGGAGCAGCGTGTCATTTTGCCCGAATGTCAAACGAATAGATTAGTGATTAAGAATTCGAGTTCAAATTCAAATCACGATAACTTTCGAACGGAAAGAGGTAGCAACTTGCATTTTTCAGGGTAGGTTGCGTATCTGAATGTGACGGTTAAGCTCGTTAGTGGCTATAATCAGCTATACGGTTTCGGAGTTACAGACATCTGAAATTTTGTTGTTATTTTCTCAATAACTCAAAAAGTAGAAATCCGATCGAATTGAAACTTGGTAGTTGATTGTAAAATGCTGACTCGCAAATGTTTGCAAAATTTCGTGGTGATCGAAGTTATTGAGAGTTATTGGGAGAACAAAATTCTCAAATTCATTTTTTTTTTCTGTGGGTATTCAGCTGATCAATACAAAACTTTTCATAAATATAAAGATCGTAGTTCTACAATATTTTGCTAAATTTCAGACAGATCCATAAACTAATTTCGGACATATACAGAAAAAAACATTGAATTCAAAATGGCCTTAACTCTGAAACCAGCCGGAAAATTTCACCCATGAACGAACATCACTGAGATATTTACGCTATAAACCCATCCTTCAACTCTAACTTATTTCAATTACTATATAATTCTGTATTACAGAAAATCACTTTCTCTATTTCAGTATCGTAATGAGTCCATTCCAGCACTGAAAACAGTGCTGGAATGTGTTAGTTATGTTTTTCGTTTTGTGGTAGTCAGCACTGACATTCAATCCTATCAAATTTCAACACACGTCAATTGACAATACAATATAATCTGGATATAGTGAAATAATAGTTGAGGAAAAGCTTTATTTTCATTAAAATATATGGTACTAGAGATTTCCTTCTTGCTAATTTTGAATCATTCATGCTATTAGGAAACTGTTTTGAATCTGATCTTCATGCCCTACGTACGTTTCAAATTCAAATTCCGTAATCTGTCAACCTTCGTAACAGTCACACCAACTACCAAGATACAATACAAAAGTCACTAGGATGTATAATCCGAATCTTCCATTAAATTTCAACAGTATATTATAAAACTTCCCTGAAATAGAGAAAATATCGTCTAATACTCGTTGCAGAAGGCAATTCCAACACTCATGCGTTAGAAAATCGAATTCGAATTTCGCATTCGTGTTTTAATTGGAGCCCATTCTGCAACTTGTTTTAGATTATAATATTCTATGTTATAAGAATAGGAACAATTAAATAATTTTTTGCGCGTATGTTCTGGCGAAATTCGCGTTATCATTTTCCCCAATTGTCAGTAATTTTCGAATGTTTTGCCAAAAATGGTCTCAAACGATTGGGTTCGACTCCCTGATGAATAATTCAGGGTCAATTTTTATTCTTTCCGTCCGGCCGGCCGGCCGTTCTTTGCCACGATAACTTGAGAACGGAGAGATGCAGCGACTTGAAATTTTCAGTGTAGGTGGCGCATCATAATACGACGGACAAGTTCGTTAATGGGCATAATCGGCACAATGGTCTCCGAGTAATAGTTTTGTTTTCAACCAATACAAGCCCGATCGATTTGAAACTTGGTGAGTAATTGTAGAATGCAAAACTAAGGACGTTTGAGAAATTTTTGTGAGAATCGTATAACTAGAAAATTAACAAAAATATATCAAAAAATATTATTTATATCACGATATCCTGAGAACGGAAAGAGATAGCGACTTGAAATTTTCAGGTAAGGTTGTGAATCTGAATGGAACATTTGAGTTTGTTTATAGGCATAATTGTTCAAATGGTTCTGGAGTTATACCCATCTGGAATTTTAAATTTTTAAAAAATCATTGAAAGTTATTGAAAAAAAAAGAATATATCAGAAACTATTCGTTCGACATCGCTGAAATTTTGCGAGAGCCCTCAAACCCAACTCTACTGCCAAGTTTCAAGTTAAAACTCTTAATTGTATCTATATTGTATGAGATCCGAGAAGTCTTGTATGAGTTCAGTAGCTGGTGCCTTTACCACCATTCGAGTAATTCATAACTAGTACCACAAAATCCATACTTCCACAACATTTCCAGAAGCCTCTTAAGACAAACGGTGTCAAAAGCTTTGGCCAGGTCGACTCAGATGCACAAGCTAGGAATCTGTTTATCTTGCTAGACATTCAATTATTTTTCCAGTTAGTTCTCTTATTGCATCCTCCGTCGACCTACCATTCCTAAATCCATATTGACTGCCTTCCAAGATGTTGTTTCTCTCTTTATGATTGATCATTCTTTTTTCAAAACTTTTTCAAATATTTTAGATATATTGGACATTAATGAGATACGCCTGTAATTACTCATTGGTTTAATCAATATATTAATCATAATAAATTCACGAGACATATCTGTCAAGTACCCAAACTCCAATCCACTATAAAATAGACCTATAAGTCAAATAAAAATATTATGACTATCCCCCAAACTTAGTGGGTCGTGATGCAGGCAACGATCGAACTTTATGAACTCCGACGTTATCGAAGTTTCATCGCCGATGAAAACCGGGAGCAGCCTCTTACTCGGAAATTTTCAGATCCCCTTGAAATTCAATCGGCGTAAAATTGATACGGCTGGTATATTTGTTCAGTTGAAGACATGGAGAATGGGGAAGATTCACGATAGAGCCTCGTCATGGCGGGGCTTACGCCGGAGCACTAGGTAACAGCGATTAAGCTTCAAGAGCGGCGGTAAACTAAGTATGAAGGTTTATAGATAATAGGAAGGACATATTATGCCACGGTTCATCGAGTGTATCCAGAGATGACTTGGTGAAAGATGAAAAGAGATTGTTCAATGTAAATGAGCCGGAGCTCCAGTCTCGATAGGTCTACTCGACTTGAACTCTGATAGATATCCTTTATTCTCGTTTTTTGTTGGCTGAGGTTCGATCCAGGCTACTCTAGAAATACTGATCGCGGTACGAACATCCTGTTCGCGATTTAGGTTGAGTATCCCGGGTCGGTTCAAGTTGATATAATTTCATTTGAGGGGATGTATATGGAAGCTCGTTGTGAAACCAGACATAGCAATGACAGACTGATGGTGGGTTTATAAAACTTTGATTACTGTTACGGTATAATTTCCTGTTCACAGTTTTGACCATAACCCCTATTAAATCAGTATTTTTGGCGCTCTTGTTCCTCGGAACCGAGTGCTTATCAATTTGCCCAAATGTCTGTAAATTTTTATGACTGAAATTTTTTTTTTACATTACAAATTTCCAATTTTTCTTAAGATGCAGTTTCACCATAAAATCCACTGATATCATTTTCAACTGTAACAAGCTAATACTTTCGGAGATATGATTTTTCGAAATTTCAATAGTGAATCGTGTACTTCTATGTTTTCACAGAATGCTGTACTTAATTTTTCTATCTATGAATTATCATATGATCTGTGTTCTTACTTATCATCCCATTTTCCTATGAGAGATAAATGTCAAAATTATTTCTGGTGCGTTATTCTTGATATAAAATACCCTTCCTGTTCTATACAACAAAGTATGTTTGAATGCAAAATTACCAATGAAATAACCTCAGCTATCGTACTTTTTTTTTGCCCGTGGATAATCCATATGATCATGGAAATATATTCTTTGGTAAGATGAATAATCAAATTGGGTTCAGAATATCTCCAGTAAAAACAAAAGTGCAATGTTGTCTAAGTTTTAATTGATATAATATAATTTTCAGAGTAGATTTAAGAAATGAATATCTCAGATAAGTTCGTTATTGGGGAAAATCGGTCTGTTTGAATTTAATTTCTTTCATGACGCAATTCTATCGTAAGAATCCATGTATATCATTCCCAGAGACCAATTATTTCAGAGATGTGATTTGTCAAAGTTTGAACAAGAGCGCCAACGCTCCTGTCCACAGGGCTTGTACCAATTTTTCTACCTACAACTCTATATGACCTGCACTTTGCAATACAGTCATGCAATGCCTTCTTGTAACCGGGAATGTTGATGAATGACATTCGTGCCATGTGATACTCATTTTCATTCGACCCCACCTATGTTTGCTCCTGGGCCCTACTCAGGTATTTCCATTGGAGTAACGACGTGTAAAAAGCCGTATTTTCCTTATCGGCTTCCTCTTGTTAATTGTTAATTTAGCACTAAATATTCCATGCAGACACTATTCATTTCGCCCCACAATCATAAAGAGTACATCCAATCGACTCTTTGTAGGTCGTAAAATTTAATGAAGATCTTAACGATACAAAGAGAATAATAATATAAATAGTTCGGCAACTTTAACGTGCCCTAAATATCGGCTGTCTGGTTCTCAGATAGCACTAAACGTGAACGCCAGAGCCGTTCTTCGCTTAGCGCAAATTTAATGTTGTTTGACACAGGCATAAAAATAACCAATCGACCATACCGAAGCAATGGCAGCTAAGACCAGAACGATAAAAACGGGTATTAAATTGTGGGATAGAATACACTCCAAACAAGAAGTCGTTTTGATGTTTGTATTCTGCGAGAGCAGAAATTGAAGGCAGAGTTTAATCAGGCTCCCAGCATGTTCAAAACGTTATTATTGTTTATATCGGTTTCTATGTGTTCCGATATACCCCGCAAAACTCAACGGTACTTCTCATCTCATTAGGTCTCCTGCATGCATTTTTTTTATTATTGGCCTTACGAGCCACATTTTCTTTTTTGAATTCAAATATTGAGGGGATTTCTAAGAACAAGAAGGAATATCTCTGAAAACTAGCGGGAAGTGATTCTTCTCCAAGAGATCCCATGCGTCTACTGAGGAGTATATTTGTAAGAGGAGACTTTTGAAAGGTTATGTATTATTTTTAATTTATTCGTTCTTCTCCTCTTGTCATTTCATTTTTCAGGTTGAGTTTCCGGTACCTTGGAGAAACCTCTCCGTTTTTTGACGAGGGAATCCATATTGAAGAAATAAATGCCTATCAATATTTTTAAATGTCAGCAAATTTTGTAAACAATAGTTAAAAATCACAACGCTCACGGGTAGACAGGGTTTTTTGTTGAGGTTTTTCCCTAAGCTTTTGTATCATACGTCCAATTGTATGGTACCCCGTTACACCAACCTCTGCTAACACATATAAAGCTCTCAGTCAAAAGCATAAATAAATAATTATATCCATAAGAATACTGAAAAAGTTCAACCGCCGTCAAAAATTTCAATTTTCTACGAGAAAACGATCATTCAAATTTGGTTGCACATAATGCCTGTTCAAACGATCGAAACTTGGCGCCGGTCCGTGACGTAACCCGTCACATCTACTCTCACTCTCTTCTCGTGTCCGTTTCACTCTTTATTCCAGTGTAAAGCGGCCCACACACGATCAATATTACTGTGCAATGTGGGTTGCACAATATATTGACGGTGGCCCTTGGACGGTCAATATTATTGTACAATATATTGGTTTGTCGAACATTTCTTTCGTATGGAGGCAATATTGGTGGTTGTGCAATATATTGCGCAACCTTTCAATATCGCCCACACACGATCAATTATATTGCACAAATATAAAATATTGTACAATAATATTGAGCGTGTATGGGCTGCATAACACAGTTCCCTATAAAGGGCTCGTAGTCAGCATTGGCTGTTAAAAGCAGATGGTAAATTTTGTTTACGTCATCCGTCATAGCAACGATTCAGCGTTTCACCTCATTTGAAATTGCTTCTTGATTTACCGATTTTTAATACCGAAATATTCAAATTTAATAAGTTATGAAAGTGTTTAAGGGCATACATGATGACCTGGTATTGAAGTAGATTCAGAAAAACATAAACATATGGTATTTCGTGTTACATGCAAGAGACCTATTGTTAATGGTAACAGCACGAAGTAGGAAGACTTAAGCTCGTCATGAGGTTCTGTAGCAGTATTTGAACATGGACCACATAAGAAGTTTGCATGTTGAATGAATAGTGCTGTTGAACACTTGCGCTGGAATCTGGGGAGCTGTTTAATATTAACTTCGAAGTTCATTCGTTCCATTTCCACGGCAAAGGATTTATGCATTAATTCCTTTCATATTGAGCATGGAAAAATATACAACAATTGGGCAACGCCTGATGTTCCTAGCTACTTGGCATATTTTCTGCGCTCTCCACCCCCAATGTTGCATGCGATTCCACGAATTTTCTCCCCACGCTTACAACCATTGTAAACGCGCAACCCTAAGGTCGTCATACAAATTAGCAGTGCTTATCTGTGCAGAAACCTAACGTTGTGCATCCAGGAAACAGGTGTTCTTGTTCCCATGATCCCTGCAGGTCCTTTACAAAAAATTGAATGGACGTGCAACTTTGGCAGCTTAGATGTTGACAACAGTTGACGGTTAAGATGCCTGAGATACTCTGTTGCCGATTGTGTGACTTTGTAAGAACGAAAATTATTTCAGTTTTTTGTTATCGTGATTACTTTAATTTATATATTTTTGTCTATTTCAGGTATTTTGACTCATATGTGGGTAAGCATACTTATTATTTCAAATGTATTACTTAATGTTCCATAAAATACACAGTGCCCGAAGTTATTTTATGTCAAGTGTTTATTTTTTTCACACAACCGGGCGCTGTGTATCTCTGACAACCAACTGTCAACTGTTCGTTGTACGTTTTCAAAGATTTTCGAAAAATTCATCGCGACTAAGGAAATATACCAGTCCATAGATAATAAGAAACCATTTTTGTAGATTTGAAGAAGGCGTTTGTTACGGTGAACCATAAATTATTACCGGAGAAATTGTAACCACTGGGTATAAAGGCTATGATTCTGAAACTGTTCGAGAATTTTCTATCCGATCGCAGAACAATAGTAAAACTCTCTGGAAAAGTGTGTTTGCCCAAGAGAGTCTGCGGTGGTGTTCCGCAGGGTACCGTCATTGGAGATCTCATTTGCAGATGACACGACATGTATATGTATCCGGGAAAATGTACTCACTAATTTCCCGGTAAAAGAGTTATTTCATAGAGAGTGACCTTTCAACAGAGTTGAAATGTCATACGTTTCTTCCACCACAGACAAAAAATATATATTCACTGCACGATTATAAAGGTGAATCATAGGAAAATAATAAAAGTATGTACCTACTGCTATAATATTTTGTTAAATTTGCTAGCCCAACGTTGGGCGACTGAAATGTTATAGTTTTTGTATATTAAATCACAGATTGTTGTCAAATTATTATTTAAATGGGACTCTTATACTCACTTGCAACAAAATATAACTCTTATACTCATGAAAATATCTTTAAAACTCTCCAAAATAAGCAGACACTTCTCAAAAATTAATATATTCTCAAAATTCTTAAAATTGTTTCCATGTTTCCACGGAATATTATAAAATACTATCACCCAGTCTCTATTTAAATTTACATAATATTCAAACCTATCAAAAATAATGATTTCAATCCATATCAATACCTATGTATTGCAAATTCTCACATTCTTGCAATTTACTCATCTATACTACAGGACACCCTAGGGAGTGAGTCATTTTGAATTCACAAGAAATTCTACGGTTCCAATATTGCAGAAAGACCCGAATTATTCCTCACCTTTGAACTAATGGAGTTCGGTAGGTATCCTCCAGTCAAAGGACCATAACTAAAAGGCAGGATATAATCAGCCTTCATTCTCTGTCCACACCTGCTCCGATAGCGCAACTGACAAGGCACTTCCTTCGAATTTGGCATATGCTAAAACTCGTATAACCTATAATTCCATCGTAACATTAAAGATTAATATATCCTAACGAAGCGGAAAATTGGAAAGCAGAAACCCCTTGCACTATCTTCCTCTGACCGGATTGCTCCATCGACCTTGCCTTAATTAAAAGTTATGACAGCCAGACATCATATGTCGTTAAATTTTCGTTTAAAGCCGTGAAACGACGGGTATGTTTTTCTGTGATGGTTTCCACTTCTTAAGCTACTCGGACTACATCATGACATCCTGATTTTCGTGTATTCAACAGCCGAATATTTATGGAATATACAGTGTGGAAAAGTCAAATGGAATGAATTGATTTTCTTGGTTACTGTACATAATTATGGAACATCCTAAAATACGTCAAATTTCAATTTTAAATCATTTTTCTTGTTCGTAAAGTCCGAACTCTACATTCAACCCCCTTCGAAAGACAGGTAGGTACGACCACCAATTTTTCAAATAGGAAGTATGGGTTTGTAATACATCGTTTGAAAGGTTGCGTTATTCTCTATTCAGAAATGTTATCAATTCCATGTTTTTTGCAAAAATCGAAATAGAAAAAAATAAAATCATGTGATTACCGAAATTCATCATAATATTCCCTTGAATATTCCCAAATCTTATTACAATAATAATAAACTTATTTGCCTTCAAGATATGATAGAAAGAAAATTCAACAAAAACCATAAAATTGTGTTTTCCAGATTGTACCATGAAAACTACGTAATACACTTTCTGTGGCAATGTTAGTTTCTTTAGAACGCCTTCTCAAATTGTTTTGTGCTGATAAGTTAGAGTTTATAAATTGTCTAAGTTGTGTTTGAATTTCATTAACTTGAATATTGAATAATGGTTCGATTAACGGAAATGCACAAAATAAATATTTTACAACTGATTGGTTACCCAACCCAGGTGCTCTTGGAAGACGATTTTGATGGAAGAACTTATTTTTGTGAACAAATGAGGGAAGTGTAGGACAACAATATTGTCCAATTAGTAGACGTTTTGTTTTCTGATGAGTGCACTTTTTCTCTCAGCGGCCATGCTAATCATCAAATTTGCCACTACTGGTCTACCGAAAATCCTCACTGGATGCGAGAGGAACACGCGCAATTCCTCCAAAAAAAATTAATTTTTGGGTAGGAAATGTTCGAAACCATATCAAAGGCCCCTTTTTCACTGAGGGATTTTGAATGGCGATAAATATTTAGCACTACCTAACTAAAAATGATGTCGTTCCAACTTTGGCAAATTTATATCCTGATCCAGAAAATTCTCGAGTTCCATGGAATACCATATGGTTCCAACAGGATGGAGCACCACCATATTACCAACGCAATGTCCGGCAGTACCTAGACGCAATATTTCCAAAACGGTGGATAGGAAGGCGAGGAACTATAGAATGACCAGCGCAATCCCCTGATCTTAACTCATTAGATTTCTTTTTGGGGATATGTGGAGAACATTGTATACAAAAATATACTCCTTGATTTGAATGACCTAAAAGTTCGAATAACGCTTGCGTTTAGGTCTAGATATTGAATAATGTTGGAAGAAATTTTTATTAGAGGTTAGGATGTTGCCAACGCGTTCGCGGTGAACACTTTGGACATCTGCTTCATTAACATTCTTAATTTTTTGGTTTAAAATTGTATTTCATTTTACTTTCTCATATTCTACCAAATTTCGTTAAGCACTTGATTGTATTTTTTTCAGATTTTATATTTGCAATGAACATGAATGTGTTGTTGTCCAAAATGGAAGTTTCAGATTAATGAACAATTATAAAAGAACACGTTTTAGTAACCATAGCAACAATAAACAGCTTGCAATATTCATGAAAAATTATCATGGTATTCAATCATTAAAAAGCTTGCAACTTAAAAACGGTGCATTTTTTCAATGTTGTACAGGTATACCTTTTATTTGCAGAATTAATAATGAAGTACATAAATGGAGGATATTCGCTGATATATTCAATAAAAAAAAGTTTCTGACCATTAAGTTGTAGGGTCAGTCCGTCCAAGGGGGTCTTGAGGACTTATGGGGAAGGTGTTGGGAAAAAATCATTACTGGTATTTGTTTTGACTCAAATTCAAACAATAATCAGAATCGGTTGAGTCGTTCGGAAGTTATCACAAATAAACTGAATTATGGGAGTACCATTTGGAGGCATATATCTACGCAGGGGGGCATCGTAGGAAAAAAAAATTAAAGCATTCCTTACTATTCCTTATATACTTTATTTACACTTGATAAAGAGTAACGTAGTGAAGGGATTCCCTGTGTATTTCGTTGAACTTGAGGGAGAATTTTGATTGCCAAAAGCATATTGAAACCCTTGAGATATTCTTCCCGCTAGCTGAAACCCACTTCAGTGGAGTAGAAAAGGTGGTTTCAACATATCTATCACAATATCAAAGCGTAAATGTGTCTCATATGGAGATATGGAACAAAATGTTTCATAAAATTAAAAGGCTAACAGTTTCTGATTATTTCCCGACTCGTCCAAACAAACATTCGAATGCAAAATAATCCCATCGAAAATGTCCCATTCGTTTCAGATTACAAACAAATATGTACATAATGAAACAATTCCAATCTCGAATGATTGTTTTAGTATAATAATTGGAACTTGGAAACCAAAACAGAGTACATAGTGGGTGAAGCCTATACAAGTTGCCTTAAATGAGTCAGATTTCAAAAACGGTTTCGACCAACGGATACTGTTTGTGTATTTTGCGACCCATAACAGAGTTCATTAAACATTCCTATATTTTCCCATTCGGAATTCAGCTAGCTAGTGGCAATTTTTCATTCCTGCTGCTGAGGTTAACCCAAACCTAATACCGGTGCTCATAACTATTTTATTTCACCGCAGGACAGCTTTTTCGGGGACAGAACCGCACTCTATGATTTTAATACGGGACTGTCGCAATTATGCCGTCACCATAAATAGATCTTCTTCTTCTTCAGGTGCCCTCTCCATTTAATGAAGGTTGGCGACAATTTCGGCACACTTATTGCGGTCCTGCGTAGTACGAATTAAAGATGATGTGTTCATACCAGTCCAATCGCGTATGTTTTTCAACCATGAATGTTGCCTGCGGCCAGGACTACGTTTTCCTTCGATTTTTCCCTCTATTATCAATTTAAGGATATCATACTTGGTGTTACGGTATATGTGACCCAGATATGCTGTCTTTCTTCGTTTTATTGTTGTAAGTAATTCTCTTTCCCTTCCCATACGTCTAAGCACTTCATCGTTGGTTATATGCTGAGTCCATGATATTTTTAATAGTCTACGGAAGATCCACATTTCAAAAGCCTCAAGTCTGTTCATGGTGTTTACCTTCAGTGTCCATGTCTCTGCTCCATACAAAAGAACAGAGTGAACGTATGCCTTCACAAAACGGTATCTTAAGTCCAAATTCAAGGTTGCGTTACATAAAAGGTATTTCATCTTTAAGAATATAGCTCTGGCCTGTTCTATACGTGATCTTACATCGACGTCAGGGTCTACATTTGTTGTTATGCAGCTGCCAAGATATTTAAATTTCTCAACTTTCTCTATTGCGGTGTCATACACTCTAAGAAATTTTACAACACCAGCCAACACCCGCTAACACCGGCCTGATTTCCTTAGAGGTCCTGATCTTTTCAGTGTTATTTCGCACCATCCGAAATAACACCGACTTTCAGGTGTATTTTCTGCCATAATAAGTAATCAGCTTTCACACCAGACCGATTGAGATTTATCATTCGGATGAGTGTGAGGTAGCACTAGATCAATGGGGTTTAGCACTAGATCGGTGTGAATTTGCCCAAGTACCGTAGTGCATTTAGCACTGGATTAGTGTGATTTAACTTTAGTGCAGTGTGAATTTGCACTGACCTAGTGCATGTGCAATATCTTGTTCAGTGTTATTTAACACCGAATCAGTTGCGTTTTGAACCCTCGGGGTGTAGGTATTATTTAGTTGAAATTTACACCATTTTCGGTGTTTTATATGATATTGTTCGTTTTATAATTTGAAACTCAATATCATATAAATCACCGAAAGGCTATGAAAAGGGTATAGGTATTGAAAGAAACTTTTTAGTACATATGAATTTATTATTTCAAAGATTATTTAATAGACAGTTTAATTTTTTATATACAATTTGTGAATATACAATAAACAATAAATTTTTATAGAAATATTTAGTGATTACTGAAGCTTAAAGAGATAATCAAAACTGTCGACAAACCAATCGAACTTTCGAGGCAGCACTTTCTGGTCCAACACGACACAAAATTCTTCCAGATCAGGTGTCAATGTTATAGCGCTGGCAGTTTTTTTCAATTTTCCAATTGTTTCTTCTGATGGTGAGGGTAACTGAAATTAAAACATTTATATATTAATCATATATAATCATACAATTCGAATTGGTGCCCACAAAATAATGTGAAGCTGGCAGGTCTTTATATAATTGAAAGTTGTAACTTTTCAACGTGCTTAGGACCGAAAATTGACTATCAACGCTGGTTTTATTCGATATAGATATCAAGAATTCACTCTTATCTGAAATAAAATATCCCGGAGAATAGGTTTTTGCGACAGTGTGATATACAATTAAGATCCGCAATATTCTGAAAAAAATATGTTCCCTTAGACTACCTACTACAAAAAACACTCACCTGCAAGTGCTTCCTAATAAATCCTATTGATAGTTCACAAAAGGTTAGATGAATAAGCCCCATTTGTTTGAAGAACATTACGAAAATAAATTTCAATAAAGAAACTGTATCAACATTAATAATAAATATGAAATTTCATCTAATTCAGATAACTGCACTTTTCAATTAAAGAAAATTGAATGAAATATTTTCACTGACAAATGTAAAATTTCAAAGTCGGCGATGAACGAGTTTGTAAATCCAATCGACCAACCAACACAAATATCTCATCAAAATTTTCGGGAAAAATTGATGAAATGAGGATACCCAATTACGTAGGCACTCAAAAAAATTAAATTGAACATTCATATGTACTCACTTGCAAACAGTATTATTTCCAAACTTCCTTCGACGGCCAACACAAATTTCTCATTATTCTCATAAGTCATAACGAATCTTCTTGATGCACTTCGTTTTTCCAGATTCTCACTTCATAATGCATCATGAACCATCTTATCGTCTCCAAGGCACAAAATAATAAAATCAACCCGATAAAACACACAACATTGTAGTCTCCCATGGAATGAACGTGTTGTATTAGAACTAGTCAGAAGTATTGCGACATAACCAATCCCTGCACATTGTTGCCGGATATAATTATATTCTGATATTCTAAAAACAATCCTTTGAATTCGCAAATATCCATTTTCCAAAATTGGATGTTTCCAATTTTGTGTACTTGAGACGATTTTTTTATGGAATGGTGCTATGAGTAGCGATTTGTTCAAACCTGCAATGTAAAATTATATCATACTGCATACTCACTTTGAAGTCATTTTCTATCAGACTATTCATGATATACTTACCACAACAATCCATATGTTTATTTTTAGTGACTAAATATATCTCTTGATTGATAGGTAACTACAAATATTCAACTATTGTTGTACTACGAAATCATAAAATAGCAGAAAATAAATTTGTGAATCATTGAGAGCGTGGAGGAATTGATTTTCATAGTCAAGAAAGGGATACAGTGATATTTTCAATATTGATTCGAGTGTTCCGAAATAACATCAATATTGTTTGTGAGAATTCCCCATAGAAGGGCACGCTTCTTCCTGTCATCTTATAATTATTAATTCTTCACAACTATCGGCGATTTCTTTATATTTAAAAGACTCAGCAGGGATATCTGTCTTTCGATAAAGAATACTTGGCAACTATGTTGCAATGAATAAGTTGACGAAATAAAGTATAACGTTCTTTTGATATTCCTGGTGCGAGTTTGGATAGTTTGTTGGTCGAAAAGCACTTGTTGGTGCTTTCGATGATTTCACATGTTACAAAAGTTCTACTTGGATATACATAAAGTTGATAACTGAGTGTAAAGTTTGGTAATCGGATTAAATCTCTGAAATCGTTCTTTCACATTTCACCATGCAGTGCTCATTTTCACTCAAGATATCACCTATCTGACTTTTGTATGAAGAATTGGCATTTAAACTTGATGGAAACTGTGAAATTTCAAATAAATTTTATTAATTCTTGATACTGGATCTGTTTGTGATATTTTCTGTCATAAATTACACTACTGAACACAATATGATCATAATAACGAAAATATTGATAGGAATGTGACATTCTAGTGGTAAATTGCATCGACAATATTCTTGATAGTATGAAATCAACATTCACACTGAGATTTTTTTTAGAGTGTAGATGTTTATGTTCAGTTGTGGGTTTGGAAATCTTGTTATGGCCATTACTTTTGTTTTTGTTACATTAATTTTCATGCCTAGTTGATCTCCCACTACTACTACTTTGTTTATTAGTCGTTGAAGGGCTTCTGGATTGTCTGCAATGATAACCGTGTCGTCTGCATAACGTATGTTGTTTATTATCCTGCCGTTAATTTTTATTCCATCCTCGTCAACGCCTATTGCTTGGTTAAATATGTGCTCAGAGTACATATTAAACAGTATTGGTGACAGAACACAACCCTGTCGTACCCTCTTTTCTATACACACCGGTTCTGATGTCGTTTGTCCACATCTAACTGTTGCTTCTTGGTTCCAGTAAAGATTCCTAATAAACTCGATGTCTTGTTTGTCTAACCCTTTTTTCTGTAGTAATGTCAGGAGGACAGTGTGATCAACTCGATCGAAGGCTTTCTCGTAATCTATGAAACAAGCATAGACATCCTTCCTCATATCTCGACATTTCTGGAAGAGCATTGATAAGCTAGCTAGTGCTTCCCTTGTTCCCAGACCTTCCCGAAATCCAAATTGGGTGTCGCTTTGATCGGCATCACATTTGTGGTAGATTCTAGCTTGTATAATTTTAAGTAGGATCTTAAGCACTTGGCTCATCAAGCTTATCAGTCTGAACTCATCACATTTCTTGGCTTTTGATTTTTTAGGGAGGGGAATAAATACGGAGGTAAGCCAATCTTTTGGAATATTACCCGTTGCATGAACATTCTCTAGTAACTGGAAAAGTGGTAGCAAATTTTCTTCTTCTTTACTCAGTTTAAGTGCTTTCATTATCTCTGATTTTAGAATTTTTGGAGCCCGTTCACATTCAATGTTCCTGTCATATACTCGTGTCGTAGCACTAGCGAATGTTTTCTGTACATATGTTTGCCATACTTTTAATAATTCTTGCTCTTCTGTTACCATTTCATTCTTGCCATTTAGAATAGCTAATACGGTTTGATTTCTGTTGGAATGCGTTACCTCTTTTATTTTCTTATGAACTCCGTGGCTGTCCTGTTTATTCTGGAGCAATTCAATCTCCTCGCATCTCTCCTTCATCCACTCTTCTTTTGCTATTCGGATTTTCTTTCTTATTTCTCCATTTATTTGTTTGTATTTTTCGATGTTTCTATGTTTGTGTATTCTCCGATTGTCCATCATTAGTAGGATCTCCTCTGTCATCCATTCTTTCTTGGTCTTCGGTCTGGCATACCCTCCCAACCAGCAAAGTTGTCTTATAACTCCAATGATTCGCGACTAATATATTTCATAAGTATCATATTAGTGCTTCCAAAATATCAATTCATTATATTAAAGCTACATAAACTTCATTCTGTTGTGGACAATCGAAATATTTTATAAATTTATCGTGAAAACGTCTGTACAGCAGAATTATGAAATATGTTATAAAACTGTTACTTAACCATTTGTTAAGAGGTTTATAACTAACTTATAAAACAATTCTGCTTATAAAACTGAATTGCTTTTTAATGGTTTCTTTATTAATTCTGGGGATATTTATAATTTCATTTCAAATATATTAAAAAACCATTTCAAAGATGTTCTGTATAACCTCATAAAACAGTTATATAGAAGTGCTTTTAGTTACAATTTTGCTTCCAGAACTAAATTGTCGTTTCGGTAACCACTTCATAACTATTTTATAGTATTCAATTTCCATTATCAATATCATCCAAAAGCAGCTGATCATTCTGTTCCCACACTGAAAGTGTTTAATTCTATTCTCAACTGTCTGCACAATCTTGAACGTTTCTAAAAAAGTTATGATTACCATGAAGCCAATGCATTAATGCATATTAGTTTTCTAGCTACAAGCACAAATGTCTCACCTATGCATGAGTTTCAGGAAGCATTATGCTACTGCTGAAGACAATTTTCTGTAGGTGTTAAATTATCACCACAATCATGTTTGTGTTCAAGATATCAACTTATTAATAATTAAGATACCTTCATCAGATTAACTGTTATTTCTCCTTTTGAATATCCTTGCAAAAATATGTATTTATCAGATATTCCACAGGAAAACGTTAACTGTTTCACTGATTTTGCAGGTTATGTTGACTTTCACGCAGTAGAACATAATAACATGTTTTATAGTAGTTGTTAAGTAGCTACATTACAACGAAATGCTTGAAACTGATGCAAAATCATTTTATAAGAGAACGCCATTAAACATGGCGGCATATTTGTGATGACTCAGAGTATTTTAAACACACTAAAAATCGCCAATGTGTAGATATTTCAACCATCCAGAGCATGAAATGACTCAAAAATAATCTGTAGAACAAATTGGAATACATTTTCGTACAAATGATCATTAGACTGACAAGCCACATTTTTGTTTTGTTCAATTTTTTTATGTGAAACATTCGAAACAAGGGGGCGCGTTTAAAATATGTCATTTTAGTGCTACATTTCACGAAGAAATTTCATTTGCATTGAGAATTTCGTTGTGTGTATCCTAACATATGTGTCTGTAAGAGTAGAAGTATATATAAATAAAATGTCTTCGTGTAAACAATAATGACATATGACATCTATATTTTCGCTATGCTGTTATAATTCAGGATTGTCATTTGCCAACTTAAAATCAATTAATTTTATAGATATCATTCTATGTAACATCTTTATTTCAGAACGCTCATATGAAAAACCTTATAAAGCTATTACAAAACAGTTTTTTAGATGGCGCCAGAATGTTTATGGAATAGTCTTGTAATGTTTATGAAGAGCTTTATAAAATGTTTCGAATGACAAAATTATTTTATAAAATGTGCCAATTTTGGGTTTATATCTGTTGTATAAACGTATTGAAAACAATTCAGCGACTAAGAATGTTTTATAAGATTTTGGTTGAAAACGTTTCCACAACTATTATAAAATATAAAATTGCTAGTTGGGCTATTTCTTCTTGTTCCACTTTCACTATTGCATGTTTAATCTGATACCAAACATCTTCTGTACTGGTATCTGGTGTTGTATTTGACTTTATTGTTGCAAACTCTTCATTTATTCGTTCTTTTGCCTTTGTCTGTGTATCTTCGTCCTTAAGATTTTTCATGTCGATACTTTTTCTGTTACTCTCATAAATAGATAGATAGATAAATTGCTCTATTTAATACTGCGTAAAATAATATATTACGTAAAAAGAGTTGTAAGTAGCCCATTACACAAAGAACAAAGTGAAGAAGTTTACGCACGAATCTGCGCAGCGGCGAGTGGGTACATTACACGAGTGCGTAATGGGCTTACAACTCGCATATCGTACTATACTTTTTCTACTCCTACCCATTTTCTTTTATTGAATAAAGGAACTCATAATTCGTTTGACAAAATGTTTGGATGCTTGTTGTAAAAATTGGTTCAAGCACTGACGTGAAGTCAGGAGCTTTGTCGCGTATGTTCTACCATGGTAAATTCGATTAAGCGTCTCCAATACCGGAGAATGGACAATAGAACATACGTGACAAAGCTCCTGACTTCACGTCAGTGCTTGAACCAATTTTTTTTTTCGTAATTTTTTTGAAATTTTCTAGGTACGGTTATAAAAAATTTAAAACACGTCTTTATGTTGATTTTCTACTAATAGTTACCAAGCTTCAATTTGATCGAATCTTTATTTTTTGAGTTATCGAGGAAATAATATTCCAGGTGGGTATAACTCGGAAACCGTTAAACCGATTATGCCCAAAAACGAACTTAATTCTCCCATTCGGATACGCAACCTACCCTGAAAATTGCAAGTCCATATCTCTTTTTGTTCGAAAGTTATCGAGGCAACGGTCACCCATCTACTGAACTCACCCAAGGCTGCTCGAATCTCCAACAATATTTAACCGATCGTGTTGAAACTTGAAACTTGGCAGCAGAGTTGGGTTCTAAAGGCCTTTGCAAAATTTCAGCAATTTCAGACGAATAGTTACTGATATATAGATTTTTTTTTTAATTTTCAATGATTTCTTAAAAATTTTCTACAAATACTATCCTCACAAAATTTTGCAAGAATTTTCGCGTTGGCATTCTACAACTAATAACCATGTTTCAATTCAAACGGTTTAGTATTTTTCGAGTTTATGAGGAGAAAAAAACAACAAAATTTCAGATGGCTATAACTCTAAGACCGTTTGACTGATTATGCTTATAAACAAACTCAAATGTCGCGTTCTGATGCACATCCTAACCTGAAAACTTCAAGCCGCTATCTCTATCCATTCTCAAGTAATCGTGACAAAAAAAATATTTTTTAATAATTTTGTTAATAATTTTCTAGCCAATGATTCGACATAATTTCACAAACATGCTCAGGTTCATATTCTACTTACCAAGTTTCAATTCGATCGGATTCATATTGGTTGAATACAAAATTATTACTCGGAAACCATTGGGCCGATTATGCCCATTAACGAACTGGTTCGTGGTATTGGGATGCTCCACGTACCCTGAAAATTGCAAGTCGCTTGCTCTTTCCGTTCTCAAGTTATCGTGGCAACGGCCGGACAGAATCAAATTTGACCTCGAATTCTTCTTGGGGAGTCGAACTAGACCGTTGGAGACATTTTCGTCAAAAAATTCGAAAGTTACAGAATTTGGGCGAAATGATAACGCGATGTTCCCCAGAACATAGCGCAAAAATTGACAACATAAACGACATGACGTTTATTTCCATAGTATTCTCAGAAAACCCGACATATTTTACGAGATCTGTATAATGTGTTGCCGACATTTGGGGCCATCACTCTTCTGATCCAAAGTGTTTCACGCTAATGCTAAAAGTTTTTATGTTTTTCAGTCGACTAAATTTATGTAAATAGACCAAATAAAGTCAAACATAGTTAAAAATTTCATTGTAATTTAATTAAACCTAGAATTTTAAGTTTTCTTATAAAAACGCACGTGTATATTATGAGAACACATTACGTGCCAGTTATTGTATAACGTCACTTACAAGGAATGTCGACAGTGTGATTTTGACGTTTACTGACATTGACGTAGAACAAATATATAAAAGAAACAGTGTCAACAACAACTAGCACAAACTAGTCAGACAATGAATATGGGTCTAATTCAATAATCAATTCTCTAACCTTTTCTCTGAATATTCTAAAATTATTCTAGTTTGAGTTCAATGTTGATTTATTATGAACACTACAAAAGTAACTATTCACTCTTGTCCACTACAGTTTTTTGTCGTCAGACAGATGTTCGGAGACAAAGTTTTCAACTCCAAAAACAAAGCGTTACTAAAGTATACTATCAATTTCTACACTCAAGTATGGTTCGACATTATACCCAGTCATAACCGATTAAATTCTTCACAATTATTCATGTCAGTAGTTTTCACCTTTTTCACCGAGCTTCAATTCGAGCTACTTGGAAAACAAAATTCCAGATGGGTATAACTCCGAAACCACTAGGCTGATTTTGCCCATTAACGACATCAATCGGCTCATTTGGACTCTAAACATACCTGGCAAATTTCAACTGTCTAAATCATTGCGTTTGATCTCGGTTTCTTAATCAATGAGTGGAAACAAAACGTGTGAGGCCATTTTCAGCAGAAATTATTGAAAATTTCAGCTATTTGGGAAAATTGATAGGCAGTCTATTCAGGGAAACAAGTGCGCGAAAAATGATCATATGGAAAAGTCGAAACAACGAATCAAACAACGTTATGAGTATGAATCTGTTAAGTACACCCCAACCCCAGTAGCCATCGTCGCCAACTTCAGAAACCATCCCTATAACCGGTGCTCTAGTTACGAAACAAGAATGAAGGTTTGTCGATGTCTGGATAGCATCCGACTTCGATTATTGATTGAATACGATAAAAATTGATATGAAGCAAAGAGTTATGGGAGCTTCGAATGGATATAGAGGAAAGAAGGGATAAAATACTGTAAGGTTAGAATATATTATATTTTCGGAATGTACAAGCATACCCTCTGCAAATCATCCACCTAAAAAAATGGCTCTAGCTGTCATATCATATCGCCAAGGGATTTAAATCATGGGAGGTTTTGAAGTAATCTAATTTGCAAATGTTGTGTTTAATAATTCGCGTAATTTTTCGACAAGACATTAAAAACAAGCACTGACGTGAAGTCAGAAGCTTTTGCGTGTATGTTCTATTGTCCATTCTCCTGTATTGGACACTCTTAATCGAATTTACCTTGCTAAATTCGATTGAGAGTGTCCAATACAGGAGAACAGACAATATAATTCACCATGGTAAATTCGATTATGAGTGTCCAATACAGGAGAATTCCAAATTAAATTTTTTTCGATAAGCAGTTTTATCATAAGAATCCAATGATATCATTTTTAACTCTAACAAGCTAGTACTTTCGGAGATATGATTTTTCAAAATTTCGATAAAAAATCATATTTTTACGTTTTCACAGAATTATATAATTATTCTATGTATAAATTGTCATAAGGTCAACTTATTTTCCTGAGACATGACATTGTCTAATTCCTTGCTAATAGTTGGTTCGAGAAACGTCAAAATCGACTTAGAGAGACAAGGGTAAAAAACCGTCAAATAAACCCCCATGTGGCGATTTTATGTCGAAAAGTGAAAATTAAGAATATATATCCCAGTTAAGTACCGACGTTTTATTCTATTACCGGAGATCGACAAGATCGTACGAGGAGCCCGATAGTCGGTGTGTCTACGCCCTCGGGTTTTCGGTTTCGGAACGAGAGAAGGCGGGCTCAAATCCCGGAAAGGGAATTACACTTTTTGGCGCTCTAGTTCCTCGGAACTGAGTGCTTATCAATTTGCCCAAATGTCTGTAATTTTTATTTAAGATGCAGTTTCACCATTAAAGTCCATCGATATCATTTTCAACTCCAACAAGCTAATACCTTCGGAAATATGATTTTTCTAAATTTCAATAATGAATCGTACGTACTTCTATGTTTTCACAGAATGCTATAATTAATCAATCTAAGCTTTATTATATGATCTGTGTTCATAATCGTACATTTCATCCTGTTCTATAAGAAAGAGTGAAATTCATTTCAGCTATTTTAATATGATTTCTTCCATGGTGCAGTTCTCATTCTCAGATTGCTCATTTAATCTTGATAAATAAACTATTATTTGAATTTAATTTCCCTTATGATGCAGTTCTTTCATAAGGATACATTGATTTAATTCCCAACTCTGAGAAACCAATACTTTCGGAGATATAATTTGTCTGTTTGAACTAGAGTGCCAGAAGGCTCCTGTCCACAGGGCTTGAACCCATTTTTTTATGAGTATATTCTGGTTAGAGTTCAAAGTGGATTTTATGAATTGTCCATGAAAACCAAATTGATGTTCCCAGTTCAAAGAAAATAACACAAAATCAACTCAGTCCTCAATCAGTTGAATAACGGAAATCTACAAGCAAGAAAAGCATTTCCTATGTAATATTCAGGAGGGTAGCAAACAAAAACATCGACAGTGTTATTTTAATACACTCGATATAAGGGTAGGCGGTGCTGCGTGGATCCCTGGTAGCATTCCCCGAGCACCTGTCGTTTTATATGCGTTATTGTTATGAATTTCATATGCGATAGAGGTTAGTCGAATCCAATATGGGATTTCGTCCGTGTACGCATACAGAATCAATCCGAAATGGATGATTTTCGATGGGAATTTTCCAGATGTAATTGAAACAATGTGGCCGAATCCTGTTTTCGATCTCCTGGCACGAAATTGGAAAAACGGATTCGGTATGGATGGAGCACTTCCGCTGCTGAATTTGTTATTAATAATTGATTCAATTGAAGAATTACTCGGGAAATTACATTTTTCCGAATCTATTTTGGCGCGTATGTTCTGGTGAACATCGCGTTATCATTTTGCCCAAATGTAAGTAGTTTTCGAATTATTCGCCGAAAATGGTCTTAAACGATTGAGTTCGACTACCTGATGAAGAATTCGAGGACCAATTTGATTCTGTCCGGCCAGCCAGCCGTCCGTTGCCACGATAACTTGAGAACGGAATGAGATAGCAACTTGAAATTTTCAGGGCAGGTGGGTAGGTCAACTTATTTTCCTGAGACGTGATATGTCAAATTTTGATATTTAATGCCTATGGTTGATCCATATGATGATGAGAATAGTAATGGTAATGGTAAGTTAATAATATTGAGTTCAGAATATCTCCAGTGAAAACAAAACTGAAATATTGGCTAAAGATTCAATTGATATAATATAATTTTCAGAGTGGATTTGAGGAAAAAATATATCGTTCATCATAGAATTGAGGAACGAATATCTCGGATGAGTTCGTTGTTGGGTAGAATTGGTCTAATGGTTTTGGATTAATAATTTTTGGCATTCTTGTTGTATTTAAATTCTTTTATGATGTTCGAATTTAATTTCTATCATAAAAATCCATTGATATAATAACCAACTCTTACCAATACTTTCGAAGATATGATTTGTCAAGCCCTGTCCACAGGGCCATTGGCCACAGGGCATTGCAATTATTTTAATTAACAATGGTTAAGTTATAGAACACCTATTTGGTGAGCTCCCCCTTGAGGTTTTGATTTATGTTGAGAAATAAAGACAATATTATTATTTTATTATTTTTTTTTCGCTCGAGAGGAAAAACCTTTTATAGGCCCGCCCTGAGAGGGTCTGCTTCTCTCAGCAGTGTGAGACTCCAGATGTTGATGGTTACTCACTAAAAAACCTCTCGCACGTTCCTTGGAGTAGTTCTTCGTCCTGCCCTTACAGCGTCTCGTAACAAAAGAGATGAGCAGCAAGCGGCCTTCATAGTTGATGGGACCTGATGACTCGAAGTGATCCGAGCAACACCGCTATCTACATTCTGTGAGCTAAATCCTCGGCCAGAGATTTGCAGGCCGGAATAATCTTCAATTCGGTCACGTAGTTCGCTCTCATTCCGTCTAGGCATCCTATGATTAGTATGACCATCCTAACCTTATGCCTTGGGTACAGGATCCCAAGTTCAAACATTAAATCCTTGTATTTCTCCCTCTTCTGTTCTTCTTTCATCACCACATTATTTTCTGCGGGGCAGGAAAATTCGACGACAAGCAATTCCTTGAGTTCTTTGTCCAGCAGAAGTATATCTGGCTTTATGGCGTGGATCTGCCGAGTTGTCGGAATCGCATAGTTCCAGTAGATGCGAGCCCTGCTATTTTCAACAACTGCTTCAATCTCCAGAGGTACATATGGTAGCACTGGTTCCTTGTCTATACCATAAACCTCTCTCAGATGGAAGTAGAGAATTCGGAGTGCCGCATTGTGTCTTTCCACATATCCTGATGGAGCATGGACTCTGCAAGCAGACATAATGTGCATAATAGTTTCTTGCTGGCTGTGGCATGCTCTGCACGTTGTGGGGGTGTCCACTTTCATGATGTTCCTGATGACAAGCTATAACAAATCCATCCGTTTCCGACTTGAGTCCATCGGACTTCAAAAAGGCGAAGGATAATTCTTCCGACAGGCCTTGATCTTTAAAACTCCTGAAGTATATGGAGTGCAGGTGTTTACTCATGTGATCTTCGGGTAGTTTCTTCAGTTGTGCCTGCTTTATCTCTCTGCCAACTCATCTTTGGTCTGTTGGTTCCTGCTAGCTCATGATCGATTGATATGCCGGTTATACAGAGCTTCTTCAAAGCTCTCTGACCAGCCCTACATAGGAAAGCTCCTTGGTTCCTGATTTCATGCAGAGCCACCATTTTTAGAAGTGGGTCGTAGCCTCTCTACATCCTTATTGCCATTTCCAACGTTTGTTGATGGTGTTGGTATTCCAAACTTTGCAAACCTCTGCCTCCCTGCGTTCGTGGAAGGTATATCCTTTGAATCGATCAGTTGGGATGCAGGCTACGATTCATGTTCATCACTTTATGAGTGTTTCTGCCTAGCTCGAGAATTTCATTCTCTGTCCAGTTAACTATCCCGAATGAGTAGGTGATTATCGGTACTGCCAAGCTGTTCGTAGCAGATACTTTATTTTTCCCGGACAGCTGTGATTTCCATATATCTCGGATCTTTTTTTATAGCTAGCTGTTGAGGCATCTTATTTGGGTTGTCTCCAGTGCGCCACGTTGTTTCGTCCCAAGGAATTTGTATGTTTCTTCCTCTTCGAGGTGTCAAATGCTTATTCCCCCTTCTAGGTCGATGTCTTCTCCTGTTTCTTCAGTTCATCCTCTGCTTAGATGAAAAACAGCACATTTGTCCAAACCGAATGACATTCCTATTGCTGAGGTGTATTCGGCAACGATATTCAGTAGTTGTTGTAGTGCTGCCTTGGAAGAAGCGTACAGTTTTCAGTCGTCCATATAGAGTAGATGTGAGATCAGATGTTCTCTTCTGCCTGGTGGCCCGGCCTTGTACCCTATTCTGCTTGCCCTCTACACAGTTGTTAATGGTAGAGGTGTTATGCAGAACAATAACGGGCTTAGCGAGTCTCCTTGAAATACGCCTCGCCTCGAATACGGTCCGACCTTCGGATCGGACGGCGAACTTAGTTTTCCATGACGCCATGATGGACGATGTTAGGGTGGACTTTGAGCATCTCTAGCAGCCGTATTATCAAGCTGTGCGGCGATGTGTCAAATGCTTTCGCGTAATCTAACCATGATGTATGTAGGTCGCGCTTGTAGTGTTTCGCATCTTGACAAATGCTTTTGTCTATAAGGAGGTTGTCCTTGCACCCCTGTAATCCTTTCCTCGCTCCTCTTTGTTCGTGGATTTGATTCCACACTGGTCCAATGGACTCCAGAATCCGATGTTGAAGAACACTTATGAGAATTTTATACAACGTATTCAGACACGTGATTGGGCGGTAGTTCTTTGGCTGTCCTAGATCACCTGATTTCGGTATTACTACAGTTCTGCCCTCTACCAACCATGAAGAAATAAATATTAAAAAAAAAACATTTCTTCATGGTAAATAAATATTTATTATTCAACGGTTTTTTTTTTTTTATCCTTTAATGATTAAATAAATATTTATTTTTTTTTATTGGGGGTAAAAATAAATATTTTTATTATTATAAATCCAACGATCAACCACTGAGCTACCACCCTTCATCAATAAAGATAATGTGTAGAAAAATGTTCAATGCTTGTAACTCACATAATAGCTAATTCTACCAAACCACCAGAGATTTCAAAATCATACATGCAATATGAACGTTTCCGGAAATCCAGCATAATTTGAAAATCAACTCCAACCAACCAACCCCCTCTGGATTCCCTGTCACGTCTAGCGAGTGCATAAGAATCCACCGGAAATAGAAACAAATTCGAACCCTTCTTAGACGTGACATGCGATTAAGTTTTGAATTATGCCTGCAGGTCTCTGGGAAAATTCACATCTGACAGAACGAAATGGAAGTTGTTGGGAATCGACCTGATTTGAAAACTTTCCGTAGTCGTACTTCTTGGGAGACCTAATCCTGAGTGCGGATTTAACGTACGAATGCGAACTAATGTGGAGATACTGGAAGAAGTGAAAGTCTCTAAGCACATTTGACGCCTGAGATATTTTGAAATCCTCTTCGAAACTAGAGATGGCTTGGACAGGGCCAGTTCGAGGGATGAGTGGTCTAGCTTGGAGGTCGTTCGAGTTCTATTGCACATACATTGTGCAGAAAGGTTTCGTTAGTTTTCTTCGAGAAATTGAAGGTAGAAATGTGTTTCAAAGCGGCGAGAAAATTGTAGACACACGGAGGAAATACTGTACTGAAGGGTTTTCCAATAAGAAGTGTTATTTTGAATAGCCCGCTATTTCGGTAGATGTCACATTTGAAGCTATCATTGTTTGACATTTGACAAGTAGAAACTACGCCATTAATAATAATGGAACGATACACGCTTCAAGAACGCATTGAAATTATTGAAATTCCCTATAAAAATGGTGAAAATTTGGCAGAGACGGTTCGTAAAACTCGAACATTTTTGGGTCGTCGTGAAGCACCTTGTCGGACCGCAATAAAGAAATTGGTGGAAAAGTTCGAGCTGTTGGGACAAGTTAGTTATGTGAAGAATAAAACCCGTGCACGTCGCTCAAGAACAGCCGAGAATATTGCTGCTATAGCCGAAAGTGTTGAAGAAAACCCAGTTTTGTCCATTCCTCGTCGTTCTTTGGAATTAGGCATTCCACAAACGTCATTACACCGTATTTTGCATAAAGATTTGGGTTTTAAGGCTTATAAAGTTCAGTTAACACAATAACTCAAGCCGTCCGATCATCAACAACGTCGTGTCGTTGCTGATTGGGTCGTTGAAATGCATGAAAATGATCCGGAATTCCATCGAAAAATCATCTTTAGTGATGAGGCCCATTTCCACCTCGGTGGCTTCGTCAACAAGCAAAATTGTCGCATCTGGGGCTCGGAAAACCCAAGAGTTATTGTTGAAAAGCCTCTCTATCCTCAACGTGTTACTGTTTGGTGCGGTTTATGGTCCGGCGGAGTCATTGGACCTTACTTTTTCCAAAATGAGGCTGGAGCAACAGTTACAGTGAATGGATTGCGATGTCGAGAGATGATTAATGATTTTTTATGGCTGGAATTGGATGGTATTGATCTGGACAACGTTTACTTTCAACAAGACGGCGCTACGTGCCACACAAGCATCGAAACCATTGATATTTTGCGGGAAAAGTGTCCGGACCGTGTTATCTCTTGTAGAGGTGATCACAATTGGCCACCGAGATCTTGTGATTTAACACCTTGCGACTTCTTCCTTTGGGGCCACGTGAAAGAGAAGGTCTACGCCAATAGCTCAGCGTCGATTCAAGACCTCAAAGATTGAATTCGTGAGGCTATCGAGGACATAGGGCAGCCACTTTGCGATTTGGTTATGGAAAATTTCATTAAAAGGATATGGTCCTGTAAGCGTGGTCGTGGTGGTCATTTGCCTGATGTTATTTTTCACTATTAACTGCATAGCTTCTTCTTTATAATGAAATAAACATCCGATCACTTATATTGAAAAATGGCATAATACCTCTTATTGGAAAACCCTTTATTTCCAATGCTGGCCCCATATTTGTAAACACTCACATTGCATTAATCGAATAAATATTCTGCCAACAGAAAATAATTGCGGTGATCAAGGTTTCATATTTCATTCAAATGTAAGGTTATCATCAAATATGGAACCACGCAATACTTACAAAATGGATGAGGTAGAATTGAACACCATCAAAGTAGTAATATTCTCCAAGAAATATATCAATATACATGTAAATTTCGATCAGAAAATAAATCATATCATATTAATTCAAATATACATAGATATTCTTCAAAATAATACTTGATTCCCAGATATTTTACTTTCAGTGGAAAATTCATATGTTTGAATGTACAATAGTATAATTATGATTTCAATAAGATCACAGCTCACGTCCCAATACGACGAACAAGTTCGTTAATGGGCATAATCGACCCAACGCTTTCCGAGAGATAATTCTGTTTTTAACCAATATAGATCCGATCGAAAACTTGGTGAGTAGTTGTAGAATACAGACTTAAAGATTTGTGTGCATTTTGTGAGAATCGTGTAACGAGAAAATTTTAAAAAGATTATTAAAAAATGTTATTCATCTCACGATAACTTGAGAACGGAAAGAGATAACGATTTGCAATTATCAGGGTGCCTTGGGCATCCAAATTTTAGTTCATTAATAGGCATAATCGGTCAAACAGTTCTGGAGTTATACCTTTCAAAAATTTCGTTTTTGTTACTCAAACACTTTGAAACCAATCTAATTCAAGCATGGTAATTAGTTGTAGACTGCTGAGACGCAAATTTTCATGGAATTTCGTGAGGATCATATCACCAGAAAATTTTATAAAAATCATTGAAAATCTGTGCGTCTGAGACCTATGAAATTTCGCGGAGGGTTTCAAAACCTAACTTTACAGCCAAGTTCCAAATTTGAACACGATCAGATTTATTTTGTTGGAGATCTGAGCATCAATATGTGAGTACAGTAGTTGGATGGGTGACCGTTGCCACGATTTTTGAACGCAAAGAGATAGCGACTTGCAATTTTCAAGGTAGGTTGCGCATGCGAATGGGATAGTTATGTTTGGAGTCAACCCATCTGGAATATTGTTTTCTCGATAACTCAAAAAATATATATCTGATCGAATTGAAACTTGGTAGGTAGTTGCAGAATACTGACGCAAAGATGCTTGTTAAATTGAAATGATCATATTACAGTATAACTTCAGTAGTCCGGGCAGATATCGTTCCGGTACCTGCCCGGATTATTGAGGTGTCCGGATTACTGGAGTGATTTCAAGTTATGAAAAAAAGTAAGTTATAAATATAAAAAAAAATATGCTATATTAATTAACAGTCACAAAAAAATATTATTTTCTCGTATAATAGTACATAAATATATATACAATATAATATAAATGTATTTAAAGAAAGAAGGATAATGTTTATGTGTATTTATGTACATGTAAATAAATGTAAAATAGTGTATAGATATTATGTATGCAAAATGAAATATCCTCTATGTTTTTGAAAAATACATATTAATTTTAGTTTGGACCTTTTTGGAAGCATTTATGTCAGTTGCCTTGTCTTTAAGTCTCTTCAAAAGCAATAAATCTTCAAGGGGAAGATTATTCTCCTCAGTCCACCTGATAGCTAGTGAAATGGCTTTGACAGCATCTGCATGTTTCACCCTCTCCATATTTACATCACTTTCGGATTCAGAAGATTCTTTTGTTTTTTTAGTATTGCTACCGGTAGCATCCTGGACAAGCTGTTCATCAGTTAAGGCAATGACAAATTCGTCTTCTCCCACAGCCCATTTTGTGATATTTCCGCTGTTTAAATCATTTTCTCGATCAATGATCTTTAAGGACTCTATAATTTGTTTCAAATCCTTCTGACCCATTGGGCAAAGTTTCTTTTGTAGTTCTGCCAGTGGAATATTCTCATCATCTGTTTCTTCTGGTTCCGAAATATCGGGCCATAAATTTGCCCAACTTCTTCTAATATATTTTGAATTTATGCTCTTCCAAGATTGATCAAGATTGTCCATTACATCTTTTAAATTATACTGCTTCAAACAAGTTAGTAGGTACGTCTTTATCTTCATGTGAAATAATATGATTGAGAAGGCATTTTCTATATGACACCTTTAAGTTCTGAATTAAATTCTGATCCATTGGCTGTAGAACTGCTGTAAAATTTGGCGGCAGATACATAATCCTGAAATATGGATTAGTATTGACTTCTTCCTCCGGTGGGTGTTATGGTGCTACTAAGAGCAGTGCTTTACAGGGTTTGTTATTTCTAACTAAAAATTTCTTGACTTTTCGGTTAGTGTAAGCGTCTTATGCGATCGTTTGGTTGGAGCCATTGCGTCGGGCATGATTGAAAACCAAATGCGGAATGAAATATGCTGTTGCCGCGCTGTTTCCTACCGAAGAGTAAACATTTCTATTTGTTCAGACAGGAATATGCTATTGTTTTGCGTATAAATATTTTCGCGCCCGGATTTCAGAGTTAAAAATTCGAAAATGCCCGAATCGCAGCATTGCCCGGATTACTGGAGTGTCCGGGCTACCGACTGTCCGTACTATCGAAGTTGTACTGTACTTGAAAATTATTAACTAATTGTAAATTATTATTGCAAAAATTATTAAGAAATATTATTTATCTCACGATTACTTGAGAACAGAAAGCCATTGCGTTTAGCAATTTTTAGAGTAAGTTGTGCATTCTAATGCGACATTTGAGTTCTTTAAAAGTCATAATCGGGCAAATGGTTTCGGAGCTGAAATTTGGTTGTTATTTCCTCAATAACTCAATAGATACGATACCGATTCAATGCCAACAGTTTAATTAGTTCTGCCAATGCAAAAATTTGTGCAGAATATGATGAAGATACTATTACTAGAAATTTTTTTAAAAATCATTGAAGATCATTGAAAACAAATCTATGTATATCAGAAAGTATTGGCTTAACATCGCTGAAAGTTATCGGGAACCTTCAAAACCTAACCTTCATGGGGTCATATGTGTTATTTCCATATGGAAAATTTTTGATCAAGCTGATGCTTCCACATATATATCTTTGGATACCATAGTTTTGAGGATTCATACATGGATACCACACCAGTGCCTTTAAAAAATTTTCAAACGGTTTTCTTTCGGATCGGGTAACATGGTAATAATTTCGTTTTCATAGTAGGTACATTATCTCGCGAAAAAAGGTATTTTATTTCTTCTGCTAAAAAAGTTTCACAATTGACCTTTTCAAGACTTGCTCTCTGGTACAGAACATTTGAGATTGCTACTAAATGAATACAACTAATGATTCAATTCAAACATTCATAAAATATTTCTATGCCAACAATTACAAAGTTCGAAATTCAAAAATTATTTAGTTTATCTAATATTTAAAAACGAATGAAATTTCGAAGTTATATAACTTCTCCACTCCGCCCCTGTCTGAAAAGACTCTCGAACAAGGAAAAGCTTGACAAGGACTCGCATCAGAAACTTTTGCTGAACACCCTTCTGTCTGACGATAAACAGATTATGAAATAGAATCGGTTAATGGCAAAGTGTTATACTGTGAAGAGCTCGAGTAGGATGAGTTCCACCTCGGTTGACGACGAGAGGAATCAAAACAATTGGTGTATAATGGGGACTCGAAATCGAGTACCACTCCTGGAAATCGTTGAGATGGAAAAACCCTGAAAATAGTTGGAACAGTTTCCCCCCTCATAATTAGTTAAACCGTCCTGGAAGGATGAATCTGATCCATTCTCTAAAATGAAACGATTATAAAGGATTTATGTCGATGGAAACTTTTTCATTGTTGGGATGCTTTCACAGTTAGATTTCGTTGAAAGAGTTCAGCATTAGCTCCAGTATGATCTAGATACGCTTCAACTGAAATTCGGGAATAAAGATTACATTTTTTTATAGCCGCTTTTTCTTAGCGAAAGGGGATATAAAAATTGGTTCAAGCCCTGAGACAGGAGCTTTCTGGCGCTCTAGTTCAAACAGACAAATTATATCTCCGAAAGTATTGGTTTCTCAGAGTTGGGAATTATATCAATGTATTCATATGATAGAACTGCATCATAAAGGAAATTCAATTCAAATAAGAGTTTATTTATCAAGATTAAATGAGCAATCATGAGAATGAGAACTGCACTATGGAAGAAATCAAATTAAATCTGGCCAATTTTGCCCAATAACGAACTTAACCGAGATATTCATCTCCCTATAACCTACTCTGAAAATTTCAACTACCTACCTCATTCCGTTCGAGAGTTATATCTATGTCTATGGATGAAAAGCAGTCTCACTACTCTCAGATCTCTTACTTCATGTTCCGTTCCGAAATGTAAGACTTTTCTGAGAAAAACTAATTTCGGAGCAAACAACTAAGATTTTTCTCACTTCACTCACAATTCATCGATTGATTAGATAATGTCATATCTCTGCGACCTTAAGGTCTATTGTACCGCCCCGTTAGAGGAGGGAATGTCATCAGCATATAGCTCGCCTTCCAGTTCTGATGAACTCTAGTATCTGGGATGGCTTCAAGGATGCTACGTATTCGCTCCTGCAGATTTCTTGCCCAAAGCAATCCTTGCGTTGGCATTTCGTTATCAGGTGATCAGGAGTTTCATCCTCCACCCATCAGAATCTGCACTCGTCAGTTTCTGCTAGCCCTAGTCTCATCATATGCTTCCTAAGGCCGCAGTGTACTGTTAGGAAACCAATGAGGACGTGCAGCGTGTTCTTACTGAAGTCCAAATATTTCTTAGATATGAGAGTATGTGAAAGTTCCGGCGGAATTTCTTGGAGTGATATATTCCTGGGACAGATCTCCAGAAAATACCTCTTTCAGTTTCTTCTTTCATCCGAAATACACTTTTGTTGGTTTATACACCAACCCCACAGAAGGGTTGGCATGAGTGTTGGGTTGGCCTCCTCATTTCCTTTCATTCGCGCGTGACTAGGAATCCAGATCGAGGAGACCCTGTTTTTCTTGCCTACTTCATTGAATTTTCTTCGGCACTCCCATACAAGCTTGGACTCGATAACATGGAAGCTCAGAGCTTTAATAGCAGCTTGACTGTCAGGGTGGATTGCTATATCACATCTCTGATAGCTTCTTTCTAGGTTCATTTCCACGCATCTTTCTTTTGCAAGTACTTCTGCCTGAAAGATGCTCGGATAGGAGCCTAGCGATAGTGTGCATTAAGTGCCTGGCCCATATACTGCAACGCCTGCTCCTGTATTGTTTTTTGTTACCGAGCATCGTAGTGAAGTTCATTTCGATGCTTACTTTCTTAATCATTTCGTAACTAGAAAGATTGGCTGATGAAATGTACCTGGTGAGAGAGGACCAGGCTTCGGTTTTTATTTAGCTGTTCTTTTCCTAGATATTCTGAGAATGGCTTAATGGGTAATTTTGTCTATCACTAGATGAAGTGATGTGGGATTTGTGATAATCTCAAGTGCCCGGGTTCCCATAGCTCCAGTGATGCACACACAGGCCAGCCTTTGCACTTTGTCGAGGGTTTCCTCGAGCTATTCTGGCTTGTTTCTGTGTACCAGACTACTGGATGATATGAGAGTAATAAACCAACTCAATTTGAAGATCTGGATAGGTACTTAAAAATTCTCAAAAAGCACTGACGTGAAGAAAATATTCCAGATCGGTATAACTCTGAAACCATTCAACCGATTATCTCTATTGACGAACTTAAAAGTCGCACTCGGATGCGCAACCTATCCTGAAAATTGCAAGTCACTTTCTCTTTCCGTTGGAAAGTTATCGCGGTAATGGTCACTCATCCAGCATAACACGCCCAACGCTGCGTTTCCAGGATTTCCCCTATAACTCCAATAGATCCGATTGTGTTCAGTTTGGAACTCGGGGTGTAAAATTCGGTGAGGAAGGCTCTCGCAACATGTCAGCAATATCGGACAGATAGTTTCTGAGATACCTACAGAAAAATCTCAACTCAACTATTCGATTTGAGATTTTCTTGGGTTAATTGAATTTTCAATAATAATAATATCAAGAGAAGAATGGCGATATTCAAATTATATATAATCATATTGTGAAAACAATTGATGAATACTGAATGAAAATTTTTAAAGTTCATTATTTCAATAGTGGGATATTATTTAATGCTGCATTGAAATAACTGATTGAGTCAATAAGTTTTCTCAAACAATTTTATCGAATTTCAAGTATCAGATGATTGAGTTTGTTTGTTGTTATACAATAAATACCATCAGTAACAGTTGTCTATGCAGGGTGCAGTGCCGGATTGTATTGGAACATCTTCAAACGCTTGTTACTTTCAACATGAGCCGAATCTGGAAAAATGTTAAACGAAAAATGTGTTTAACTTGATGAAATAAATCCATGGTTAATATTAATATACAACTCACCCTGTATATGCCGGATTAACGGAATTATTGCTATGTATGCATTCAATTCACTAAAACCTGCTACCTTGAGGAACTCTATGTCGGTCCTGGACATTATATGCGACCTTTGTCCAAAAAGTTATACGAAATAAAATGAGATGTCCAATTAATTTATTACATATTTATGTTTAACAGTTTAAACAGAAAGAAACAGAAACGCCACAAATTTAGCACGAAGGTTTATAAAAAACAAGCCCTGTGGACAGGAGCTTTCTGGCGCCCTTGTTCAAACAGACAAATTATAACTCCGAAAGTATTGATTTCTCAGAGTTGAGAATTATATCAATGTATTCTTATGATAGAACTGCATCATAAAGGAAATAGAAGAAATCAAATTAAAATAGCTGAAATGAATTTGACTCTATCTTATAGAACAGGATGACATGTACGTATATTAACACAGATCATATAATAAAGCTTAGATAGAATAATTATAGCATTCTGTGAAAACATAGAAGTACGATTCTTTATTAAAATTCCGAAAAATCATATCTCCGAAAGTATTAGCTTGTTGGAGTTGAAAATGATATCATTGGATTTATATGGTGAAACTGCATCTTAAATAAAAATTGAATTTGAAATTTGTTACCAAAAGAAAAATTTTTTTTTTCGTTACTCCGAAACCAGTTGGCCTATTTCGCCCAATAACAAATATAACCGAGATATTCATCTCCCTAACCTACTCTAAGAATTTCAACCGCCTAGCTCATTCCGTTCGAAAGTTATTGTAGAATTTTTTTTTTTTATTTTCAAATTTTTTTTTTTTACACTTTGCGGTAACCTGGCCAATACGAAACTTTACATGCGTATAAAAGTCATGATTCTACAATTTGATGCTAAATTTCAGATAGATCGAGTGATCGGTTTCGGAAATATTCATAAAAAATGTTTTTACTAAAATCGGCCATAACGCCGACACCGCTGCATGGTTTTCGCCCATTAACGAACTTGTCCGGGATATTTACGCTCCAAACCCACCTTGCAAATTTCAATCCTCTAACTCCTTCCGTTCGAGAGTTATCATGCCTACGGCCGGCCAACTGGCCGAACCGGCCGGACAGAATTGATTTCGACGTCGGATTCTTGATCAGTGAGTCGAACCCAATCTTGTGAGACCATTTTTAGCCAAAAATTCGAAAATTACATATATTTGGACAAATTGATAAGCACTCAGTTCCGAGGAACTAGAGCACCAAACATTGAACAAAACATTACACTATTATACATATTGGACTTCATTAACCATCAAGCGTTTTATTAAATTGAGTATATTATGTTGAAATTTATTACACGATATCTTCATCAGGTACTGTACTCATATACGGATGAAGATATCTACATGGAATCGCGTAGTGCTCAATACAAATTTGTGGGAATCTTAATCCTCTAATTTGTTTATAATGGATCTTCATCATGCATCATTCCATTCAATAGTTAATTCATTACCAAACATCTGAACATAAATGGCCCATAGCCCCAGGAGTTCTGCATTCAATATACCTGAAGATCGAGAGAAATTAATGTTGACGAGAAAACACCGGTACCCGCTAATTACTACACGAACCAACGTCTAAAATCGGTGAAAAAGGCAATTAACAAATTCAAATGAGTGATCTGAGGAGCGACGTACGGAATATAAATTGAAAATGAGCCCACAAGAGGTCTATTAATCAACACGAAACCACGTTCGATACTTCATGCGCTCGTTTTATGGAATTAGCATTTTGTACCTGCCATAAAATTGATACACACCTGCAAACTTGTTGCCAGTTCACGCCAGCTTTCCTCCTGGAATTTGTGTAACTTATTCGCTATGGGTTTCAGCGGCTAAGGGTCTGCTTCCAGATATGACTGATAGCATTGAGTATAAATACAACGTATGCATAAAGTAAGGAACAAAGACCAAAACTACGTTATTGAACGTTTTCAAGCAGTTCACTCGGACGTCAATTTTAGTTTTCAATTAACCAAATTATGGCACATGTTACTTATGACGTCATTCATTTAAACATAGTGACGTCATAATTTGGCGCTCTTGCATGTTCCCCGGAACAGAGTGCTCATCAATCTGCCCAAACGTCTGTAATATCAAACGATTTGGTTCGTCTCACTGAAAATGAATCCGTGGTCAAAAGCGATTCTGTCCAGCCGGTCTGGCCGGCCCGCCGTTAACACGATAACTCTCGAACGGAATGAGCTAGACAGTTGAAATTTTCAGAGTAGGTTTGGGAGATGAATAATATCTCGTTTGAGGTGGATATTAGGCAAAATGGTTTCAGAGTAACAAAAAAAAAATTATTTACCTTACATATTCCAAACGTATTTTTTTAAAGTGTTGCTTCTTCATTTTCAATTCTAACAAGCTAATACTTTCGGAGATATGATTTTAAAAAATTCAAATAAATCGTAATTCTGTGAAATCATACACAGAATGGTGTAATCGAAAATGAATGTCCGTATTTGTATCTACAAATTTCATGATCTATGTTCATACATGTCAGCTTATTTACTGATGAGAGCCGACATGTCATATTTATTTCTGGTTCTATTCAAATTTCGTTACTTATGATATAAAATACGTCCTGTTCTAGAAAACGAAGTATGATTTAATGCAAATAGACTAATGAAATAACCTCAGCTATCGTAGAATTATGAGGCTTATAGAATATCAAAATTTGGATATATTTGAGGAATTAATATCTTGGATTCTTACGTTATTGGGTAGAATCGGTCTGGTGGTTTCGGATTAATGATTTTTGGCACTCTTGTTTTATAAATGAATTTTCAAAATTTTTTTGCTGCTTTATTACCCAGCTCAACTTACCTACCTTACAGTGTAAAAATTGTTACCGTAAATAACATTTTTTTTGAGAAAATAACTCATTTACTGTTAGAAATAAAAATGAAACTTTCATGGAAGATAATCTTTATTCAATTCAAAAAACAAAGGAAATTTAGCGCAAATGTTTAAATTGTGCTCCGTTTACCATTTGGCATTGGCCGATACTAGTGCAAACACTTTGTACTCTTGGCTCAAGAACTTCAGGAGTAATCTGAACTTCAGTGCAAATTATTTGCCGTAACTCTTAAATTATTTGGCCTATTTAAATAAACCTTCGATATCAAGTAACCCCACAAAAAAACAAGTCTGGGGAACGCGGTGGCCACTCAATGGGTCATCGGCGTGCTATCCACCTTCCAGGAAAGAAGCGTCAAGATATTGACGGATGTTTATTCCAAAATGAGGAGGAGCCCCATCTTGTTGCAACCAAATATCCTGATGTGGTACATCTGCTTCGTAATCATTTGGGATCATTGGTGTCAGAGCGAAAAACCGCAAAAAGTTCAAATAACGTTCTCCTGTAAGGCCCACTGATTCCGCAGATTTGTTTTCGACCTAGCTAGCAGAATTTTTTGAGAAATATTGACTTGCAGACAATCGACACGTTCAGAACTATCATTCTTTCCAGCCTTTACATTTGAGGACCAGCCTGTATATGTTGGACTAGGCACTGGAGCTCCCAGGGTTAGTAAAGAGATATCCCACTCAGAAGGTAGAGAGCACTATTCACTGCTGTGTCAAAAATTAAAATTTCTGTGCCTAAGGAGGCGTAAGAACATAGTAACAAAGCCGACATTAAGTGCCAATGATCCTCCTATCTCGCACAAGCAATCGTTTTTTTCTTCCCGAAATTGACCTTGAAAAGGTATAGATAAACCTCAAGAATCGATTAGGTTTCATGTGTAGAACAGGTCGGTTCTTCTTGGGTAATATATTATAATATAACTGCAATCGAACCTGCATATGTTGACGAAAAAACGGAAAATGTTACCGTCCCCCGTATTCTGCAATCAGATTATGCACGAAACTTCATAACACTAATGATAAAGTTGATGATTTAGAAAATAA
This sequence comes from Halyzia sedecimguttata, assembly GCA_937662695.2. NCBI lineage: Eukaryota > Metazoa > Arthropoda > Insecta > Coleoptera > Coccinellidae > Halyzia > Halyzia sedecimguttata. The sequence goes on along the minus strand of OW569417.2, from coordinate 16,520,203 downwards.
AATGGAACTCCTCAGCTGGGAAATCGGTTAATTAAATTAATGAAATCACTAAATACAGGTATGTGATATTTCACAGTCACAGTCGCAGATGAGATTTATAAAATCTCATCTGCGACACGCTACTGTGCAAACTGTGTAATTTGTACACAACGAGCAACATAATGTCTATACATACATTACATTACCCTAATTGAAAAAATATAATAGTCCCTCAAGGGTGGTGTCACTTTTGGAACAATTAACACATAAGTGAATTGAAATGAATTCGCATGACTGAAGACAAATAAAATTACTTTTATTTATTTATTATTAATTTTGTTAATGTATCACTCCATTAATTTTTATACCACAACATGTAAATTCCTTTGATTTAATTTTTTTTCTCTGACCCTCTTTATTTCTCCCTTCATATGTACTATACGATATTGACATTCATGGGCCTAATTTAACACTTATGTTGAATCTCTGTATGAAATTACGAGATCTACAAGGCAGTTTTTGACACAACAACTAATTAATAGAATTCAAAACAAAGTACACGGTGACGAAACATTCATAATGTTGAATATTTAATTTAATAGGTCCTTAATGATTGGACATCTCATAATGATAGATGATTACAGTTTAAAACAACTACTTAACAATATAATTAATATTCGAATGAAACTTTCGTCCCCACAAGTAAGATTTTAATTGAAGGTTTCGAAGTTTGCACTTGAACCACATTCACTATATAGTTATCAAGACTTACGATTAGTACCTACTTTATCGCAACAAGTTGATTAGTTAGGTTAGGTTAGGTTAGTAACTGCTGGAATCCTATACTTATGTAATTATAAATAATACTGTTGAGGATTTTGGAATTTAAACTTCTAGGGCTCTATGAAATTAAACGAGATAATTTCCCTTTCACCCAATTGTCCATAATACCCATTAAATTAATTTATTATTTAATAATATATTTAGATTCAGTTTCTTAGTATAGAGTTAGTTTTTTAAAATTAGTATAAGCCAGATTCAGCTTCCATTACATTTATCAAATTGATGTAGAGGTGGTTTTGCTAAATGAGTATTCACGTCTGACTTCACGTCAGCGCTTTTTGGCGCTCTTGTTCCTCGGAACAGAGTGCTTATCAATTTGCCCAAATGTCTGTAAATTTCGATATTTTGGCTGAAAATGGTCTTAAACGATTTGGTTCGATTCACTGACCAAGAATCCATCGTCAAAATCGATTCTGTCCGTCCGTCCGTTAACACGATAACTCTCGAACGGAATGAGCTAGACAGTTGAAATTTTCAGAGTAGAGATCTCGTTTAAGTTCGTTATTGGGCAAAATCGGCCAGGCGGATTCGGAGTAACAAGAAAAAAAAATTTACATTAAAAATTTTAAACTCAATTTTTTTTCAAGATGCAGTTTCATCATAAGAACCCATTGATATCATTCTTAGTTCTTACAAACTGACACTTTCGGAGATATGATTTTCCAAAATTTCAATAATTATTCTCAATTCTATATGATTTCATCCAACATCAGATGCGTCGTAGACCTACGTTTTGATTTTAATTACTAAAATTCTTGAAAATTGACGCATAGAATTCAAATTGAAAAAGTGGGAAAGCCCTGTGGACAGGAGCTTTGGCGCTCTAGTTCAGTCGTTGACAAATCCTAACTCTGAAAGTATTGGTTTCTCCAAGTCGGGAATTATATCAATGGATTTCTATTTAAATTAATTTATTTTATGATGCTGTTCTATCATAAGAATCCATTGATATAATTCCCAACTCTGATAAACCAATACTTTCGGAGATATGATTTGTCAAAGATTGAACAAGAGCGTCAAAGCTCCTGTCCACAGGGCTTGAAACAATTTTTTTATGAACTTTTTCATACAGCAATCAGTTTATTATGGAACAAATATCTTCTTGCAGATATCTTTGGTTACTTAGCAACGGCTGGATATATTCACCAAAGAAAACTATTTTATTTCCTAAATGATTTGCAGAATATGATTATATTTAATCACATCTCTTTCTCTGTTTCAGACTATAGTGAAGTGAACTCGAGGTGGGATACTACACAGATCACAACTCCTGATTGTATGAATATTCATTAAAATGATCATTTTTGCAGATGGACTTGCTCGATATGGACAACCAAATGTTGAATAATAGGTTCCTTCGCGACCATTCATCACCTTGTTGATTTGATGTTTTCCTCCATTAGATTTCGATAATAATCAAGCTTACTTTGGCATGAGCATCGTGAGGAACATATATCAAAAGTAATTGGTTCATTAGGAAAAATGTTAAAAAAGCAAATTAAAATTTGTGAAACGATTGTCGGTAGATATATTTATCTTGTGCAGTTAGAACGAAGGCACCATAACGACTAATTTAACAGGCAAATGAGCTCGCTCGCGTGATAAGGTATACTTATACTCCTCATAAAAATTTAAGGCTTAGAACCTTCTGAAATATTAAAGCATCGGGGAAGAAATATGGCAGATAATTCTTGTGTTATGAGGTTTTCTTACCGATATAAATTTTTTATGATGTTTATTCATAATTTATAGGGAAACATTGCTTATTCCAGGTAGGTATAATGAAAAAATTTCAGTAACGGCACTGATGTTCAATCTAAAGGAACAAGCTCATTCCACAACAGAAAAGCAAAAACTAATTTTGTTTATGAAAACATTGTCGTTCCCACAATATTTCAATTATATCAACATTTTTCTGAATTTGCGTGGATTGTGAATACTATAAATGAAATTAATAAATGTAATATAATCCATGAAATACCTGAGATCTATAAATTACTATTTTATTTATTCCTATTATTTTAGGAACTTATTTTATAAACCGTTTGAGTATATTGGAAGAGAAGAGATGGAATATTGTCATTAGTCTGAAAATTCATTAGAAAATAGTTCAGTTCATTTGTAGGTTATGTTAGGATTTGTGGATTGGAATAATATACTCAGTTGATTACTGGTTACTTCCCCCTCATTTTGGGAAGACCGAGCGAGAAGAAAGTTGAGGCAGTGTTACAATATTTTTGTGTGGGAATCATGTAATAACCCTTGCTTTAGAAAGAGTATATATATAATAGTTTAATAAGAAACTACAGTATGAATATAAGTTATTGAATTATATGTATACACACTATAAGTTGAATAAGAAAAGTGGAAAGGAAACTAAAACACATTCTAGTGAAAATAGAAATAATCATTTGTCTATCAAGCACATCAAAATATCAATACAATAGCCAGTAAACATCAGGTTGGTAGAGAAGAGAACATTCCATTAAAAAAAAAATCAGAAATTTAGAAAATAAAGAGGAGGAATCAAACAAATTAATCATCATAACTGTGACGTGTAGAAATAAATGATTAAAAATGTATACTACTTTGGTTTCATGTGTGAATATATTGTTATTGCATAGTGGTAACTCAATATGTTTCACTAACGTTTTGGTATAATAATACTGTAAATGTTTTAAGTGCTGACTCTTTGATTACACTGCCAAAATGTTTACCACGGAATAGTGAATATATAATCACCCTTTATTAATTGAGAAACAACTTACATTTGTTCCTCTATTATTCTGGGTTCAATTATTTTATTGAAATATAACAAAAGTTATATCTTGGGTAGCCTATATTATATCTGGAAAAAAATATCAATCTAAACTTAATATTGAAACCATTGAAATAAGGACATTTGTACCATTTTCAATCGCTCTTCTCGACCTGCGATAGTTATTTAATATCGATTTGAAATAATTCTATGAACAAATTTTTCTTTCCTCATAAAAATGACACAGCTTGAAAGACATGAAAATAGACAGGCATGAATGACATGATGCATATTGACATTTCTAATTCGATCAATGCAAACCACAAGGAATTCGTTCCAGGCAAATCAAAAATCAAAAACTCTTCACAACTTTTTTGGCCGAGTGTAAAAAAAGGGACCAATAGGCCTTAATCGTTGTAATATTTGGAAATATCGCCCATATATTCACCAATATGAGATAGATGATTATTTTTCATATATTTTTTTTATTTTTTAGCCATGTGATTGTCCGGGAATTTTCAACAAGTTTTCGTCTTATATCAGTATATTTCCTGTTATTGGGGAATCAAAATTTCAGATGGCTATAATTCCGAAACATCTCGACGGATTTTGTACATTAACAAACTCAGCCGACGCATTTGGGCTCCAACCTACCATGAAAATTTAATTTCCCCTAACTCATTGCGTTCGTGAGTAATGCTGACGGACGGCCGGCCGACCGGACAGAATTGAAAAAATTTCAGATGGCTATAATTCCGAAACATCTCGACGGATTTTGTACATTAACAAACTCAGCCGACGCATTTGGGCTCCAAACCTACCATGAAAATTTAATTTCCCCTAACTCATTGCGTTCGTGAGTAATGCTGACGGACGGCCGGCCGACCGGACAGAATTGATTTTGACCTTGGATTCTGCATCAGTGGATCGAAACTAATGGTTTAAGACCTAACCTGGCTAAACATTCGAAAATTACAGACATTTGGGCAACTCGATAGGCATTCTGTTCAGTTTGAAATTGCACAATTTCAAATTAAATTAAATCAAGAGCAACTGCTTCCATCGCGTTGGAAATTATATTCTAACCTTGGTTTAGAATTTAGAGAAGCACATAGGGGCCACAGCAAACAGTGGAGAATTATGTGAGAAATCTCATTTACTATTCAAGTGAACTAACGCCACAATATTTATCATGACACATTACGTGTTTTTTTCCCGAATTCAAGTAGCTACTACCGTTGATATTTTCGGTAAACATTCCCTTATCTGATTTCATGACTGAATTATGCTTTGTCTAAGATTCATAAACAAATCCAACGAGAAATTTCGAAATGAACCTACAGTTGAATAAATATGAAACATCCGGATATAACTCAGACTACGTTCAGTATACGAACGGTTAAAGTGAAGTCTCCAACAGGTAGTAGGAGAGGAAGTTCTGATAAGGCTCTATAAATTTCAGGCGCAACCTTATAGTCCACGCGGGGGGTGACGTTTTTCATTTTGTTCATCTGCATAATGTTGCTCCCCTGTTCACAACGAACCTCCCTTTATGAATTCCAAACTAGGCACTCTTTCATTTATGTGATAATTAAGCGAAATACAAATTGAAATTAGCTGTTGATTGTGGATTTATATGGTATTTATTTGTTGAATATTATCGGGCTTATTTATTGAGCGTGTTTGAAATTTCGTGTGTCGAGGATTGCTTTGTTGTAGGTTGGATATTATTTGATTTAATACAGGGATTATTTTCAATTTAGTACAATTTCGGAGAGATAAAACATAAATATCGAATGAAATAAAATATTGATTTTCTATTATTAATGGGGCACTGCTACGCCTTTCGTCGGTACTGCGTCTACTTCAGACAACAGTATGCTCAATTTCTCAAAAATCGAGTCCAATCATAATTCGATTTAGAGTTCAAAATATGCTCTTCTAATGTTGAATAATTCGATGCATTTGAATTTGTACTGACAATTATTTTTTGGTTTCCACTGTTCTTTTACATTCCAAAAACACAAATACTCTGGTTCATAACTTTTCAAAAGTAATAGTAAAACAATAATATAATAATAATATTTGACATATTTCTTATAAAAATTTTAAAATAATAAAATTTCTCAATTTTGGAATTATATAATTTTGAGAACATTTCGAATCACTCTTACATTCGGTATTAAATTTATATAAATCATTATATTAAACTCGTATTTTCTCTGTTTCTTCTCATTGTCTATTATATCAGTGCTTCCCAACAAGTCCGCACCAAGAGGAAATTTTTTTTTCTATTAATGTTTCCGAATTTTATTGATTACAAAAGGCTGGTGCATCAAAAATGATAAAAAAATTATATAACAGTTGGCCAACAGAGACTTCCGGTTTGAGCGGAATCACCATTTAAAAAAAAATGGCCATTATCTCAGAAAATTCTATCTTTTTCTCAGAAGTGCTTTAAGTAAACCATCGGAAAACCATGAAAAATTTTGTTTTTTATTTTGCTCATAACTCTTCTAAAAATTGACTGATTTTTTTGGGTGACTAGATGACAGTAGTGTCAACATAAATATGATTTGTAACTAGCAAATTTTGTTTGAACTTGTTTTCTCGACATTTGTACGAATTTTTCCTGAAAAGTAGTTTCATTCTGGTGCAAAGTTGCTCGTATTCTTATTTTCGTCATTAAAATCTTTCAATTTCACATTCAACTCACATTCAAGAATCCCAAGAATGCAAATTGCCAATTGATAGATAGATTTTTGATTGAAATAGAATTTTTTATGAATATCCATCGTTCAATTTCAACGCCATATTTTCTATGATCACAGATATGTGAAAATTCGAACAAATGTCGAAAAACTAAGTTCAAACAAAATTGCCTATGCTTTTCATGCTGACACTGATATTGTCTAGTCACAAAAAAAATTCTGTTGGGTAGATATTCAAAATTTTAAGAGTAATAAGCAAAAAAAGGAAAAATATTTTTCACGGATTTCTGACCTGAATTTTTGCACATTCATCTGAATTGTAATTCCAAACAAGTTTACTTACATCGTTTCTTACAAAAAGTTCGAATTTTCCGAGATACTTGGCATTTTTGTTAAAAAATGGCGATTTCCGCTCAAATCCGAAGTCATAGTTGGCCGAGATTTATATCATTTCTCATGCACCATCTTTTTGTAAAGAATAAAATTCGAGAATATTAATATAAAGGAAAAGTATAAAGCAACTCTGCAACAAGAACTTGTTGCAGAGTTGCTGGGAAACACTGTATATGATTCTGCCAAATGTAACAAAACTCTGGCATATATTTCAATTCTTTTGTCTCTTGCTTGATATGAATCTCTTAGTTTAGATTTGAAGTTTCTCTTTAGTATCTTAATATTAGCAAACTAATTCTATCCCCTACAATTTTGTATTTATGATAATGTGGTGATATGATTTAAATTTAATTATTACTGAACCATTTCCTTCTGTGTGAAAACCATATTTTGTTTTAATTCTGTTACCTTCTGCAACAAAACCTTGATACTTCTGTAATGACTTTTTACATAATTCTTCTCTTTTATTTTACATAAAATATTATTTCTCTTGAACATATGGTTTTTATTAATTCTAAGTTCTTTCATATTTAGTTCTTTATATTCTTTATAAATTTTCATTTCATATTGTACACTTCTTTTAAAAATCATATTCATAGATGCTCTATCTTCATTATTTCACATTATACATAATCTTTCATTTTGTTCTAATTTTATATTATCTTCAGTATTGTCTATATCCTGATTATTTCTTCTATTTCATTTTCCATTCGTTCTGAATTATTCTTCATTTATTTATAATTCTTTCTGAATTATTCAATTTTTTCCTTATTTCTTTCAAAAAAATTAATCATCTTTGATTTACCTGTGTTATGTTCTTCACTAATTCCTTGTGTATTATCTTTTTCATCTCCTTTCATCCCGATCAAAGTTCTACTCCTGGTTTCCCTTCAAATTATTCAGGCCCCAGGTTGGGCGCCAAATTGTATGGACATCTTGTTAAAATTCTAGCCCCACGTTGGGCGGCAATTATTATTGAAAACTTACCAGAATCACTATGCTCTTCGCGTGTTTGTTGATTCAAATTCGAAGTTTTCATCTCTTGAAATTTTATTTAAATTTCTTCAAAATATTCTGACATTTCTCTCCAGCTCAATGTATTTTTAAGTATGTACTGACAATTAATTTTTGGTCTCCATGGTTTTCACTATCTTCACTTCCGAAAGTGTTCAATTAGTACCAACCTGAATAACCAATAAATTTGTTATGAAACTAATATCCTGTAGGCATAATCCGCTGTTATTTTCATTCTCCAGACATCCACCAGTCTTGACCCATAACTTAATCTCAAAGTAATGAACGTATTGTGCTTAAAAAAGCATCACTCATCCCAATCCGCCTTCGAATTAATACTACTGAAGAAGCCGCAATTGAGAGATATATCTTGGGACCATTCAAAATAAATACTGCGTTCGGTGCGTATAAAATCTCATAATTTACTGCACATATTATTAGCATTAACAATGGTGCACGAAGGAACCTTACAGATTGCTTGCCCCTAAGCCGACGTCTTGTATTTCAATCCTTTTCATTCTTTACGCGTTGGACTCAACGATTGGGAGGATATATTTTAATGGAAATGAAAGGCAACTTGACATTGCTAACGTACGCCATTTCAACGAAAGTCTGAAAACTCAGGGTCGAATTAACACCGGGGGATGATTTTAATACTGGATATTATGATCTATTATTTTTAAGAAATTTTCTCTTTAAAAAGGACCTGAAAACCGAAACATATGTAACTTAACAGCCATATTGAACTATTTGTGGGACATCAATAAATTTATAAGTATACCCGTGTTTTTATTTCAATATCAACTCAGTTTTTCAAATGAAAATCCATTTTTTTTATTGGTCAACTGGCATCTACGTTGAAAAATGGCGTATTTTTATAATACATACTACTGCTCTAAAATGCTCATTTCCCGAGATATTCGGTAACTAAAGCAGTAGTATGTATTATAGAAAATACACTACTTTTTAACGTAGATTCCAGCTGACCAAAAAAAAATATATTCTCACTTGAAAAAAATGAATTTTGAGGTTTTTGTCATGACTGACTTTGACAATGACATAGAAACACACTGTTTGTTCAATTGAATTTTTAATTAACGGAGGAGAAGTATTGGTATGTCTTCCGATAGAAGCTAGAAAACTTGGAATTTTCATACCAAAATCTACATGTTATTAACATTGGAATGAATCTCTATTCGAGAAAATTTAAAAGGTTTTTTCAGATTTCACACGAATTTTCTGATCTAATATGTTAGTGACACATTAAATCATATTACATTTAGAAAACGAAAGTTGGTATAATTTCCGGTGAGTCGAATGAATCTGAAATGTTTTCCAAGAATTTATCTCTCGTAACAAAGCTTAACTATAAAATTTCAAGCGTTTATCTCAAGTATTTCTTTGAAATACTCTAACGAACGGTCTTCGTGAATCACCCTGTATATTTGGGGTTCCTTACGCCACCACAGACACTGCACTATTTATTTTCGACCCAACAGTGAATGTATGTATTTGAGTCAAAACTAATCGTGTGATACCATTCTCAGCTGAAAAGTAGACGAAGTTTTTTTTGGACGCTTGTTTGTACAGTCCGTTTTTTTTTCCTGGACCTAGGTTACTTTGGACGAGTTCAGTATCTGGATGGTTGACCGCACTGGCTATAAATGTGAACATGATCGCCAAAACTTCCGGCCACAGTGTTTTTCTAACTTGTTCAGTTATGTCCTCGCAGTCGGAATTTTTGTTTTTGGCGCTCTTGTTCCTCGTAACAGAGTGCTTATCAATTTGCAATTGTAGAATAATGACTTTTATATGTATGCGAAGTTTTGTATTGATCAGGTTGCCGTAAAGTGTCGAAAAAGAATTTTTGAAATTTTAAAATTTTGTTTCTACAATAACTCTCGAACCGAAGCTAGGCAGTTTAAATTTTCAGAGTAGGTTTGGGAGATAAATATCTCGGCTAAGTTCCTTGTTGGGCAAAATCGGCCAGATGGTTTCGGAGTAACGAAAAAAACATTTTTTACATTACCAATTTCAAATTCAAACAAACAAACAACTTTCGGAATTTTAATAATGAATCGTATTTCTATGTGTACAAAGAATGCTGTACTTAATTATTCTATTTATGAATTATGATCTGTGGTCTTCCATGTCATCTTATTTTCTTATGAAAGATAAATGTCAAAATTATTTCTGGTTCGTTATTCTTGATATAAAATACATCTTCTGTTCTGGAAAACAAAGTATGGTTGAATGCAAAATGACCAATGAAATAACCTCAGTTATCGTAGAATTATGAGGATGATATGATATTATACTTTTAAGGTGATAATATAATGCTCGTGGATAATCCGTATGGATTATGGAAATATATTCTTTGGTAAGATACCTATTCAAATTAGGTTCAGAATAACTCCAGTAAAAACAAATATTTGCAATATTGTCTAAGTTTTAATTGATATAATATAATTTTCAGAATCAATTTGAGGAATGAATATCTCGGATGAGTTCGTTATTGGGTAGAATCGGTTTGGATCGTGTTTGAATTTAATTTCTTTCATGATGCAGTTCTATCGTAAGAATCCATTTATATCATTCCCAGAGACCAATAATTTCGGAGATATGCTTTGTCAAAGTTTGGACAAGAGCGCCAAAGCTCCTGTCCACAGGGCTTTCCCACTTTTATGATAATATTTTTATTGACTAAATCGAATGATAAATTGGTGACTTTTAGTAAATAAATCTGTGGGAAAAAATCTGAGGCCGGTCCGTATATTCTTGGATAATATTCCTTAGATGGCGTTCTTACGTTGAAAGGTATAATCCCAGGCAGCTGCTTTGCTCACTCATTTCTCAATATAATAACATTTTATTTGGATAACCGGTGGGGGTCTTTCTTTGACAGATTCGTTAAATCGGAGTTAAAAAACAAATGCTTCACGCACCGGCACCTCCGATGAATCCGGCTAAAAAGATCAGGCAACTGGACAGGTTTTATAAATATCGAATAACACGAAGGGGAATCTGGCCATTCATTGGTGAAGATGGCGACGTTAAGATCGCTTCTCGTTTCGTGTGAAAATTCCCGATATGTTTCACACTCACGTTTTGTTTCGCTCGGAGATATCATGACCGAGGAGTTAATAGGATGTGAAATTGGAAAGGAAATAATGTATTTAATTTCGGGACAAAAACCTATAACAAAAACAAACTATGATAGAGAGGAATATTAAAACTGTAACGACTATCGTGTAATTTATCAAAGAGTTAACGATTTGATTTAGCAAACTGATTGTTTGGAGTGACGAGCGTTATAAATTGAATTCATTTTAACATTACACATTTTTTTTCGTATTTACGGGAGGCTTGTTTGTTTTTCGATTATTTTTTTTTCTTGCTGGTTGATATTACCATGTTCTGAACCGAACGCGAAATATGTCTCATAAATTCACACTTATGAAGTGCCAGTGTCCCTTATAGCACATGAATAAGAAATTAGTTAAAAAAAGTTTTGTGAAACCCACAGTAAGAGTCCGGAATTATATCAATGGATTCTTATGATAGAACTGCATCATAAATAGGTCTATAACTCACCTCAGATGTTGGATTTACATATGTCAGCAATTTATAATAAGGGGACTATGAAATCGTAAAATTACGATTAATTATTGAAATTCTCTGGACGTATTGGTTTGTTAGAGTTGACAATGATATCAGTGGATTATAATGATGAAACTGTATATTAAAAAAAATTGAATTTTAAATTTGTAATGAAAAAAAGCACTATTGCGCGCATGTTTGATTGTCTATTCACGCCTCATACGAAGTTGAACAAGCTGAAATTCGGAATTTCAATTGATTCTAGCGAATTGTTTCTGAAATATAAAACTTTCATAAATTTTTTTTTCATTTTTTATTGATACTATGATGTTTCGGAGTTATATGGCTCTTATTTCACCAATAACTCAAAATATATAAACCCAATTCAATTAAAACATGGTAACTTGGTAATTACTTGTAGAATGCTAACCCTAATGGTAACTAATGGTAATTTTCGCAAAATATCGTATAATTGTAATTATAAAGCGATATCGGACGGATACTTGCTGAGATACAGTTTATTTCAATGTTTTTTTTTATTTTCTAGCAACACGATGCTCTTGTAAATTTTGTGAAAATTTGCTCGTCGGTATTCTATAACTAATTACTATGTTTGAAGTGGATCGGATTCGTATTTTTGGATTAATTGAGGAAATAACAACAAAATTCAGATGGATATTATTCCAGAACCGTTTGGTCATTTATGCCTATTAACGAACTCATATGTTGCATTTGGATGCCCAACCTACCCAGAAAATTGCAAGTCACTATATCTTTCTGCGTTCCCCATGATATGCATAATATTTTTTTTTTTTAAATATGCAATAATAAGATCCTCCCGAGGGGTAAACCGCTAGGAATTCTGGTGTACAAGAAAGTAGAATTCCATGGAATTCCTATTGAATGCCGAGGAATTCCTATTGAATTCCTATTAAATTCCTGGGATTCCTATTGAATTCTGTGGAATTCTTATTGAATTCCTGTAATTCCTATTGAATTCCGTGGAATTCCTATTGAATTCCATGGAATTCCTATTGAATTATTGAAAATTCCTATTGATTTTAAAGTGTGACATCTATCGGACAAGTATACAGCTCCAAATAGTTGATTTTAACCAAGGGGTAAACCGCTAGGAATTCTGGTGTACAAGAATATAGAATTCCAATAGAATTTCAAAAGAATTCCTATTGAATTCCTAATGAATTCCTATTGAATTTCAATGAAATTCCGGATGAGTTGGAATTCTGGTGTACAAATTTCTGTCAGCGGTTTCCCCCTCGGATCCTCCCGTAATTCTACATATGTCATTTTGATAGTATTCGGCAACTAATTACCATGTTTCAATTCGATCGAATTTGTATTTTTTCAAAACAAAATTTGTACTCGGAAACCGTTTGGCCGATAAAGCCCAACAACAAACATAACTGTCCCATTTATATGCGCAACCTACCCTGTAAATTACAGGTCACTATTTCCGTTCGAAAGTTATCGTTGCTACGGACGGCCGAACAGAATCAAATTTGACATCGAAATCTTCATCAGTGAGTTCAATATAATCGATTGAGACCACCTTCGGCAAAAAAGTCTAAAATTACAGACATTTGGGCTAAATGCTGTTCTCCAGAACATGCGTGCAAAAATAACAAGAAAATTCTAGGATATTGATGTAATCGGGAATCTTCCATGAATGGTTCCGGTTATTGCTTTAATTCAACATTTAACTCTGCTACATTTATATTGATATTTCGTTGGTCGAAATGAATTATATATGTTATTGTACGAATTCTGAGGAATTGTAAAGAATACTTTCAGAACTGAGTTATGGAATATGATAACTGATTAGTTGATAATCAGTTATCACTGTCGTAAATTTTTCCTGCTCATTTTTTCATTATTTTACACAATACAAAGTAAAAACATGCATCTATGGGAGATGATAGCCCTACATATGGGCCCTGTAGCGGTCTTCGAACATCTGAAGTTCTGAATAATCATCACTTTGACTGGCCAGATCTGGTTTTGAAAGAGACCCTCCTGGCCTTACGAGCAACAATTTCCTTTTTGAATTCAATATTGAAGGGATTTCTAAGATCAATATCTTTGAGAACTAGCGGAGGCGATTCTTCTCCAAGAGATCCCATGCGTCAACAGAAGAGTATATTTGTGAGAGGAGACTTTTGAAAGGTTATGTATTATTTTTAGTTTGTTCGTTCTTCTCCTCTTGTATTTTCATTTTTCAGGTTGATTTTTGGGTACCTTGGAGAAACCTCTCCGTTTTTGGACGAAGGAGTCCATTTTGAAGAAATAAATGCCTATCAATATTTCTAAATTGCAGCAAATTTTGTGAACAATAGTTACAAATCACAACACTCACGGGGAGACAGGGTTTTTTGCTGAGGTTTTTCCCTAAGCTCTTGTATCATACGCAGAATTGTATGGTACCCCGTTACACCAACCTCTGCTAACACATAAAACTCTCAGTCAAAAGAATATATATATATATATACTGTAATCTTTAGTTTTATTTGAGAATATTTTTTTTATTTTGCATTTAGCATAACGTCAAAGGTTTATACAAATTTCGGAATATCAAGAACTGTGGTTCCAAATATCACATAACCTCTCTTTTATGTTTGAAAGGGTGTATTTCCTTCAAAAATAATTTCCGCAAAGAAAATTTGAGACTGATTTGAAAGTGGGGAATCATCCATAAAAAAATGAACACTACTTGTTTACGTCTGTTATTATTATATTAGTTTTGTCGTTCACCATATAAATTTTGAAGACGACTCCGACAACACATTATCAAAATTTTCGTTACCAGTGAATCAGGGAATTAAAAAAAACTAACATTATAACAACTGAACTTCTGGAAGTAACAGAGCTCTTGCTCGCGCAATTCCAACACAGTGGCGAAATTATAAACGGTTCTTGTCCTGGGATGTGAGAAATAAATCTCATGTTGCTCACATTTTTGCTGCAAAATAATTCATCATGAAAGCTGAAATGGTGCTATTCTCCAATGAACTAGAGAATCATTCTTCGCAGATACGCAGTATGTTTTTCGATGTAAAGAAAAGTTCCAATGAGGCAGAAACTTTCAGCAGTTGTGCTGAAAATTCCAGCAGTTCCAAATGATGTTTATCTTGTGCCAGTCGAAAATTGATGAAGCGTATCTCGTGAAGATGAAGCGGTTACAATTCATTAAAAAATTTTATTAATGGTCCTCTATCCGGGACTGGTGAACAAATTCGGAAAGTTTAACATAACAATTAATCTTTTAGGATTAACGGATCTATTGATTGCTTGTTTTTAGTTGGCTCATGAGGATGAAAGTGAAAATATTGGCTTCGTAAGATTGAACTTGGTTGGTTGGAATTGTCCATGGTAATAATGGTTTAAACTGAAGATCATATCTTGCAAACCGTACGAGATAATTGTATGATTTTTTTTATGAATTTCCGAAAAGTGTTCATGGTTCTGCAAATATATTGATCACCCTACAGCTGATTGCTCATCAATTTGCCCAAATGTCTGTAATTTTCGAATTTTTGGATGAAAATGGTCTTAAATGATTTAGTTTGACTCACATATCAAGAATTCGTGGTCTAAATCGACTCCGTCCGGCCGATCCGGCCGGCCCGGCCGTTAACATGATAACTCTCGAACTGAATGAGCTAGACAGGTTGATATTTTCAGAGTACGTTTGGGACATAAATATCTCGGGTAATTTCGTTATTGGGCTAAATCGGTCGAATGGTTTCGGAGTAAGGAAAAAAAAATTGTTACATAATAAATTTCAAATTTAATTATTTTTACGATTCTGTTCTACCAAAAGAATGTACTGATATAATTTTCAACTCTAACAAATGAATACTTTCGGAGATATGATATTTCAAAATTTCAATAATACATCGTACAGAACGTGAATTCTGTCTGTGTTCACTTTTCATACATGTCAGTCATCTTGTCTTGTACTTTGAAAATATTTTGTGTTGGAAAACAAGGTTCCGAATCTTGAATTTGTGAATATATACAGGACTGTTTTGATAAAGAAAATAATATTGAATTTTTGAATAATTTATGTATTATTTATGTATTATTATTTATGTATTTATGTATTGGGTATGATGTTTCAGAAGATTTAGAATTGGATCATTTTAATGATGTAGTTTATGAAGAAAATTGGAAAGAACAACATTATGGAATCATCAAATGAAATTACTGTTCGTTGACCACCGAGGTTAATATTATCTTTTACTTCCTTAAGTATTGAGACATGTTCCTATATAGAGAATTTTCATAATATTGCTTGCAAAAAAA
The DNA here is from genome assembly GCA_937662695.2 of Halyzia sedecimguttata. Taxonomy (NCBI): domain Eukaryota; kingdom Metazoa; phylum Arthropoda; class Insecta; order Coleoptera; family Coccinellidae; genus Halyzia; species Halyzia sedecimguttata. The sequence continues at coordinate 16,504,582 of OW569417.2, read as the reverse complement.
TGCTGAACTATTGATCTATATTTGTGTATAAAATATTTTTTCTTCAGTTAGGGTTCATAATACAGAATTAATGTGTTAGTGGTAGGAACTATTAATTTATGAAAGGAAGATTGTACTTTATTAATATATTTTGTCGTATAATGAGATAAGTTTTCAAATAAAGAAAACAATCTCACAAAGAAGCATTACGATATTAGCTCCAACAAAAAATATAATATGTTTCTGCATGAAATTCATTATTTCGGGATAAGTTGTGTATTAATATTTATGAATCCGCTATTCGAAAATATATTACATCGTGCCCGAGTTCGTCAGTCACGCTGCCCTAATTACTGTAAGGGTTCTGACCTCCTTCTGGTTATGAGTCGAAATATTGATGATTATGAATATAGTAAAAACAGATTTTCTATTCCAGATGGATACGAACAACATGGATTAAAATTCTATGGCCTTAAAAGAAATAGTAAAAATTGAACATATATTTCATAAAGTTTTTACACTAACTTATGCTCAAGAAAAATTTACTTTATCAAATTCTCCAAAACATAAACCAAAAGAATGAAGAATGTTGAACAAAACAATCTAATGTAATAAGGTTAATTCTGATATTCATAGTAAGTACACCGGTAGGGGGTTACATGGGTTTCGAAGGGTAAAAAAATGCCTATTTTCAATATATTTTTTTCTATGTAAAAAATAATTTATTTAATTCAAACTTTTTTCTCTCTTATAGATACATATTTAAAGAATAATTTCTGAAATTTAAAAAAAAAATAATTAAAACTCCTCCTTTGTGACGTCATTTCCGGTGACCCCTCGGAAAAAAGGTGCGTCCGCGTTGTCAGCATAACTCCTGACAATCATCTAAAATGAAAAAACAATAATATGTGTTTCAGTTAAGACCATAAACTCGTGCTTGAACGAAGGAAAGAAAAAAAAAAGTAAAAATTGGAATTTTGGCAGACATTTTTCCAAAAAAATGAAAATTTCGATCAAATCTGCTTGACATTTTGTTTTTTTTTTAAATAGTTGTAATTGAAAAAAAAATCCTTCGTTCAAGCACGGGTTTATGGTCTTAACTGAAACACATATTTTTGTTTTTTCTTTTTAGATGATTTTTTCAGGAGTTATGCTGACAACGCAGACGCACCTTTTTTCCGAGGGGTCACTGGAAATTACGTCACAAAGGAGGAGTTTTAATTTTTTTTTTGAAAATTTCAGAAATTATTCTCTAAATATGTATCTATAAGACAGAAAAAAGTTTGAATCAAATAAATAATTTTTTACATAGAAAAAAAAATATTGAAAATAGGCCATTTTTTACCCGACGAAACCCATGTAACCCCTTAAATAAAATGAGATATTCAAGGATATACTACAGAGTAGAGAATAGGTTTTGCGTTTAATTTAATAAAAATTTGCAGCCTGGCTAAGTTCAGTATCTGGGTGGGAGACCACCCTGACAATGATTTTTGCGCGTTGTTCAGGTAAACAGAGTGGCTATCAATTCATCCAAATCTCTGTAATTTTCGAATATTCGCTCGAGAATTGTCTCAAACGATTAGTTACGACTCACTGATGAAGAATCCCAGGTCAAAATTGATTCAGTCCGGCCGGCCATCAGCACGGTTACGCTCACACGCAAGGAGTTGGTTTGTAGTCCAAATGCGCTGGTTGGTTAATGGTCAAAATCCACCGAGTGGTTCCAGAGTTATAGCCATATAAAATTTAGTGTTTCCAATAACTCGAAAAAGACGGATCTGATCGAATTAAAGCCAGGTAGTTAGTTGAAAAATACCGACTCGAAGACTTAATTTTGTGAGGATCGAATGGAAAATTAAAAAAAAATCTTCATCTCAGAAAATATCTGTCAGATATCGAGCCTGCAAAACCTTATTTTACAGTAAAGTTCCCGATTTCAGACATACTGGTCCGCTGGTTTTACACTCGACCAGCGAAGTTGTCAACAGTTTTTTATTTTTGACGTGATGGAGAAAATTCAATGAATTAGATAGGCCGAAGTCACATTGGAGAAGTCGATACGTCACTGAAATTCGTTAAATACCTAGTGAGAATTGGTATATCTTTTCTATGATATGAAACTTTTTTTCAGTTACAGTTGTCTATTTAAACTTGATCGAAAAATATGTAACATGCTTATATCTTTTTGAAATTAGAATATTTGAAAACAAGGTATCAAAGGTCAGTAAAAACATAAGTTCAAGTTACGGAATTCACATTAACTTTTTAGTGCTCTTGTGGCCCAGAGATAGGCATTCATCTTCTTGGCAAGTACCGGGGTCGATTCCCGTAGCCGAAATTATTGACCTTCTTCAATTTTGTTTCCAAGACTATCGAAATTCTAACTTTGTGAATAGGGTTATGGACCGAATTAAGTCTATATTTTCATAAAATTACGTGATTATTTTCGTAGGTATATTATTAGATATTAAAAAAATCGCTGCTTTGCGGCGTTTTTGGTACAACTTCAATACCTAGGCACTCATGGCACAACCGTACGATCCGACTGATTTGTATCATATGGATCAATCTCGGAATAAATGATTGAAAATAAAAACACTGCTTTGATTACGCCGCCACAAATCACAGGTCATTTTCTACCCAAAAGTAAATGTATGCACTCGAATGGGTCCTTACGCCACCACAAACACAGCACTTTTCACCTTTGACCAGACATGTTTACCAGTTTTTTTTTGACGCTTATTTTTACAATCGGATTTAAATTCTTGGAAATATTGGGAATATTATCAGCTTCCTGGAGCCAAGCAGCCTTGGGCGAGTTCAGTACCTGTATGGGTGATCCTCATGTCGGAATAATCGGAATTTTTGTATAATTGAATGGCCTAAAAAACACGACAAAAACACGCAGCCTATATTTCGACAGAGACATTCTTCGAAGCGGTAATTGACTTCCATAATAGGTAAACTCAGGCTCTTTGATCAACTCCAAGTCAACTCGGAGCGGTTTCCAAAATCGCATCTCAATTCATTAATATTCACATTACAACTTGTTCTCATTCTACACGGCTCCTTTCAATTAATCTTCCGCTCGATTCTGATTTATTTTGGCAGTCAAAGTATGAGTGCCACACTAGACTCTATCAATTATGCCGGCACCGGGAACGCTATCCTCAATTTGTTGACAGGAGCCGCAGGCTGAAAGTTACACAAGTAAAAACGGGTGGATGTATATTGAGACAATCTCTGGTCGGTGGATTTCCAAGAATTACTCCTAAATATTCATGTAGACTTCGCGACTTCCACAGAACCTCATGCTTTGATGTTAAATCCATCTCATCATCAGCCACAGTTGAAATTTTAAGAGGTTTGGGAAATAACTATCTCGAATATGTTCGTTATTGGGCAAAATCGGCCTGACGAAATTTTTTTTACATTACAAATTTCAAATTCAATTTTTTTTTAAGATGCAGTTTCATAATAAGAATCCATTGATATAATTTTCAACTCCAACAAGCTAAAGTTTCGGAGATATGATTTTTCAAAATTTCAATAATAGGTACATCGTACTTCTATGTTTCCACAGAATGCTCTAATTATTCTATCTATGAATTATCGTTTGATCTGTGTTCTTACATGTTATCTTATTTTCCTATAAGAGCAACATTATTTCTGGTTCGTTACAGTCATCTTGGGTTACTTTGAATTTCACTCTAACTTGAATGAAACCTTACAAATGATACATTTATTTTTATCATACTTAAAAGTTGGACGCAAATCCAAGATGCTGTTTAAAACGGAACATACCAATATAAAGTTTGCCACATTAAAGACAACTACTCATCTGTCAAATATTCCGTTACGTTTTACGCGCCATTTCTGAGAACGTTTTTCCGCAGTAATTGGTTGTTACCTAATAATTCAAAATTAAATATACGAAGGTGCTTTTAAACAGGTCAGTTATTGATTTTCCTTGTCTTATATATTAGATAATATACTAAAAATGGGTTGGCTGAAAAAATCCTGGACAGACTATTTTTAATTATTTTTTAAAAAATGATTTTCAATTGAAATTTGCAACATCAAGCTAATAGGAAAGTTTTTATACTGACTTAAGTATATCATAAAACGTATAGAATGTGCAGCCGTTAAGTTGCCTATTATTTACCTGGACGAACTACTGGGTTGCCAGGTACAAACAGGTAAGTCGATGGCAGTTGCTTTCACTTGAACGGATAATAGAAAAAAATTAATATCATCATAAGCGCTGTTTTATTGCGAACACATCGATATAGAGTTGTCTGCAAAATTTTGGCATTTGGATGATTCTTAAAAACCAACCGATTTGATCGGAGATCAAACTCTTTTTGAAATCCAAGACATTGTCGAAATGGAAGAAAAACAGATCGAATGTAATGAATCACATGAATTCGAGAGTCTCAATTACACGTCTGACGAATCAGATAAAGAATAGAAAATAATTATCAGAGTATATTTTTCATGAATATTATTTCTGTATTTATGCTGTTTTGTATTAAAATTTAAACGCAATACAAGATCTTTAGTCTATTGTTTTGGATATTTTTTAATTTGAATGTTGGCCTATCCACTGTGTTTCTCCATAATTTTTTCCAGAAAAAGCATAAAAAAAATTTCAAAGTAAGTAATAAATATTTTTATTATTTATGTTATCATATTTTGAGGTACAAAAACTTTTCTATTATACATATCTTATTATAATTCAAAATACATATATGCATATATTGATTTAATTGATATTGTATTGATTCATAATTTAGTATTATATTAGATTATTATGTATTTAATAACGCAACTCAAATGTCAGTTGCTCCAAAATAACGCTCACTATTTACTACAGTATGAATACGGAGCATGCGCACTTTCTTATATCTGAGGTCCCATCAGGTGCGACTGCAATGTTGGGTCCTTTATTATTACACGGTATACTTACCTCGGATCTCTCTGTCACACATTTCCACTCGCGTTGAAATTCAAAAATTTAAAATTCGCAAACCCTTATAAGGACAAAAATTTTGCAGACAACCCTATATCGACGTGTTCGCAATAAAACAGCTCTTATGATGATATACATTTTTTTCTATTATCCGATCAAGTGAAAGTAACTGCCATCGACATACCTGTTTGTACCTGGCAACCCAGTAGTTCGTCCAGGTAAATAATAGGCAACTTAACGGCAGCACATTCTATACGTTTTATACTTTAAGTCGGTATAAAAATATTCTTATTAACTTGATGATGCAAAATTAAATTGAAAATCATTTTGTAAGAAAAAATTAAACATAGTCTGTCCAAGATTTTTTTAGCCAACCCATTTTTAGTGTGTTTTCTAATATACAAAATTTATCTTAAAATATTTTTCATTCTATTATCAGCTCGGTGAAGGTCGATTTAGGTTCGGATCTTAGAATAAGAGGAGTTAATTCACACGATCTAGACGACGACATAATATAGCGATAAAAATGTGGATCTTCATCCAACTTTGCCAGCGCCCATTCATTAAAAATTAGCCGTTGTGGTAGGTCGTGCGGCTTCAATTCTTGCACCAGCTGTATTTTAAAAGGTTTCACATCTAAATCCTTCCTAAAAATTTTTCACGTAGGGGAGTAACAGAGGCCCAATTGCTGCGAATGGCGCCAAATCGACAATTCACTGTCATCACTAACACTGGCGGATACAGCTGCGATATTTTCCTCTATCCGCACTCTACGTATGCGTGTTTGTGGTTTAATGTCCGATAATGTATATTTGGTGCGAAATTTAGTAACAAGATTCCGAATAGCCCAGTGAGAAGGTCGACCAGACTGTCCATAAAATGGAAGAAGTGCACGATACACTTTCTTAAACGAGCATAAATTTTGATAATAAAATTCAATGATTTGCAAGCGTTGTTCGTTTGTAAGTCGATCCATAGTTAAATTATAGACCAAACTGAGCACGTTTGACAGTCACACAAGGCACGAAACCCACGTCAGCTGTAAAAAACAGGGTTGCCAAATAGAAAGTTGTTAAAAAATCACTCGTTATAATTAAAATCTCAAAGTTTTGTTTTCATTTGCCTTTTCTTTTTATCCTAAAATTTTACATTTTGAACGACCATGGACCATGACCATGGTTTGCCTCCCCCTGTTATAAATCCTGGCTACGCCTTTGTTCTCATCCCATCACGTATCGGAGGACTGTTTTAGGAACACGCCGAACCGACTTACGAAAGCGAGGCTGTAACCCATCATTAGCATATTATTACGCAATGATAATTTCGAGGAGTGCACTTAAACGGCCTGCTGGCTAACGCCGCATAAAGGGATCCACAAGTTATTTCATGCAAATGAACCTTTTTCGGAAGATGAGCTCGGTTTGACGGTGTACGTATAAATATGATGGGAAAAATAACCGTAGGTAATACATATGTAGATGAAAATAATTTCCATGTCTGGTGTAACGGTTGGAGAGTGAATTTTCGCAGGCAGGTTGCCGGGGCCGTGGGGCAGGGCTTGGTTCAGCTTCTAGCGTCGACCATATCGAAAAGTCATTAATCATACATCTGTCTGTTGGGGACGACTCCATTTATCATGGAATTATTGAAGTTTAAATTTTTTGATGAGTTTTGTGCCAATTCAAATGAGTTCACATAAAATAATATGCAGAGTGTCCAGATTTGACGTTAATATATTTTTGTAGATGATTATAGAGAATAAAATGTGAAGGAAACTCAGGTTCTAAAATGCACACCAAGGTTCCTAGAGCCCCTACAACGTGACCTATTAAAACCCATAATTTTGCCATAACTTTGTAAAAATTTGGCAGATTCAGATCAAATTCGGTACAGGGGGGTTTTTGACTAATCTAAATCGTCTAGTTGTAAAATAAAATTGGTTCCAGCACTGACTCGCATGTTTCATTGTCCGCTATTGAGTCCTCTTAATCGAATTTACCATCGATGTATACCGTTTTCTCAGCTTTTATACATTTAATACCATTTTAATGACATGTAATATCTTTCTGAAATTTGAAATTTATAAACAAGGTATCAAAGGTTAGTAATAACTTGAGTTCAAGTTACGGAATTCACATAAATATTTTAGTGCTTGTGTGCTGGGTGATAAGAATAAAGAATGCCAAATTTTTTAGCTAGTAGGTAGCGAGATCGATACCCGTATCTAAAATTATTTATCTTTCGCAAATTTCCTTTCCAATTCTATCGGAATTTTAATTTCGTGAAAAGGGTTATGTAAGGAATTCGGATGATGTTTTCATAGAACTACGTGAGTAATTTCGTATATTATTAGATATTTAAAAATTGGTTCCAGCACTGACGTAAAGTCAGGAGCTTTTTGTCGTATGTTTTATTGTCCATTCTCCGGTATTGGACACTCTGAATCGAATTTAACATGGTAAATTGGATGGACAATAGAACAGCCGTTCATAAGCTCCTGACTGCTTGAACCATTTTTTTTCGTAATTTTTTTTAAATTTTCTAAGGTACCTACGGTTCTCACAAAATTTTACACACGTCTTTATGTGGATATTCTACAACCAGTTACCAAGCCTCAATTCGATCGAGTCTATTTTTTTTGAGTTATTGAGGAAATGATATTCCAGGTAGGTATAACTCCAAAACCGTCGAACTGATTATGATCAAAAACGAACTCAACTCTCCCATTAGGATGTGCAACCTAGCTTGAAAATTGCAAGACCCTATCTCCTTTCGTTCGAAAGTTGTCGAGGCAACAATCACCCATCCAGCTACTGAACTCACACAAAGCTGCTCAGATCCGATCGTGTTCGTACTTCGAACTTGGCAGAAGAGAGAGAGATAGACAAAAGAGTTAGGTTCTGAAGGCTCTCGCAAAATTTCAGCGATGTCGTACGAATTGTTTCTGATATATAGAATTTTTTTCAATGACTTTTTTTTAAATATTCTAGCGATACGATCTTCAAGAAATTCCGCAAGAATTTTTGCGTTTGCATTCTGCAAGTAACAACCATCGGTTTTTGTATTTTTCGAGTTATTGAGGAAATAACAACCAAATTTCCAATGGGTATAACTCCAAAACCGTTGGTCCAATTATGCCTATAAAAAACTGAAATGTCGCATTCAGATGCACAACCTCATGTCGCTATCTCTTTCCGTTCTCAGGACTATCGTGACATAAATGATATTTTTAATAATTTTTTAAAAATTTTCAAGTGATAAAACAAAATTATTACTCGGAAACCATTAGGTCGATTATACCCATAAACGAACTTGTCTGTCGTTTTGGGATGAACCACCTACCCTAAAAATTTCAAGTTGGCTATCTCTTTCCGTTATTAAATTATCGTGGCAGCGGTCGGCCGGGAATGATCAAATTTGACCTCGAATTCTACATCAGGGAGTCGAACCTGATGGTTTGAGACCATCTTCGGCAAAAAAAATCGAAAATTGCAGTCATTTGGACAAAATGATAACGCGATGTTCCCCAGAACATATGCACAAAAGCTACTGCTATACAAGGGCGTTTTTGATAAATTATTATCAATTCATAGGTTATCATGGAACAACCGCAAGATTCGACTGATTTGTATCATGGAAATAATACTCGGAATCAATTATTGAAAACTTCGATATATTACGCCGCCACAAATAAAGAAGTATTTATTTTCGATCCAAAAGCCAATGTATGTATTCGAATGGGTCCTTACGCCACCACAAACACAGCACTTCTAGTTTTTGACCAAACAGTGAATGTTTGTATTTGAAACTGATCGTTTGATAACCAGTCTTGGCCAAACAGTGAAACAGTTTTTTTGTGTTTACGGTCGGATATGTATTCGTAGAAATATATTTTTTTCCTGGAGTTGGGCAGCTTTGTCCGAGTTCAGGACCTGGATGGGTGACCGATCTGGCTATAAATTTGAACAGTGCGCCAATGCTCCTGTCCACAGTGCTTATCCAACTTTTTTTTTACCTAAAATGGTCTCGGACCATTAGGTTCGACTCACTGATGAAGAATTCGTGGTCAAATTCAATTGCTTGTAACAAATAACTTGTGTTTCTTACGCAGAAGCAAATCGAAAAATAATTAATTTTTTATTTTATAGATATTTTTCAGAGTTTGGGAGAGAAAACCCAGAAAGAAACCATTCAATTTTGGCTCCTTTGTTTGGTCGTTGAATGTTAGTTACCTAAATTTTATCTCTGTTTATACCCCAATATTCTGTTGATGTTGTTTGTTATTTTGGGTTTTAGGTTTTATCTGTACATATTTGATGGATTTTTTTATGATAGAATATTTATTGATTTTACTTATACATATTCGATTCATTTTATTTATACAGTATATTGTATTTTTTCATATTTATAACGGTTTCTGTCCTCCGTATACATATTCGAATCATTTTATTTATACATATTTGTTTATATTTTATCCTAATTTATATTGTTCGTAACGACAATGTGAGTATCTATCGCCAAGAATATATTGTGTATTACCTCTAGAAATAAGGAAAATAAATAGTTTAACATTGTTCAAGAAGAGGATGAAATAATCAAATCCAATAACAGTGAGACAGAAACGTGTATGAGATTGTGGGAAATGAGCATAGGAATTGCAGTGAAGTAGTGGTAAAAAAATATAATAAAAAAAATAAATAAATAAAGGAATAAATAAATAAAAAAAAAAACAAAAATATGTTTTAATAGTTGTAATATTTGTACATGTAATTTAATCTACACAAGTATAATTTATCAAAAAATTGTTTATTGTTGTAAGTCAGATTAATACAAGGGAGTAAACATTCGGATGGACACGTACAAGCGATAGTTTCTAAAGCTTCTGTGGGATCCTTATTTATTCCAATTTGTTGGACTTAATTTTACAGAGTATACATTGCATTTTAATTGTATCATTGTTTGATGAAAGGAAAATTATTATTATTAATTATAAATTCAATTATGTCTGACCGGCCGTCGGCTGTTACGATATCTTTCGAATAACGGAAAGAGACTGCGACTTGTTATTTTCAGGGTAGGTTACGCATACGAATGCGACAGTTAGTTACATTAATGGTCATAATAGTCCAAAAGGTTTAAGAGTAATGCCCATCTGAAATTTTGTTGTTATTTCCACAATAACTCAAAAAATACAAATCCGATCAGATTGAATCTTGGCTATTAGTTGAGTCTCAAGTTTCTAAAAAATTTCGGGAGCATCGTGTTACTACAAAAAAAAATTATTAATCCGTTTGTAGCATTCATCTCGGGTCACTCTGTACAGACCATAGACATAAAATAACATGGACTGGTTGTGAGAAAGAGACCATTGAAATCAGCAATGAAAAAAGACAGAATAGTTAAAGGCAAACCACGGTATATGAATATTTTCTTATAATTTGGCGTTTGGCAAAACCACCGAATACAAAACATTGGTTTCCTTTATTCTCTGACCTTTCTTGTTACTGTCTTGTTTGGTTTCGTGTATTGTGTATGTGTTTTGCTGATTTGTAGACAGAATATTTAAAGGCAAAACATTTTCACTTATAATACCACAAGAGCTTCAAAATTATCGGGTATTTCCCGATAGGTTCGTTGCAAACAAATGAAGGAGTCAAGTTTTTCAGGTTAAAAAATCACGAGCGCGAAGCGCGAGTGATTTTTCCTGATTATTTTTCCGACCCAAATATCGACCAATAGAATTGCACCATTCGACGTCACGTGGTACAACCTACATGGTATTATACTGATAATTTTTTGATTATTTTCTCTGGTAGTTGCTATATATAAAAAAAAGTCAAATTAAACAAACGTCAAACTGACAGGTTGAATTCAATTGTGAAAATTGGAGATTTTGCATGAAAATGAGTCGATTTGGAGTTTGTTCTCTGTCCACCATCGATAAAAAAGTCAAAGGAAATGTTCCCATTAATACGGAGAAGGCAAAAAAAACAGTTTGGAACCAATTTACTACTTTTTGTACTGAGAGGGAATACACATTGAGTGCTGAAACGAGTGAAGCGCAATTGGCAAACATTATGAAAGATTACGCTTACAATATGAAGAAAATGGATGGAGAAGACTATAAGGAATGTACAATTATGAAATTCTTATTTGTTAACTGTTCATTTCATCTCATGGTGCAATTCTATTGGCCGACATTTGGGACGGAAAAATAATCCCCCGAATACCACACGAGCTTCAAAATTATCTGGCATTTCCCTCAAGGTTCCCTGCAAACAAATAAAGTCGTCAAGTTTTTCAGGAAAAATCACTCGCGCTTCGCGCTCGTGATTTTTTAACCTGAAAAACTTGACTCCTTCATTTGTTTGCAACGAACCTAACGGGAAATACCCGATAATTTTGAAGCTCTTGTGGTATTATAAGTGAAAAATCTTGACGACTTTATTTGTTTGCAGGGAACCTTGAGGGAAACGCCAGATAATTTTGAAGCTCGTGTGGTATTCGGGGGATTATTTTTCCGTCCCAAATGTCGGCCAATAGAATTGCACCATGAGATGAAATGAACAGTTAACAAATAAGAATTTCATAATTGTACCTTCCTTATAGTCTTCTCCATCCATTTTCTTCATATTGTAAGCGTAATCTTTCATAATGTTTGCCAATTGCGCTTCACTCGTTTCAGCACTCAATGTGTATTCCCTCTCAGTACAAAAAGTAGTAAATTGGTTCCAAACTGTTTTTTTTGCCTTCTCCGTATTAATGGGAACATTTCCTTTGACTTTTTTATCGATGGTGGACAGAGAACAAACTCCAAATCGACTCATTTTCATGCAAAATTTCCAATTTTCACAATTGAATTCAACCTGTCAGTTTGACGTGTGGTTAATTTGACTGTTTTTTATATATAGCAACTACCAGAGAAAATAATCAAAAAATTATCAGTATAATACCATGTAGGTTGTACCACGTGACGTCGAATGGTGCAATTCTATTGGTCGATATTTGGGTCGGAAAAATAATCTTTTAAATCCGACACTCGTTCTGAATATTCTGATACTTATTAAAAAACATCATTATTTTTCTACCATTATTTGCCTTTAAGTATTCTATCCTTCATAACATCTCTCTCTCTCTAATGTATTCCGCAACGAACTGTGTGATAAAGTTACGTGAGGGCCAGTCCATGTTATTCTATGTCTATGGTACAGACTCATCGGATCATGGGAAACTTCACGCGAGATGCAGAGCAATTACTACAAACGATTCAACCTGAATTTTATGCCCCGTGAACCCTGAAATTTGAACAACGGTGTTTATAAAATCGGAATGAATTAGCCCCAGTCCATGGACTGGATGATTAGAGTCGTATTCGCGACAATATACCGACAGATCGCGTAATAACCGCTGAAACATCTGTAACCCTGTAACTAGCGCTGAAATTTCGGGCCTTCGTGTCCGAAATAATGAATGGTTCGATTAAGGCGAACTCGAACCCATTCGTTTCATTCCGGATTGTGTACGAGGGTTGGACAATTAAGCTCATATACTCGATAACATGGCAATTTAACTAAAAAAATGTTTTTTTGGATTCGATTGTCCCCAGATTTAGGCTGGTTTTCCTGTCACGCTGACGGTCGGCGCTGACGGTCAGCGCTGATCGGTCAGCTCGTATCCTTTTAGCATTACGCTGATCACATTGAGAAATAGAAGGATGCTATTGTCTCTGGCTCACTGAATGTGGAGGCTTGTCGGCGCCAGCTAGTCAGCGGCGCCGACGCGCTGGCGCGTACGTGCGCGTATATAGCTCAGCGCTGACGGCCGTCAGCACCGCGTGACTCGAAAACGCTACCTATAGCTACATACATATTGACCCATCAGCGCCGACCGTCAGCGTGACAGGAAAACCAGCCTCATTCGCGATATTTTTCAATTACCGGACATGGTTCTGTTACCAAATAATGTCATGAATGACTGTTCATGTACATCACATTCAGACCAAGAAGTTGATACGGACATATTTCAAATTTACATTCCAACAAAAAATATTATAAAAAATGGGTTCAAGCCCTGTGGACAGGAGCTTTCTGGCGCTCTAGTTCAAACAGACAAATTATATCTCCGAAAGTATCGGTTTCTCAGAGTTGGGAATTAAATCAATGTATTCTTATGAAAGAACTGCATCATAAAGGAAATTAAATTCAAATAATAGTTCATTTTTTTTTACCTTGTAATCGATCAAAAATTTCCTGATCTACGTTCACCAAATTTTCTCCTCTCTCGAACTACAGAATGATGCTTTCAATATTTACGTAATATTTTCAAACATTTTCGGGTGAGGTCCCCGTTGCATCGCTAAAATACGAGTATTTCAACCCCAATATTCTTGAAGTTACAATATTCCCTTCTGTCAAGTTGACTTTATGACAATTCATACATAGAATAATTATATCAATCTGTGAAATACGATTTACATTGAAATTTTGAAAAATCATATCTCCGAAAGTATTAGCTTGTTAGAGTTAAAAATAATATGAATGGATTCTTATGATAAAACTGTTTATTAACAAAAATTTAATTTGCAATTTATTTTGTAAAAAAAAATTTTTTTTTTATTACTCCGAAACCTTCTGTCCGATTATGCCCAGTAACGAACTTAGCCGAGATATTCTTCCCCCAAGCCTACTCTGAAAATTTGAACTCTCTAGCTCATTCCGTTCGAGAGTTATCGTGCCTACGGCCGGCCGGCCGGCCGGACCGGCCGGGCAGAATGAATTTCGACCACGGATTCTCGATCAGTGAGTCGAACCAAATCGTTTAAGACCATTTTCATCGAAATATTCGAAAATTACAGACATTTGGGCAAATTGATAAGCACTCAGTTCCGAGGAACTAGAGCGCCAAAAACTCGATTAAAAATTTGAACACATTCGAATGGGATGTGAGAAATCAAAATAATTTTCAGTTAAAAAATCGGTTCAAGCACTGACTTCAAGTCAGGAGCTTTTGCGCGTATGTTCACTTAGAGAACATACGTCACGTCAGGTCAGTGCTTGACCAATTTTTTTTTTATTGTTTCAAAGGGGTAAGGTGGTTCTCACAAAAGTTTACTCACGTCTTTATGTCGATATTCTACAACTAGTTACCAAGCTTCAATTCGAACATACGCGCAAGAATCAAAAGATGAGAGGTGAAAAACGAACAAATTAAAAATAATACATCACCTTTCAAAAGTCCCCTCTCACAATTATACTCCTCTCTAGCCGCATGGATCTCTTTAAGAAGAATCGCCTCCACTAGTTTTCAAAGATATTCACTCTTCTTCTTAGAAATCCCTTCAATATTTGATTTAATAAAGGAAAATATTGTAGCTCATAAGGCCAGTAGTATCTCTTTCAAAACCAGGTATGGCAAATCCAAACGACGATTATTCAGAACTTCAGTTGTTTGAAGACCGCTAGATTTTATTGTGTTAAGAAAGAACTGCCCGAAAATTAATGTTATAATTTAATATGTCATCATGACATTCATGGTTTTGAAGGTTCTCGCAAAATTTCAGCGATGTCGGACATCTGCTTAATATTATAAATTTTTTATCAATGATTTTTTAAAAATTACTATTAATACGATCTTCAAGAAATTTTGTACAAATTTTTGCGTCAGCATTCTAGAACTAGTTACCATGTTTGAATTGAATCGGCATTATAATTTTTGGGTTATCTATCGAAGAAATAATAACCAAATTTCAGATTGATATAACTACGAAAGCTTTTGGCCAATTATGCTAATTAAAGAACTTATATGTCGCATTCAGATGCGCAATCTACCCTGAAAACTTACATACATAAAGATGGAACAAATTTTCAGTGTTCTCGTACAGGATTAACTAATATTAACAAGGACAGCAATTATCCAGAATTGTCCTACTCCGGTCCTGATTTAATTAATATCAGAGATGGTTTGCGAAAGTGGTTGATGTGGGTGATTTAACTACAAACTCGGAAATGTGTGCGTTAATTGGTTCTAGATTTTCTGAACTTCCAATCAATATCTGAAAATCACTCTTTATATCCAAATCAATTGACCGCAGACGATTAATGTGTCTCGATATGAGTCCACCTATAGATGACCTCAGTTTATGGTTTCCGTTTGTAGCATTCCTTCCGGGACACTCTGTATGTAGATATTGTTTTTCATAAGATAATCAGTTCCTTGGCTAATACTTATATTTCACAATAGACCGATTGGTCGCAGTGGAGTGGCGGGTTTCGTCTGCCCAGCACAACCCATATAATATAAATAAAAGTAATACTTATATTCATACTTATTATTCAAATATCAAAAATAAATGAGCACACTGCAATGTAACTGCAACTCTAAGCTACAACAACAACCCATTCTACGAGGTTTTATCATTGCAGATGGCCAATTTATCTTGAGATTATTTTGAAGTTATTTTCTTGAACGTGTATACTGTAATTCATTTGTAATTGTATGATTCAGCTCGAAATGAACGGTAATTTTCTCGCAAAAGCGAGAAGTCGATTGCAATCATATTTGAAGTTGAATTGGGATAAATGTATGGATCGTCAATTACGACTGGGAATGCCGTCTGAGGTTCTGCAGACAAATATTTTGGATGAATGCACACGAAAGGCACAATCCGAATGGTTTGAGGAATGCTTTTGATGGGTAAAAAGTGGAACACGGACTATAATAATAATAATACTGTATTCATGCTCTTATAAATGAATGCTTACATACGTCAAATCACAAACCAAAGAAAATGTGAACATATCATTCCTGAAAATCAGAAAAATCATTCCTCCAAGGAGTAAAAACATTTCAGCGATAAATTTTTTCTCGCAGAGATTGTGAAGCATTTTAAGGTACTCATTCACAGCAGCTTATTGTAAAGTTTTGGTTCATAATATATTATTCCACATTTAATTTTATTGATTTGATGGAAATCGGTATAAACGTGATCCCTTTGATGTGTAAAAAAATGGGTTCAAGCCCTGTGGACAGGAGCTTTCTGGCGCTCTTGTCCAAACAGACAAATTATATCTCCGAAAGTATTGGTTTCTCAGAGTTGGGAGTTATATCAATGTATTCATATGATAGAACTGCATCATAAAGGAAATGCAATTCAAATAATAGTTTATTTATCAATATTAAATGAGCAATCATGAGAATGAGAACTGCACCATGGAAGAAATCAAATTAAATCTGGCCAATTTTGCCCAATAACGAACTTCACCGAGATATTCATCTCCCTAACCTACTCTGAAAATTTCAACTACCTAGCTCATTCCGTTCGAGAGTTATTGTAGAAAAACTTTTTTTAAATTTTCAAATTTTTTTTTCGACACTTTGCGGTAATCTGGTCAATACAAAACTTCACATGCGTATAAAGGTCATGATTCTACAATTTGGTGTAAATTTCAGATAGATCGAGTGATCGGTTTCGGAAATATTCGGAATTTACCATGGTAAATTCGAATTAAGTGTCCAATACAGAAGAATGGACAACATAATTTACCATGTTAAATTCGATTAAGGGTGTCCAATACAGGAGAATGGACATACGCGCCAAAGCTCCTGACTTCACGTCAGTGCTTGAACCAATTTTCAAATCTGTTTAATAGAATATGGAATATTCCATTGTTAAGTTGTTCGTCTTTTCCTATTCCAGATTGAGCTTCGGGTAACATGGAGAAAACTCCCTGCTTATCAAAGGAAGAAGCAATTGTAAAGAAAAAGATGCCCTTCAATATTTAATATTTCAGCATATTTTGTTAACTGTTTCAATTTTCATAAATCACAACTCTAACGGGGAGATGAATTTTTATAATGTTATAACGGTTTTGTGGTGTTAAAGTTTAATGTTGATTTGTAATAACTTGACTAACAAAACTGTTAAATCATGTATTTGTTACAGTTGCCTATGCCCCATATTTGCTTCCCAAATCCTTGAGCCCTAATTGGACCAGCTTTATTATTATTATTATCAACCATTAGTAGACATATGTTAAGCAATACTTGTCCTCGTGTATTTCCCATTCTTCCTTTTTGGCGCTATAGTTCCTCGGAACTGAGTGCTTATCAATTTGCCCAAATGTCTGTAATTTTCGAATTTTTCGATGAAAATGGTCTTAAACGATTTGCTTCGACTCACTGATCAAGAATCCGTGGTCGAAATTCATTCTGTCCGGCCGGTCCGGCCGTCCTGCCGGTCCGGCCGTCCGTAAGCACGATAACTCTCGAACGGAATGAGCTAGACAGTTGAAATTTTCAGAGTAGGTTTGGGAGATAAATATCTCGGCTAAGTTCGTTATCGGGCAAAATCAGAAAGATGATTTCGGAGTAACAAAAAAAAATTTTTTAGTACAAAGCAAATTCCAAATTAAATTTTTTTCAATAAGCAGTTTTACCACAAGAATCCAATGATATCATTTTTAACTCTAACAAGCTAATACTTCTGGAGATATGATTTTTCAAAATTTCAATAATAAATCGTATTTCAACGTTGTCACAGAATGATATAATTATTCTATGTATGAATTGTCATAATGTCAACTTATTTTCCTGAGACATGACATTATCTAATCAATCGAAGAATTGTGAGCGAAGTGATAAAAATCTCAGTTGTTTGCTCCGAAATTAGTTTTTCTCAGAAAAGTCTTACATTTCGGAACGGAACATGAAGTAAGAGATCTGAGAGTAGTGACACTGAGTTTCATCCATAGACATAGATATAACTCTCGAACGGAATGAGGTAGGTAGTTGAAATTATCAGAGTGGGTTAGGGAGATGAATATCTCGGTTAAGTTCGTTATTGGGCAAAATTGGCCAGATTTAATTTGATTTCTTCCATGGTGCTTCTCATTCTCATGATTGCTCATATAATGTTGATAAATAAACTATTATTTGAATTGAATTTCCTTTATGATGCAGTTCTATCACAAGAATACATTGATATAATTCCCAACTCTGAGAAACCAATACTTTCGGAGATATAATTTGTCTGTTTGAACAAGAGCGCCAGAAAGCTCCTGTCCACAGGGCTTGAACCCATTTATTAGGAACGGTTTTCAAAAGATATATAATTATTTTACTCCGAGTGACCTCGTGCGCAGCCGTAATTGACACAAATTCTTTGTTGGAAGAAAAAACTTTCATCCACGTCCTTACGAGACTTGTCGTAGAAATTAACAAACCTCCAGCTGTTTTTTCTGCGTTCATTATTACCGCTTATGCATTGTCTGTTGTTCGTATGTCCATTCCTCCCTCTGCGTTTAATAATTCATTTCTGGTAGGCTTAAGCGTCCTACGAAATTAATTGTTTTTTGGCATTGCCCGGACGGCCACAGTCGGCAAGTCAAGAAAATGTCGTGTTCCGGAATTTATTTGAGTTGGACTTCACGATGGGTATAATTCTTTGTGAAATGGAAAGACGTTGACGGGACAGTTTTTGTCAAGAAATGCCGTCCACTTGTCGGAAATGAGTGTTTCAACCCTTAATGAAGATTCTTGGTGAAAAGGTCTGAAGAATGTTAAGTTCAAGGTTTTTTGCGGGAGCTTTGCGTTGTTGAAGGAATATCACACAATTTTCAAGCGTTATTTGCGTACAAGGGCAGAATAGTTGAATCTACTCTTCCAATGGGATTTTTCCTAGATTAAGGTGATGAATTCCAACGGGATTTTTTCTGGATTAAGATGGTGATATTTTAAGGGGTTAGGTGTAGTCAGAAGCGTCAAAACATCACAATTTTAAATATTTTTTTTTGCCAGTAAATGATTTTATTTTATAAAAGTAAAAATATGGTATCATCAAGTAAAGTTTCGACTTGATTTGACAGAAATTTCAGAAAAAAATATTAATAATTTTGAAAGTTATGGCTGTTTGTGTTGATCCAGTTCCGACCGAAGCTCCTTGTGGTGACCATCACTTATTCTTGGAGATTCATCAAAAATCAATCGGACAAAAAACATTAGTTTTATTAATAGATAATCTTGTGCCTGATCGAAGCTTTTTTTTATTTTTTTTTTAAATTAACTAAATGGCAGCCTGAGGAATTTTTTTTCCATATTTTCGGGAAAAAAACACCAGTTAATTATTTATAAAAATTCGAAATCAAAAGAAAAAAGAAAATCCTTTGATCAGGCACGAGTCTCTCATGTTGTCGAAAAGCTGTATAAATTGCGTTAGAATCTACCAAGCAGTTTTTGAGCTAGAGTGGTCACCAGTTCAAAGCACGTAGTTTTGAGAAAAACGCATTTGAAGTTTTACACTCAATTTACGAATTATTCAATTACTTACAGAGTCCTCTATTCCTGAGCCATATAATAGTGCTTCAGCCGTTGTGGCAGCCTCCAAAATATCTATTTGGTGTTGTCTACGTATCATTCTACCTTCTGGAGTGTTGTCGTTAGCACGCTAGCTGCTAGCTACCTGTTGTTAGCTACCAGATCTCGCCCAGACCGCCAGAGAGCCCGTTGCTAATTATGGAATGACTCGAAAAGTATATGTCGGATTTATTTCAAATTTCCAGAGAATATTTCTGAGATATTATGCTTTAAGAAAACGCATAAAAAGAAAAAAAGATTATTTGAAAAAGCTGACTACACCTAACCCCTTAAGTCAGATTCACAAAAAAAAGGTTTGAATTCTCTGCAGTATTGGATGCACCTAAAGTGTAAAGATGAAATGAAACTGGAAAAAAAGCCGCTACACCCAAAACGAGTCACTGTTTGGTGCGGATTTTGGTGCAGCATAATTGGGCCATTTTTCTTTGAAAATGAGCAAGGAGGGGCCGTTACAGTCAATGGCATTATCAGCCACAGAGCTGATGTCGTTTGGCCACCTCGGAGTTGCGATTTGACACCGTTGGACTATTATTTGTGGGGTGCCGTCAAAGATAAGGGTTACGCCAACAAGCCAGAGACAATTGACGCTTTAAAGGACAATATTCGTGAAGCCATTGGTGAAATACAGCTGCACACAATCGATAATGTGCTTAAAAATTGGATCGTTCGTGTAGGCTACTGCATGGCCAGCCGAGGCAGCCATTTGAATGAAATTATTTTCCATTATTAACTGGAAGGATTGTACTTTCAAATAAAAAAAAAATTTGAGAAAATATTTAGTAGTTTTTCTATTGCATTTTCAAAAAAAAAGAAGTTATTTGGCGGACCTGTTATCAGCTTATTGGCTGTTTTACTTTCTCATTGTGGATACTTTTGAACTCCCGGAACAACATCAATATAAGAACTGGCAGATTCATCTTCACCATCCAAACTTAACGGACAGAACCGCGTATTAAGATTATTCAACTTCCCGCGTCTAACCAACGCGGCACGCCGATAAATTTCTCACCGAGCCGATTCTAAAACTTTTTGTGCCATCCGAAATTCTACGGTCGTTCTTCGTTCCCAAACTACAAAAGTTAACAAGGTAGAAGAAGTATTGGATCGAATCGGAACACCATTCCGTTCCACCGCCTGTGATCGGGTTATACATGCTTTTTTTCGACGGGACCCCTTTTTTTCACCCCCTAATAGCACCTAATTGTATCGGAATGGATTCTAGCGGATCGTGGCCGCGGGACGAGCGGATGAAGAAGTGATTCCGTTTTTCACGCCGCTGAAAGAGCGGCTCGTAGATGTCGAACGAGGTCGTTTTTGCGGCCGAGGACGTTACGAACGTTGAATTGGTTAAACGGGATGATTAATCAGATATACTGGGTGTTTCGTGGTGGATGGTACATTAGAAGTAGCTCCACTATAAAAGTAACTACACTCTTGTCCACTACAGTTTTTTGTCGTCTGACATATGTTTCGGAAACAAAGTTTCCATCTTCAAAGACGAAGCGTTACTAAAGCATGCAATCAATTTCTACATTCCAGTACGGGTTGACATTATACCCTTAGTCATAAACCAATGAGTGAGAATAATGGGTTGTTAGGTCCTTTTTTAGTAAATTATCCTTTCTCTTATACATTTCGATACCTTCAATTGTTCCTAGGTACGCTTTATTGGAATTTTTCAACAATTTGACGGAATTTTGAGTGGCCAGTTTTTAAAACGTGATTTGCAACCGCAGATTTATCGACGTTGTTGTTCCGAATGTGTCTCGTATGCTCTTTATACCGTGTGAGAATGTTTCTGGTTGTTTGCCCGACGTAACACTTGTTGCAATCTAAACATTTATTTCATATATACCCGATTTTAACATGTCTGGAGTTTTATCGAATGTATTTCCTAGAAGTTGTTTAATTTTCGTGGATGTTTTGAAAGCCAGTTTTATATTGAGCTTTTTGAAAATATTCTGTAGTTTGTTGTTTGTTTGCGGATGTAACGAGGAACACCACTCGTCCTTAGGACTCGTGGTGTTTTCAGAAATAAGTCGACAGGCTTATCGCGAAAATTCAATCACTTGTGATATTACTAGTGAGAATTTATCATGAATATCTATTTGATCAAGCTGTAATGCCAATATCAGGAATAATAATTTCAAAGTAGAGTTTTATAAACTTGCAAGAGTCTCACATTGCATGAAATAATCTCCCGTTTCTGAAATATTCATGAAAATATCCCGTAACAACAACAAGTTTGATCAGTTTGACATTTCCGTGTAGCAAAATATTTCTTCCGCACCATGCATTTGGGTTGCCAAAGTAACCCTTGTTACTTTGGCAACCCAAATGCGTGCGGAAAAGTACTACTTTGCGCACGCTTATAGGAAAAATATTATTAATGAGAAATTATTCCGATGCAGTGAATTCTGTCAAAAAAATTTCAAAGTATCCTTTATTACACAAATGTTTTATCGACTAGATACAGTGATTTTAAGAGAAAAATCACTATTGAAGTATCACGTATTTAGCCAGAAGACAGTAACAGAACGTGTAATTACGTACCGGTCAAATGGGGTGAAATTGATAATTATTTTTAATTAATTGTGAATTAAACTCAAACTACATATCATATAGTATTGTTTTGAAAATAAAATAAGAATTCGCACTATGCCTAATGAAGACATCTAGGGTACAAAAAATGATTTAAATAATTGTTGGCCTGCTTCCAATTACTAAAAACTCCGTTATAAATGTTAAACTCAATTTTTTTCGATTATATTATATAATTTGATAATAATCCATAAGTTTCTTCGCAAATATTTGAAAATGAAAACTCAAATTTGGAATTTTCTTTGGTTACAAAATGAAATGACATGTTTAAACTCAACTCAAATGCACCGAAAAAGTACAAAACCTATTGAACAAAATTTAACGTTCCAAAACATCAACTGGTTTCGAAAACACATATTTTGTTCCGTGCCCTCCAGAAGTTCCTGCTGGAGGTTCTAAAATGGCTATGATGTCCTCCAAGCTCACAAACGTATCGTTCGGAACAATTTTGAATGTCGACACAATAATGGCGTAACTTCAACCTTTCAAATGGAACAGACCTGAAATAAAAAAAAATGGAAAATAGCAATAATGTTATTGTTTTCAAACTATGGGGTGACTTCGGGAACTATCAATCTGACCCCAAAAGTGTTATCAAAGTGACCCCACATGATGTATCCCTTAATAAGTTTTAACCGTACGTATTTCTGTCGAATTTCAAATTTGCTGAGGTAAGGTATGTAGAAATCACTCCATCGTAAATAACCGATATTGTATCTAAACAAAAATTAAAATGCTCATGAAATACTTCATAATTTTGAACAGTGTCACTTCACCGTCAATTTCACGTATACTAAAAGAATATATAAAAAAACATAAGAGCAACTACTTACCTTTATGCTAGCACGGCACAATAATGGAGGACTTTCAATCTTTCGACTGACGATCGTGCGGATCTTGTCGGCTTATAATTGCGGAAAATTCGAATTAATTCAAGAAATTGGTTCAAGCACTGACGTGAAGTCAGAAGCTTTTGCCCGTATGTTCTATTGTCCATTCTCCTGTATTGGAAAATGGAGAATGGGGAACAGACAATATAATTCACCATGGTAAATTGGATTAAGAGTGTCCAATACAGTAGAATGGACAATAGAACATACGCGCAAAAGCTCCTGACTTCACTTCAGTGCTTGAGGCAAATTTTTTTTGAAGTCAAGAGCTTTTGCGCGTATGTTCTATTGTCCATTCTCCTTTATTGGACACTCTTAATCGAATTTACCATGGTGAATTCTATTGTCTGTTCTCCTGTATTGGACACTCGTAATCGAATTTACCATGGTAAATTCGGAGTGTCCAATAAAGGAGAATGGGCAATAGAAAATACGCGGAAAAGCTTCTGACTTCACGTCAGTGCTTGAACCATTTTTTTTCAATGATTTTTTAGAAATTTTCTAGTAATACGATTCTCACCAAATTTTGCGAGAATTTTCGCGTTAGTATTCTACAACTAATAACCATATTTGATTTGGATTGGATTTGTATTTTTTAAGTTATTGAGGAAATAACAACCAAATTTCAAATTGATATAACTCCAGAACGATTTGGCTTATTATGCTAGTTAACGAACTGAATAATGTCGTATTCAGATGCGTAATCTAGCCTGCAAATTGCAAGTCGCTATTTCTTTTCGTTCTCAAGGAATCATGAGATACATAATATTTTTTCGTAATTTTTTTAAAATATTCTAGTGTTACGGTCCCCACAAAATTCTATTTTACACACGTCTTCATGTCGATATTCTACAACTAGTTGCCAAGCTTCAATTCGATCGAGTCTATATTTTTTGAGTTATCGAGGAAATAATATTCCAGATGGGTATAACCCCGAAACCGCTGGGCCGATTATAGCCAACAGCAAACTGAACTCTTCCATTCAGATGTGCAACCTATCCTGAAAATTTCAAGTCCCTATCCTCTTTCGTTCGAGAGTTGTCGAGGCAACGCTCACCCATCCAGCTACTGAACTCACACAAGGCTGCTCGGATCTCCAACAATATAGATCAGGTCATGTTCAAACTTGGAAATTGGTAGTAGAATAAGGTTTTGAAGGCTGTCGCAAAATTTCAGCGATATCGGATTAATAGTTTCTGAGATATAGAATTTTTTTGAATAATTTTCTATAATTTTTTAAAATTTTTCTAGTTATATTATCCGCACAAAATTTTGCAAAATTTTTGCGTTGCCATTCTACAACTAATTACCATGTTTGAATTGGATCGGTTTTGTATTTTTCGAGTTATTGAGGAAATAAAAACCAAATTTCAGATGGGTATAACTCCAAAACCGTTTCGCTGATTATGCCTATAAACGAACTCACATGGCTCATTGAGATTCTCAACCTTACCTGAAAATTTCGAGTCGCTATCTTTTTCCGTTCTTAGGATATCGTGACGTAAATAATATATTTTAATAATTTTTTTAAAATTTCCTAGCAACGATGTGCACAAAATTTCACAAACTTCCTTCGGTTTATATTCTACAACTACTCACCATGTTTCAATTCGATCGGATTATTATTGGTTGTAGACAAAATTATTACTCGGAAACCGTTGAGCCGATTATGCCCATTAACGAACTTGTTTGTCCTATTGGGATACGCCACCTACCCTGAAAATTCCAAGTCGCTATATATTTCCGTTCTCAAGTTATCGTGGCAACGGCCGGCCGTACAGAATCAAATTTGACCTCGAATTCTTGACCAGGGAGTTGAACTCAATCCTTTGAGACCATTTTCGGCGAAAAATTCGAAAATTACAGACATTTGGGCAAAATGATAACGCGATGCTCCCCAGAACATACGCGCAAAAATATTACACTTTATCAAAGTCCCCCCATAAAATCAATTCGACCCCATTTGACGGTACCAAATAAATATCTACCTTTGTTTTCGAAATATTTCCAGACTTATCGAATATTATAAGGAGGAGCTAATCGAATAAACAAGATCGATCAACTACTTCATCATCCGGATCTCGAATCTACATATCTCGGCAACATCTCCCTCGTTAAATATCACCATCGCACCACCCGGGTCTCACAGGTAAAAATCTGCAGCGGCACATGTCGATCGGAAGATATCAGGTGTCCCCCATAATCGAAAAATACAAACCGTACAATCGAAATAATTGCGAAGCGGGCCTAATGGCCGTGAAAATCTACCATCTCGGCCATCTTTCTTAATTAGCCAGGGTAGATGATTCTCCCAGATATGCCACACGTAATTAAAAACCTATCGAATCGACTGCGACGTTCTCGTGGGGTCCCTGTCACCGGGACCCACCGATATCATCGTCTCTCGAGCCCCTCGTCTCGGCTACTTAGCGTGGCCTGTCGCCTGAGACACCTAAGCGCATCGACAAAAACACGTAACTCGATTTTCGAAACGCCGGTGATCAGATTGAGGTGCTATAGGAATTCATTAATTGGACCCCGTGCAGGAGAGAATTTCCGAAAAAGTTTCATGTTGCCATCTTCGTGGAAACAGTGAGGATCAGCAGTTTGAAATCCACTTCTCTATTTTCATTCAGTACGATGAAAATTTTAAAAGTATTCACGTGACGTCAGGTGTTTAAGCGAGTTTGTACATTTGATGATCAATATACAGGGTGTTTCCAAATGCAAAATAAAGGGTTTTCCACTAAGAGGTATTATTTCGATATTCAAAGAAAAATGCCATTTTTCAATATAAATGATCGGATGTTTATTTCATTTTAAAGAAGAAACTATGCCGTGATTAGTGTAAAATAACATCAGGCAAATGACCACCATGACCACGCTTACAGGACCATATCCTTTTAATGAAATTATCCATAACCAAATTGCAAAGTGGCTGCCCTATGTCCTCGATAGCCTCACGAATTCCATCTTTGAGGTTTTGAATCGACGCTGGGCTATTGGCGTAGAGCTTCTCTTTCACGTGGCCCCAAATGAAGAAGTCGCAAGGTGTTAAATCACAAGATCTTGGTGGCCAATTGTGATGGCCTCTTCGAGAGATAACAAGGTCCGGAAACTTTTCCCGCAAAAGATCAATGGTTTCGTTGCTTGTGTGACACGTAGCGCCGTCTTGTTGAAAGTGAACGTTGTCCAGATCAATACCATCCAATTCCGGCCATAAAAAATCATTAATCATCTCTCGATAGGGCAATCCATTCACCGTAACTGTTGCTCCAGCCTCATTTTCGAAAAAGTAAGGTCCAATGACTCCGCCGGACCATAAACCGCACCAAACAGTCACACGTTGAGGATAGAGAGGCTTGTCAACAATAACTCTTGGGTTTTTCGAGCCCCAGATGCGACAATTTTGCTTGTTGACGAAGCCACCGAGGTGGAAATGGGCCTCATCACTCAAGATGATTTATCGAAGGAATTCCGGATCATTTTCATGCATTTCAACGACCCAATCAGCAAAGACACGACGTTGTTGATGATCGGCCGGCTTGAGTTCATGTGTTAACTGAACTTTATAAGCCTTAAGACCCAAATCTTTATGCAAAATACGGTGTAATGACGTTTGTGGAATGCCTAATTCCAAAGAACGACGAAGAATGGACAAACCTGGGTTTTCTTCAACACTTTCGGCTACAGCAGCAATATTCTCGGCTTTTATTGAGCGACATGCACGGGTATCATTCTTCACATAACTAACTTGTCCCAACAGCTCAAATTTTTCTACCAATTTCTTTATTGCGGTCCGACAAGGTGCTTCACGACGACCCAAAAATGTTCGAGTTTTACGAACCGTCTCTGCCAAATTTTCACCATTTTTATAGTGAATTTTAATAATTTCAATGCGTTCTTGAAGCGTGTATCGTTCCATTTTTTTTATTATTGGCGTAGTTTCTACTTGTCAAATGTCAAAAAATGACAGCTTCAAAAGTGACATCTCCCGAAATAGCGGGCTATTCAAAATAACACCTCTTGTTGGAAAACCCTTTATTATATGGGGTGATACTATTGCAAACATCAAGTGGGATCTTTCATATAATTTAATCATATTTGACGTCTATTGCCCTATTAATATATGAGTAGGTGGTTGATTATTGGCTTCAGGACTGGGCAAATAATACGATCAATTCCTGGAAGTCGACGTTTCTATCTTGGTTCAGACTTATTGTCATTAGAAAATTGTTATCAATTCGGTTTTATTTATATGTTGGCAACGGATAAATAAAACCGAATTAATAACAATTTTCTAATACAATAAGTTTGGATGTAATTTCAATGGAAATACACAGTTTCGAAAAGTGATCTGACCAAGTCGTCTTGAGAAAGATCTTAACTAAGATCGAAACGTCGATTTCTCGGAATTGATCGTTTTATTTGCCCAGTCTTGAAGCCAATAATCAACCACCTACTCATATAATTTTATGTTCTAACACCCCTTTCCTCCAAGTTACTGCACTTTGAAATAGAGGGAAAAATTATGTTTTTGGTGCACCTGAACAGAGGGCCTATTAATTTGCACAATAATATACCGGAAGTTCTGTGTGAAATATCAAAGTTGTTAGTTTCTTTTGGCGCTATTGCTCCTCAGAGCAAAGCGCTTATCAATTTGTCTAAATGTCTGTAAGTTTCGAATTTTTGACTGAAAATGTTCTTAAACGATTTGGTTCGACTCACTCGGCCGTAACCACGATAACTCTCGAACGGAATCAGCTAGACAGTTGAAATTTTCAGAGTAGATTTGGGAGATAAATATCTCAGGTTTTTTTACGCAGCAAATTTCATATTCAATTTTTTTAAGATGCAGTTTCATCATGAGGATCCATTGATATCATTATCAATCCAAACAAACTAATACTTTCGGAGATGGTTCTTATAAAATTTCAATAAATATTCTCAATTCTATATGATTTCATAGAATTCTATAATTTGCTGATATATCCAAAATGAGATGAGTCATGGACCTAAGTTTTGAATTTAATTACGAAAAGTCTTGAAAATTGAGGCACTGAAGCCAAATTGAAAAATTGGGAAAGCCCTGTGGACAGGAGTTTTGGAGCTCTTGACTTTGACAAATCATGACTCCGAAAGTATTGGTTTCTCAGACATGATATCAATGGATTCTTATTTTATTTATTATATTTTATGATGCAGTTCTGTCATAAGAATCCATTTTATATCATTGCCAACTCTGAGAAACCAATACTTTCGGCGTTATGATTTGTCAAAGTTTGAACAAGAGCGCTAAAGCTCCTGTCCACAGGGCTTTCCCACTTTTTGGCGCTCTTGTTCCTCGGAACAGAGTGCTTATCAATTGGCCCAAATGTCTGTAATTTTCGAATTTTTGGCTGAAAATGCTCTTGAACGATTTGGTTTGACTCACTGATCAAGAATCCGTGGTCGAAATCGATTCTGTCCGGCCGTCCCGCCGGCCGTCTGGCCGGCTGTTAACACGATAACTCTCGAACGGAATGAGCTAGACAATTGAAATTTTCAGGGTAGCTTTGAGGGATAAATATCTCGGTTGAGTTCGTTACTGGGAAAAATCGGTCTAATAGTTTCGGATTAACGAAAAAAAATATTTTTTTTTACATTACGACTCCTGAATTTAAATTTTTTTAAGATGTATTTTTATCATAAAAATCCATTGTTATCATTTTCAACTCTAACAAGCTAACACTTTCGGAGATATGATGTTTCAAAGTTTCAATAATACATCGTAAGTTCTATGTATTCACAGAATGTGAACACAAAATCTGTCTGTGTTTGCTATTCATAAATGTCATCTTTTCTAGCTATTTAAGATTGTCAATATTTCCTCTTGGAAAGCAAGTATCCGATTCTTGAGTTTGTGAATATATACAAGACTGTTTTGATGTAGTTTATGGAGGCAATAGGAAAGAAGAACATAATGCAATCATCAAAAGAAATTACTGTTCGTTGACCACTGAGGTTAATATTACATTTTTTCTTGAGTTTATGTTCATAATACAGAAAAAAATGTGTTAGTGGTATGGACTATTAAATTTTAAAGTATGAAAAGAGGATATTATTTTATTAATATATTTTGAACTATTCAAATAATTTGTTTGTAATCCACTACCTACTCAAATATCAGGAATAAATGGACAATCTGCTATGATTGTCTCCAGCCTTGCTCTAGACATTTCGATGATACTTTCCTTAGGTATTTCGAGTTGTGAACTATGCACCGAGTCTAAGTTGCAACAACCCATTCCACGAGGTTGAATAATTGCAGATTGCTCATTTAATCTTGATAAATAAATTAAATGACAATTTTTGAAGCATTAAGGCATTGAAGCATTGTGAATTGCCCTTTTTTATAAGATAATTGTTAAAGCATTTTTTTTAAACGACACTTTTTTTAAATTTAGTTTCTTTCATGATGCATTTCTATCATAGGAATCCATTGACATAATTCCCAACTCTGAGAAACCAATACTTTCGGAGATATAATTTGTCTGTTTGAACAAGAGTGCCAAAAAGCTCCTGTCCACATGGCTTGAACCAATTTTTCATAATTCATACCCATCTATCGCCCGCCACTGATCCTCATACCACCTATCGGAATTTCAAATTCCTGCCACGAGGGGTTAATTATTTTCTAGATTGACCGAGCTGCCCAACAACAACAGCCGAACTGGATCTGTGAAATTGTTCTTCGTGACTGAAGAAGGTGTAATTGCTTTTAAAACGAGCGTATTAAAGTTTTTATCTGCTCTGAACCAGCCACAACAAAGGACGACGATTGGATAGGGATCCTGTTTAACTTTCGATGTATTATGAGGCATTTTGGAGCCGCCCTGCTGAGCCGAGTGGTTTGGTTGATATGAGGCCGAAAAATCCAAAGCTGAGTGGTTTTTAGAAGACAACGTTTATGTTTTCAACTAGCCTTCACTGGAAAAAAATATTCTTTTTTTTCAGTATTTCCTCATAATGATAAACCTTTGGAATCGTGATGTGAAAACTATTTTCAAATCCCCCTACAAATTTTCATACTTTCGAAGTTCATGATATTGAAGTCGAATTTTTTTTTTCGATCGCCATACGCCTGGGCCAGTTATATAGGGATTCTATAATCGGTCTATAGGTTTCCAAGAACTAATTTTCTCTTCAACTAATACAGCCTCGATCGAATTGAAATTTGATAACTAGTTGTAGAATAACGACATAATGTCATAGTGAGATATTTTGTCACGATCGTCACTAGAAAATAAAAAAAAAATTATTAAAAAATATTATCTCACGATAACTTGAGAACGGAAAGAGAGAGTCACTTGCAATGTTTAGGGTATAGGAGACGCATCCAAAGGCAATTTGAATTTCTAATATGCTTGATCGACCAAACGGTTTTGGAGTTATACCCATCTGAAATTTAGTTTTTATTTGCTAAATAACTCAAAAAATACGGTCCCATTCAAACATGACAATTAGTAGTAGATATCGCTGAAACTTTACGAGAGACTTCAAAAGGTAACTCTAACTAAAGCAAAGTTCAAAATTTTAAGATTTACCCCTTTTGAATACTATTTTCTCGATAACTCAAAAAACACAGATCCGATCGGTTTAAGACTTGTCACATAGTTTTAGACATACATACCGCTTCAAAGACCTATGTGACATTTTGTAAGGATCGTATCAAATATATGAGAAAATTGTATTAATCACAATAACTAAGGAACGGAAAGAGATAGCGACTTGCAATAGTCAGGATAAATAGCGATATATTTATCTTGCTTGCTAAGGACAAATTTGAAGAGTCTGTTTGACAAAAAATATCATTAAACGTTTCAATTTGGAATTCGTTCACAGAAATCACATGTATATCTAGAAATATTTTTCGAATCACTAACACCATCACCATTTAGACATCAAAAGGGGTGCTTGCCATCAAAAGAATGGACATAATGTTTCTAATTTTCAATTCGTGTTTTGCCACCCCAATAGTTGGTCCAACAATATTTTTATCAGGTCAACTTTTGGGGACTTGATATTCTGAGACTCGTTTAGTGTTTTCACTTATATCTTTGATCTTTTTCCATCCCCTATTTCCAAAGGCATGAAAGCCTGCTATTGTTGTGACAATTGATGAAGATATTGATCCCCTGGTACTCACGGCAGACCTTAGCCAGCCGTCAATCAGGAATTTATATTTCTTGCAGCCTGGACAGGGGCAAGTTTGGTGAAGGCTACTATGGCGTTTCTTCACTCAGATTGTACTCAGGGACCATTCTGCCCATACACGCTATCAATGGATGTGACACAACCTCTACAGTAGTCGGTCAGGGGAAGTTGAAGGTGTGCAATACTCTCCGTAGTAACTCTTCATTGGATAAAACCGTCACCAAGTCCACAGAACCTTGAAGTACCTCTTCTGGTATCTTATGTTGAAGTACTCATGAAGGCTTTGGTGATGTGAGCCCATTTTCCTTCCTTGATGAGTTGAGCTATCTCATATTTTCGAAATCCATCTCCCGCAAGAAGTTTATCCTTGCGCGGTTGCCACATATGCAAGATGCTACTTGCTACAACTCATTCAGAATATAGCTTCAAATTCAAGCATGGCTTGGGAACCTCCTCGACTCTGCCCAGTAGGGGTGGCAGACTAACTCCAAGGCCCTCATACCCATTACCATATCAAAATACGTATCCCTAGAGGCACTACTCAGAAGCAGCACCTGCGCTTGTAAACTAGGGTTTCATCAGTGAATGTGAGAATTCACCCGCTCTACGAACAGCTGCAGAAGAGGAGTAAATTTATGATTATGACACCTACAACTCCTTAAAAAGGGTTATTCAGAGAACGAAGATCATCCCCTCAATACCGACAAAATACCTCAATAACCAGGCCGTTCTAAAAGTTTGAGAAGAAGACGTCTCTGCTACTTTCAAACCTCCTACCCTACTTTTACTATTGATAATTTTAGGAGTAGGTATATTGACTTCATTGGATTGAAGTACCCATGTGTATTCAATTTCAATTGGTTCATGATTTATATACAATTTGAAGTCCTTATGCGCATATAAGTCAACTTCTACAACGAAAGTAATTTTTTTTAACCGACCACTTGTCTATCTGAAGTTATTAGAAAAGGTTTTAAATTGTTAAGTGGAAGACCAGAGTCGTTGGCTATTGGAATCCTTGATATTAGTCTAGTAAATTTTTGGAATTTTCGGTTTGTAAGTAAATCTTCAATTTTAAAATTATGGTGTATGCTGAATTTCATTCTCGACTACTTTCCTTCAGTGAATTTTTCTCATATGATTACTGTTCTCAATTTACAGTGGTTTAATGTCAATATATTACAATTTTAGCACAAGTTGAGAATAAACGGAGTTTTTGACTGCCAATGGCGACCCAATGCCAAGACACCAATTAAAATTAAGATATATAACATCCGACCTTTTGCAGGCACCGATGTCTAGATGGAGTGGACTATGTTTTTGGTCCTTCGCACCTGTTATAATGGCGCACTTATATCCTCTCGTGATATCCAATGTGGTTGAAAATTAGCTGTAGAGGTATTTAACTTTTGTATCTTGATTTCCACTTTTCACTCAATTCAATTTCGAATTAATTGGATGTTTGTTCCATCCGACCTTTAAATAATCAGTACAAAAGTAATTAGATTCCCACAAGCTGTGGAAAATTAGAAAAGCATCGAAAATTGGAGCTCACTCCCAGAGTAATGTTATCGGGACCTTTTGCTGGAATCCTGAGAAGTATTAACAATATTCATTACAAATCCTTCTGATCTGTAGATATTTGTACTGATAATCGATTACTGTGTGAAAAAGTGGGAAAGCCCTGTGGACAGGGCCTTTGGCGCTCTTGTTCAAACTTTGACAAATCATCTCCGAAATTATTGGTTTCTCAGAGTTGGGAATGATATCAATGGATTCTTATAATAAAACTGCATCATAAACAAATATGATACAACTGCATCATGAAAGGAATTACATTCAAATAAGAGCACCAAAAACCACTAACTTTCCCGAGATATTCATTCCTCGAATGCACTCTGAAAATTATATTTTATCCATTGAAACTTAGCCAATATTTGAGTTTTGTTTTTACTGGAGCTATTCTGAACCCATTCTGAGAAACCTATTTCAAAAGTATCAAAGTATATATTTCCATCATCATATGGATTATCCACGGTCATTAAAATCATCAAAAAGTATAATATATTATAATCCTCATAATTTTACGATGCCTGAATGAGTTTGACTCTCTTTTATATAGGAACACAAGATGACATATACAAGTATGATTACAGATCATATAATAATTCATAGATATTATAATTATAACATTATGTGAAAACATATACGATTTATTATTGACATTTTGAAATATCATATCTTCGAAAGTATTAGCTTGTTAGAGTTGAACATGACATCAATCGATTTTTATGGTAAAACTGCATATTAAAAAAAATTGAATTTGAAATTTGTAATGCAAACAAAATTGTTGTTTTTGTTACTCCGAAACCATTAGCCCGATTTTGCCCAATTACGAACTTAACCTAGATATGATTCTACAATTTGATGCTAAATAACAGATAGTTTGAGTGATCGGTTCCTGAAATATTCATAAAAAATGTTTTACTAAATCGGCCATAACTCCGAAACTGCTTTGGTGGATTTTGCCCGTTAACGAGCTCGTCCGAGATATTTACGCTCCAAACCTATCCTTCAAATTGCAATCCTCTAATTCCTTCCGTTCGATAGTTATCGTGTCTACGGCCAGCCGGCTGGCTGGCTGAACGGGCCGGACAGAATTGATTTCGACCAAGGATTCTTGATCGGTGAGTCGAACCAAATCGTTTAAGACCATTTTCATCCAAAAATTCGAAAATTACAGATATTTGGGCAAATTGATAAGCACTCTGTTCCGAGGAACAAGAGCGCCAAAAGAGACAAGAAACAAATGAACAAAGTTTTAGATTTATGATATCAGGATATGTAAAATTCAGTTGACTGCCGATATACGATATTTTCAATTTGGAGGTTCAAAACAAATGTGTTAAATTCGATCAATATTATTTTGATAACTTAATTTTCTTCATACGTGCTGTCAGAAAAAAAATCTCACATTTTATTTCTTCAATATTGCATAATGAAACTTAATTTCCTTTCTTATTTGAGTATATCAAACTATTTCCTGACCTTTGAATTTTATATAATAATAAGAATAATAACAACTTTCCAACTAAATTAAGTATTACAGACGATATTACAAGACATGTTTCCTAATTTTCTCTGATATTTCGTTGATTCAATATAATGCGGATTATTCCAAATTAGCGCCATTTTCTTAAGTTCCCTTGAAATTCTCCATCTATAGAAGGAGGAGTCTAGAGACCTGTAAGACAAATAAAATATAGCTTGTTAAGCCCTAATTCAATGGTAATTTGTAACAGAAATTAAGAGCCTCATAAATGCTACTCAAGAACATTCTCACGTAAAAGAATAAATTTGATATAATTCATGAGGTCGTTAGTGAAGTCAGGTCTATGAAGATGTGAGAAATAGCTTTTTATTTCGAGTCACCTTCGGAATGAGAAATGCACGGAAATGAATGGGGTGATTATCATTATAAAAAATTAGCTTTCATTATGTTCAAGCTTACGTTTAGTCTCCCGTTCGTGTAGAAGTTGAAGAACGATATGAAAGAAGGGCCGCTACTCCTGAATAATATATACAAGGTAGTTCCGATTCTTCATGAAAGGATATTAAGTATAAAATGAATGCAATAATTTGATGAACTAGGATGATTTTAACAGTTATGGTTTTATGTACTGGTGAAGACAATACGTAGAAATAAATTAAAACGGATTCTTATGATAGAACTGCATTATAAAAAAATTAAATCCAGAAAAGTGGCATTTAAAAAAAAACAAGAGTGCCATAAATGATTAAACCGAAACCACCAGACTTATTCTATCCAATAACGAACTTATCCAAGATATTCATTCCTCAAATCTCCTCTGAAAATTATATTGTCTCCTTTGAAACTTAGCCAATATTCCAGATCTGTTTTTACTGGAGATATTCGAAATGCAATTTGACTACCTTACCAAAGTATATATTTCCATCATCATATGGATTATTCAAGGGCAAAATATTATCACCCAAAAATTATAATATATAGGATAATTATAATTATATTATAATTTTCCCATAATTCTACGATAGCTGAGGCTATTTAATTGGTCATTTTTCATTCAAATATACTTTGTTTTTTAGAGCAGGAAGTATTTTATATTATGAGTAACGAATTTTGAATAGAACCAGAAATAAATATGACATGTCTCTTATCGGTAGATAAGATGACATGTATGAACACAGATCTTGAAATTCATAGATACAAATACGGACGTTAATTTTCGATTACAGTATTCTGTGAAATCATATAAATACGATTTATTATTGAAATTTTGAAAAATCATATATCCGAAAGTATTTGCTCGTTACAGTTGAAAATTGTTTCAATAGATTCTCATTATGAAATAACATCATAAGAAAAATAGAACCGATATATTTATCGCCCAAACCTACTCTGAAATTTCAAGGTCATTCGGATCGAGAGTTATCGTGTTAACGGCCGGATGCACAGATGCATCCGATTGGGAAGACCGCGAATTGGCTCAGTTTCATTTTCACAGATTTTCCGCCGACGTTAACTTGCGATATGTGCGGAATAGAGGAAAAATGTTAGCGCCATTGCATTCTACGACACCCAATTTATAAAGAACAGTCATGATTTAAAATTGGGTAATCGAAATTTTGACAATTTTTGCATGCAAATTTTTTTGACCAAAAAATTTATTTCCTATGAATTATATGGAAATTATACTGTTTATAGAATCAAACCTGTAGAATATGAAAATGTAATTAGATATTTTCTAAAAAAAACATTTTCCAATTGACACAATACGTAAATAGAAATTTTTCGTCTAAATACGAACCTTATGTTGGAGAAATCGTCATTCCGAAAGTTTCATTTGCACAGACTTTTTATTTTTAGTAAGGACAGATCAACACTCAAAGAATACATACTGAAAATTTCAAATTGATACATGCACTAGTTTTGACATAACGATTTTTCTAACGATTGACTCATGAATGGTAGAAAAATCGACTATGCTTAAAAGTTGATCAAAAAATTATCGAGTATGTAGTCAAATTTCAATAGATGATTAAATCATCTTTATCGAATTATTCCGAGCTTTCGAATTTGTTTAAATTCTTCTTCAGAGAAAGTAACAAAAATTCAATACTGGACCAAAGATCTTATTATAAATTACAGTATATGTTATTAATAGTTATTGATTAATTATAGGAATTAATTAATTGATTTCCATAGATTGTAAAAACAGACGTTTACTATTATTAACATTTTTACCAAAAATGTTGAACGTATACATTTTTATAAGATCTTTGATACAGTAATGAATTTTTTGTAGTTTCCCTGAAGAATAATTTGAACAAATTCGAAGCTTGGAATAATTCAATAAAGAGAATTTAATCATGTATTGAATTTTGACTACACACCCGATAATTCTTTGATCAACATGAATTGACTTATTTATGACTTATTTGTGTGGATCCTATGATATAACTAGAAAATTTGAAAAAAATGATAAAAATTAGTTCAAGCACTGACGTGAAGCCAGGAGCTTTTGCGCGTTTGTTCTGTTGCCCATTCTCCTGTATTGGACACTCTTAATCGAATTTACCATGGTAAATTCGATTAAGCGATAATGCTATTAAGTCGCTAACTCTTTCCGTTCTCAGGTTAATATTCTGTAATAATTTTTATGAAATTTTCTTCTGATACGATTCTCACGAAATTTCACAAGCGTGCTTAGGTTTATATTCTACAAGTTTCACCTCGATCGGATTTGTATTGGTTGAAAACAAATTTATTACTCGGAAACCATTGGGCTTATGCCCATTAAGTCGATAGCTCTTTCCGTTCTCAAGTTATCGTGGCAACGGCTGGACGGCCGGCCAGACAGAATCAAATTTGACCTTGAATTCTTCATCGGGGAGTCGAACCCAATCGTTTGAGACCATTTTCGGCAAAAAATTCGAAAATCACAGACAATTGGGCAAAATGATAACGCGATGTTCCCCAGAATATACGCGCAAAAAGAAATTGTATTTCAGAAACTATTCGTCAGATATCGCCGGTAAGAATCGATTTGGACCACGGAATCTTGATCAGTGAGTCAAACCAAATCGCTTAAGACCATTTTCATCCTAAAATTTAAAAACTACATACACAGAACACAACTGGTTCTCCTTACTCGCTCAAGCTCTTCGAGAGCTTATGAGGGGTCTCCTTCGGGAAGACCTACGAGGATCAGTATAATAATATACAATATACAATAATAATATTAGGTCAAATTGATAAGTACTCTGTTCCGAGGAACAAGAGCGCCGAAAACTGGACCATCCTATATACTATTCAATATAAATGTGCCATCCAATATTAATATTATCTCACAATACATTTTTCATGGATACTCCTATATAATCACTCAATTATTTTATTCCGGAGAATATTTATCTCTCTTTCGAACAGATGCGCCCAACATATATTAATACATTTAGTTATCTTGAATATAACGAAAAACATAACCCTAGCAATAACCATACTAAGTTCTCAATTTAAAATACCCATTATTCCTTTTTACTTGAAATGGATACCCATTATTTGATCAGACATGGTTACAAATACTCTGCTATCTCCATCTATCTATATCTATCTCTTCTTTCAGATGTGTTTTGCATAGCTAACAGAAATAAGTGTTTTCTTTTTCAAGAGGATAATTGAAGTACCAAGCTTCCCGTCAATGAAATGAAATTGTATTATCCTAAATCTTCGGTAAATAACGAAAAATATAATCTAGCTAAAACCACTGGTGCAATGATTCAGGCAATTTATAGTATAGGAAGGTTTCTCATGTTTCTTCATTTATTTCCTTATTTTCCAGTGGAATAGACAACAAATGTACGGTAACGCAAACAAACCATACGTATTTCGGGCAATAAATATCTACTGTATATTTATCTCATGATTTTCATGTCCACTATATCCGTAGTAGCAACCATTGCATTCAATTTCAAAGCCAATAACAGCTACAATAGGAGAGAATTCTCCTTTCTGTGCGATCTCATTCAAACGTCATTTCGAATAAGAACGTATTAAAAAACTATATGGCGAATATCGCGTCTAATTGTTGAAATATAAATACCCACACAAAAGCTCAACACTGGCAATCAATAACAATGGAAGACCGCAAGTTGACTGAAGAATTCAATGGCCATTTAGCATTCGCATTGCACCAAGGTAAATTGCAAGGAAAGATGTATAGCTCCATTTTTAGAGCAACAATGCTTATTTGTGGGTGGACAAGGTTTATGCGCGATCATTTGAGTGCTATTTTTCTCTGAGCAACGATGATTTTAATGTCACATGCAAATCATATTTTTATTGTTTTCTTCATTATTATATGAAGCCGAAAAGGAAAATTCTATGTTTATTGGTATCGATTAAGGCGATTAAAAATGGATGCTAACAATCCTGACGTTTATATTAATTTTAAAGTGCTTCCTAGCAACTCCGCACCAAGAGGGTCTTCATTTGTCTATCAATAATTTCTAATTTGAATTATCTCGAAAAGTGCATCAAAAATGATACAAAACCATAAAAAATACTGTTTTTTTGCTTACTACTCTTTTAAAAATTGAATTATTACCTAACGGAATTTTTTTTGGTGACCAGACCATATAGTGTCTGCATGAATATAATTATAACTCATATATACAGGGTGTGTCTATGAGTTGTACATTAATTTCAACCATAGATTCTTATCGTCAAATGACACACTTTTTTCTTTTACCATGTTTCAAAATTCAGTTCGGGTAAAAAGCTACTGGCTGTTGAAATTTCGAAAAAAAATCAGTTATTCAGCTATTTTGTAGCTTTGATATCCGTTTTTCGAATAAAATGAATGTTGGTGTAAAGATTCCTATAACTATGATACATATTTTCCAAATATCAGTTTTTTCCTATTTCAACTGGTTTTCTAGTTCTAGACTCGGATTCATAAAACTAAAGGAAATTAGCATAAAGAAAGTAGATACAGTTTTTCTTGAGTTATTTCAAGAACATTTAATCGTTTTGGAACATTGAATTATCCTTAATCATTTCTCCTCAAATGCACCGTTTTCGAGATATTCTTCATTTAATGTTATAAAATGGGAAACTCCAGAAATTTTACTACTTTTATGGATCCGCTGTAAACCACGATAACATACCTTTTTCTCGTCCACCATCAATGTCATAGATAATAGATATGCAGGAGTGTATTAGCAAATTGTGAAATTTTTAAACGCTTATAACTTTTTAGCTAATCCAAATTTGAAAAAATGGTAAATGAAAAAAGCGTTTTATTCGACGAGAGGATGGCTAAAATTAATGTTCAACTTCAAGACTCACCCTGAATATAATCTAAACTTACTCGCTCAAGCTCTTCGAGAGCTTATGAGGGGTCCCCTTGGGGAAGACCTAGGAGGATCAGTATAATAATATACAATAAAATAATATACAATACAATCAATATTTTATCATGAACTTATTTTTTTGATATTTTTCCAACTTCTTCCATCTGAATTAAAACTACTGATCGTGCAATTCTAGGAGAGATCTTCAGGAATATATCCTCAAAATTTCAACCACTGATTTCGTAACTCTTACATTGCATGGATTTAACTGATAATCATGTAGGACCTGAATTGTATATTACGTAAACAACGCAAATTTCATTAGACGCTGCTATTTTTTTCTATTGGTTCAGTACTCGAAATTGAGTTGTACATTAATTCTAACCATAGATTCCTATCATCAAATAAAAGATTCATTCCATACTTAAAATCAATATGACTTGTATTATTGGCATGAATTTGACTGGGTAGGGTGCTTGAAAATCGTCAGACAACAAATGTTGAGTCTGACACGAAAGTGATAAACATTTTCCCTACTTAGTCACTATACTAATTTTCCTTGATAAATAAGTTTATTTGTTACTGCTGAAGAGTAAATATATTTATAATACCCTTCTATTAACTGCAAAACCTGCACAACTTATTTTTTGCGCGTATGTTCTCGGGAACATCGTGTTATTATTTTGTCCGACTGTGTAATTTTCGAATTTTTCGCTGAAAATGGTCTCAAACGATTGGGTTCGACTCCCTGATCAAGAATTGGAGGTCAAATTTCATTCTGTCCGGCCGTGCTGGCCTTCCGTTGCCACGATAGTTTCAGAAAGAAAAGAGATGGCGACTTGAGATTTTCAGGGTAGGCGACGCATTCCAATACGGCGGACAAGTTCGTTAATGGGCATAATCGGTCAAATGATTTCCTATTAACAATTTTATTTTCAACCAATGCAAGTCCCATCGAAATGAAACTTGGTGAGTAGTTGTAGAATGCGAAACCAAAAATCCTTGTGAAATTTTGTGAGAATCGTATCGTATCGTAAAAATTTTCAAAAAAATTATCAAAAAATATTATTCAAGTCGCCATAACCTGAGAACAGAAAGAGATAGCGACTTGAAATTTTCGGGTAATGTTGTGCGTCTGAATGGGACATTGAGTTTGTTTATAGGTATAATCGGCCAAGCGGTTTTTTGAGTTATAGCCATCTGAAATTTGGTTCTTATTTCCTCAATAACTTGAAAAATATAAAACCAATCCAATTAAAACAAGGTTGTCAGTTGGAGAATTCCAACGCGAAAAATCATGCAAATATTCGTGAGGATCGTATTACTCAACAATTTTAAAAAAATCATTGAAAATCATTGAAAAAAATTCTATTTGTCAGAAACTGTTCGTCCGACATCGCTAAAATTTTGCCAAGTTCCAAGTTTGAACACGATCGGATCTATAGTTGGAGA
The DNA here is from genome assembly GCA_937662695.2 of Halyzia sedecimguttata. Classification (NCBI taxonomy): domain Eukaryota; kingdom Metazoa; phylum Arthropoda; class Insecta; order Coleoptera; family Coccinellidae; genus Halyzia; species Halyzia sedecimguttata. The sequence goes on along the minus strand of OW569417.2, from coordinate 16,463,722 downwards.
ACCGAGCAGCATAGCTGGATGGGTGACCGTTGCCTCGACAACTTTCTAATGAAATGAGATAGGGACTTGCAATTTTCAGGTTTTCAGGGTAGGTTTCACATCCCAAAGGGAGAGATAGGTTCGCTTTTGGGCATAGACTCGATCGAATTGAAGCTTGGTAGCTAGTTGTAGAATATCGACATAAAGGCGTGTGTGAAATTTTGTGAGAACCGTATACCTAGAAAAAATTTCAAAATTACGAAAAGGAAAATTGGTTCAAGCACTGACGTGAAGTCAGGAGCTTTTGTGCGTTAATTTCTATTGTCCATTCTCCTGTATTGGACGGTCTTAATCGAACTTTCCATGGTAATTTCTATTGTCCGTCCCCCTGTATTAGTGCTGATGGCCGGCCGGTTAGCCGAGCATAATCAATTCTGACCTCGGATTCTTCATCAGTGAGTCGAAACTAATCGTTTAAGACCACTCTCGGCCAAATATTCGAAAACTACAGACATGTGGACGAATTAATAGGCACTGTGTTCATATAACAGCGTGCCAAAAATAGTTTCATCCGATGAGATGTATTTATGGTTAAAATTAATCTACAACTTAAAGACTCAGCCTGTATATCTAAAGATCCAACGTAGTTGCAAAAAGACCCAATACTTGTGCTATTCCAAACTTTATAATTAAAGTAGTTGCATAGAATTCCTATTTTCCTCCGATCCATACAAAGTCTTGAATTCTAATGTGCACATTTGAACACTTTTCCATAATCTTGGAGACTAGACTTTTCATGGACACTTCACACGTATGGCCCCCATTACCCATTCCGTTTTATCAGCCGATAAATATCAAACCAGCTTCCGTAAACAGTGTGAACGCTGCATATTCCGCCGCTTCTGAAGCAACAAAGGTTATTTGTGCTGTTCAATCGTCCGCTCAAAAATACTATTTCCTTCTCAAATCATCGACGTGTCGGATTCTTCGTACTTTTGTTCGAAGGAATTCTTCCATACTTCAGTGAGCACCAGTGGTGTTTTCTTGTTTCCTTGAAAGTAAACGATCGGTCCGATGATCATGGAGATACACGGTTTATTCAGAATGCATCATTTTATAGCAGACGTATCTGGATCCAGAATTGCGAGTCGGTATCGCGGATTTCGGATATGTCATCCGCGTTGGGTGTTTCTGAGGAAATTTCACTCTAAACGAACTTTGGGAAAAGGTTCGGGAGCTTTTTAGTCTAGTCAATAAGAGTTTTTTAGGTCAAAATTTTTGCGTATTCTCCGAAAATTATGATTGAGGTATCATTCGATTCGGAATGGTATGTACATAGTTTTTGAGAAAATGCTAAGGCCACTCGCGAAAATTGCAATAGTTGTAAACAATTAAGTGAAAAAAAAAGAAGGAGGTTTAGGTTTTCGCCAATATCTCTAAAACCATTTCAGATAATTCAAATTTGAAAAAATATTCAAATAGAGAAGGAAATTTCCAAAAAAAAGTCCTGACTGCCGGAACTGTAGCACCAACATTTATAATTTTCCTAGAGGGTTGAAAATTCGCCCGAAAACGGGTACTCCGGCTTGCGCAAGCCTCGCCCCCTTTGTACTTTTGATGGATAGATATTATTTAAATTTATCAAATATGAAAATAAACAGTTGAAAAAATTCAGGCGCATGCTGGACAGATCCGTGGTCCAAAAATGTTTATGACGATTTTTCAATTAGTTATCCATTATTTAATTAACAATTTTTTGGAGCTCGAACATCAACATTGCAAGTACGATAATTGTTAAACTATTAATCTGAAATTTTTTTCCTTTCGTGGAGCTATTTTTCAAAGGTTTTAATATAGATTTCTATTGGAAATTTTAAAAAATTGTAAATTTTCGTTTTGTTATGCAGATATTATTCAAGTGAAGAATTATAAAGCTTCAATTCATAATATTACTATTCATCCGTTTTTTTATGATCAGGGACTACTCAAAAATAAATTTTAATAATTACTATTTCCTATTGTTTGAAAAATTGTTATAAACCAATGCGTTGTTTATGAGATAATTTAAAATTTTCTTTTGATAACATAATTGAAGCTTAATAATTTTTCACTTGAGTAAATTGTTAATAAAAAACGAATATTAACAATTTTTCAAATTTACTAACGGAAATCTATTCCAAGACCTTTGAAAAATAACTCCACGAGAGGAAAAAATTCTCAGATCAGTAGTTCAACAAGTATTGTACTTGCAATGTTAATGTTCGTGCTTCAAAGAATTGTCAATTAACTGATGGATAACTAATTGAAAACACGCGATAAACATTTTGGGACCACGGATTAATAATAATAATAATAGTTTATTAGTTCCAAATAATTACACCACGCAGATATAAGAAATGAAACAAGTCAAGAAATATGTTGAGACACTACGAATATCACCTTTTACAAAATTATTGTTCATTGATCTATCGTGCAGACGACTGAATTTTTTGTATTCTTTGTTTTCATATTTAATAGGTTTAAATAATATTTATTCATGAAAGGCTCGAAGGGGACGAAGCTTTTGCAAGCCGGAGTACCTGTTTTCGAGAGTATTTTCAACCCTTGAGGAAAATTATAAATATTAGTCCTAGTTCCGACAGTTGACACTTTTTTTTAGGAAATTACCTCTTCTTCTTGAATCTTTTTTCAAATGAGTTATCTCAGATTGATTTTGAGATACTGGTGAAAAACCAAACCCCCTTCTTAATTATTCACCTAATTGTTTATAACTATTGCAATTTTTGCGAGCGGCCTTAGCATTTTCTCAAAAACTATGTACATGCCACTACAAATCGAATGATACCTCAATCATAATTTTCGAAGAATACGCAAAATTTTGTCCTAAAAAGAATTTGTTGATTAGACTACTTGGTCTGATCCTGTGTCTCATCGTTCAATGTTTCGGAAAAATTACGATAGCGTTAAAATGGTTGGTCATAGGACTTCCGTTTATAGCTTGTCAATGAAAAAGTGGGTAAGCCCGGTGGACAGGAGCTTTGGCGTTCTTGTTCAAACTTTGACAAATCATATCTCCGAATTTATTGATTTCTCAGAGTTGGATAATATCAATTTATCAATGGATTATTATGCTAGAACTGCATCAAGAAAGTAATGAAATTACCTTTGCATCTTATCAATATGACCACCCAATTTTGGCAACAAGTGTTTCAAAATTATCAGGAGTCATTCTGAAAAATTGAGTAAATGGAATAACCAGTTTTATTTATGAAACAAATCTAATGTAATCAGTCCAGAGAGAACTTAAATCAGAATACTTATCTAGGAAATCTTAAATAGGGTTACTAAGGAATAACTACCTGTACATAAGTTGGAAATCCTTTTTAAAAGCTGGACTTCCTTGCACTATTCATTTTCGATTCACTAACCAAAAAACTCTGATGCATATGAACTACGCGAATCTAAATATCAAAGGAGGAAGAACAGTTGATGCCATTTATGACCCCTTATATCTCAGGTTATCTAATTTTTTAGTGAATACTATTTCGCATGAAATCATAAACATCTTTTCAGCTTTAAAAAAAATATTCATTGCATATTCATAGACAAGTAGTTTTTACAAAATTAATTATTTTCGATAATAAAGCAGAACATTTCTAAAAGGTAAAATCGCCATCTTCGTAACCATAGATTTTGGGATCATGATTCACTCGACTCAATTTGTTGCAAACGACGTCTAATAAATCCCCTTTGAAGGGTCACGTCGAATTACCAAACACCCTGTATACAGTGTGTGGATTATGTAAGGAACAAAATTAAACATCAATATGATTTGATCGTAATTTTCACTAGCGTACCCTACTAAATTTTACGTTTGAGAATATATATTTAAATTTCATTGAAATTTTCAATAATTGTGGCAAGTTTAACCCTCCACTTTCTTGCTAAACAATGAATTGAATAACACCAATTACAACTTCATTCAAAGATTATTGTGCAGAATAATTGCAGGCTATCAATTCATTGACAAAGTAGGGTCTCATATTGTTTTTCTTCCAGGGATGTCAAAGCTAATACTTCCAATTTGAAATATACAGAGTGTCACTGATTAAACTGCAATAAATGGAAGTACGCGATATAGGGCCATAAAATAATATGGAAAGGTGAAATGAGCTCAAATCCGAGAAATTGAAATTTCTGTGCAAAGATGTGGCAAGTAGACAACATTTTGTTTACAGGTGTGTTTATATGATACAGAGCTAAAATATTGTATTAGTTTTTCTAATACGCATAGAGGACGTCATACAGTGTGTGGATAAAGTGAGGAACAAATTTCATAACTGCGTTGTTGAATTTCTTCATGCAAAATACTGGGACAGGTCTATTTTAGTTTTTGGCGCTCTAGTTCCTCGGAACTGAGTGCTTATCAATTTGCCCAAATGTCTGTAATTTTCGAATTTTTCGATGAAAATGGTCTTATACGATTTGGTTCGACTCACTGATCAATAATCCGTGGTCGAAATTCATTCTGTCCGGCCGGTCCGGCCGTCCGGCCGTAGGCACGATAACTCTCGAACGGAATGAGCTAGACAGTTGAAATTTTCAGAGTTGGTTTGGTAGATAAATATCTCGGCTAAGTTCGTTATTGGGCAAAATAATCGGACAGATGGTTTCGGAGTAACAAAAAAAATTTTTTTTTTACAAAACAAATTCCAAATTAAATTTTTTTCAATAAGCAGTTTGACCATAAGAATCCATTCATATCATTTTTAACTCTAACAAACTAATACTTTCGGAGATATGATTTTTCAAAATTTCAATGATAGAATTATTCTGTGGCTATTCTATGAATTGTTATAATGTCAACTTTGACGTTGTCTCATTGTCATTCATTCCAGTAATGGTATCAATATGAGAATTATAATATAATATCATACCTTTTGTTGGTTCATATTTTCATGCCGATGGTCAATCCATATGATGATGGGAATGGTAATGGTAAGTTAATAACATTGTCATTCATTCCAGCAATCGGATAAATATGAGAATTATAATATAATATCATACTTTTTGTTGGTTGATATTTTCATGCCGATGGTCAATCCATATGATGATGGGAATGGTAATGGTAAGTTAATAATATTGAGTTCAGAATATCTCCACTAAAAACAAAACTGGAATATTGGTGTATTGGAGTAAATTTGAGGAAAGATATATATTATCGTTCATCATAGAATTGAGGAATGAATATCTCGGATGAGTTCGTTGTTGGGTAGAATTCGTCTATTGGTTTTGGATTGATAATTTTTGGACTCTTGTTGAATTTAAATTCTTCTATGATGTTTGAATTCAATTTCTGCTAAGATGAAGTTCTAAATTTCAATAATGAATCGTACTTCTATGTTTTCACAGAATGCTATAATTATTCTATCTAAGCTTTATTATATGATCTGTGTTCATACTCGTACATTTCATCCTGTTCTATAAGAGAGAGTCAAATTCATTTCAGCTATTTTAATTTGGTTTCTTCCATGACCATGGTGCAGTTCTCATTCTCAGATTGCTCATTTAATCTTGATAAATAAACTATTATTTGAATTGAATTTCCTTTATGATGCAGTTCTATCATAAGAATACATTGATATAATTATCAACTCTGAGAAACCAATACTTTCGGAGATATAATTTTTCTGTTTGAACTAGAGCGCCAGAAAGCTCCTGTCCACAGGGCTTGAACCCATTTTTAATTAACCAACTTATAGCCCGTATTTACGTAAGTAGCATCCCTTCATAAAGCAGCAAAAATAAATTTGGGGTGGTCATTTAAAAAGAAATTACGTCACAATGTAAAAATTTATGACGTCATAAGTAAATCTATGAGGTGGTTAAATAGGACCTTAAATTGACCTGTCCGAGGTTTTTGCTTGAAAACATTCAATAACATTCAATTATTAATTTATTAAATTTTACTTGATTTCAAACCTGAATAAATTGGTCCCAATTCTTCAAAATCAGTCCATAAGTACCATATTCAACTCGCCAAGATCTGCGATAGGAATTATATATCGATTTAAAATAATGAATTAAACAAATTGCTTCTCCCGTATAAAAATTACATGACCGTAGGTAGTCATGACATTTCTAATTCTATCAATTCAAACTGCATCATGAAATTCGTTCGACAGCTATTCTTGAAAATGTTGCTGGTAGACTGTAAATGTTAAAATATTTCGATATTTTGCAAATATTTCAAACAATATAGATGCGATCTAGTTCATATGTAGAAATTGGCTCTAAAATTGGGTTTTGAAGACTTGCAAAATTCCAGCGACAACTGACGAATCGCTTTTGAGATACAGATTTTCCTTTTATTTACTTGATATTGTATTGGAGTACTCCTATGTTTCATAGTGCTGTATAATAATTCAATTTTTTAATAGTGTATGTGTGTGTTATTTTTCAAATTGGAAATTTTAATTTTCGGGCGGAAACTGTACTTATATGATTTTTACAATATCTACAGGCTGTCCCAAAAATACCACGCGAAAGTGACACTGGAGATAGATTGGCATTAGGTCTATCAGATAGCATCAACATGACCTCAGTAAAAGTCCGCTGGTTTTCGAGATATCACCACTGTTGCGTCCCATGACTTCACATGTTGGGAAGCGCTCATTTGTATTTCTAAACAAAGCATCTCGCTTGTAAAACTTAAATGTTTTGGGTTAACTGGTTTATTTTTGCATGGGTGGTCTCACCCTTGAAATTAATATTTTCCACGGAAAGATAATTGCAAGTAAAATATCTTGTAATACTTCAACCCTTGTAGAAGTATTTATGACCTATTTCCTGTGAAATATTGATAAAATGCATACAACAACTAACACATTGCCAGAGCTGTGAGTCCTTTGTCTAGATTCTAACCCATACAAAAATCTAGAATTTTCCGATTAGATCGCCACGGCTTTGGCTATTCACTAAATCGAGGGCGTAGATTCCGAATCTGTAATTAGTTTTTCCCTATCTCGATTAATTTTGGTAATATGGCGAAAAATCCGACTGATTAGTCCATTTTCCGGAGGTAGAGCCAGAAATTGCGACTTTTTTCGTCATTGCTCCGAAACTAATCGAGATACGGAAAATCTAATTACAGATTCGTGATCTGCGTGCCCGATTTAGTGAATAACCAAAGCCGCGTCGACCTAATCGGAAATTTGTAGATTTTTGTATGTGTTGGATACTAGAGAAAACTTTTTGGCGTTTGACGGATTCGCTCATTACCTAATATTTTCCGAACGGATAGAGATACAGAAAAAATAGATACATAAATCTAAACGTCGTCCACCGACCAATAATCGGGGAAAATTTGGTTATTGAGATGTGAAAATCATAGATTTGGGACGGGAAAGAAGAATTTTCCTCCGATTCCGGGTCAAAAATATTTCTAAGTGCCGACCCAAAAAATTTTTTTAATGGTATATCGATACGGTGCTCGTGTCTAATTAAATCGAGGTCGCTGATCACGAATATGCAATTAGTTTTTTCCTAAGTGGCGTACTTTGGGAAAATTTTCACTTAAAGTGATAAAATTGACGAAAATAGGTCAATTTTCGAACTTTCCACCACCCAAAAAAATCGGAGTAGGGTGTTGCTGATTTTTTGCGTCATATTTGGATCCTTTATCTATCAAATCATCCGAACAATAAATGTCCAGGTCGTACGCTCCGGAAATTATGATTTTTTTCCCGAGGGTCTATTTTTCGGAAAATTCTTTCCGCGATATTTTCACGGAAAATTTTTGTAATAAATATCTGATGGTAGATTCGGAATCTACGGCCCCGAATCTATAAGAATAAGTACCCGTTTCATAGTTTTGCGTCAAAAAATTTTTCTCGAAAAATGGGATTTTTTGAAGGCTAATGTATTAAAAAATTGCCAAAATTCGACCGGTCTCCGATTTCGATGCAATTTACGTCATTCACTAATTCGGGGCCGTAGATTACGAATATATGATCGGATTTTTCATTAGAGAGTTTTCCGCGGAAATACCGCGAAATGAGTTTTCCGAAAAACAGACCCTTGGGAAAAAAATCATAATTTCCGAATAGTACGGCCTGGACATTTTCTGTTTGGATTATTCAGTAGATAAAGGATCCATATATGACGGCAAAAATCAACAACACCTTACTCCGATTTTTTTGGGCGGTGTGAACTTCCAAAATTGACCTATTTTCGTCCATTTTTTCACTCTAAGTGAAAATTTTCATAAAGTACGCCACTTAGGGAAAAACTAATTGCATATTCGTGATCAGCGACCTTGATTTAATTAGACACGAGCTCCGTATCGATATACCATGAAAACTGGAGATTTTTAAAAAATACACAAAAGTGGTGATATCTCGAAAGCCAGCGGACTTTTACTGAGGTCATGTTGATGCTATCTGATAGACCTAATGCCAATCTATCTCCAGTGTCACTTTCGCGTGGTATTCTTGGGACACCCTGTATAGTTTTGTTAATGTCTGTATTGATTTTTGTATATTAGGATTAGCTTTTTCAAGAATATGAATATTTTTCGTCTCTTTTTTTTTTCTATGACATACATCAAGTGTTGAAAAACTCAATGCGATCATTATGATAAAGATGGATATTAAGCTAATGGAGAGCCTCATGTCGTTGTCCATTATTTTATCCTGTTGAATGTTCCTTCATATTACAGTTCAAATTAAGTTTGGATCAAAAACTTGCTTAATACCTTCGTGACGTCTCCTCCCTAATAACCAAGTTTTTATGTTTGAGTCTACAAGATTATAGTCAAATCTTATTCGCGAAACTTTCGTTATTTTTCCATGAAACTTTCGCAATTTTCTTTCATAACGAATATCGATTTGGAAGCTCTTGATAAGGTAAATATTTATTCCTTCGGGTTTCTTTGTGCAGGGTTCGACTTCGATTGAAGTCACGGGTTTTTTCATGTACGAGCTAAGCTGATTTCGTGAGAATTACGTCGAGTCAGAGTTTCCGAGGACGGAAAAGAGATCAGGGAGTTTTTCAATCAAATGCTGCCGTCAGAGTTTGCTCACATTCAATCAGATACCGATATGAACAGAAACAAGAAACTTCTAATTTTAGTTTCCCCTACTTGTAATTACTGTTTCGAAGTTGAAGAGAAGGATATTTCCATCCAAATATAATAGCGGAAATCATTACCCGCCTATTTCCCCAACTAATATCACATTCACATTCTCACTTGGATATACAGGGTGATTCACATGATGAACACTTGAAATTTTATAATTGAGACAACTTCGTGTTTTAAATGTAATACCATGTTTTTCATTGATAATCAGATTACCCATTAAATTCACATGAATGTCACTTACATATTATTCTCAGGGCTGTGTTCGAAAATTAACTGCACGGAGAAGAGTAGAGTTTTTGAAGGTTTGACAGATTTACTCTGGAGTTAACTCTGACACTGACAGAAGGTGCCAATATCGGAAAATAGGTTATGTTGGTTTAAGAAATATCCTATCATTATTGTTTTCTTCACACATATGTAACTCTAATCATAAATATATATTGTGAGCAGTATTAAAACTATTAAATTACCTCACAGAACATTCATAAAACAGTGAGACAAAGACACTAGATTTTCCGTCCCATGAGTTATGTCAATTTTGTCAGGAGTAAAATGAACTCCGAGTCGAATACTCCGACTTTTCGGACAACAGTCACAGAGTAAAATTTACTCATCTTTCAGTTTTCGAACGCAATGGAGTAAATATTACTCTACGGAGTTAATATTCGAACACAACCCAGAAGATTCGTGTGAACACTGAAAAAACGCCCTTTAAATTTTCTCAAATAGGGCTTCATTCCAATGTCAATAACCAGTAGATTTTTGCATGAAAATTCCTAATTTCTTAGCTTCTATCAGAAGACATACCAATGCTGCTCCTTCGTTAATTAAAAATTCAACTTAACATACAGGTTGTTTCTATTTCAATGTCAAAGTTAGTCATGAAAAAAATTTCAAAACTAATTTTTTTCAAATGACCACTCATATTTTCTATTGGTCAGGTGGAATCTACGTTAAAAAATAGAGTATTTTTGCGCGTATGTTCTGGGGAACATCGCGTTATAGTTTTGCCCAAATGTCTGTAACTTTCGAATTTTTTGACGAAAATGGTCTCAAACGATTAAGTTCGACTCTCCAATGAAGAATTCGAGGTCAAATTTGATTCTGTCCGTCCGGCCGTCCGGCCGTCCGGCCGTTGCCACGATAACTTGAGAACGAGAAGAGCTAGCAACTTGAAATTTTCAGAGTAGGTGGCGCATCTCAATACGACGGACAAGTTCGTTAATGGGCATAATCGGCCCAGTGGTTTCCGAGTAATAATTTTGTTTTCAACCAATATAAATCCGATCGAATTGAAACTTGGTGGGTAGTTGTAGAATATGATCTTAAGCACGTTTGTGGAATTCTGTGCGAATCGTATGGATAGAAAATTTTTAAAAAATTATTAAAAAATATTTTTGTTGTCACGATAACTTGAGAACGGAATGAGATAGCGGCTTGAAATTTTCAGGTTAGGATGAACACCAGAACGCGACATTTCAGTTTGCATAATCGGCCAAACGGTTTCAGAGTTATAGCCATCTGAAATTTTCTGAAATTTCGTGGTTTTTGTTCCTCATTAACTCAAAAAGTACTGAACCGATTGAATTCAAACATGGTTATTAGTTGTAGAATGCCAACGCGGAAATGTTTGCAAAATTTGGTGAGGATAGCATTTGTAGAAAATTTTTAATAAATCATTGAAAATAAAAAAAAAATTCTATATATCAGTAACTATTCGTTTGAAATTGCTGAAATTTTGCAAGAGCCTTCATAACCTAACTCTACTGCCAAGTTTCAAGTTTTAATACGATCGGTTAAATATTGTTGGAGATTCGAGCATTCTTGTGCGAGTTCAGTAGATGGGTGACCGTTGCCTCGATAACTTTCGAACGAAAGGAGATAGGGACTTGCAATTTTCAGGGTAGGTTGCGTATCCGAAAGAGAGTGTTGAGTTCGTTTTTGGGCATAATCGGTCTAACGGTTTCCGAGTTATACCCACCTGGAATATTATTTCCTTGATAACTCAAAAAATAAATATTCGATCGAATTGGTGCTTGGTAACTAGTAGTAGAAAATCAACATAAAGACGTGTTTAAAATTTTGTAAGAATCGTATCCCTAGAAAATTTGAAAAAAATGACGAAAAAAAAAATTTCAAGAACCGTACCCCTAGAAAATTTTTAAAAAGTCACGAAAAAAAAATTGGTTCAAGCACTGACGTGAAGTCAGAAGCTTTTGCGCGTATGTTCTATTGTCCATACTTCTGTATTGGACACCCTTAATCGAATTTACCATGGTAAATTATGTTGTCCATTCTCCTGTATTGGACACTTAATTCGAATTTACCATGGTAAATTCGAATTGAGAGTGTCCAATACAGGAGAATGGACAACATAATTTACCATGGTAAATTCGATTAAGGGTGTCCAATACAGAAGTATGGACAATAGAACATACGCGCAAAAGCTTCTGACTTCACGTCAGTGCTTGAACCAATTTTTTATAATACCTACTACTGCTCTAAAATGCTTATTTCCCAAGATATTCGGAAGTAGAGCCGTAGTATGTATGTATTATAAAAAATACACTAGTTTTTAACGTAGATTCCAGCTGACCAATAAAACAAATGGTACTGGGATCGATTCCCGGAGCCGAAATTGCTCTTTCTCATTTTTGCGCGCATGTTCTGGGGAATATGGCGTTATCATTTTGCCCAAGTGTCTGAAATTTTCGAATTTTTCGCCGAAAATAGTCTCAAACGATTGGGTTTCACTTCCTGATGAAGAATTCTAGGTCAAAGCTGATTCCATCTAGCCGTTGCCACTATAACTTGAGAACGGAAAGAGATAGCGACTTGCAATTTTCAGGTTAGGTTGCGCATCCGCATGGGACAGTTATGTTCATTGTTGGGTATAATGGACCAAACGGTTTTAGAGTTATACCCATCTGGAATATTGTTCTCCCGAGAAATCAAAAAATATAGATCCGATCGAATTGAAACTTGGTAAGAAGTTGTAGAATACTGAAATACTACAAATAAGTTTGTGAAATGTTGTGAGCATCGAACGACTAGAACATTCTTAAAAAATTGGTTCAAGCACTGACGTGAAGTCAGAAGCTTTTGCGCGTATGTTCTATTGTCCATTCTTCTGTATTGGACACCCAGGAAAATGGACAACATAATTTACCATGGTAAATTCGATTAAGGGTGTCCAATACAGAAGAATGGACAATATAACATACGCGCAAAAGCTTCTGACTTCACGTCAGTGCTTGAACCAATTTTTTTTTTCGTGATTTTTTTAAAATTTTCTAGGGGTACGGTTCTTAAAATTTTTTTTTTCGTCATTTTTTTCAAATTTTCTAGGGGTACGGTTCTTAAAAAATTTTAAACACGTCTTTATGTTGATTTTCTACTACTAGTTACCAAGCACCAATTCGATCGAATATTTATTTTTTGAGTTATTAAGGAAATAATATTCCAGGTGGGGATAACTCGGAAACCGTTAGACGGATTATGCCCAAAAACGAACTCAACTCTCCCTTTCGGATACGCAACCTACCCTGAAAATTGCAAGTCCCTATCTCCTTTCGTTCGAAAGTTATCGAGGCAACGGTCACCCATCTACTGAACTCACACAAGAATGATCGAATCTCCAACAATATTTAACCGATCGTATTAAAACTTGAAACTTGGCAGTAGAGTTAGGTTATGAAGGCTCTTGCAAAATTTCAGCAATTTCAAACGAATAGTTACTGATATATAGAATTTTTTTTTTATTTTCAATGATTTATTAAAAATTTTCTACAAATGCTATCCTCACCAAATTTTGCAAAAATATTCGCGTTGGCATTCTACAACTAATAACCATGCTTGAATTCAATCGGTTTAGTATTTTTCGAGTTAATGAGGAACAAAAAACTACCAAATTTCAGAAAATTTCAGATGGCTATAACTCTAAAACCGTTTGGCCGATTATGCTCATAAACAAACTGAAATGTCTCGTTCTGGTGCAAATCCTAACCTGAAAACTTCAAGCCGCTATATCATTCCGTTCTCAAGTTATCGTGACAACAAAAATATTTTTAAGTAACTTTTTTTAAATTTATAGCCACACGATTCGCACAAAATTTCACAAACGTTCATATTCTACTACTACCCACCAAGTTTCAATTCGATCGGATTTATATTGGTTGAAAACAAAATTATTACTCGGAAACCACTGAGCCGATTATGCCCATTAACGAACTTGTCCGTCGTATTGGGATGCACAGCCTACCCTGAAAATTTCAAGTCGCCAGCTCTTTTCGTTCTCAAGTTATCGTGGCAACGGCCGGACGGCCGGACGGACAGAATCAAATTTGACCTCGAATTCTCCATTGGGGAGTCGAACTTAGTCGTTTGAGACCATTTTCGTCAAAAAATTCGAAAGTTACAGACATTTGTCAAAACTATAACGCGATGTTCCCCAGAACATACGCGCAAAAAATATTATTTATCTCACGATTACTCGAGAATTTAATGAATTTCAATTTTTATGCCGATTATTATGCCATTTTCGGTAAAAAAACTCGAAAATTACAGACATTTGGGTAAAGCAGAGTAATGGCGAGTTTCACAGGAAATGTTCAGGTACAGATACTCAAATACTAGTTAAAATTCAATTCAGTTCTCCTCTAAATCTGGACTACCACGAGACTATACCTTATGAAATACTCTGTATATACGCATGATTTTCTTCAGTTCAACTTCTACTCAGGAAAACTCATTGGAAGTTCTTGAAAATCCCGAATCTCTCGAGTCGTGAAATCCCTGTCAGCCATTCCGAGCCATCGGAATTTAATTTTTCCCGGAAAATTCAATTTAACACCAGGCTTGACAAGCTCGTATGGGCCTGAAGAGAAAGGTAATTATGATGGTGGTGCTCCAGCACGAAGAATACAATTCGAGGAAGACATTCCACTTCTAATTACATTCTCTATTCGATTTTCCCCTGAAGAGCGATAAATCATTCTCCCCTTTCTCTTGGGGTAGTGCGGGGGTAGCGCCATCTCCGGGAAAGACACTGGCATGCACGATTACTTCTTTTCCGCAAATATATTCCATTGAGATTTCGATGAATTCCGTAGGGCGATTGGTCTTGGGGGTACGCTTCAATCAGAAGCCGCACCGGGGGATTGTAGGTTTATTGGTCTTATCATCGGCTCGGATTACGTTCCTATAAATGGAAGACATGCATGATTCAGGGGTGGAAGTATGTTCTCGGGGTTCATTGCTATAAATATTGAGGATTTTATCTTCTTCGGTGTGTCGCATTGTCCTGATGATGGAGATTCTGAGAGCACTTATTGAGGTTGGTGACTCGGGGAGCAGGCATTCTTGATTTCATGGCAATTTTAGATTTCCCAGTAGGGAGAAGAATTGGAGGAATCTTAAATTATCGTTTTATTGCTGTACGGTCGGTGTACGATACGTACAGACAATCCTGGCAGTTCAAACACAAATATTACATAAAACTACTTTCATGTCATTAATCCAAACTATCCAGATGAAAATATTTAAAGCATTACATCATATCAATATCAATATTTCGGAAGTACAAACCATGCATAAAGAAAGGGTTACAATTGTAGTTATAGATTTGCATCATGAATTATTATTTCCTAATTCTAAGGCAGATCTCCGAAAGTATTGGTTTCGCAGAGTTGAGAATTATATCAATGTATTCTTATGATAGAACTGCATCATGAAGGAAATTAAATTCAAATAATAGTTTATTTATCAAGATTAAATGAGCAATCTGAGAATGAGAACTGCACCATGGAAGAAATCAAATTAAAATAGCTGAAATGAATTTGACTCTCTCTTATAGAACAGGATGAAATGTACGAGTATGAACACAGATCATATAATAAAGCTTAGATAGAATAATTATAGCATTCTGTGATAACATAGGAGTACGATTCATTATTGAAATTTAGAACTTCATCTTAGCAGAAATTGAATTCAGACATCATAGAAGAATTTAAATTCAACAAGAGTGCCAAAGATTATTTATCAATCCAAAACCAATAGACGAATTCTACCCAACAACGAACTCATCCGAGATATTCATTCCTCAATTCTATGATGAACGATAATATATATCTTTCCTCGAATCTACTCCAATACACCAATATTCCAGTTTTGTTTTTAGTGGAGATAATCTGAACTCAATATTATTAACTTACCATTACCATTCCCATCATCACATGGATTGACCATCGGCATGAAAATATCAACCAACAAAAAGTATGATATTATATTATAATTCTCATATTTATACGATTACTGGAATGAATGACAATGTTATTAACTTACCATTACCATTCCCATCATCATATGGATTGACCATCGGCATGAAAATATCAACCAACAAAAAGTATGATATTATATATAATTCTCATATTGATACCATTACTGGAATGAATGACAATGAGACAACGTCAAAGTTCACATTATAACGATTCATAGAATAGCCACAGAATAATTCCATCATTGAAATTTTGAAAAATCATATCTCCGAAATTATTAGCTTGTTAGAGTTGAAAATGATATGAATGGATTCTTATGGTAAAACTGCTTATTGAAAAAAATTTAATTTGGAATTGTTCTGTAAAAAAACATCTTCATGACCTTGCTAATTGCGGATTTCAATTGGCCACATTGATTGTTTGTCATGTCTAGTCATTAACAACAAATTTTAAATAGCTTGTTAGTATTATAAATAAACGTTCATTATCACGTGATCCACATTTCACTCTCAGCGCTTGTATCTCAAAGGTACACGCACTGTCCTTCCTCATACAAGTCAAAGCTGAGACACCTAACCCAACAATCGGGAATTCAAGATTGTATTTATTATATATTCTTGTAGGGGGTAACGTTGTACTGCGACCTTAAGGACTGTAGTGTCCCCCCGTCAGAGCTGTCGATGTCATCACTATCTACAGCTCGCCTTCCAGTTCCAGAGTTCTGATGAACTCCTGTATCTGGGATGGATTCAAGGAGGCTACATCTTCGCTTCTGCGGATTTCTTACCCAAATCATTCCTTGCGTTGGTTTGAGATGGTGAGACAATCCGTAATCAGGTGATCAGGAGTTTCATCCTCCTCCCCACAGAATCTTCACTCGTCAGTGTCTGCTAGCCCTAATCTCATCATATCCTTATCATAATCCTTTAAGTCCATTTTCAGCCAAAAATTTGAAAATATACAGACATTTGGGCAAATTGATAAGCACTCTGTTCCGAGGAACAAGAGCGCCAAAAATGGGGATAGACATCGAGTCTGTCTGCTTCGCCCAAGGCCAAACAAAAATTTTTAAAGTCTCATATTTGAAAACCCACTCTTTGAGCTCTCGATATCTCCTTTCCACTCAGTACACAAATCTATTGACTATAAACCGTGCGGAGATAGCAATCATGTATATTCACTGGCCATTCAATATTCCCGAAGAAAACCTCAAGACTCCTTTTTCCTCATCTCAATTCCAACGATTAACCGGCAGGAATCCGACGAAAAACGTCCGATCCAATACCTTCAACACATCCAGCCCGTTCATCAAATCAACGACTCCGACCTCACATAAAATCTCGATTCGGTTCACCTTATAATCGTCTATAAATATTCAGGCAAACGGAAAAAAAGAGGCACGAAATAAATCGCGAACGTTCAGCTTCATTTCCCGGCCACGTAGAACGCCGTAAGCAGTTTTTCTCGGCGGGAAGCGGACGACTCATTGTTCCCAATTTGAATTCGGTTAAATGAAAAGGGGACAAAAACACTTTCGACCGCGAAAACGAAAATTTCACGGATCAGGGGCGGTGCCAGGACTCGCCATCATGGAGAATGGAGACTTCGAGATTGGCAAACGAGGGATTTGATATGCGTATTGGACTGTTTGATATTGCTCGTCGATTCGGGGAAATCAAGTTGCAATATTCAGTCCAAGACGTCGTTTTTGGTGTGATTGTTCGACTGAATAGAATGCATATTAGTTTTCCCCAATTTATTAAATTGTTTCTTTCGGGGTTTTCCCTCCCGATTATCTTTTAAAAAAATTGGTTCAAGACTTGTGGACCGGAGCTTTCGCGCTCTTGTTCAAACTTTAACGAATCATATCTTCGAAAGTATTGGTAAGAGTTGGGAATTATATAAATGGATTCTAATGATAGAACTTCATAATAGCAGAACTTAAATTCAAACATCATAAAAGATTCAAATTCTACAAGAGTGCCAAAAATTATTAATCCAAAACCAATAGACCAATTCTAACCAACAACGAACTCATCCGAGATATTCGTTCCTCAATTCTATGATATATTTTTTCCTCGAATCCACTCTGAAAATTATATTATATCAATTGAAACTTTAGCCAATATTTCAGTTTCGTTTTTACTGGAGATATTCTGAACTCAATATTATTAACTTACCATTTCCGTTCCCATCATCATATGGAATAACCATGGGCATTAAATATCAAAATTTGATATATCAAGTCTCAGGAACATAAGTTGACATGTATCTCCGAAAGTTTTAAGTTGAAAGAATTCCTATGGTGAAACTGCATCTTGAGAAAAACTTATTTTGAAATTTGTAATTTAAAAAAAAATCTTTTTTGTTACTCCGAAACCATCTAACTGATTTTGGCCAATAACGAACTTAACCGAGATATTTATGTCCCAAAGCTATTCTGAAAATTTCAACTGTCTAGCTCATTCCCTTCGAGAGTTACCGTGTTAACGGCCGGCCGGCCGTCCGGACAGAATCGATTTCGACCACGTATTCTTGATCAGTGAGTCGAACCAAGTCGTTCAAGGTCATTTTCAGCCAAAAATTCGAAAATTACAGACATTTGGGCAAATTGATAAGCACACTGTTCCGAGGAACAAGAGCGCCAAAAAGGGGGGAAAGCCCTGTGGCAGGAGCTTTGGCTCTGTTTCAATTTTTGACAAACCATATCTCCGAAAGTATGTATTGGTTTCTCAGAGTTGGGAATGATATCGATGAACTGCACCATAAAAGAAATTAAATTCAAATAATAGTTTATTTATCAAGATTAAATGAGCAATCTGCAATGATTCAACCTGGAATGGGTTGTTGCAACTTACACTCTGTGTATAGTTTTCACAACTCGAAATACCTAAGAAAAGTATCATCGAAATGTCTAGAGCAAGGCTGGGGACAATCATAGCAGATTGTCCCTTTATTCCTGATATTTGTCATTATAGACTGACGGAAATAGTATATTCTAAAACAAGTTGCAGAATGGGCTCCTATTAAAACACGAATGCGAAATTCGGAAACGAGCGACGAAGGAGCGAGTTTTCGAACGCATGAGTGTTGGAATTGCCTTCTGCAACGAGTATTAGACGAGATTTTCTCTATTCCAGACAAGTTTTGCATAATACTGTTGAAATTTAATGAAAAATTCGGATTATACATCCTAGTGACTTTTGTTTTGTATCTTGGTAGTTGGTATGACTGTTACGAAAGTTGACAGATTACGGAATTTGAATTTGAATCGTACGTAGGGCATGGATATCAGATTTAAATCAGTTTCCTAATAGCAGGAATGATTCAGAATTAGCAAGAAGGAAATCTCTAGTACCATATTTTGTAATGAAAATAAAGCTTTTCCTCAACAATTATTTCACTATATCCAGATTATATTGTATTGTCAATTGACGTGTGTTGAAATTTGATAGGATCGAGTGTCAGAACTGACTACCACAAAACGAAAAATATAACTAGATATAATGCGGGAATGAGTTCATTCCAGCACTGTTTTCAGTGCTGGAATGGATTCATGACGATACTGAAAAAGAGAAAATTATTTTAATAGTTCAAAATATATTAATAAAATACAATCCTCTTTTCATATTTTAATAATTCATACCACTAACACATTCATTCTGTATTATGAAGCTTAACTCGAAAAAGAATATTTGATGCACAAATGTAGATGAATATTTTAGCTTTTTTTGTTAGCAACATTAGTAAAATACTGTGTACAGGAACTTACCTCACTACTTAAGGAAGTAAAAGGTAATATTACACTTGGTGGTCAACGAACAGTAATTTCGTTTGATGATTCCATTATGTTGTTCTTACGAATTGCTTTCATAAACTACATCATTAAAATGGTTCAATTCTAAATCATCTGAAACATCATCCGCAATATTTGCACATTAATTATTTCATCATTCAAAAAATCAATATTATTTTGGTATCAGAACAGTCTTATAAATATTAACAAATTCAAGATGCGGAGCCTTGTTTTTCAACACAAAATATTTTCAAAGTACGAATTATGTAAATAAACTAGAACATAATTAAATATGACGTCTCTTATAGGTAGATAAGATGACATGAATGAACCGCGAACACAGATAGAACACGGACAGATAGAATTCGCATTCTGTGAAAACATAGAAGTACGATGTATTATTGAAATTTTGAAAAATCACATCTCCGAAAACATTAGCTAGTAAGACATCAGTGAATTTTTATGATGCAAGTGCATCTTAAAAAAAAATTAATTCAGAACTTGTAGTGTAAAAAATGAAAGATTTTGCCAAATAACGAAAGATTTTGCCCAATATCGAACTTCACCGAGATATTTATCTCCCAAACCTAGTCTGAAAATGTCAACTGTTTAGCTCATTCCGTTCGAGAGTTATCGTGTCTACGGCCAGACCGGCGAGACCGAATACATTCTGACCACGGATTCTTGATCAGTGAGTCGAACCAAATCATTTAGGACCATTTTCATCCAAAAATTCGAAAATTACAGACACTTGGGCAAATTGTTGAGAACTCTGTACCGAGGAATAAGAGCGCCAAAAAAATAGTATATTATTTCATAAGGAGAAGTGTCACTATTCATGGCGGGCTTGAGTTTACGCGCCGAACGGATTGAGGCGGGTAATTGAAGGCGAGCCATGAAAAGTCACTTTTCGAATGAAATATTATATTATTTTATTTTCAAACGTTTCAAACTCATGAAAAACTGAATATCCACTTTTGGATTGATTTACATTTACGCACATAATTCTATCCATCTAGGATCATTATAATTGAGTGAATTATGGTACATTTGCCTAGTTACGGTTGCCACGCGAAATTCATTCTGACAGATATTAAGTAAAATATTTGAAGTTATCATTTGCAAGCTGTTGAAAGTGAAAAAAAAAATTGTCTTCCTTTGGGCAATCGAAGTCTATTGAAAAATATTCTGCAGCTCATGATCATTTCATGAATATGAGCAATTCGAAAAATGTGACAGTTTACCAAGAGAATGTGCTTCTAGCATATTTCAACTTAACGGCTAGAGAAAAAAAAATGGAAATCCTCTACTTCGTGGGCCCGATATTTAATGATAAAGTCGCAACTAGCGATTAAACATGAAATAGATATTGGTAAATATCTGAAGTTGCGCGCATTTTTGAAAAAATCTGGAAGGGTATCTTCCAAAAAATTCAGGAGTTTTTTCTTAGGAAGAGTTCGAATTTTTTCTCTTCGAAGCACCGGATGATTCATACTTAGGAAACTTCAAGTAATTTCAGTTTTGTATTTTGATCAAAGTGTTGTTTCAGATTTTTTTATTATTCGGAGTAGCTGGTGCATACAGACGTGACGAAATGGTGAAATTAAAAAGTACAGATATCGAGGACAAGGGAAATATTATAATAGTAAATATTCCTGATAGTAAAACGAGAAAAGTTCGAACATTCAAAGGTATCAGGGAGAATATCGGAACTACACTGCGTTAAGACCAAACGATTTCATTGAAAAGAGTTTTTTTGGAAATATAAATCTGGAAAATGCTACAGTGCTTTGATGGGAATACATAGTGTAGGAAGTGTTCTAAGAAAGGTTGCCACTTTTTTGCAATTAAATCATCCAAACGAATACACAGGTCATTCTTCACTGCGAACTTCTTCTACACTACACTTATATGGAGGAGCCAACATGGAGTCTTTGAAACGAAACGGAGGTTGGAAGTCAAGTAGTGAAGCAGAAGGCTAATCGAGGATTCATTACGAAATAAGAATGAGATTGCTGGTAGGATATTGAGCGTCAACGAATTCCCTGGAACCAGCAACTCGGATTACTCTATTGAGGAATCAGCTTTTGAACATAATCAGAGACAGAATCATACCAGTTCGTTATTACACGGTTTTAATTTTCATAATTCAACATTGACCAATTGTACATTCAATGTAACTTTAACGAATAAAATTGACGTTTGAATCAGAGAATTTTTTGTTCATGGTGACCAAATTGACGACCGGAAAAGTGTTGCATATAGCAACACTTCTTCTCCTTGGCGGAGAAATAGAACTTTCCGATGATCCTCCCAATCTAAAATTATATTATTACTAGCTGGCCCGGCAGACTTCGTACTGCCTCCTCAACGCCTGCCCAACGCCAACGCCAACGCCAACTCCAAATCCAAATCCAACTCTAACTCCAACTCCATCTCCAACTACGACTCCGACTCCTACTCCGACTCCGACTCCGACTCCGACTCCGACTCCGACTCCGACTCCGACTCCGACTCCGACTCCGACTCCGACTCCGACTCCGACTCCGACTCCGACTCCGACTCCGACTCCGACTCCGACTCCGACTCCGACTCCGACTCCGACTCCGACTCCGACTCCGACTCCGACTCCGACTCCGACTCCGACTCCGACTCCGACTCCGACTCCGACTCCGACTCCGACTCCGACTCCGACTCCGACTCCGACTCCGACTCCGACTCCGACTCCGACTCCGACTCCGACTCCGACTCCGACGACTCCGACTCCGACTCCGACGACTCCGAATCCGACTCCGACTCCGACTCCGACTCCGACTCCGACTCCGACTCCGACTCCGACTCCGACTCCGACTCCGACTCCGACTCCGACTCCGACACCGACTCCGACTCCGACTCCGACTCCGACTCCGACTCCGACTCCGACTCCGACTCCGACTCCGACTCCGACACCGACTCCGACTCCGACTCCGACTCCATTTCCACCTCCATCTCCATTTCCACCTCCATCTCCATTTCCACCTCCATCTCCACCTCCAACTCCAATCCAACTACAACTACTACAACTCCAACTACAACGCCAACTCCATAACCAATGCCAACCACAATACCTACTCCAACTTCAACTCCAACCCCAACGCCAACTTCAACGCCAACTCAAACTCCAACGCCAAAAACATTTTCCAGTAGACCAAATTGTAAATCTAAACCATTCTCGAATCTCCACGAACACACACAAAAAATTTCATCAAAATCGGTCCAGTCGTTTAGGAGGAGTTCAGTCACCATCACACGCACACAAGAAATATATATATTAAGATTGTACGTTTAAAAATAGTAGTATTATATTGTGGTATTTGAGCCAAGTTTTCTATACTTTAATGATTATTCCGATATTCATATATCATCACTTGGTTTCTGTACCTCAATCTTATACGAATTTAATCAACTACATGGGATTTGATAATTTAATCAAATTAATTATATTAAATCTCTGTAGTATTAATTATATCTACCTGGAGTCCGCCTTTGTTAACCTGTTGTCAGATATCTAGAAATGAGGAGTTAATTGAATAGCGCCTGTTACGAGCATAAAAAAGAAAATTATCAAAATATAAATGGCATATGACATTTGAGAAATATTTAGTTTTTAACGAAGCAACCGTTCATGTTAATTTATTTCCAAAATATAATTATAAAATAAATGAACAACTTCCACTGCTCTCTAAAATTAAGAGCAGTCCTCAATTATTTCAGTATGAAATCGTCCCTAAATAGTCCAATGTTGTTTTCGACCCTTCAGATATTCTTCATCTTCCATCGCACAAACAAGATAAGATCCCATCAGTGTTGCATAAATTTCAATGTATTCGATGCCTGATTGGTGCAAACCGATTCTGCAATGCAGAATAGACCCCCATCTTCTTCTAACCGACCATATTTTCCGGAAGTTGCGGCCTGTTTAGCTGGTAAATTATGCAAAGGGTCTGAGGAAGCAGATGCAGAATGCAACGAATCGACGATGGACATGATTTGCCCCTGAATCTCGGGTTTAGTGGATCTTGAGTGTGGTTCACGGAAATTTATGCGGTGGGGTAGATGAAAATAGAGGACAGAGGGAAATGCATGAAATTGCAGCATCTCAGTGGAAACGATCTGAGGGTGGCATTTTCACAACCACTTCCGGACTATTGGAGAGTATGCCATATTTATTCATGCATGTCAACTCTTCCTCGAGAGTGTATACACATTCGGTTCCTTAATTCTGGTGAAAGATGTATTCATTCGCTGGTCGGGAATAAGACTATGATAACTCAGAAAATGTTATTTTTCAGGACAGCGGATTGAAGTTTTGATAACGTGTTATTTAATTACCCTTTAAAATGGGTAGCTATCTGCTATAACATAACCAACAGGACATCATGAACCTATATATATGCTATGTTCACTTTACACTATCGCCTTGGTAACCCCCTTTTTTAACCCCATTTCTGATTCTTTGTACCCCCAATTTTGAGATGTGATAATATTCACCGAAACCTTTCATTAATTTCTCGAGATATGATCCGTTTGGAACCGAAGGTTTATTGAATAATGTTGAGTTTTACTGAATTTTCAATAAACAAATTTTCCAAAAATGAAAAAAAACGCGAATCTCTCACCAACTACTAACGAGCTTTGTTTTTGTCAATGGGCTTTGAATCACTTGGGAATTGATTGTCACACTTGGAATTGTTTGGTCCTTTTTGGTTTTTGGAGGTGAAACTTTGACTTGTAATAGTCTTGAACCAGATAAACCATAATCTTCTGGTGACAGATTAACGATAACTGAAATGTGATAGTCGTCATGGCGACAGTGAGAAGAGTCGGGGAGTTGCAATAGTTTGCAATAATGTGCTCTGGGGGCTGGAATGCCAAATCGAGTTAATTTGTTATTGAACATGATTCTCCTCACAATTTTGAGTTGGTACGCCATCAAATCTAAAAAATGGCATTTTTTGAGTTGTAATAGTCTTTTTCCCGACCAGCGATATATCCTCCTTACATAGTATAAAATAAAGTCGCTTCCCGCTGTCTGTCTGTTCCTATGTATGCTTAGATCTTTAAAACTACGCAAAGGATTTTGATGCGGTTTTTTTAGTAGATAGAGTGATTCAATAGGAAGGTTTATATGTATAATACATGCATAATATATCAGAGAAACATTGATAATTTTAGAGGTTTCTAATGTGGTGTCGTAAATAAACACATTTTTTTGCGCTTACATTGCAAACGCTGGCTGAACTCTACGAGATAGATCAAAATAATGTGGTACAGTATGGTACATCTTACAAAGGTCTACAAAAAAGTCTGCGACGGTATATGTCTATCTCTTAAGGATAACCTACAATAACCATTTTTTATCCTTTACATTCTACGAGAAATAATGGCTGTATTACGAAGCTATTTGAAGCAATACAGCATTGATCCTTATCCAATTAAGTACCTCAAAAGCATTGTGCATTTGATATTTATCAATATGGCCAAATACAGCATGTAATTTAAATGAATATTTTCGAAGATATTGCAGATTTATCCAGGGACATAGCGGTTACGGTGGTACCGACCGGGGGGCCGGCACAGCCAGGATAGGGATATAAATCGAATACAGAGAGCCAGATAATCATCTGTAGAGCATGAGGCTTGCCTCAGCCAGGATAGATGTATTGATTCCCCGAATTCCTCTGATACCATCGGATTTACTGATCCAATTTAAACGCCTACAATTTCCACTAATTTTATATTTTGCAATGACCATTGGTAAATCGCAGGGTCCAACTTTCAACGATACAGGCTTATATTTGAGCGTTGAGTGTTTTTCAGATGGCCAATTATATGCCGCTCTTTCAAGAGTAACCTCTAAAGAAAACATGTTTGTATTGTCTAACGACAAAAATGCTGTGAACCTTGTATATAAAGAAATTCTGTTGTATATTTAGTATCAGCATTTCAACTGTGCGAAGCCGAGGCTGGCAGCTAGTATTATAATAAAGTTTTTTCATATTGAATGGAGCGTCATTCAAATATGGCGTAATGAATATTTATTTTTCCTAAATAATGGGTATAAAAATTAATATATATTAGCGAAAAATTAAAACAAATCAATTAGTAATATACGATTTATTCATAGATGATGTTTTTACTGGACCAAAATGGTATATTTTCATTTAATAATGAATAGGCAATAATAAATAAATGGTATTTATGAGAAAAAAATATACTTTTTCTAGATGAATTTCAATATTCTCAAAATAAACAAAATATATTTATATTTGAGGAATGAATATTTCATATAAACAGTGGAAAAACAATGAAGAATTCAAGGTCAAATTTGATTCTGTCCGGCCGGCCGTTACCACGATAACTTGAGAACGGAAAGAGATACCAATACAAATCCGATTGAATTGAAAGTTGGTGAGTAGTTGTAGAATATAAACCTAAGGACGTTTGTGAAATTTTGTGAGACTCCTATCACTAGAAAATTTTAAAAAAATTATAATTTTTTTTTTATGTCACGATAACCTGAGAAAGGAAAGTTATAGCGACTTGAAATGTTCAAGTTAAGTTGCGCATCTGAATGGAACGTTTGAGTTTATTTATAGATATAATCGGCTGAACGGTTTTGGAGTTATATCCATCTGAAATTTGGTTGTTACTTCCTCAATAACTCGAAAAATACAAAACGGATTAAATTCAAACATGGGTCTTACTGAAATTTCATGAGGATCGTTTCACTGGAAAATTTTTGAAAAATCATTGAAAAAAAATTCTATATATTAACTCTCCTGCCAAGTTCCAAGTTTGAACACCATCGGTCTATATTGTTGGAGATCCGAGCAGCCTTGTTTGAGTTCAGTAGATGGATGGATGACCGTTGCTTCGATAACTTTTGAACGAATTGAGATAGGGACTTGCAATTTCTAGGGTAGGTTGCGTATCCGAATGGGAGAGTTAACTTCGTTTTTGGGCATAATCGGTCCAATGATTCTGGAGTTATACCACCTGGAATATTATTTCCTCAATAACTCAAAAAATATCGACTCGATCGAATTGAAGCTTGGTATTTAGTTGTAGAATATCGACATACAAACGTGTGTAAAATTGTGTGAGAAAAATTGTCTAAAAGAATTACGATAAAAACACCTAATTATATTCCAATGACAAATGTGATTTATCCTAAAGAAACAATTACATTCACAAATGAATTTGGCAGAAATATGCAGCAAATAGAAATACATTATAAAAAATTTTTGATTAGCAATAATCTTAATCTGTTGCAAATTGTTTTTTTATTTGAAATGTTCTCAAGAACAACTGCATATTTAGGAGAAGCCAATAAAATTACGTACTATTTCTATCATGCAGTTTCATTGATGAAACGAAATATTTCCAAGTTCTGTGTCTGTAAGTAAGCCAATCTAAATTAACAATTAATTGGAGCTCAAACAAACACTTATACAAGCGTATTCAAAATTTATTATTAATTTTTAAATTTGGCTTCAATCTCGATTCAACAAATATTTGTTTGAAAGAAATGATGGAAGTTTTTAATTCAAATAAGTATTGAATTATTTTTTTCTAGTTAATAATAACTTCTAACCTCACTTTCCCGTTTTTGATTATTAATAAATATTGCCCAAATAAATGAATTATTTCTAAGAAACGAGGTTAAAATAAAGCTGTTCTTATTATTGATAATATTTTCGAATTATTAATAAAATTTATTTATCACAAATAAAACTTTCCAAAATAAAGAATCATAAATTATTAACCCTAACATTTCTCCCAGTTTACCACTACTGGCATATTAATTATTTTATAATGAATTTTCAGATAAATTATCGCTCAATAACGAAATTGGTTCATAATGATCACAAATACACCACATATTAACATCTGACAAATTTGAAAGGAACGCTTGTCGACCCCATTTATATATAATCCCCAACGAAAATTGTTTCCTCTGGTTACAATAACTAATAAAAGTGGATTTTGTTCAGGGGATAACCACTGGGAATGTGAACTCCGCATTGTGTCCCCTGTCAACAACAACCTTGGTGTCAAATCGGAAAAGGCCACAAGCTATTCAATTTTATATGTTGCAGTAGGCCCTGATACTGATTGACGTGAATGCCAGCGGGTCGAGTTCCGGACAATAGTTTCTAGAATTTCAGACTGATCCATTGACAAGATGTAATTTTCATGTCGAATAACGTAATTATTGAAATTTTTGGCATTGGCGCTGCGGGCAATTTCCGAATATGATTACTCTCTTTCACGGGCGGATAGGCAGCAACAGCGGATTGCTGGTAGGACGAAATTCTAATTTTGCACAGCTGCGTATTTCAACGACGGTAATAATCTGTGATTATTAGTTTTTTTTTTTTTGTTAGCGAAATATGGAAATGAAAAATTATAAGAGCTGGGACGTGATGTCAGGGAGTTATGCGCTTTACAATGATAAATCCTAATTTGTTTGCTCTTCACATATCTCGAATTTTAGACGCTCGTAAAATTCTGCCCAAATATAATTATCGAATGTTACAAAAATAGTTAGGTAATCAATTTCTTTATTTTGAAC
Source organism: Halyzia sedecimguttata (assembly GCA_937662695.2). NCBI lineage: Eukaryota > Metazoa > Arthropoda > Insecta > Coleoptera > Coccinellidae > Halyzia > Halyzia sedecimguttata. The sequence continues at coordinate 16,435,913 of OW569417.2, read as the reverse complement.
AGGTATGAAAACGATTTATTTAGAATAAAACTAAATACAAAAAAATTCTTAAAAAGCTTCAAATTTTTTCAAAATTTTCTAGTGTTATGAACCTCACGAAATTATTCGAAAAATTTGCGCGTCAGCAATCTATCACTAATTACCATGTTCGAATTATTATTTATTGAGTTATCGAGGAAATAACAACAAATGAGTATAACTCCAAAATTGTTTTACCGATTATGCCTATTAACACACTCAAATGTCGCATTTGTATGCGCAACCTACCCTAAAAATAGCAAGTCGCTATCTCTTTCCGTTCTCAAGTAACCGTGATACAATAGTTAATTTTGTAAGTGCTTAAAAGTGATTTTTAATGGCATATGAGAGTGTTAATTTCTTGCCGAGACTGGAGGTGAAGGCCAAAAATTTTCTCGAATGTGCCATGAAAACACGAATTTTATACAGGAAATACAAACAAAATTTTTTGTATAACTTTGAATGTGAATTTGATTTCTAACAAAATATTGAATTGTCCATCTTCTACCAAACAAATTAAAATATCTGATAAAATCGTGGAATCAACTCTTCAAGAAATAGCTAACGTTTCTGATCAGCAGCAACATGGTATATCTTCGGGAATTTATGTGGTAGTAATTGTTCAAACTTTACTATCAATTATTATTCCGATAAAAGAAATTGTTTTGTAATGAATAATCAATTAATAATTGACTCGGTCAAAAATAAATCCTGCAAAAAGTAATATTTCATGTTTGTTTTGTGAATAATTTTGGCAGTGAAAAAATTCTTCTTTTCTCGGTGAAAAAAAGAGAACATTAAGGCCTCGATATGGATGTAGAAAGTCACGTTTTTCAACAGTTGTAAAAGAATTATATTTTTCAATAATTTTTTTAAATTTTCTAGTGATACTACAGGACGAGATTCTAATTTTGCACAGCTGCGTATTTCAACGACGGCAATGGTTATTAGTTATAATTTTTTGTTAGCGAAATATGGAAATGATAATTTTATTCAAGCCCTGTGGACAGGAGCTTTTTGGCGCTCTTGTTCAAACAGACAAATTATATCTCCGAAAGTATTGGTTTCTCAGAGTTGGGAAATATATCAATGGATTCCTATGATAGAACTGCATCATGAAAGAAATTAAATTCAAAAATAGTGTCGTTTATAAAAAATGCTTCAAGAATTATCTTAAAAATGGGTTCAAGCCCTGTGGACAGGAGCTTTCTGGCGCTCTAGTTCAAACAGACAAATTATATCTGGTATTGGTTTCTCAGAGTTGGGAATTATATCAATGTATTCATATGATATCACTGCATCATAAAGGAAATTCAATTCAAATAATAGTTTATTAGATAAGTAATAATAAATTACCTTGTAATCGATCAAAAATTTCCTGATCTACGTTCATCAAACTACAGAATTATGCTTTCAATATTTACGTAATATTTTCAAACATTTTCGGGTGAGGTCCCCGTTGCATCGCTAAAATACGAGTATTTCAACCCCAATATTTATGAAGTTACAATATTCCCTTCTGTCAAGTTGACATTATGAGAATTCATCATACATAGAATAATAATTATATCAATCTGTGAAATACGATTTACATTGAAATTTAAAAAAATCATATCTCCGAAAGTATTAGCTTGTTAGAGTTGAGAATGATATGAATGGATTCTTATGATAAAACTGCTTATTAAAAAAATTTGATTTGGAATTTGTTTCGTAAAAAAAATTTTTTTGTTTTGTTACTCCGAAACCATCTGTCCGATTTTGCCCAATAACGAACTTAGCCGAGATATTCATCCCCCAAACCTACTCTGAAAATTTCAACTCTCTAGCTCATTCCGTTCGAGAGTAATCGTGCTTACGGCTGGCCGGCCGGACCGGCCGGCCGGACAGAATGAATTCCGACCACGGATTCTTGATCAGTGAGTCGAACCAAATCGTTTAAGACCATTTTCATCGAAATATTCGAAAATTACAGACATTTGGGCAAATTGATAAGCACTCAGTTCCGAGGAACTAGAGCGCCAAAAATTGAAAAATCAATTATTCATCCTTTGAAGTGTTATAACTTAGCTATAGGGGTGAATTCGAAAAAGTTTTAAATAACAAACTAGTTCTATCTTTGGCGAAGGAATCACGTCCTGAAATCTTTAGCAGTTGTTTTTTAACACCCTGTATACAGTGTCCCGCAATTAATGAAACACAATTGTGTCACACATTCTCGAGACGAAATTAAAAGACCCGTGTTTTTGATTTTTGTCATTTGCCCCCTCTTTCGGAGTTACAGCCCCCTGAATTTCGCTCCTTAAAATAGTCTTTTCTTTTTATCTCCGGTCATACAAAAATCACTGAATTTGGTACACAGGAGTTTTATGATATGAGAAATATCATAGTGCTACCTATTTTGGCGATGTCTTTGGAATTAAAAACATGAACATGAATATGATAACATTTCTGAATAGAAAATGACGCGACCTTTCAAACGATGTATCACAAGCCCTTACCTGGGTTGTACCTGTATTTCGGAGGGGTTGAAGGTTCGCATACGAAGAAGAATGACAATTTAAATTTTGAATTTGACGTGTTTCGGGAATTTTCTTAAATATGTAATCAACCAAGATAATAAATTTAATCCATTTGGCTTGCCATATTGTACAGGTTGATTCACGAAGATCGTTCGTTATAATATTTCAAAGAAAGATTCGAAATAAATACTTGAAATTTCATAGTTAAGCTTTGTTAGTAGAGATGAATCCTTGAAAAAAATTTCAGATTCGTTCTACTCCCGATTTCACCGGAAATGATATCAACTTTCGATTTTTGATTGTAATACCCAGGTTTTTCATTGATAATCAGATTACCCATTGAATTCAACATTGTTTTGATGTGTCACTTACATATTATTCTCAGAAAATTCGTAGGAAATGTGAAAAAAACCTTTAAATTTCCGCAAATAGGGCTTCATTCCAATGTTAATAAAATGTAGATTTTTGCATCAATATTCCTAATTTTCCAGCTTCTATCAGAAGAAATACCAATGCTTGTCCTTCGTTAATTAAGAATGCAAGTGAACATATAGGGTGTTCCTATTTCAAAGTTAGTCAAAATTATGACAAAAACCTCAAAACTCATGTTTTTCAAATAAGAACCCATTTGTTTATTGTTCAGCTTGAATCTACGTTAAAACATAGAGTATTTCTCAAAATACATACTACCGAATATCTCGGGAAATAAGCATTTTAGAGCAGTAGTATGTATTACACTTATTTGCACAATTTTGTAATGTAGATGCCAGCTGACCAATAAAAACAAAGGGTTCTCATCTAGAAAAAAATTAGTTTTGAGGATTTTCTCATGACTGACTTTGACATCGAAATAGAAACACTCTGTATGTTCAATTGATTTTTTAAGTAGCGAAGAAGAAGCATTGGTATCTCTTCTGCTAGAAGCTAAAAAATTATGAATTTTCATGCAAAAAGCTACAAGTTATTAACATTGGAATGAATTTGAGGAAATTTAAAGGGTTATTTCAGATTTCACACGAATTTTCTGAGAATAATATGTAAGTGACACATTAAAACAATGTAGAATTCAATGGGAAATCTGATTATCGATTGAAAAACTGGGTATTACATTTAAAAAACGAAAGTTGGTATCATTTCCGGTGAAACCGGGAGTCGAACTAATCTGAATTTTTTTCCAAGAATTCATCTCTCGTAACAAACCTTAACTATACAATTTCAAGTGTTTATCTCGAGTCTTTCCTTGAAATAATCTAACGAACGGTTTTCGTGAATCACCCTGTATAGAACCATCTATAATTCAATGGACCAGCACCCTAAAACGTCACGCTTCAAACATTTTTGTTATTCAGAATTTGAGAGTAAAATTAACCAAAATTAGCAGTGTGTTGAGGGGTATTGTTTTGAATAGATAAATATTTTTTCGTCGATCTCTATGAAAAGTGACATATTACGGACTAATTTGCGGCCACAAAATCGATTGTTATTGAAGGCAAGTACTTTGCGGACAATCACTTTCTCGTCTGCTGTGGTCACTATGAATACGGCATGATACGGTTCAATACAAGCAGAAGTGTCTGTAAGAACTCTCAGTGCGGTGGTCACCATGGATACGGTTCAATAATAAGTGTATGTGTCACTTGCTATTGTGAAATTATTTAAGGGGTCCGAAATTCATAACAATATGTAGAGTTCGATGGAAAAATTTAATATGCACCTCGGCGAAAAACTGTTTATTGTCTCACCTGCTTGCTATCCTCGGCTCCGCCTCGGATATCAATTTGGAGACTCGATTACAATAGACAGTTTTTCGTCCTTGGTACATAAATAACTATTGTAGTATTCAATTGTACAATTTCGAAAACCTCTACACTTTCACCGCACCATAACAGTGCGAAGTGAGCCCGACAATAAATAATACTGGGCGTAAGTCCTACCCAGCACCCATCGCCTCCAAGCGCAGTTACGCAAAAACATTATATTCCCATGACTCAATCAATAATTTCCGTTTTTTCGCTTAATTGACTAATTGCAACCCATTTAAACAAATTACATATAATTCGATGTCATGGGCTTCACAAATATCCCGCTCATAGATCAGCCATGGCCCGTAATGATAGCACACAATGCAAAAAGGCGTTTCGAAAAGCCAGTGGAAAAGATACGTTTAACGTAGCTAGCCTAAGGGTTAGCGTATAGAGCTGGGTTGTTGAACCGCGTATAAAAACAGAGCCTCTGGCTAATCTATCTACGAACCCACTATCATCTATTAAATCCTCATCCTTTCAGGTTTTCTATTGGTGCTGCACGGCGTCTATGTATACTGTTAATATCTGTGAATGATTTCTATATGGAAAATGAAGGAGGAAACAACACTAGCAGTAATGGAAGTTTTATTTCTTGAGCCAATTGAATAGGAAAGAACGGACGATGTGGAATAGGGAGATTACGCATGATTTATACGTTCTTTATTTTTTTGCAACAATAATATTACTTGAACTGGTGGTTACAAATGTTTCAGCGTAAGGGGGATAACACACGTTGCGATTTACTCAATATAAATTAGCTCAATCCTTAGATTTTTTGTATATTACCGCTAACAAATCAAGAACTGATATAAGGTGGGTTTATATATGCAAATAAAACAAATTATAATAAAATAAGAAAGTTTAACATGAGTTTTTAATGAGGGAATAAGAACTGAAGATGGCCAATTGAAGAAATTGTTAATTTCTTATTGCGCGCATTTTCTGCGCAACAAGGTGTATCATTTTGACCAAATGTCTGTAACTTTCGAATGTTTTGCCAAAAATGGTCTCAAACGATTAGGTTCGACTCACTGATGAAGAATTCGAGGTCAAATTTGAATCTGTCCAGCCGGCCGTTCGTTGCCACGATAACTTGGGAACGGAAAGAGATAGCGACTTTAAATCGTTTTGTCATCTAACAATATGGTTCTTATTCTTGAAATAATAAATATCCTCCTACCCGCCGATTTCTATTTTCGGAGTTTCAGAAATGCATGCAGTTTTGAAGTTGAGGGTTTATACCCTTAAGCGTCCACAATTTTTTTCTGTTAAAAAATATTGCTTGTGATATATCGCATCGAAGGTCATTCGATGACGAATTCAGTTATGTGAACGAAAATAAAATTTTACCTTAAAATTCTTGCAATAAAAATGTTACGATAAAAAAAAATGTATACACAAGTTGAAAATGGCTGCGAATTAATGTATTAGATCGCAAATTAAATAATAAACAGATAAGGTGGTGTCGCTTCCACAAACATGAAGGTGTGAGGTGCCTCGTATATCCATTTTCTTCAAGAAATTTTTTGATGAAATCAATTTCATTATTTCGAATTTCAAGAGTAGAACAAATTAGATTCGCTCTATCATAAAGTGTTTTAATAACACCTCTTTTTACACTAACCCCCGGTTTCTGAAAGGCTGATCAACACAAATGTTAACTAATCAGTGATCAATCTCTTGTTAACCCTCATCTGAGTTGCGCAAAGCGCAGAAACTCGGACTGATTTGACATTAACAGTTCTGTTAACTTTGACCATCCTTTCAGAAACCGGGTGTAAGCTGATGATAGAGCGAACCTAATTTGTTCTACTCTTGAAATTCGAAATAATGAAATTGATTTCATCAAAAAATTTCTTGAAGAAAATGGATATCTGAGGCAATTCATAAATACATGTATCATGAATTTAGATAGAAAAACAAATAAACAAGAACAACAAAATAATCAACAAGTACAACAGAATAATCAACAAGAACAGCAACCCAATCTATTGAATGTGATCCCTTATGTTCGTGGCCTTTCTGAAAAAATTAGAAGAATCGGTTCTAAGTTCAATATAAGAACCGTCTTCAAAACACAGAATGATCTTAGGTCTTTATTAACGAAAACAAAACCCATAAATGAAAAACAAAAATCAAAAAACTGTGTATATAATATTCCTTGTATTTGTGGTAAATCATACACAGGAGAAACATCAAGACCACTAGAAGTAAGAAAGTCAGAGCATAAGAATATCTTGAGAAATAGAGACATACAGAAATCAAAAATAGCAGAACATGTATGTACAATCCAAGGTGATCACATGATGGATTGGAGTAATACAAAGATTCTAATGACAGAACCTGATTTTATAAAAAATTGGTTCAAGCCCTTTGGACAGGAGCTTTTTGGCGCTCTTGTTCAAACAGACAAATTATATCTCCGAAAGTATTGTTTCCTCAGAGTTCGGAGTTATATCAATGGATTCCTATGAAATTAAATTTAAAAAGTGTCGTTTTAAAAAAATGCTTCAAAAATTATCTTATAAACTAGTTCAAACAGACAAATTATATCTCCGAAAGTATTGGTTTCTCAGAGTTGAGAATTATATCAATGTATTCTTATGATAGAACTGCATCATACAGGAAATTCAATTCAAATAATAGTTTATTTTACAAGATTAAATGAGCAATCTGAGAATGAGAACTGCACCATGGCAGAAACCAAATTAAAATAGCTGAAATGAATTTGACTCTCTCTTATAGAACAGGATGAAATGTACGAGTATGAACACAGATCATATAATAAAGCTTAGATAGAATAATTATAGCATTCTGGGAAAACATAGAAGTACGATTCATTATTGAAATTTAGAACTTCATCTTAGCAGAAATTGAATTCAAACATCATAGAAGAATTTAAATTCAACAAGAGTGCCAAAATTATCAATCCAAAACCAATAGACGAATTCTACCCAACAACGAACTCATCCGAGATATTCATTCCTCAATTCCAGTTTTGTTTTTAGTGGAGATATTCTGAACTCAATATTATTAACTTACCATTACCATTCCCATCATCATATGGATTGACCATCGGCATGAAAATATCAACCAACAAAAAGTATGATAATATTATAAATCTCATATTGATACCATTACTGGAATGAATGACAATGAGACAACGTCAAAGTTGACGTTATAACAATTCATAGAATAGCCACAGAATAATTCTATCATTGAAATTTTGAAAAATCATATCTCCGAAAGTATTAGTTTGTTAGAGTTAAAAATGATATGAATGGATTCTTATGGTAAAACTCCTTATTGAAAAAAAAATTAATTTGGAATTTGTTCTGTAAAAAAAAAATTTTTTTTTTGTTACTCCGAAACCATCTGTCCGATTTTGCCCAATAACGAACTTAGCCGAGATATTTATCCCCCAAACCTACTCTGAAAATTTCAACTGTCTAGTTCATTCTGTTCGAGAGTTATCGTGCCTACGGCCGGACGGCCGGACCGGCCGGACGGCCGGACGGCCGGACCGGCCGGACAGAATGAATTTCGACCACGGATTCTTGATCAGTGAGTCGAACCAAATCGTTTAAGACCATTTTCATCGAAAAATTCGAAAATTACAGACATTTGGGCAAATTGATAAGCACTCAGTTCCGAGGAACTAGAGCGCCAAAAAAAAGAGCAATCTACAATGCTTCAATGCTTAAATGCTTCAAAAATTGTCATTAAATTTATTTATCGAGATTAAATGAGCAATCTGCGATGATTCAACCTCGTGGAATGGGTTGATGCAACTTTCACACGGTGCATAGTTTTCACAACTCGAAATACCTAAGGAAAGTATTGGTTTCTCAGAGTTGGGAATGATATCGATGAACTGCACCATGAAATAAATTGAATTGAAATAATAGTTTATTTATCACGATTGAATGAGCAATCTGCAATGATTCAATCTAGTGGAATGAGTTGGTGTTACATACTCGGTACATAGTTTGCACAATTCGAAATACCTATGGAAAGTATCATCGAAATGTCTAGAGGAAGGCTGGGGACAATTATAGCAGATTGTCCATTTATTCCTGATATTTGAGTGAGTAGTGGATTGCGAACAAATCATTTTAATAGTTCAAAATAAATTAATAAAATACTATCCTCTTATCATAATTTAAAATGTAATAGTTCATACCACTAACACATTATTTTCTGTATTATGAAAAAATGTTTGACACACAAATGTAGATCTATATTTCAGTATTTTTTTGCTAGCAACATTATGAAAATACAGTATATAGGAACATGTCTCACTACTTAAGGAAGAAAAAGGTAATATTAACCTCAGTGGTCAACGAACAGTAATTTCTTTTGATGATTCCATTATGTTCTTCTTTTCTATTGCCTCCATAAACTACATCAAAACAGTCTTGTATATATTCACAAATTCAAGAATCGAATACTTGCTTTCCAAGGGAAAATATTTTCTAACTACGACGAATTGACAATCTCTAAATCATAATGGATATTTAAAATTTCAATTTATAGATTGATAGCATTAATTATACATCCCAGAACAACCGTAAGTTCTTCAATTTCTAATCAAAGTTCTGAGGTGAAATCTCAATATAATAGGATTCCAACAGTTCCAGTTTGTGACAATAATACAAATCCCATTCGTTCTATCAATCGAAAAGCTTTCTCAACTGTTTCTACCCCGAAATGTCTGCCGCGTACCACCAGACAGCTTGCGGTTGATAGTAGAAGACGGTCTTTTTGAAACGTTAATACCACCATTCAAATAGCACCTTGACTGACAGCCCATAGTGTCAGTTCTTGTCTCCCCTGACATCCCAGCGGCAAGGAAGTATTATCCCCTTCGTGTTCTTCTCCCCAGGTGTTAATTGGTGACAACATTCCGAGTGAAACATGTAAATCGCCGCGGTGCAGGGCTGACAATATGGAGGCTTTGAAAGTTCCTGCTCCTGACGACGACTTTGTCGCTGCAGTTGACGTGAAAAAGAAGGTAATTGGATTTACTGGATTTAACTGTTCCACGATGAAGTTACGTGTTCCTGGGCGGGTACTTTTATTGACGTTGAAATAACTTCGTCGGATGTGGATTTCTTGTAATATGACTGGGGATATGACTTCGACTTTTGGGAGTCAATCTGGTTATTTCAATGTTGCGTTCTTTTTATTAAAATCCCGAAGTATATCCTCGCATTTGGGAAAAAGTTGAACTCGAGTTTTTTCATCAGAAAGTTTATTTAATATGTTCAGGTTATAACTCTTGTTCAGACATTCACAATGAAATCAAAATATTTCAAGAGCTACAACAATTTCCACCTCATGTACTAACATTGTGTTTTCGAAGGTGGGTGTTTGCTTATTATTTCCTCAAAAAATATACCTGTGGATTCGTACAGCGATCAATCGTTTTTAATCCACCTAAAATTTTCCCCACTTTAAAAGATTTTTTTTTGCCCGTATGATAGGAAAAGCCTGTTATAGGTTTGCCCTGAAATGGTCCGCTCTCTCAGGAGTAGGAGACTCTCGAGGAGACTCCAGTAGAAACTCTAGGTTAGTGTGTAACCAATTGTTTCGTTACACACTTCACACATTCTTCGGTGTATTTTTTCGTCCTGCCTTTACAGTATACCTCAACAAAAGAGATGAACTGGAAGCGGTCTTCACAGTTCCTCTGTGCAGCCATTTTGACTACTGCCATCGCTGCAAATATTACTTTCTTGACAATCGTTGGGATACCATAGACCTTAAGGTCGCAGTGCAATGTTACCCCATACAACAATATCGTTGAAGTAAGGTGGCTGCAGATGCAATCAATGAACGTTTTTGGCTGCATAGTATTTCTTGCAGAAAGTAGATTGTAATAAATTTCTGCTGCAGCCATTTGGCTGCTGCCGTCGCCTAAAATGTAAGAAAAGTATCCTATATTTGGCTGCAGCAGCCAAATGCTTTCTAGTGTTACAAAGGAAGTACACCCCCGTGGCACAAAAGGACAAATCGAGATGAACAAATAAAGTAACACACCCACGATAAAGAATGACGAAGCGCAGTGTAGGTATACCGCAGAAAAGATGGCTTGATGATATAAGATAATATGCGGGAAATAGATGGTTTCACATAGCTCAGGATAGAACAACATGGAGGAACATGAAAGAGGCATGAAAGGTAAAAACTTTAGGTCCTACCCTGATCAATGACATAGCAAAGGGTGAAATATCATATGTTATTCCTAAACAGGAGTGAAGTGACTCCACCTTTCAAACACAGATATCGTCCATTCCTAAAATCCTTCAAACTTGACCCGGTATTAACAAACGCGAAACAAAAGTACCCCATCGTATAAAACGGCAACCGTTAAAAATACGCCCATATCAGATAGACCGTATTTCCCAAACTCCCCACATTTCCATCACGACTCGGATTTTATTACACTCCACCCTTAATTGGGACATTACTCAGTGCATTGTTCGAAAATGCCCGAAAAACTACAAAATCGCATATCCCCGCCACCATCACCCATCGATCAGCAAACATACCACCCGAGCCCGACTATCCCGCTCATTTTTCTCGCATGCACGACGTACGTGAAGCAAACGTTGCCGCAACAGCACGTGTCATTGGTTTATTATTGCCGTTAATCGATTGCGGTATGCGGTGTCGCCCCGTTTCCAGTTTCCGCCGTTAATTCTGTCCGGCCGTCCGTTTTTTTAAATTACAAATTCCAAATTCAATTTTTTTTAAGATGCAGTTTAATCATAAGAATCCATTGATATCATTTTTAACTCTAACAAACTAATACTTTCGGATATATTTTTTCTCAAAATTATAATAATACATCGTTAATATTTCTATGTTTTCAAAGAATGCGAATTCTATATATCTGTGGTTTATCTATGTCACTATTCATACATGTCATCTTATATACTACTACTATCTATAAGAGACATGTCAAATTTATTTCGGTTCTAGAAAAGAAAGTATTATTGATTGCAGAATAACCAATTATAGGATATTATATGGATAATCCATATGATGATGGAAAATATACTTTAGTAATACCTAATCTCAGAGTAACAATTATTACAATTATTATTATTATTATTACAAGAATAAAAGTTGAGGTACAAAAACCTGTTAACTCAAAATGAAAAATAATACAATTGGTACGCATGAAACATTGGTGAGAAATCTCAAAAAGAGAAAAAAAGAAAGACAAAAAAAAAAGCATGTGAAAATGGAAAAATGAATCACAATCACTGTAACCGGCACTGAAAAGTTGAAACTGTGGGATGAATATTAGTGACCCCCTCGCTGAGCTGACTTCCATCCGTCGTAACTGGTTTTGAAAGCGTTGACAGAAGGAGCTTGCACTACGTAGTCGGGAAGACCATTCCAATCGCTGAAAACTCTGTCAGCAAGAAAACTAAGACGCTGAGTTGTTCTGAAGTTTTCTCGCCTTAGTTTGTAAGCATGACCCCTAAGATTGTTGCTGTTTAGGGTGAAAATGTCTCTGATGTTGTCCCCCAGAAATCCGCGTATAGCTCGGTATGAAAATATCAAGCCCCCGCGAGCCCTCCTCTCCAGGAATGAAGTCAGTCCCATGGAATCTAGTCGCTGTTGGTATGAAGGTCGAATGGGTCCACAGCCAATACGAGTTGCCCATCTTTGTGTTGTTTCGAGTAGGTCAGCCCCGCCTCTTGTAGTACACCACCAAGCTGGACCACCGTATTCAAGTGTGGGGCGAATGTATGTATTGAATAACGTGCCATATTTTCTGTCGTTGCAACCCTTGAATGACTTGTAGAACATGTATGTGAGTTGTTTGTCTTGGAGGAGATATGCTCAATATGGGTACGCCAGCTGAGGTCTTCCGAGACTATAATGCCAAGGTCGGACAGCTGGGACACGGAAACCAGAGCCTGACCACTGATGTTGTATGGTCGACGAGGGTTGTTCTTGCCGATGTGCAGAGTGGAGCACTGAACAAAATCATTCTGAAGATTTTTTCGTTAAGCGTCTGAAGAAGGAGTCTGATATAGACTCCGAAACGTTACGATATAGTTGTTTCTTCGTTTATGTTGTTTCGTTGTTATTTATTAGGCAACATTGTGCGATTGATTGCTTCTGACAAGTATCTTGTGTTTCTTACGCAGAAGCAAATCACAAAATAATTAATTTTTTATTTTATAGATTTTTATATATAGAGTTTGGGAGAGAAAACCCAGAAAGAAACCATTCAATGATGAATATACCTCCCACAGTATACTTTAAACAGTATTCCTTCAAACTAACACCTGGCACAATAAATTCCTCATCCGAGGAAATCCCTCTTCAGGCCCCACTTCATGGACAGGAGACTCGTGCTGAACAGATCTATGTCCGTACAGTGACGAAGATGAGTATCCAATATTCTATGTAGTGGCACTATTTGTTCTTTTAAACGGTGTATAAAACAGCCGATTATTTCTGAACCTTCCATCTGGCACCCGAAAAGAAATATCCGCAAGAACAATAGGCGAATATAAATAATTATTTAGTATTTTATACAAAAACAAGATTTCGGTCATCCTGCGGCGATCTGAAAGTGCCATGATGCCAAAATCAGCTCTTATAAACGAATAATCATGATCTTTCATTGTAATATTATTCTTGTATGCCAAGAATCGGAGAAATTTTTCTGCACCCTTTCCAGCTTATCCACACTATACTGTGGGTTCCAGATAGTGGAAGCAAAATTCAGTCTACTGTGTACAAAGGAGTAGAATAATGTCATAAATGTTCCATCATTCTGAAAAGGTTTGCATTAACCAACAATAAACCTAGCATTCGGTTGGAATCGCGAACTATATTTTCTAGTAGGGGAGCCCAAGCGGGGGTTTTGGGATTTACTACAGCACGGCAGATTAATATATAGGGGGATACCTTGTACCTGGTTAAGTTTTTCCACGAAACATGAGCCATATATATATGGCCGCCCGTCAAGGATAAAGCATCAGATTAGTAAAAAAAAGTTGATCATCGGAAATTCTCGAGTGCGTCAGATTAAGGTAGGGTGACTTAGTTACATGCTAAAAAGTGTATATTCCATTAATCTGACAATTTGAGAGTGACGTAAAGAAGGGGGAGGGTTACAAAGTTGTAAAAAAAAACGACATCTTGACATTCTCGAGCGTGGTAAATTTTTTTTTATTTTGAAGGGAATAATGCAAGAATTACGAAAAATATATAATCTGACGATTTTCACAAGCCAAAGTAATAAAAATTAATTGATAAAGTTGAATACGTGCAGCTATGCCATGCCTATATTCCCCTCTACGTGTTTCTATTCTCCTCTCACTCTTTCTCTATCTATTGCTCTCTCACTCCGTCCCACTCCGGTTTCTGTTGCCATGACTCCATAACAGCTGGTCACGCAGAATCGTTCGGGGTATGATCTTGTTTACAACGTATTTCCAACGTATTAGGTTATTTTGAAATTTAATAAAAGTTATGTGAATTAAAGTTAATAAATAATTACTATGAGTGATTGAGTGATGTTAATATGAATTGTGTATTTTGTGGTGAATTACTTTACAAAACACAATCAAATTTTCATTAGAAACTTCACAAAAATGTATCATTACTTTAGAATATCGTCGGAGCTAACCGATTCTTCGAAAATCACGAAAAAATTAAAAATTAAATTTTGTATAATTATTATTTGTATAAATATTCTCCTCAAAACAACATAAGCTTTTTCATTTGCACGCTGTTTCCTGAGCTTTTCGATTAATTAAGTTCAATGATTTAAAAAAATAAAAAATAAATAAATTTTATGTAGATTTAGCGAATCCCTCCAGACAATCGTCAGATTAGGAGACAGCACGTCTAGGCCATATTTATGAACCACATATATCTTAATCTGACGCGCTTGAGTATTTCTAAATGGCGATTTTTTTTGCATATTCTAATAATGACCACGAGTTTGCGTTACATCCCAATCGTCAGATTATTATACAAGAGCACCTTTTAAGGTTCACTTAACACCCCCTTAGAAAATCTGACGAGCTTGATAAAAAATTATTTTTTTTCATTTTCAACCCTTACGTATGATCACCCCCATCATGGAAACGATCAGATTAACATCTGTACATTTTTTTAAATTACGTAGGACACAGATGCTATCAATATCTGACGCGCTCGAGTATATCCACGTAACGGTTTTTTTTTACATTTTTGAAAATTGATATCTGCTCACCCCACCGATGAACAGGTATATATTATATAACATTTTTTTCTTCTTATCATCTAAGCTTGACAACCCAATAGCTCTCTATGACTCTCGAGTAAATCCCGAATTAGCTACGTGGGCTCCCCTACTATCATTTGTTGATCAAATAATAGTTCTTTAGCCTTTCATTGCCGATGGTATATTCAAATCGATGGAGTTGTTGGTTTCGAGAGGAAGTAATTTTATGGCATTTCTCTAAGTTCAAAAAGAGGCGCTGTTCCCGAAAATAATTCCAGAGACCTCCTGAACCCAACGACAATCATCCGAATTACTAATCCTTATATAGAGTTTCAAGTCATCCTAATCCATTATAAAGTTACTATGCCTAAAGCAAAAGTTGAGACTATTGACATATATAATAAAAATTAGAGGTACCAAATGTGACCCCTGTGGAACTCCCGATTTACAATAAAAAGCTCCAGCTAACTCTCCATTCACTAGTACACACTGTGACATATTCCTAATATAGGAAGATAGCCAACTCAGCAGGTTCCCACCTATGCCATTCTCCAAGTCCTTTGAAGAACAACGGATCACTGACCTTGTGGAAGGCCTTTTTAAGGTTTGTACAAATCACATCTACCTGTGTTCGACTGTCTAGACCCTCGGAAATGTATTCCGTGAACTTAAATAGGTTAGTTTCGATGTTTCTACCCTTAATGAAGCCGTGCTGTTCCCCCATTATTATGTTCTTCACATGAATCGAAATATACCTGCATATGAGAGATTCAAATAATTTGGGTATGGATGATAATATACAACTACTACAGGGTCCGCCATCTAACGTTTTTTTTTCAACTAGTGCTTATTACGTGAATGGTAACACTTAGCTCATGTCTGATTTGACAGATAATTAGTTTTATCCTTCCGCTGAACGAATATGGTTGTGTATACGCTTGACCAACCCTGGGAAATATTGCGACATTACTTTGAAAATCATGGTAATGTTGCAGAATGTGTGCGAAAATTGCGTACGGATTTTGGAAGAAGAGAAGCACCGTCAGCTCCGTATGTTCGTTATCTTGTGAAAAAAGTGAGAGAAACTGGCATCCTCATCGATAAACCAAAGTGTGAAAAGCCAAAAACAGTGCGTACACCCGAGAATATTGCTGCTGTGGCAGAAAGTGTGCGTGAAGCGCCATCAACATCAATTCACCGTCGTTCTCAAGAATTGAACATTTTAGAGACATCATTGAGACGAATTTTGCATAAAGACCTTGTTATGACGCCATACAAAGTCCAATTGGTTCAGGAGTTGCCCCGTTTTTGAAGATCGCATTATCAGCCGCAGAGCTGATGTCGTTTGGCCACCTTGGAGCTGCGATTTGACACCGTTGGACTATTATTTGTGGGGTGCCGTCAAAGATAAGTGTTACGCCTACAAGCCAGAGGTGATATACAGCTGCACACAATCGATAATGTGCCTAAAAATTGAACCGATCGTTTAGGCCACTGCATGGCCAGCCGAAATAATTTTTTTTCCATTATTATCTGGAAGGATTGTACTTTCAAATAAAAAAATGAGTTCAAGCCCTGTGGATAGGAGCTTTCTGGTGCTCTAGTTCAAACAGACAAATTATATCTCCGAAAGTATTGGTTTCTCAGAGTTGGGAATTAAATCAATGTATTCTTATGAAAGAACTGCATCATAAATGAAATTAAATTCAAATAATTGTTTATTTATCAAGATTAAATGAGCAATCTGAGAATAAGAAGTGCACCATGGACGAAATCAAATTAAAATAGCTGAAATGAATTTGACTCTTTCTTATAGAATAGGATGAAATGTACGAGTATGAACACAGATGATATAATAAAGCTTAGATACAATAATTATAGCATTCTGTGAAAACATAGAAGTACGTACGATTCATTATTGAAATTTAGAAAAACCATATCTCCGTATGTATTAGCTTGTTGGAGTTGAAAATGAAATCGATGGATTTTAATGATGAAACTGCATCTTAAATAAAAATTACAGCCATTTGGTCAAATTGATAAGCACTCAGTTCCGAGGAACTAGAGCGCCAAAAAGTGTAATTCCCTTTCCGGGATTTGAGCCCGCCTTCTCTCGTTCCGAAACCGAAAACCAAATCAAAAAACCGAAACCGAAATCCCGACGGCCTAGACCATCCGGCTATCGGGCTCCTCGTACGATCTTGTCGATCTCCGGTATTAGAATAAAACGTCGGTACTTACCTGGGATATATGTTCTTAATTTTCACTATTCGACATAAAATCGCTACATGGGGGTTTATTTGACGGTTTTTTACCCTTGTCACTCTAAGTCGATTTTGACGTTTCTCGAACCAACTATTAGCAAGGAACTAGACAATGGCATGTCTCAGGAAAATAAGTTGACATTATGACAATTCATACATAGAATAATTATATAGTTCTGTGAAAACGTAAAAATACGATTTATTATTGAAATTTTGAAAAATCATATCTCCGAAAGTATTAGCTTGTTAGAGTTAAAAATGATATCATTGGATTCTTATGATAAAACTGCTTATTGAAAAAAAAAATAATTTCGAATTTGTTTGGTAAAAAAAAAATTTTTTTTTGTTACTCCGAAACCATCTGTCCGATTTTGCCCAATAAGGAACATAGGCGAGATATTTATCTCCCAAACCTACTCTGAAAACTTCAACTGTCTAGCTCATTCCGTTCGAGAGTTATCGTGCCTACGGCCGGCCGGCCAGACGGCCGGCAGGACAGAATGAATTTCGACCACGGATTCTTGATCAGTGAGTCGAACCAAATCGTTTACGACCATTTTCATCGAAAAATTCGAAAATTACAGACATTTGGGCAAATTGATAAGCACTCAGTTCCGAGGAACTAGAGCGCCAAAAAGAAATTTGAAAAAACATTCAGTAGCTTTTCTTTTATTGCATTTTAAAAAAAAAAAAGTTATTTGGCGGACCCGTTATATACACGGTGAAATGTGTCCAAATTTCATGGCCAACCGGGAGACTTTATAGAAGTGAATGTGTGAAGTGAGTATACCACCCGAGCCCGGCGATCCCTCGCTCATTTTTCCAGCATGCACGACGTACGTGAAGCAAACGTTGCCGCAACAGCACGTGTCATTGGTTTATTATTGCCGTTGATCGATTGCGGTATGCGGTGTCGCCCCGTTTCCAGTTTCTGCCGTGCACAATGTCCTACGTGAGCACCATCCGAATCTTCGGCCCGCAATACTAAGACATCGATCATCGCAATAAAAATTTTATTATGCGGCCGTCCATGCCTCTCTAGCAGCTATGTTTATTGCGTCTTGAAGGATCCGCGGATGTTCCTGTATTGAATACTGCTCGGGTTGCGGGAGTGGTTTTTTTTGGTGAAGTTTACACGTACGTGGTATGATGGAAACCGCAGCTGACGTCGCGGGAAATATGCGGCAGTATTCGATAGAGATTGGAAGATGGGCGGTGACACCTTAAGATATCCGGGGAGTCAGTCTGTTTTTTTTCGAATAGAGTGGAATCGATTGGGTAATAATATTATTCTGTTAATTATATTATTCTGGATATACCGAACAAGGAAATTACTAAATATGTGATGAGCTTCATCCCAATGCCTGAAAGAGTTGCTGCTACAGCTGTGATCGACACCAGCAGATATAAACATAATTCAGGTGTATGTACTCCCCTCCCAATATAGCGAAGAAGAGGTTAAAGAACTTTATTTTCAAACTTACAATAATAACGTCATTTTCCGATTGACATCATCGAATAGTTCTATTTCTCCGTCAAGGAGCAGGAGTGTTGCTATGCAACACTTTTCCAGTCGGCGACAGGAAAAGTGTTACTATGCAAAAGATAAATTGATTACCATGAACAAAAAATTCTCTTATTCAAACGTCATTTTTAGTCGTTAAAGTTACATTGAATGTACAATTGGTCAATGTTGCATTTTCAAAATTAAAACCGCCGCGTAATAATTCTGTCTCGAATTCTGTTCAAAAGCTGATGCCTCAATAGAGTAATCTTAGTTGCTGGTTCCAGGGAATTCGTTGATGCTCAATATCCTACCAGCAATCTCATTCTTATTTCGCCGCAAATCCTCGCTGTACGAGTAGCCTTCTGCTATACCACTTGACTTCCAACCTCCGTGTCGTTTCAAAGACTCACGGTGGGTTTCACGAAGCTTTGACAGCTCTTAATTGCCGAATTAGTGCGATTCTATGTCGATTTTCAGCTCATTTTTGATACAACCATCGAATTAAATCCACAATTAAGCTAATAGAAGCTTCGTGAAACCCAATGATAATGTTGGCTCTTCCATCTATATGTACTGTAGCAGAAGTTCGCCTCAATTAATGACCTGCGTATTCTTTTGGATGATTCAAAGTGTCAGCCTTTCCTGTACTATTTATTCCCATCACCAAACGAAGTCGTTTGGTCTTAACGCAGTGTCTCTCCGATAAATATTTAGATTATTCTACCTAATAACTGCGAATGTTCGAACTTTTCTCGTTTTACAATCAGGAAATGGACTATTATAATATTTCCCTTGTCCTCGATAATTGTAGTTTTCATTTTCACCATTTCGTCACATCTGCATCAGACACCAGCTACTCCGAATAATGAAACAATCTGAAGCAACCATGTGATCAAAATACAAAATTAAAATTACTTGAAATATGATGGTTACCTTACCTCCTAAATATGAATCATCCGGTGCTTCGAAGAGAAAACGTTCGAACTCTTCCTTAGAAAAAACTCTTGATTTTTTTTGCAAGATACCATTCACTGGATTTTTTCAAAAATGCGCACAACTTCAGATATTTACCAATATCTATTTCATGTTTGATAGTTAGTTGCGAATCTATCATTGAACATCGGGCCCACAAAGTAGAAGATTTCCATTCTTTTACTCCAGGCATTCAGTTGAAATATGCTAGAAGCACATTCTCTTGGTAAACTGTCACATTCTTGGAATTGCACCAATTCCCGAAGTGATCATAAGATATTTTGCAGTAGACTTCGATGGTCCAAGGAAAGAGACTGCTTCATCCGCCAGAACCTCAATTTCTGAAGACATTTTCACTTTCAACCACTTCTCACCAGCTTGCAAGTGATAACTAAGAATCCATTGATATAATTTTAAACACTAGAAAGCTAATACTTACGGAGATATGATTTTTCAAAATTTCACTAATACATCGTACTTCTATGTTTTCGCAGAATGCGAATTCTATCTGTCTATGATCTATCTATGTCAACTGTTCATACATAAAACTGTTCTAAAAAAAAAGTAAGATTGAATACAAAATGAACAATTACCTATAGGATATTATAATTACCCCTATCCTATATGCCCTCGGATAATTCATATGATGATGGAAATATGTAATTAGGTAAGTATATCAAATTGGATTCAGAATATTTTCAGTGGATACAAAACTGGAATTTTATCTATGTTTCCATTGATATAATATAATTTTCAGAGTAGATTATAAGTAGGTACAATTATAAGAATCCATTGATATAATTCCCAACTCTGAGAAACCTATAATTTCGGAGATGAATTTTCAAAGTTTGAAGAAGAGTGCCAAAGCTCCTGTCCACAGGGATTTCCCACTTTTTGACGCTCTTGTTCCTCGGAACAGAGTGCATATCAATTTGCCCAAATGTCTGTAATTTTCGAAATTTTGGCTGAAAATGGTTTTAAACGATTTGGTGCGACTCACTGATCAATAATCCGTGGTCGAAATCAATTCTGTGCGGTCGTCCGTTAACACAATAACTCTCGAAAGAAAAGAGTTAGAGGATTGAAATTTGCAGAGTAGCTTTGCAGTTTAAATATCTCTGAAGAGTTTGTTAACGGTCGAAATACACCAAGCGGTTTCGGAGTTACGGCCCTTTTTAGTAAAAACATTTTTTATGAATATTTCCGAAACCGATAACTCGATCTATCTGAAATTTAGCATCAAATTGTAAAATAATGACTTCCTTATACATGCGAAGTTTTGTTTTGATTGGATTGCAATAAAGTATAAAAAAAATTTTTTAATTTCAAATTTCGTTTCTACCATAACTCTCGAACAGAATGAGCTAGGCAGTTGCAATTTTCAGAGTAGGTTTGAGAGATAATTATCTCAGTTAAGTTCGTTACTGGGCAAAATTGGCCTGATGGTTTCGGAGAAACGAAAAAACAAATTTTTTTTACAACACAAATTTCAAATTCAACTCTTCTTAAGATGCAGTTTCACCATAAAAATCCATTGATATCATTTTCAACTCAAACAAGCTTATAATTTCGGAGATATGATTTTTCGAAATTTCAATAATGAATCGTACTTCTGTACTTCTCATGTTTTCATAGAATGCTGTACTTAATTATTGTATCTATGAATTATTATATGATCTGTGTTTTTTAATGTCATCTTATTTTCCTATGAGAGATAAATGTCAAGATTATTTCTGGTACCTACACCTCTTGCTCTAGTTTTTTATATGATAATTTTTGAAGCATTTTTTTTTAACGACACTTTTTTTGAATTTAATTTCTTTCATGATGCATTTCTATCATAGGAATCCATTGATATAATTCCCGACTCTGAGAAACCAATACTTTCAGATATAATTGGTCTGTTTGAACAAGAGCGCCAAAAAGCTCCTGTCCACAGGGCTTGAATCAATTTTTTATCCTGTAAATGCCCTAGGCATCTTTAACGACCCTTACTCAAAATCATAAACTACAAATCGAAGATTTTTCTCTAACATTTTAAAGGTCATATTTAATCATTTAAACACAAAACATCCACTTCCATCATTTTAGAACGAGTTCATAGTTCTGGACATTAATGAATCAAATACTTTGATGACATCACCGAATTAGTCATCCAAACGATAGCCGTCGTGGTGCAACAATAATGGTTTTCATCAACTATTCTATTCAAAAATCTCATTGATTGTTTCCATACATGCTATCGAATATCCTACGATATCACATCTGAGAATTGTCACATAACGTATGGGCACAACATCAGATGAGGGCTTTTCCATAGCATATGGACCAGTTAAAATTTCTATTGCGAAATTTGATTCATATCTTATTGTAATAAAATACCTACGTAAACCTGAATCTGTCCCCATATCCGGTCCATTCAGTCGGACAATGAGGCACTTAGTGGCAGGCTTCTGAAGAATGGACCCTTTGATATATTAATCCGACAACTCAAAGGATTCCTGATTGACAGGGTGTACCTCCATCGAATGACAGCAAACTAACAATTTTATTACAATGTCTACTGGGTTAATCTACCAATAGAGATATGCTCTACCTAATTTGACACACGTGTACTACGAGTAGGTATATTCAACATCCAACGGTTTTGTATGCTGGTCCTGATGTGTAATTACAGGATCTCCCGGGAGGAAAACGACAAACGGACACTATAAACTGAGGTCAACTAGGTGAATTCATATCCAGGAATTTTAATCATCTGCGATCTTCGGTTTTGGATGCACATGGGGATTTTCGGATATTGAGTGATATTTCAATGTTTAATAAATCCAATCAATAGACAGGTATTAAAGTTTGCAGTTTTATCACCGTTTGCGATTACTTTCATTTAACTTTCCTGAAATTAAAAAAATCAGGACAGGAGTACAAAAATTTAAAAATAATTTTGTTATTGTCTTCGAAAAATAACACATTAAAGATTTTATAGTGGATGCTACTGATAATACAGTGTAAAAAAGCCAAACGGAATAAATTCATTATCTTGGTTAATGTATATATTTATGGAAAAGCTCGAAATACGTCAAATTTATACTTTAAATTAATAATAATAATAATAATATGGTCTATTCTTACATATACATACACATACATATTTGAAAAATCACAGAGACATACAATGTCTGTACATGATGATTATACTCAAAACAATTTCTTCAACACCAAATATAACCCCTGATCTAACCTAAATAACAATAATCATTTTCATATAGGTAATTACAAAACTCAACCGCTTATCTTATTAGCGAGAAAAACGCTCTCACTCTATCTCGTGTATTTTCAACAAATGCTCCTGACCCAACACAAAAAAGGAAAATATCAAACAGAACAAAACAAATTGATATAAACGGTAGCAAACATCATAATCATAATAGGTAGAAAACGTCACAATTGGTAGTAAAACTCATAATCGGTATAAAATGTCAATCAGTTGTAATCGGTATGATATCAAAATAGGTATAAATGTCATAACAGAATAAACGGGCTAGAATCAACACAAGAATAACACAGCCAATCTCTGCGACCACACTCAATTTCAAAATAAATTGTCATTCTTCATCGTAAAATGCGAACTCTACCTTCAACCCCCTTCGAAAGACATCCACCAATTTTTCAAAAAGGAAGTATGTGCTTGTGATACATCGTTTCAAAGGTCACGCCATTCTCTATTCAGAAATGTTATCACTTTCTAGTTTATTGTAAACTCAAAATAGAAATAAATAATAAACATTATAATTTTCTCGAATATTCCCAAATCTTATTACATTAATACTAAACTTATTTGCCTTCAAGATGTGATAAAAAGGAAACGCCTTTGCAAATTGTTTTGTTCTGATAAGTTGTAGTTTAAGAATTGTCTAATTTGTGTTTGAAGTTGATTAACTTAAATTTGGAATAATGGCTCGATTAACGGCAATGCAACTCTTTTACAAATTATTGGTTACGGAGATAACTACCAAACATAACAAGAAATTAGTCACTTGTTTCATGAGAAATCTCCGAATTTGACGCCTATAACCCAACCCAAGGGACAATAAGTAAAATAGAGATGCAGTTTCACGAATATGTGCGTGTAAGGTAGATTAAAAAAATGGGTTCAAGCCCTGTGGACAGGAGCTTTCTGGTGCTCTAGTTCAAACAGACAAATTATATCTCCGAAAGTATTGGTTTCTCAGAGTTGGGAATTATATCAATGTATTCTTATGAAAGAACTGCACCATAAAGGAAATTAAATTCAAATAATAGTTTATTTGTCAAGATTAAATGAGCAATCTGAGAATGAGAACTGCACCATGGAAGAAATCAAATTAAAATATAATTTGATTTCTTCCACGGTTCAGTTCTCATTCTCAGATTGCTCATTTAGTGTTGATAAATAAACTATTATTTGAATTGAATTTCATTTATGTTGCATTTCTATCATAAGAATTGTTTCTGGACATAGAGGGTGCATTCAATAATACTGCATTTGGAGCTATGCATAATGCACTAACCAAACATGGGGTTCCTTTTGCAGTCTGTCGATGGGCAGGATCCCTTTTAAGGGACCGCAGCATAGTGGCTCGTCTAGGCAGCTCAACCATTAGGGGAACACCAGGCAGGGGATGCCCACAGGGTGGTGTTCTATCACCTCTTCTGTGGAATCTGGTCCTGGATGGGCTCCTGGTTGAGCTGGCGGGGCTGGCCTAAAGGTTGTAGCCTATGCAGATGATCTCGTAATACTAATCAGAGGAAAACATCCAAATGTCGTCGCTGATCTTATGCAGGATGCTCTGTGTAGGATTGAGCGATGGTGTTTGAATAACGATCTTACGGTTAATCCTGAAAAAACAGAGATGGTTCTCTTCGACAGGAAGAGGGGGCCCTGTAACATAAGACTACCAAGTCTATTTGGAGTAGGGCTCAATCTAACAGAGCAAGTTCGATATCTGGGTGTGATACTGGACCACAAACTACTGTGGAACAATCACATTGAGAAACAAACAAAAAAGGCCGAGATGATCTTTTGGTCTACTCGGAGAGTAGTGGGAAATGGATGGGGCTTTAAACCACACATTATTCACTGGTTGTATACTGTGGTGGTGAGGCCTATCCTAACCTACGCATCATTGGTGTGGTGGACTTCTTTGAAGAAGTCATATATCCGCAACAAATTGACAAGAACTCAGAGAAAAGCTTGTTTAAGCATCACAGGTGCTCTGAGATCTACTCCAACAACAGCTATGGAGTGCCTGCTGGGGCTACCTCCCCTGCATCTTGTAGTTGAGGAGGGGGCTATGAAGACAGCTTTAAGAATCTGGGAACAGGGACAGTGGCGTGACAGCGGAATGTTCAGGGGACACGCGTGGGCACTCAAGAAGGTGGAGGATGATGATGCATCTCTCCTCCGGAGGAGTGACCGTGCGGGCTCCTTATTCTGCTTTAACGAACCCTATAGGGTGATTGTTCCTGATAGAGACCAATGGGATACAAGGAGTGATCTCCTTAAACCAGAGGGGCCCACATGGTTCACAGATTGCTCTGTAACGACTACAGGGACAGGTGCAGGCATTGTGGGACCTCGAGTGAGCATGTCCATCCCTCTCGGGAAGAACTGCTCGATAATACAGGCAGAACTATACGCTGTTCTTGTCTGCGCGCTGGAAAACATCCGACTAGGATACTCTGGCAAGTACATATATATATGTTGTGACAGTCAAGGAACGTTAAAATCCCTATCTGATGTGAAGATAAACTCCTACTTAGTAGGCGAATGCAGGAAGGCTCTGCGAAGGCTGGGCGCTGGTAACGTTGTAAAACTCATCTGGTGTCCGGCTCACTCGGAGATTTCAGGTAATGTTAAGGCAGATAAGCTGGCGAAGCAGGGGGCTCGGATACCATATATAGGTCCTGAGCCTTCACTTCCAGTATGTCGTACCTATGTTAAAACATTCTTCAAGAATCGTTTGGACAAGAATTTCTCCAGTCTATGGAACATGGGAGTAGGACTCAGGCAGTCAAGGCTTCTCATTAAGAAACCATCGTCAAAGTCTGAAGTAAAGAAACTTCTTTCACTCGAAAGAAGAGAACTGAGCCTGGTGACTGGATTACTAACTGGTCACCAGTTCAACAAACATCTGAATAGGATGGGATTGGCCGATAGCGCTCTGTGTCGCTGGTGCAAGAGCATGGAAGAAACAGCTGAACATATTCTGTTCGACTGTAACAACCTTAAAGAATTGAGGGTCATACACCTAGGCAACCCAACACCCACGATTCCTATGGTGAGAGGGACTTCTCCTTTTAAGCTCGCGGCATTCCTGTCAGCGTGTTTTTTGGAATGAGTCTCACGAGTCTGTCAAGCGGAAGAACAATGGGCCAGAAGGCCTCAGTTCAGCCTGAGACGGCACCGCGGAAGAAGAAGAAGAAGAAGATCATAAGAATACATTGATATAATTCTCAACTCTGAGAAACCAATACTTTCGGAGATATAATTTGTTTGTTTGAACTAGAGCGCCAGAAAGCTCCTGTCCACAGCGCTCGAACCCATTTTTTCTAATTTAACTTTTGCAGTAAACATGAAATTTATAACATTTATGAATAGAGAATGACGAGTCCTTTCAAACGATGTATCACAAGCCCATACTTCCTATTTGAAAAATTGGGGGTTGTACCTGTCTTTTGAAGGAGGTTGGAAGTAGGGTTCACATTTTTACGAAGAAGAATGACAATTTAAAATTTGAATCTCATGTATTTCGGGATTTTCCATAAATATGTAGGTACAGTACAACGAGATCAATCATCCACTATAATGCTCTATAATCAAAGAGAACATAAGGGATAAGAGATCGAAGGGGGTTGAAGGTAGGGTTCGCATTTTGCGAAGAAGAATACCAATATAAAATTTAAATTTGACATCTTTTGGGATTTTCCATAAGTATGAACAGTAAGTAAGATAATTAATTTATTCAATTTGGCTTTTCCACACTGATTAACGCAATGTTTGCCGTTTGTCACGTGCTAATTTTCCATCCGTCTCAGTTACACATGAAGAAAATAGCTTATAACCCTTTCTCTCTTCAATGCTGGAGTCTATGCATCTATGCACGACTTGCTGACGCAAGGGCACATTTACTTATTATTAGATCATTGGGAGGATATATCAACAATAATAGAGCAAACCCTGTAACCATTTTACATAATATATAATCCCTTTATTTATCGACAACGGTTATACATATATTTTGCAACGTAATTCCAAACTATATCCGTTCGAATCGATCGACAATAACAACGAAGTTAAAACTTACCATAGGATAATAATAATCATTAGCTGATTATGACAACAATCTTGTTGCATAACAAATTGAGCAGGAATAACTGGCATCCTGCATTGACATCCATTATTCCTATCTAGAGAATCCAGATAACACAAAAACAGCCATAATTTCAAACCCTAACTGAAATCCGCAATGTATGTAACAATTTTTGGTATCGACATACCCGACGTTATGCAGGATAACGGACTATTGTATTTAGTCGCCCAGTGGGTAAATTCGTTGCTGTAATTTCATTATTTGCCACTCGCCAACAGTCCATGTCGTTATGTTCATTTCAATTTCGGTCGAGTTCGGGTCCGCTGATTATTTTGCTGACCGGCTCGTTGGACCGAAAGGAGGTATTGTCGGAAAATCCTGCATTTGAGTTCTTAGTCGGAATTCGTCAGACTCTATTCTGATGATGAACTTTGAGAGTAGAGCACCAGAATAGTATATTCTGAAACAAGTTGCAGAATTGGCTCCTATTCAAACACGAATGCGAAATTCGAAAACGAGCGACGAAGGAGCAAGTTTTCGAACGCATGAGTGTTGGAATTGCCTTCTGCAACGTGTATTAGACGATATTTTCTCTATTTCAGGCAAGTTTTATAAAATACTGTTGATATTCAATGAAAAATTCGGATTATACATCCTAGTGACTTTTGTGTTGTATCTTGGCAGTTGGTGTTACTGTTACGAAAGTTGACAGATTACGGAATTCGAATTTGAATCGTACGTAGCGCATGGAGCCCAGATTTGAAACAGTTTCCTAAAAGCAAGAATGAATCAAATTTAACAAGAAGGAAATCTCTAGTACCATATTTTTTAATGAAAATGAAACTTTTCCTCTGATTAATTCTTTCACTATATCCATATTATATTATATTGACAATTGACTTGTGTTGAAATTTGATAGGATCGAATGTCAGTGCTGATTACCACAGAACGAAAAATATAACTAGAAACAACGCGGGAATGAGTTCATTCCAGCTTTCCAGCACTGTTTTTACTGCTGGAATGGACTCATAACGATACAGAAATAGAGAAAAGTCTTACTATCCAAAACGTTAAATTATAAATTTACCGGGTTTCCCACTGTAATTTGACCCCCCCATTAACTTTGTTAAGAATGGAGATAAAAAAAATGTTTTGCACAAAAGTTGTACGAAATCAACTAATTTTTTTCAGGATGTCTTCACGAATTAGAATATATATAGGGTGAACAAGATATTGAGTGCGACTTCATTTTTTTTCATGAAACACTCTATATATTTCTTTATATTTGGATAATTCTTCCTCACTTGATTTCGAATATATAAACATATGTTGGTTTATCTCTCTAATTTTGAGAACTACATAGTCTTAAATTCTGGGAACCACCTGGCAAGCTCAGTGGTCAGTTGTCAAGTGGGAGGCTGTGATTAATCAGCTAACTGCATTGGTAAGGATATCACACCCCCCATTGATAACAATATTCTCACTTCATGTGAAGAACGATAAAAACAAAGCATTACCAATGGAGTTAGTTGATTTATCACTGCCTACCACATGACAACTGACTACTGAGTTTACAGGTTGTTCACAGAATTTAGAACTCTGTTGTTCTCAATTAATATTGAAACTTTGAAACATCATATCTCCGAAAGTATTAGCTTTTTAGAGTTGAAAATGAGAAGAATGGATTCTTATGATGAAACTGCATCTTCAAAACATTTGAATTCAAAAGTTGTGTTGTAAAGAAAATTTTTTTCTCGTTGCTCCGAAACTGTCGAACCGATTTCGCCCTATAACGAACTTAACCGAGATATATATGCCTCAAACCTACTCTGAAAATTTCAACTGTCTAGCTCATTACGTTCGAGAGGTATCATGTTAACAACCGGCCGGGCGGCCGGATGGTTTAAGACCATTTTCAGCCAAAAATTCGAAAATTACAGACATTTGGGCAAATTGATAAGCACTCTGTTCCGAGGAACAAGAGCGCCAATTACAATGAATAATTTCGTGAGGCTATTTTTATTACGCTCGCATACAAAAATATTCGTAGATGTACATAATTTTTTTAAATTTTAAACACGGAGAATTTCATCTTTCAATTTACTCGATGGCCAAGAATTCGAACATAATCATACTGTTTTTGCCTTGATCATACCAGCTGTGGAAAATAATCTTTCAACAGGTACGGATGTAGCCATTAATAAATCATCGGCTATCTTGGAAAGTGTGGGAACTTTTTTATGCACTTTCCAGCACTCTGAAACACAGTTTTGATTCCTATTTGCTCTTTCTAAAAACATATGTTTTTCAAACTCAGCGTTCCAATGTTTCGAAGGTTTTGTTGATGTTTTAGAGATTTTATCGATGTCTATAAATTTTTTAAGGAATTGGACGAATTGATACCGTTTTCAATGAATACCATCCCAGTGGGTAGATCATTGAGGGTGTTCTTGGCGTATTCCTCATAACACTTTTCAAAACATTCAATAACATCATTTTTCATTTCTTTATCAGTTTTATTATATGTTCTTCCACAGATATATGCAATAATTGTTCACATCTTCACTACAAGAAGCACAAGATAATAAATTTCTTCAGATGTTCAAATAAAGAAGAAATTTCAAGAGCATTGGGATTTAGGAGCAATAAAAGATGTCCGTTAAGTATTGAATTCATAATGGCATCCGTTTTTATGGTTGTGAATTCTATTTGTTCTTGAAAAATAATCTCAATTATCGCAAGGTCTTCAAAAAATCGTGTATTTCTAGTACGATCGATGTATAATATAGACAATATTATTGTGGAAACTCTTCATATGCAGTTGTTTTCTGTGGGTGTTGAAAATGATCGAGTCGTATATAAGAAGAGTTTACTGTAGGTATGTATCTGTAGTAAATAAGATGATCTTCCAGGTAGAAATTTTCGAGGCAAAGAAACTCTATCAATAGTATACACGTTTATTAATCAGTAGTTTATAGACACATTATACTCAACCGAGATTAAAAAATCGAACTTGAAAAATACATATTCAAACATAAAATATAAACATCTGCAAGGATAGATATTTATGATAAGGGATACGTTACTATAAGAAGTTAAAAGAACAGTTAACTAGTTGAAATAAAAATGTGAAAAAAATCATTTTAATTTACAATAAAATATTTCACAGATAGTTGTAAAAGTTGATATTTTGTAAAATATATTGATCTCTTTGTGGACCTTTTCTAAGTTTTCAATCATAAAAAAAAATTCAACGAGACTCTCAGTATCGCCTATAATATTTTTCAAAACGTCTCGTCTCGCTTTTCCGAGACGAGAAAAATCTCGCTCTCCTGCGAAACCCTACGATAGCGTCACTACTCCGTCGAAACCTTGTAGAATGAATGTTAAATTGCAGTATTCATATGAAATAATATTCATTCATACCATGACTCCTAGAGGAAATTCAATCGACCACTTTGAAACTTTTATCCTTAGCCAATCACACATAACCCATATTGTGTACTTTTCCACCGAAATTCCCGGAATTATCGTTCTACTATTCCATTCATTTCAGCGAACTCACGTTCGCAGCGTGAAAATAAAAAAAACTCTTCTCTTTAACAAATTCAAAGCTCGCCCTCTGCCGCGAAAAATATCAGGAATTTCCCGGTTCAATTCAATTTCAACCTCAGCTTATTTTGTTTTGAAAATCCATTTTCCTCTTCCAATCATATTCGCCTTTTGCGGTCCCAAATGAAACGCCCGGGAATAATAAAATTTCAACGATAAGAACGTGCGACATTTCGTCGAACGACAAAGAGCGCTAAGAAGTCGAAAGGGCGCTTTGTTCGGCAGGAATTGGATCTACGATGGCGCTCCGCTGGATGCAAGTGATGCGTCACGTGATCAACGTAATACAGATGGGTGAAAGATGGAAAAATCATCGGGCGAAACGATCGAAATGCAATTTGGTGAAATTGAAGTTTGACAGACTAAACGGGAGGGTATATTGACTCCGTTGAATTTTTATTATACAAAGTTGTGGATGAGTAACATACCAAGAGGGTTAGAAGCCCCTAGCTCGTGTCATAATCATATTATGTTATGCGTAACACGTGGAACTCTGGAAACCCTAATTCTTAGGAAATTTTATTTGTCGCCAATTTTCCACATATTGAATTTATATAAACAATCAACTGAATAACCATTAAAGGATACTTTGCGAGGTACATTCATATTGAGTGGTTTCATTCTGGGTTTTCTCTCCCAAACTCTGAAAAATATCTATCCGATCCAATTCAAAATTGGTCATTAGTTGTAGAATGGCAACTCAAAAATTTTGGCAAAATTTCGTGAGGATCATGTTACTTGTTTTTTAAAAAATCATTGAAAATCATTGAAACAATTCTATATATCAGAAACCATTCATCTGACATGGCTGAAATTTTGCGAGAGCCTTCAGAATCTAACTTTAATGACAAGTTCCAAGTTTGATCGTCAACGGATCTATATTGTTGGAGATCCGAGCAGCCTTGTGTGAGTTCAGTAGCTGGACCGTTGCCTCGATAACTCTCGAACAAAAGAAGATGGAGACATATTCGGTCTAACGGTTTCGGAGTTATAGCGACCTGGAATATTATTTTCTCGATAACTCAAAAAATATGGACTTGATCGAATTGAAACTCTGTTAATAGTTGTAGAATATCGACATAAGGACTTGTGTAAAATGTTGTGAAAACCATACCCCTAGAAAATTTCAAAAAAATTACGAAATAAAAATTGTTTCAAGCTCTGACGTGAAGTCAGGAGCCACCAAGCGAAAATTATCAGAATTACTATTTGTTCATAGCTATTCTGCAATTCACACACCCTCACAAAATAATGCCTGAACCTTCAAGCCGATTTTTTTCAACCAAGTACCTAATTTCAGTTCGATCGGATCTTTATTTTTGAGAATATTTCGAAAATAATATTCAGCTTAGATTTTTATGCAGAATCTAGCAGACAATTCCTGAAATATAAAATTTTTCAAAAAAAATTTTTATTCATGTAGGAATAAATGATTTTTTTGAGATCACGATCCTTACGAAAATTTGCCAGTAATTTGCGTGTAGGCATTCTACAACTACACACCAAGTTTAATTTCAATCGGATCAGTAATTTTGAAGTTATTGAGGAAATAACAATAAAATTTCAGATGTTCAACTCCGGAACTGTATCAAGCTTATGTTACTTTGGGCGGTAAATCAGGTTACTTCTCTCTGAATAAATGAAACACTTCATTTTGTGTTCTTATCCTATCTCCGTAGCCTATCAGCTTTAAAATTTCAATGTTGTGGATTTCCACAAAGCTTCTTTCTCACAAAACGACAAACTTATACTCGCTAATCTTCGCTCGATACGATGCTTCTCTACTCACTTATTTTTATTTTACTTTGTATGACGGGAATTTTAAACTGACTGAATTATTTTATTCAGTTGAATGGTATTCAATTAGTTGTTTGTGTTTGTTTAATATCTTTTTAACGACAACAATGAGAATTTGACATTTGGTACGCATGTGCGACTCGATATAACTTTCTAGAATTATCATAAAAAATTAGGAATTCCTTTTTAAAAAATTGGTTCAAGCCCTGTGAACAAGAGCTTTTTGGCACTCTTGTTGGAACAGACAAATTATATCTCCGAAAGTATTGGTTTCTCAGAGTTGGGAATTCTATGAATGGATTCCTATGATAGAAATGCATCATGAAAGAAATTGAATTTAAAAAAAGTGTCGTTTAAAAAAAATGCTTCAAATATTATCTTATAATATCTTCGAAAGTATTGGTTTCTCAGAGTTGGAAATTATATCAATGTATTCTCATGATAGAACTGCATAATAAAGGAAATTCAATTCAAATAATAGTTTATTTATCAAGATTAAATGAGCAATCTGAGAATGAGAACTGCACCATGAAAGAAATCAAATTAAAATAGCTGAAATGAATTTGACTTTCTCTTATAGAACAGGATGACATATACGAGTATGATCATATAATAAAGCTTAGATAGAATAATTATAGCATTCTGTGAAAACATAGAAGTACGATTCATTATTGAAATTTCGAAAAATCATATCTCCGAAAGTATTAGCTTGTTGGAGTTGAAAATAATATCAATGGATTTTTATGGTGAAACTGCATCTTAAATAAAAATTGAATTTGAAATTTGTTACTTGAAAAAAAATGTTGTTTTCGTTACTCCGAAACCATCTGGCTTATTTTAACCGAGATATTCATCTCCCTAACCTACTCTGATAATTTCAACTGTTCAAATTTTGTTGACACTTCGCGGTAACCTGGTCATTACAAAACTTCACATGCGTATAAAGGTCATTCTACAATTTGATGCTAAATTTCAGATAGATCGACTGATCGGTTTCGGAAATATTCATAAAAAATGATTTTACTAAAATTGGCAATAACTCCGAAACCACTTGATGGATTTCGCCCATCAACCAACTCGTACGAGATATTTACGCTCCAAACTCACCTTGCAAATTTCAATCCTCTAACTCCTTTCGTTCGACAGTTATCGTGCCTACGGCTGGCCGGACCGGGTGGACAGAATCGATTTCGACCGCGGATTCTTGATCAGTGAGTCGAACCAAATCGTTTGCGACCATTTTCAGCCGAAAATTCGAAAATTACAGACATTTGGGCAACTTGATAAGCACTCTGTTCCGAGGAACTAGAACGCCAAAAATGATCAATGACGTCATATCTCAAATGAGGGACACGCTGTATAACATTTTCCTATATCAATAAGAGCGGAATTTAAAATACTAATGGAACTGTCCGAGTATATCGTCGGTTGAATGCAGAACTATTCCAAGTCCATTTTTCCCGAAAATCGGTTTATAGCTTAAAATGGTACTTGATGCGGCTCTCTATCTCATGCAGAAGTATTTCAGGTCCAAATGATATCCTTACCCCACTTTCTCAATTTTGTTTAAACTCACGTGATAGTTCAATCGCGCTTCAGTTGAGTGCAGAACTATGATGAGTGCGGATGTATGATACTTTCTAGCGATTAAGTGGACATAGCATAGTTCTGATCCATATCATAAGGACATAGCTCTGGAGATAGTGGACATAGTATACTTCAGCGTATTACTGAAACAACGGTATGGCTTGCAGTAGGGCTCAGAAAATTCTAAACCTCTTGCCAGCAGAGGATACTATCCTTCATGGTTTGTAATTCAAGAAAATTTCAAAATACGTACGAATAATACAATTTTTGCAGATGCAGCGAAACAGAATTCAGATGATTCCGGTTCAAAATCAAGTTACGGATTTTGTAGGTGAGCAGTCATGATAAAATAGGGAGTTGTTCCCAAAAAAATTTAGTTTCAGTGTTTGTAATTTAAAACAATATATCAATCAATAAGTAAATATTAATGGCTATTACTTTTGCTTCCAGTTCCCGTTAGTCAAGATCCAGTGGATTCCGATAAAATGGAACATCTGATGAAAATATCTTCAGATTTACAAATTCCTGACCATTTATTGCCATATGAAACTCTTAATTTCAGTACAGCCTCATATTATCGAACCAAATTGGACATTCTTGAAATAAATGAATTCATCCCTCCCAAGTCCCAGTCACCCTTAACCATCCTGAAAAATGTGAATTATTATGGAGATAACATAGTATCTCCGGAAGCAGGTCCATATACAACTGATCATGATAGTAGTGATCCAGATTTCATACCTGTCCATGAAAAAATGGAAAGACAAGAAAATAATGAGGAAGGTGAAAACCAGACCCATAGGAAGTTGACAAAAATGAAGAGAAGATGTGTGGAGACATGGAGAAGATCTAAAATTAAAGAGTCTAGGAATACTGGAAAAGAATATATCAACTGGAAAGGAAACCTACAGTCCGAAAGAAAACTGAAACCACCCTGTCAAAACTGCCGAAAAAAGTGTGCAGAAAAATTCTCAGAGGAATATCGGAGAAATATTTTCAAAAATTTCTGGGAACTAGGAGACATTAATCGTCAACGTGATTTTATTTCCAAATTCGTATCCACTGAAGAAAAACAAAGACATCGCCAACGAAAGAAAACAATAACAAATGATGATGAGAATATAGGCCAAGGTAAAAAAACTATACTTTCAACTATTATTTGCCATCACAAGGAAAAAGTAGTTCTGTATGCAAAACGTTCTTCCTGAATACTTTGAGTATCAGTGGCCAAATCGTACGTACTCTGGTATCAAATTGACTATGTCAGGAGTAGTATTAGCCGACAGAAGAGGAAGAGCTTGCAAAAATTCGGCCCTGGACGAGTCAGTCAAACACTCAGTTCGCCATCACATTAATGCCTTCGAAACAGTAGAGAGTCACTATTGCAGAAAAAGCACTCAAAAGAAATATTTGCCTGCCACACTCAATGTGGCAAAAATGTATAGTCTCTACTTGGAATACTGCCAAGAGAAAAATATGGAACATTTTGCTACTGAAAGTATATATCGCCAAATATTCAACAAAGAGTTTAATCTTTCGTTCTTTGTTCCAAAAAAGATTTATGCGACTATTGTCATAATTTTGAAAATGCAAAAGATAAAGCTGAGTTGGAAGAAGGGTACCATCAACATCAAAGAATTGTCACGTAAATTGAAAAATGATGCCAAAGATTTTGCCAAAAACGAACCCCATTTTTGTTCAGCTGTCTTTGATTTGCAGCAGGTACTCCCTGTTCCAAAATCTAATGTGGGTTTGACATATTATAAACTGAAATTATCGACTTATAATTTCACAGTTTATAATTTATCTACAAAGGAATGTGACTGTTTCATGTGGTACGAGTGCATTGCCCGAAGAGGTTCTTCAGAAATAGGTAGCTGCCTATTAAAATTTATAAAAGCTGGCATTGAAAATTCTATCTCCGAGTTTTAATTTTTCTCTGACAATTGCTCGGGTCAGAACCGAAACAAATTCCTGTTTGCATTTTATAGTTATGCATCTATGATATTCAATATCAAAATACGACATACCTATTTCGAACCAGGACACACACAAAGTGAAGGAGATAGTGTTCACAGTGTGATTGAAAAAGCAGCACGAAATATTCCTATTTATACGCCAGAGCAGTGGTACTCTGTAGTACGAACTGCTAAAAAGAAACGTCCTTTGTATACAATTCAAGAAATATCTCAAGAAGATGTATTTGATTTGAAAAATCTTCAATCCAAAATTGCCATTAACTTCGACAAAGACGAAGATAATAACAAAGTGCTTATTAGCAAATTCAAAATTATCGAGTTCAATCCAGAATTTCCTTTCTCATTGTTTTTCAAGACAGGATATGAGGATGACCAGTTCAGAAAGCTAAATTTAGTTCAACGTGGAAGAAAATATTTATCCATCGGCAGTATAAACGATATTGATCTCGTGCGTCTCTATTCAAGAAAGTTACCGTTAACAAAAAAAAAGTATGACCATTTGCAATTTCTCTGTGCCAAAGGTGTTGTTATAACTCAAGCTTATCACGATTTTTTCAAAGACTTACCATTTACTACTCAACAAATGGATGAAGAAGACAATGAGTAGAGTTCTTTGAAACATCCTAGTCATATATTTAGATGATACTCGTCACTAATAATCTCACCATAATTTTTTCGTTATTTTTATTGTTTTTCATATTTTATGAAGAGTTCAATTTAATTTCCTACAAATTTCAAATGAAATTTCTTTTGTTGGATCTCACAAGTTGTTCATTTGATTTTTTCAAGACTGTTTCGTTATAAGACTGTGAAATAATTTTAAATGTATAAGATTTAGTTAATAAATTATATTTGAATCCTTCATTTCCACTTTACCATGACTAATACGTAAAAAATATTATATTCAACCAAGACTATCCATTTTCATCTTGTCCGTTTGATGAAGAAGAAAACTATTCTTATAAATATTTATAATAACTATAGCATTTTAAGTGTATTATTGTGGACATAGAATAGTTCCAATATGAAGAACTAACGTATGTCCATACAAAACTATATTATGTCCCAATTTTTCAAAAATTACATTTTGAACGGATTTTGAAACTCACAAAACAATCAGGATGTTGGAGTTGAAGGTCTAAATGAAAGAATTTTTAAAGATTTTCAATCAGTCCTTGACTTATTCAAAATAATGTGTCTCCTGAAAAGTATGAATTTTGGACTTAGTATAGTTCTGCATTCAACCGACGATATGTACAACCTAAAAAAAACGTGTTCCGAGTCTTCATGAAAACAACATCTAATATACCGACGTATTATTCGGAATATAAATCGACATCTGAAATTGCAATCCCCAACTTTTTCTCCCCTGTTCATTCAAAATTGGCTGAATTTAAAATGCTACAAGATGTTACTCCCCTGCCTCGAAATGGTTAGATTGCAGGCACCCCGTGTTTTGAACCCACACTGAACTTCTTGAATTCGTGCAATCATAACGGTGTAACGTGAGGCGCGGATAAACTCCCTGTCATGTAACGTCAAAGCTGTATCTCAACCACAGGAGAAAGTTTTTTCGTGAATTTCAATTCTGAGGGACGTTGAATGGGGGATTTCATCCTGGAAATATAAGAGTCCCAGCTTCTACAGGAATTGTTTCGGGAACACCGGACGACGATATAATTCCAGAAATTATTCTTTTTGGCGCTTTTGTTCCTCCAAACAGAGTGCTTGTCAATTTGCTCAAATGTCTGTAATTTCGGAATTTCGTGCTGAAAATGGTCAAAAGATTAGGTTCGACTCACTGATCAAGAATCCGTGGTCAAAATCGATTCTGTCTGGCCGTCCGTTAACACGATAACTCTCAAACAGAACGAGCTGAACAGTTGAAATTTTCACATTAGGTTTGGGAGCTAAATATCTCGGATAAGTTAGTTATTGGGCAGAATCGGCTGAATGGTTTCAGGGTAATAAAAAGAATTATTTTTTTACATTACAAATTTCGAATTCAATTTTTTTTGAGATGCAATTCCATCATAAGAATCCTTTGATATCATTTTCAACTCTAACAAGCTAATACTTTCGGTGATATGATTTTTCAAACTTTCAAAAATTTATCGTACTTCTGTTTTCATAGAATGCGAATTCTACCTGTCTGTGTTCTATCTGTGTTCACTGTTCATACATGTAATCTTATCTACCTATGACACATATTTCAAATGTATTTCTGTTCTAACAAAGTATCAAATATACCAAACAAAGTATGAAATATAACAAAGTACGAAAATAACCAATTATAGGATATTATAAATACCTCTACCTTATATGCCCTTGGATAAGCCATATGATGATGGAAATATATAATTTGATAAGTTTATCAAATTGGGTTCAGAATATTATCAGTGAAAACAAAACTGGAATATTGGCTGTGTTTCAATTGATATAAAATAATTTTCAGAGGAGATTTGAGGACTGAATATCTCGGATAAATTCGTTATTTAATTTTAATTTAGTTTATTTTATGATGCAGTTCTATTATAAGAATCCATTGATATAATTCTCAACTCTGAGAAGCCAATAATTTCGGAGAAGTATTGTCAAAGTTTGAACAAGAGCGCCAAAGCTCCTGTCCAAAGGGCTTTTGCATTTTTGATTCAAGTAACGATATCTTTCAATTAAAATAATGAAATCTGCATAAAAGATATTCTACGAACTACTGAGTAGACACGTTATTTAAATTACCATGTTTGCACGCAAAAATTAGTTCGAAAAAAAATCATTAACAGTGATTAGCAGAAAACATGAATGGAACCAGCTTGAGGAGGAAACATAAAATAAAATATGGAACACTTGAAAAATAGTCTATAAATACAAGACCGATACACTGACGTCATATTGGGTATATAATACAGCAGGATAGCTGAACACGAATAAATATAGCATTTTGTAATTCTTGTATTGATTAATTAATGCCACGCAAATACCAGGAGAATGTGACCATTCTCGAATTTCAGAATAACTATCAACAAAATAATTCTGAAGATTGTCGTTTAGTGTCTGACAAAGGAGTCTGATATAGACTCCGAAACGTTACGATATACTTGTTTCTTCGTTGATGTTGTTTCGTTGTTGATTGTTAGGCAACATTGTTCGATTGATTGCTTCTGACGAATATCTTGTGTTTCTTACGCAGAAGCAAATCACAAAATAATAAATCTTTTATTTTATAGATATTTTCAGAGTTTGGGAGAGAAAACCCAGAGAGAAACCTTTTAATAAGAGCTAAATATGGTGATAAATGGGTGATGCTCAGCCTGAAACTGTTCACCACAATGTTCTACGACATAAATGCAATGCAAAAATAATATAAAAATTATACAGTTTGCTTGATAAATAACAAAAAGTGAAGATTTCTATAAAAGTATATTTTCGGAAACTGACAATTTAAAAATAAATAATTCATAATAATGTAATTTAAATAATTTTAATAATCAGTATTGCCTACACTAGCATTGATACAAGCAAGAATTCAAGGAGGCATGCTATGTACCTATCAAATTTTTAATTCGTTCGTAACATTTTTCCATTCGTTCTAAAACTGCTCGTTTAAATTTCTCTGTGTAACCAGGGTGGTTTTTACGAGCTCAAATCTCTTTTTTGATCTTATATCATAAGTGCTCTATAGAATTCAGATCCGGTGAGCAAGAAGGCCACTTGAAAACTGTAACATCTACCGTTCCTAAGAAACATTTTGAAATTCTGCTGGTATGTAATAAAAAAAATTGCCAAGACCACCTCGCCAGATCCTGACTAAAGGGTGCAATACTAAATCACCTATCTATTGACCTTTTAGGGTTTGTTGAATAGGAATTAAAGGAGTTCTTTCACTAATCACAATTCCACCCCTAAAAATTACAGTGTCTCCTTTGAATTTAAAAATAGATTGTCTCCATCTACCTTTTAAAATTCGTATTAACCGGTTATCGGATCGTAAGCCAATTCTGGTTTCATCAAGAATAAGAAATTTTTCCAATCTTCAATAGTCCAATTTTCATGCTCCAAACATCAATTTAAACGGTCAGCATTATTTTGCCTTGAAATTCCTGGAACCCTTAACTGTTTTCTGTGAAATAACTCCGGAGCGCGAAGTCTTCTTCTGATAGTTTCGACAGAAACACTCACACCTGTAGCTTGCAAAAGTTGCTGGATGAGATGTTGTGGGATTACTTCTTTTTATTTGAGCTACAAGTCGATCCTGCTCTTCAGCAGTTACTCTTCCTTGACTTCTTTTCGGTCTATATTATTAAGGGCTACCAATTCCAGAAACCATGAATAGATTTTTGAAAAAACCCCATGTTTAACCGTTCATGGAATCTACCTTCTGCCAGAGCAATGATTATTTTTCTTTCGACTTCCGATAATCCCACGTACGGGATTTTTTTAAATGTGCGAAAAGAAATAAATCATATACTTTCTTCGACTTGGAGGCGAAACAGTAAAATCAAAACTGCCAGAACAAATCTTATCAAATTAGTTGTTTATTTACCTGTACTTGTTAGTAAACACATGTACGTTTTCATCGCTTGTTAGAAAAAAAAAGATATTTCATATTAAT
Organism: Halyzia sedecimguttata; assembly: GCA_937662695.2. NCBI lineage: Eukaryota > Metazoa > Arthropoda > Insecta > Coleoptera > Coccinellidae > Halyzia > Halyzia sedecimguttata. Next base: position 16,395,643 of record OW569417.2, on the reverse strand, counting down.
ACTGATGGTATATGTATTTACATCATGAATGGGGGGAATTCCTGTATTTTCATGCAAACATATTCAACCTTTGTGTGAAATTTGTAGCATTTTATTAGATCAATATTTCCAGTCTCACCATAAAAGAAAGCGAGCTGTTATGTCACGGAATAACATGAAGGAAAATAATGAAAATGGAGCACAGAGTTCATGGTACCAGAGTGCCCGGCAGTCTTAACCCAGCGTCCCCAAGGTATTGCCAAACTTTTATGCAGCAAGCGTCTGATGTGACACCGCTGTAAAACTTCATTGCTAACATATTTTTCCATAGAGATCGGCTCCACTATACTTCCTCAAGTCGAATGCAGCTAGACTTCTTCCAATTTTCAGTTACACATATCTCTTTTGACGTGAATTTCGTGGTTTATTAGAATAATTTTTTTGTGTTAATAACTTGACAATATCAATGATAAAGAATGAAAAGGATGAACTGACGTATATTGGTCTCAATAAATAATAATAATAATTTATTTGGCCAACTAAACAATTTTTTTCCTCAACAAAATCAAACAAAACAATAACAACTTAATTTCAATCTTCTTTGGTCCTCTATCTTTGGCCTCATAGTTATGTTTACGGGCTGTTTATTCTCTGAGATATGACGGTCTTTTCATTATTTCTGGTATTATCGATATGTTTACGGGTTGTTTATTCTCTGAGATATGACGATCTATTCATTATTTCAGTTCTTAATGAGTGATAAAAAAGAAGCATAAAGATGAACTGAACTTCAACTTGATACCTATTCTATTGATTCAATATCCAATTGTTTTCACTATAACATTATACACAATTTCAACAACTATCAAAAAAAATCCTTAAATTTCTTCTGTCTTCCAATTTACAAATTAATACAATTATATGGTCTCAATCTCAATATAAAATCTATGGTCGAACTCCATAGATACGGAGTCTCTATCAGATCAACGTTGCCAGACGTTATCAATTGAAGTATAATTTATTGTAATGGAGGAAACCACAAATTTAAAAGAAATAATTATAAATATTTGGAAAATCATTGTATCGTTAGGCACTTTAATAGAGAACAAAATAATGAAATCTACACCGGCAGCTCGTTTGTACGATAAGCTAATGTATGATACAGACGATGTTTAACTGTGTGTGTGTTGTGAGGAATTTAGTGAAATATCTCGATTTTCCATCAGACTTTACATCATTCAAAGAAGAATATCTCTAAAAGCGTACGTTTTAGGAAAAATGATAGTGAATAATTTAATTTTCTAAAATGATTGTATATTCTTATAAAACTCTAGCTGAACTACATCTACTTTCTGCTAATTTCTCACAGTTTTTTGAGCTGGCGAATCTATAACTAGGAAAACATTAGAAGTAGGAAAAATCTGTTGATTGAAGAATATGTATTATAGTTATAAACAACTTCACCCCAAAATTCATTTCATTCCGAATAACCATGTCGAAGCTATAAAGGAAACACTGATTTTTTTTTAAATTTCAACAGCCTGTATCTCTTCTCGTAAGCCGATTTTGCAAAAATTGTAAAAGAAAAAGTGTTTTATTTGATAAGAGGAATCTATGGTTAAAACTAATGTACAACTTGAAGACTCACCCCGTATATAAAAGAATCAATCCTTCAAACCTGAAGCAATTTAGATATTTTTCGAATTTATTGAGGAGCGATTGATAGAAGCCATATGTCTCAAATTCTGACCTAGAAATAGATTGTTTCCTATTTGAATTTAGACTTCTTCACATCACCTTATACTAGGAGGGCGACGCAGTAAAGAGATATCCTCAGTATAAAACTTTATTCTACTGGATTACGATCTAGAATGGCAATTCTGACTATCTATTCTCTCGCCATATTTAACAAACCAATGGGTTTTATCGTCAAAAACGAAGTATGGGAGCATACCCTACACTTCCAAGTACGAAGTTTATCTCTTCGGACGGAGAAACGTAGCACGAAAGTTTTTATTAGGGTGCCTTGCCCATAAGCCATCTAACCCCCAGGTTACCGGATACTTCTCAATTATTTCGTTGGAGGTGAAGCTGAATTCTTGTACGACATACAGCGTTGGAAGAAAATCGGTCTTATTCATTCTTTTATGTACACGACTGTCTACCACCTTCATAATATAGTTATTTATGCCCCTGCGGGCATAAAGTATACTTGATTACCCACTCATTCATAACTCCCATAAAGATACGAAAAATCAGTATTTGTCTGGTAACTGATAATAAATGTATTATCTAGAAGCTGATAACTTTTTTGCGCGCATGTTCTAGGGAAAGGCCGCGAAAGGCGTGCTATTATTTCGCCTAAACGGCGGCCGGTTGCTGCCACGATAACTTTAGAACGGAAAGAGATAGCGACTTGCAATTTTCAGGGTAGGTTGGGCATCCAAAAGCAACGGTTATGTTTGTTAATAATCCAAATCGGCCGACCGATTTCGAAGTTATACCTATATGAGATTTTGAGGTTATTTAATTTTAATTTTAATTCGAATTTACCATGGTAAATTCGAATTAAGAGTGTCCAATACAGAAGAATGGACAATAGAATATACGCGCAAAAGCTTCTGACTTCACGTCAGTGCTTGAACCAATTTTTTTTTCATGATTCATATTTCTGCAGCATAATATTTCTAGTAAAACTAAGTAGGTAGTTTAAGCCTTTTCTTCACTCGCTCCAATTTGTGCAAACTTGGTTAAACATCGAATGAATAATGGCACCGTATTATCAGACCTGAACAGTCTAGTTTTACAACACCACAATTTTCCATTTTTTATCATTTTCTAATAATTACTTCTCGTATCGTTTTTAGAATATTTTACCATTCTATATTTCCAGCCAAAGAAATTTTCCACTACTTACCAAATTTTTGCGTTTTCGCGCTATTCTAGGCAATATCGTACTATCATTATGAAAAAACTTCTTGTGAGTTTTGGCAACCAGGTTTGAATGAAATATTCTTGGTGGGATCTGGTTTGACAGGAACATTCAATATACTCTTCGGCCGGCCTTATACGTCCGGAATGTCACTCTGAATTCATACTCTTAATTCATATTATTAATTAAGAAAGCACGTATGTAATTGCCCCCTATTCATCCATTCTCCTCACACGTTCTGATTTTTTAACATTATTAATTTTTCAGATCGATCTTTAAGAATGATACTGACGAGCGTTTTGAATTCCGGATCTGAAATTTTGAGATCATTAATTCATAACGCATCTATTTCCATGTATTTCTATAGAGACACACACACCGGAATTGAGATTATGAATAATCTCGTTGCACCGCATATTGCCACGGAATATATCGAACATAACCTATATAATCGGTTATGTATGTGATTAATACCAGTACTTAGTTATTAAAACGAAGTGTAACAGAGTGTTATTATTGTGTACCACAGGAAATTACAGATTTTCTGTGATTCATTATTAATTTTGTTTTAGTTGAATTATTCGCAGAAACTTAGAGAAAAAACCTTTGGTTGTTCTCAAAAACTGCGGCATCCCCTGTGCCCAATGCAACTCTTTGTTCAAGACAAGTATGCAACCATATTATTTTACCTGATGTCTCGCCTCGCAGAGGTACAAGACTATTTCATAAACATTATGTCGCCATCTAAAAAACTGTTTTGTAATAGCTTTATAAGGTTTTTCATTTGAACGTTCTGAAATAAAAATGTAACATAGAATGATATCTATAAAATTAATTGATTTTAAGTTGCAAAAGACAATCCTGCATTATAACAACATAGAGAAAATATAGATGTCATGTGTCATTATTGTTTACACGAAGCCATTTTATTTATATATACTTATGCACTTACAGACATATTTTTGGATACACACAATGAAATTCTCACCGCAAATGAAATCTCTTCGTGAAATGTAGCACTAAAATGACATATTTTAATCGCGCCTCATTTTTCGAACGTTTTACATAAAAAAAAATTGAACAAAACAAAAATGCGGCTTGCCAATCTAATAATCCTTTGTACGAAAATGTATTCCAATTTGTTCTACAGATTATTGTTGAGTCATTGTATGCTCTGGATGTTTGAAATATTTACACATTGGTGATTTTTAGTATGTTTAAAACACTCCCCACTCTGAGTCTTCAAGGATTTCGTGGTAATTTAGCTTCCTTACAACTATTATAAAACATGTTATTATATTCTACGCTTGAAAGTCATCATAACCTTCAAAATCAGTGAAACAGTTAACGTTTTCCTGTGGAATATCTGATAAATACATATATTTGCAAGGAAATTTAAAAGAAGAAATAACAGGTAATCTGATGCAGGTATCTTATTAATAAGTCGATATCTTAAACACAGACATGATTGTGGTGATAATTTTGCACCTACAGAAAATTGTCTTCAGCAGTAGCATAATGCTTCCTGAACCTGTATATATAATTCCAAATTAAAAAACAACGATATGTTATTATTGTAACTTCAATTCTTGATTGATTGCGAAGTAATAAAGTTATGCACAGGTAAGACATTTGTGCTTTTAGCTAGAAAACTAATATGCATTTGCTTCATTTGATTCATAGTAATCATAACTTCTTTAGAAAAGTTCAAGATCGTGCTGACAGTTGAGAAAGAAATAAAACACTTTCAGTGTGGGAACAGGGATCAGCTGCTTTTGGATGATATTGTCATGGAAGTTGAATACTACAAAATAGTTATGAAGTGGTTACCGAAACAACGGTTTACTTCTGGAAGCAAAATTGTAACTAAAGCACTTCTATATAACTGTTTCATAAGGTTATACAGAACAACAGAAATAGTTTTTCAATATATTTAAAATAAAATTATAAATATCCCCGGAATGAATAAAGAAACCATTAAAAAGCAATTAAGTTATAAAATCAGAATTGTTTTATAAGTTAGTTATAAACCTCTTAACAAATGATTAAGTAATAGTTTTATAACATATTTCATAATTCTGCTGTATAGACGTTTCCACGATACATTTATGGAGTATTTCGATTATCCACAACAGAATGAAGTTTATGTAGCTTTAATATAATGAATTGATATTTTGGAAGCACAAATATGATACTTATAATAGTTATTTACGATACGAGTTGGATACAGATATCATTAAAGCACGAATGTCAAAATTGAACAACGAGGCCGTAGGCCGAGTTGTTTAATTTAACATGAGTGCTTTAATGATATAGTATCCTACGAGTTACGTACAAAATTTTATCTACAACTGCTTGTTTTCATCCTTTCGAGAAATATTCTGAAATGATCAATTAATTCGTACTCTCAATTAAATATTCAACATGAAGCCATAGATAAAACGTTCAGTTTGTCTATGCATGGAGCAAGTCGCGTTGTGCGTTGCTATGGATACACACATGTAACAATAACAACAGATATAAATGCCGCTTCTTCAAATTTTCATTTTATCTGAATTATATATTAAGTTTCAAAATGAGTTCAAGTGATGAACTTCCTTCTGATATAGAAAACGAAGCGCATAATGTCATAACGAATCTGGTGCCATCTACATCAAAAAAGAAATATGAAGATGCATTTGATCGATATGAAAAATGGTGTAGTGAGAAGAATGTCAAACATATAACAAGCGAAAAGGTTTTGTTGGTTTATTTAAAGGAAATGAGCGAAACACAAAAGCCCACATCACTTTGGTGTTATTATTCAATGTTGAGGACAATAATATCGATAAAAAAGAATGTCGATATCAAGAAATATTTCAATTTAATTGCATTCTTAAAACGAAAATCAGAAGGGTACAAGCCTAGAAAATCCAGGGTATGTATCAAGGAGGAAATAGCAAGATTTTTATTGGAGGCTCCTGACGAGAGATTTCTATGCATGAAGGTAACTTATCGACATTCTTCCGAGAAAAGAATTATGATGCAATAATTATTTCAGGTCATTTTGATTATTGGTCTGGCAGGGGCGTGTCGGCGGGCCGAAATCACAAACTTACTTGTAGAAAATGTAAAAGACGAAGGATCATGTTTTCATATAATCATCCCAACTTGCAAGACAAAGACGAGAAGAGAGTTTTTTGTAACGTCAGGGAACAATGAAGGGTTGAATCACGTGGAAACTATCCGAAAATATATCAAATTGAGACCAGAAAATTGCGATCATGAACGATTTTTCATTTTTTATAAAGCAGGAAAATGCACGAAGCAGCCCGTTGGTGTGAATACCATAGGTAGTGTTCCAAGCCTAATCGCACAATTTCTGCAATTGCCTAATTCAAAGGAATATACTGGGCATTGCTTTCGGAGGTCTTCAAGTTCTCTCTTGGCTGATACAGGAGCTGATCTTTTAACAGTGAAACGACACGGTGGATGGAAATCAAATACTGTCGCTGAAGGGTATATTGAAACTTCTGAAGCAAACAAAAAACGTACCGCAACGGCAATTCTAGGTCTTAACAAGAAAGTCTTTCTCGAACCAAAGAATATTGCCTCTACTTCTAAGGACATAAGTCCAGCGACATGCACAGATGATGTTTATACTCAAAATATTTCTAGTGGAGTGTTAGGCCAGTCATCGTTCCCTATTTCGATTTCAAATTGCAAAGATTTTGTTATTAATGTGTATAATAATAATGATAATAAATAATTCCAATAATCGTAACCTGGATAATTTTCGTTTTGCAATTCTGATATACTTTGATAGGATTGTTATTTCTGTGGTTCTCATTACAGTACAAGAGTTGTAATGAATTCATTACAGCACTAGTGTGTTAATGAAGAATGTTATGACATTTTTATGAGTGTCAAATCACAGTCATTATCTGACAGTTGTAGATAAAATATATTAGTTGCGAATCATTGGAGTTATAAGACAACTTTGCTGGTTGGGTTGTATTATGTGAAGTTCATGTTGACTTGATGATCTGGCGACAGCTGGATTTCTATACCAGGACTAATGAACACCTAAACGACAAATATGTGGAGACGTTTACATAGTTAATGTTCGTCTAAATTCGTTCCAATCCCTTGCGGTTATCGTACACATTCCGAGATACCCATCGATCCATCAAATCATACTTAGCATAAACATGCGATATCAAATATTGATCATAAACGACGAAGCAAGCCCGAGGGCTCCCTAACTGTACATTTGCTATTGCAATGTGTAACAGGATTTGGCTCTGAATAGATGTCAATCAACGTGCAGTGTTTGCCACTCCGAAATCTCATTTCAATAATGATTATAAACGATGTTTAAATCCCTCGAATGACGTTTGGCCCTGTGCTCTGAAGGGAAAGCTTTCAGGCTCTGATGTGATTACGACAAATTGAACATTTCCTTTGATGCGTAATGTACTTAGAGAAGCTGACGGAGTTAGGCGATAGTTTTCGCTTTAATTACAGATATAGATTTTTTTTTTGCGATTTAGGCTTTTCGGTATAGATATCTGAGAAGGTGTTAGGGAGGCTGTAATTCAGTTGGTTAACTTAATGGCAATGTGACCAATAGTAAACATATCAAGGAAGTTTAGCTCATTTTGTGTTGTTACATAGAAAATCCGGGAGAAGTTACGTAAACCACCATTCTGTGGTTTTACTGTAGATGTTGACTTAACAACGTGTGTCTTATTCAACTGACCGTAATTTAAATTGGGAATATATTTAAGTACCTACTGGAAATTTTTCAGAGTGAATATTATTTATACAGTGAATAATTAATTATACAATATATACCTAATATTTATGCAATCAATAAATAATATTCAGTAAAATGTTAAACAAAAATAATCATGAATTTTTTTCTCAGAAATATACACACTTATAGAAAAGATTGGATTAATAATAAATTATTCTCTATTTGAGAGAGTTTTATTTGTCATAAATAATTTTTATTAATTATTCAAAAATATTATTGATAAATAGAACAACTTGATTTTGACGTTATTTCTTAGAAATATTTCCTTTATTTTCGAAATATTTATTGATAATCAAACAGGGTGACTACCAGGAAACCAATGTAATAGAGAATACTTATGTATTGAAATATTATTGACCATAAAAAAATTAGATATTAATTTCCACCAAAAAAAATTTATTTTGAAGTAAAAACTTTCCTCATATCTGTCAAACAAATATTTATTGAATAATGACTGAAGTAAAATTTATTAATTAATACTTAATGTTGATTAGAATTAAACAAGTGGTTATTTATGTTCGGATCCTTGTTTTGAAGCGGTATCAACAGAGGCAATAGACATACCGAAATGCGAATCTGAGAAATTTTTAAAACAGTGATCAGTCACATTTAATTATATGAAATTGGTGAGTAACCTTGTTAGGATGGAGCATTGTTGCATTACTGCTCAAGTGCATGATTTAGGTTTGAGAAGAGAATGGTTAAAATCCAGACGTTTGATGAGAACTTCTTGATAATGGATTTCTATTTGATGGATTTTTCTGTCAAATTCGTTTGTAAATGTTTATTTTCCTTAAGAATTAATCTAATTTGTCATTTGAATATCAATATATGTTTAGTAGAAAAAAACATGAATCCATTTCATATTATTCTCGAAAATGTGGGTGATGTAATTCTCTTTGCATCTTATCTTTACAAGACGGTCCAATTTTGGCTACAAACGTTTCAAAACTATCACGAGTCATTCTGAAAAATTGAGTAAATGAAATAGCCAGTTTTATTTATGAAACAAATCTAATGTAATTAGTCCAGAAAGACTAAGGAATAACTACGTCTACATTAGTTGGAGATCCCGTTCCAAATCTTCCATAATTAGAGATTGACTCGTAAATTATGCTGGACTTCCTTGAATCATTAATTTTCGACTCACTAACCAAAAAACTCTACCTATGAACTTAGCGAATCCAAATTTTGAATTGTTTATATGTCTACATCAGCCAAACTCTCCAGAAATACACTTCCAGTATCGTTTGACATTAATGACGATTATCTTTCAAACTGGACCAAACGAGAGTACCGCAAAAAGATAGAACACAGACAGATATCATTCGCACTCTGTGAAAACGAAGAAGTTCGATCTATTATTGAAATTTTGAAAAATCATATCTCCGGAAGTGTTAGCTTCTTAGAGTTGAGAATAATATCAATGGCTTCTTATGATGAAACTGCATCGTAAAAAAAATTAATTCGAAATTTGTTATGAAAAAAAATATATTTTTTTCTTACTCTGAAACCATCCGGCCAATTTCACCCAATAACGAAATTAACCGAGATATTTATGTCCCAAACCCACTCTGAAAATTTCAACTGTCTTGCTCGTTCCGTTCGAGATTTATCGTGTTAACGGGCAGCAGGCCGGACGGCCGGACATAATCGATTTCAATCACGGATTCTTGATTAGTGAGTCGAACCAGAATGTTTAAGACCATTTTCAGCCATAAATTCGAAAATTACAGACATTTGGGCAAATTGATAAGCACTCCGTCCCGAGGAACAAGAGCACCATAAAACAGAACACATAGACAGAAATGAAGTTGTTCGAAAAATTTGGATGGGAAATAAAAAATAATTTCGTTATTATAGTAATATAATTATTTAAACTTCGTTACGTTCAGAATTTCCGTTCGAAAGAAGGCATTATTATCAACTAGCTGCCCGCCCCGGCTTCGAACGGTTGAAATGCTGATACTAAATATACTACAGAATTTCTTTATATATAACGTTCACAGCATTTTTGTCGTTAGACAATACAAAAATGTTTTCTCTAGAGGTTACTCTTGAAAGAGCGACATAAAATTGGCCATGTGAAAAACACTCATCGCTCAAATATAAGCCTGTAGCGTTGAAAGTTGGACCCTGCGATTTATTAATGGTCATTGCAAAATATATCCGGAAATTGTAGGCGTTTAAATTGGATCAGTAAATCCGATGGTATCAGAGGAATTCGGGGAATCAATACATCTATGCTGGCTGAGGCGAGCCTCATGCTCTACAGATGATTCTCTGGCTCTCTGTATTCGAATTCTATCCCTATCCTGGCTGTGTCGGCCCCCCGGTCCATACCACCACTATGTCCCTGCATTTTAAATCTGCAATATTTTCGAAAATATTCATTTAAATTACATGCTGTAAAGGGCCATATTGATCAATATTAAATGCACAAGGCATTTAAGGTACTTAATTGGATAAGGATCAATACTGTATAGCTTAAAATGTCTTCGTAATCAAACCATTATTCGTAGAATGTAAAGGATAAATAATGGGTATTGTGGGTTATCCTTAAGAGATAGACATATACTATCGTGGACTTTTTTTTTGTAGACCATTTTAAGGTGTACCATACTGTATAACATTATTTTGATCTATCTCGTAGGGTTCAGCCAGCATTTGCAATGTAAGCGCAAAAAAATGTGTTTATTTACGTCATCACATTAGAAACCTCTAAAATTATCAGTGTTCCTCCAATATATTATGCATGTATTATACAAATAAACCTTCCTATTAAATCACTCTATCTATTAAAAAAAACCGCATCAAAATCCTTCAAGTAGTTTTAAAGGTCTAAGCATACATAGGTACAAAACAGACAGCGGGAAGCGACTTTGTTTTATACTATGTAAGGATAAGGATGACCTTTTTTTACCAACCCTAAAACAGACGACTGCACCGTTAACGTAAAAATCATCAATGTTAACCCATCAGTTGCAAATTCCAACCCCCCTTTCATTAAGTAACTGCAATATCACTCCGAACAGGAATTCAAATCATTTCAGACACTCAAGTTGAAAAATTACAAACCAAATCCATCTCACCCCCTCAATCCCATCAGCGACATATCGGAGGAATGCAATAACAAAAATAGTCACCGAACCCCCGCGTCATCAGTCAGAAGTGCCCTAGAAATATCGCGTGGCATTTCACAGAAGGACTATAAAGTGCATACCGTCTATCCAGAAGCGTTTATGGCGAATCGTTTCCTATGATATTAGTTGGAATTGAACGACCTGCGAAAGTGTCTCTGAGAGCTGACTTTCAGTAGAAATTGGAATGAACGATTTTCAGATATTTCATTAGTTGGCAATGGGGAGATTCTAATATATTCGTCGTTAGATGAATATTTTTAACAGGTCGTCGTGAAGACGTGGTCGGGTCGTATCTGGTGCGTTATTGAAGATTTTTCATTTGTTGTACAGGAATCTTGTGTTCTCACACTTCTCACACTGAGAAAAATGTTAAAAATTAATGAATCTTTATTTGGGAGAGTTGTATCCTTGTTATTACCAGGAAATAAATGTAATACAGACAAGTCATGTTCGAAAATATTATTATCTATAAAAAAAAATTGGTTCAAGCCCTGTGGACAGAGCTTTGGCGCTCTAGCTTTGGCGCTCTTGTTCAAACTTTGACAAATCATATCTTCGAAAGTATTGGTAAGAGTTGGGAATTATATAATTGGATTCTTGTGATAGAACTTCATAGTAACAGAAATTAAATTCAAACATCATAAATGAATTAAATTTCAACAAGAGTGCCAAAACTTATTAATCCAAAACCAATAGACCAATTCTACCCAACAACGAACTCATCCGAGATACAGTCTACTTTTTTGCGCTCTTATTCCTCGGAACAGAGTGCTTATCAATTTCCCCAAATGTCTCTAATTTTCGAATTTTTGGTTGAAAATGGTCTTGAACGATTTGGTTTGACTCAATGATCAAGAATCCGTGGTCGAAATCGATTATGTCCGGCCGTTAACACGATAACTCTTGAACGGAATGAGCTAGACAATTGAAATTTTCAGAGTAGGTTCTAGGAATAAATATCTCGGTTGAGTTCGTTATTGGGCATGGTTGGTTCGGAGTAACGAAAAATTTTTTTTTAAATTACAACTTTTGAATTAAATTTATTTTGAGATGCAATTTTATCAGAAGAATTCAATGATATCATTTTCAAATTTAACAAGCTAATACTATCGGAGATATGATTTTTCAAAATTTCAATAATACATCGTAGTTCTATGTATACGCTGTCTATGTTCACTCTTCATAAACGTCATCTTATCTAGCTATTAGAGTCATGTCAATTCGTAGTTTGAAAACAAGTATCCGATTTCTGAATTTGTGAATATATAGAAGACTGTTTTGAAACCGAAAATAATATTGACTGGTTGCATATTGAATTATTTACGTATAAATTCGGTATGATGTTTCAGAAGATTTAGAATTGGATCATTTTAATGATGTAGCTTATGAAGGCAATAGGAAAGAAGAACATAATAGAATCAATGAAACAAATTAATGTTCGTTGACCACTGAGGTTAATATTACATTTTACTTCTTCAAGTAGTAAGACATGTTCCCATATACAGTATTATCATAATTTTGCTAGTTGATATATTTTGAACTATTAAAATAATTTGTTCGTAAGCCTCTACCACTACCTACTCAAATATCTGGAATAAATGGACAATCTGTTATGATTGTCTCCAGCCTTGCTCTAGACATTTCAATGATACTTTCCTTAGGTATTTCGAGTTGTGAAAACTATGCACCGAGTGTAAGTTGCAACAACCCATTCCACGAGGTTGAATCATTGCAGATTGCTCATTTAATTTTGATAAATAAAATTCATGACAATTTTTGAAGCATTGTAGATTGCTCTTTTTTTTGCGCTCTGGTTTAATTTTTGAAAAATTTTTTTAAACGACACTTTTTCGAAATTTCTTTTATGATGCAGTTCTATCATAAGAATCCAGTGATATAATTCCCAACTCTGAGAAACCAATACTTTCGGAGATATAATTTGTCTGTTTGAACAAGAGCGTCAAAAAGCTCCTGTCCACAGGGCTTGAACCAATTTTTTCATTAAATACCAACCATAGCGTTTTTGGCGCTCTTGTTCCTCGGCACAGAGTGCTTATCAATTTGCTCAAATGTCTGTAATTTTCGAATATTTGGCATAAAAAGGTCTTAAACGATTTGGTCGACTCACTGATCAAGAATCCGTGGTCGAAATCGGTTCTGTTCGGCCGTCCGGCCGTTAACACAATAACTCTCGAACGGAATGAGCTAGACAGTTGAAATTTGCAGAGTAGGTTTGAGGGATAAATATCTCGGTTAATTTCGTTATGGGGCAAAATCGGTTTAATAGTTTCGGAGTAACGAAAAAAAATATTTTTTTTACAACTTTTGAATTCAAATTATTTTAGGTGCAGTTTCATCATAAGAATCCATTGACATTATTTTTAACTCTAAAAAGCTAATACTTTCGGAGATATGATGTTTCAAAATTTCAATAATACATCGTAAGTTTTATGTATTCACAGAATGTGAACACAGAATCTGTCTGTGATCACTATTCATAAATGTCATCTTTTCTAGCTATAAGCGATTGTCAAATCATAGTCATCATATAAGATGATAATCAATTCATAGTCAGATTGCCAAGTCATAGTCAAATCATATAAATTTTTGCTTTAAATATAGTTGCTGAGATTGAATTGCACACTTGATCAATATCTCCAATTCCAATAATTATTCCAGATCAATCATTCAAATCCGCCACGAATATCCGCTATTTTCTCCACACCGGATTATCCGCAACCATCCATCCGGATTAAACTTCCATCGCCCGCACCATACTCCTGCATTTCCGTTGACGCATGCTATCCGCGAGGTCCTCGAAATGCGATATTCCAGTGTGTGAAACCTCTAAAGAACATTTCCGCCGCACGTTCTACAACGGTGGCAAAAAGTCATTTACAATAAAAGCCATTTTCGAAGCGAGGCAGAACCGAGGGGACCTCGGATCGGAAGGAGTTGCCGTTGCACAACCTATCTCAATTGTCAATATTCATTTTTCACAGAAACGACTCCATAAAGTTTGATAAATTCCAAATTGACGCCGAGTCGGTGATGAAACTCGACGCTGGCCATCGATTGCGACGTCGGGGTCGGCTGAACGTTTCGGATACGATGGTTCTGATCCATTTCGTGATCAAACCGAATAGAAGAAATGTTTTCTTAGCTCCGGCATGAGATATGGCGGGAAATATGAAGGGATTGCGGAAGCCGGTTCCGAAACTACGATTTAATGCGCATAGATTGGAAGAAGGGCTTCACACGAGACGAGAGTAGGCAAGAGTATAAAAAATCTCGTCTCGCTCTCGCCAATTACCAAAAAATTAAGTCTCGTTTAAGTCTCGTTCTCGTCTTGTCTCGTCTCGCTTAATTCTGAATAACGATAATAAATATTATCATATATAAACGAAATGGTATACAATAATGAATAATGTATGTTTATTACGCTCTTATAAAAAAATATTTGTACCTGTAGGGTAGGGTGGGGCTTAAAGGTCCGCGGGTATAAAGGTCCACCATGAGTATTTCAAATACTAGTGAAGTGTCATTCTTTTGAACTACGTGAGTGCGGAGAGGGGACCTCGGAGGCATTTCGAGGCAACGCTGGCAGCCGGGCGACGCCGCTAGCAGGAGATACACGACTGCGTCTCGAAAATTTTAAGTGAGTAAAATTTTTCGTTGTTATTCTTTTTGGTGTGGAACAGTAACATTTCGTTAACCAAGCTTAAACACAATTTAATAGTTTACGTAGTCTAGTAGTTTTTCACGTTTTATAATTAGTTTTTAGCTACCTCAAGTAATAAATTAGATATAACCTATTAAAAATACTTGCACATGGCTGGGGTTAAAAGGTCCACGCGGACCTTTTAGCCCCAGCCATGTGTAAGTGTTTATTTGACAAAATCATTCATTTGTTGGTTATTAAAAAATTTTTTTTGTTTCAGTATGCGCAACTATAAAAGAAAATCTAATCGTGGCACTAAATCTGTGGAGTTGATGCAACGTGCTGCAACAGGACCTTTTTGCCCCCGGGCTGTCCCTTTTTGCCCCCACTGGGGGGCAAAAAGAGACAGGCGACAAGGTCTAGAAAAATTTAAAAATAACATATTTCCATCATGATGATTCAATCAAAAATTTGATCATACATGGTCAGATACCTGTTTGTTTTATTAGCATTGAACATTTCGAATAAGTAGGCTTAGTTTTTCCAATATGACTTGAAATAGCCAAATTGGACCTTTAAGCCCCACTCTACCTTACATATTATTTTTAATTTTCAACACTGATAATTTCAACTTTTAAATTACTCTATGACCAAGAATTCAAACATAATCACAATTGCATTACATAATTTTTCAATGATGTACGTGTTTTTGCCATGATCATACCTGCTGTAGAAAATAATCTTTCAACAGGTACGGATGTAGACATTAATAAATCATCGGCCATCTTGGAAAGTGTAGGAAGAACTTTTTCATCACTCTCCACCACTGTAAAATATTTTGATTCCTATTTGCTCTTTCTAACAGCAAATATTCTTTAAACTCAGCTTTCCAATATTTCGAAAGTTTTGTTGATGTTTCAATTAGGCTATCGATGTCAATACATTTTTTAAAAGAATTGAACAATTTGGTATAGTTTTCAAAGAATACCTTCCCAGTGGCTAGATAATTGAGGATGTTCTTGGCGTATTCCTCATAACACTTTTCGAAACATTGAATAGCTTCATGAGTTCATTTCTTTACCAGTTTTATTATACGTAGTTCCACAGATGTTCTTCAATAATTGTTCACATCTTCACTACAAGGAGCACAAGAGAATACATTTTTCCAGATGTTCAGATAGAGACGAAGTTTTCAAAGCATTGGGATTTGGGGGCAATAAAAGTTGTCCATTGAGTATTGAATTCATAATGGCATCCGTTTTTATGGTTGTTATTTCTATTTTTTCTTGAAAAATAATTTCAATTATCGCAAGGTCATAACGAATTAATAATCTTCTAAGAAATCGTATATTTCTAGAACCATAAATGCATAATATAGACAAAATATATTGGTAATTATAGTGGAAACTCTTCATATTAAATTGTTTTCTGTGAAAAAAGTCAAGTCGTACAGAAAACTTCATGCAAAAAATTTAACGAGACCAAAAACGAGACTCTCGTGTTGCGCTGTATGGGGTCTCGGTATCACCTATAATATTTTTGAAAACGTCTGGTCTCGTCTCGTCTCGCTTTTACGAGATGAGAACGAGACGAGACGCGAAAAATCTCGCTCTCGCGTGAAGCCCTAAATGGAAGAAACATGTATACTCCTTTTACTTTCATAAAGTCTCCCAGTTGGCCATGATTTAGGTCTATCACGTTTTTGTAACTAAAACTGAGGCAGGTTGGCACTCCTGGAATATCGTCAATGTCAAAAGAATTATCTGAGACGTTTCCAATTTCTACTCTCAACATAATGTTCCATGTTAGACAAGGTATTGTCACAGACCATTATCTCCGAATAATAAAGAACTCTTCGCTTTGAAACTGAAAATGCCGAAATGAGTTTTGAAGAAACAGAGACAAAGTATCAGGAATTGCAATACAGAACTGAAATCTGTAATAGGAAAACTTTATTCTGTATGTCAGGACATGTTGAACTCTCGAATGAAATTACTCAGTTTCCAATCCTATCACTATATTCTATTGAAGTTTAACAGTTACTCAGGTTTCGTAGTACTACAAAATTCTGAAACTGGTGTATTTCAAGTTGTGTAACAAGGTAGGCCTTTTTCTTGAGAATTTCGAAAAGAGGGGAATTCCATAGATACGTCTTTTCGTATAGAAGTTTTTCTGCCGGGATATTCGTGTACTTTTCTTTTTTTTCAAACAAAGTACCTCAAAGTAACTGACCACTCTATCCATTATTTTCATTAAAATTTCAACACTTGATTCTTGATTTCGGCACAAGAGAATAGCATATCTGAATCTTCCAACCAATTTATATACGTGAAATATTTCCAGTAACAATAGAGGAAAAATTTTGTTCAACAGTCACCAGTTCTTTGGAATTGTTGAATTCACATAATATCTTCTGAAATTCATTATTTTTCCGAAGTGAATTCACATTGTGATAAATACGTAATTACTGGGACCTCTATGTAGAGAGGACAACGTTGCGTAGTTATCTGACAGGAAAATGACTATAACCTAACATTTTCAAAATACACACGGCTAATTGTGTCCTACTTTCATGGCCAACCGGGAGACTTTATAAAAATGAATGGAATATACATGGTCAAACATTATGGGCTTTTTTTAAAAATCTGAAAGTTTTCGCTATGAACTGGGGTATCTGCTTAGAATACATAACAGCTGTTAAAATTTCAGAATGATGGATGGTGGATTTAACAATTACATGTCTATAAGTTCAACCTCATAAAGGATATCTTGGGCAGCTCCAATTTGGAACTGGAAACTTGGAGATCGATGCTGTCTTATGGGGGTACTGGTATGAAATCAGTGACTTGGGCACCAATTGCTTTATCAATTTTAATAATTTCAATTTGTTTCCCAAGGGTGAATTCTATCTTTTATTAAAAATAATAAATATTCCTAAATTATTGCTGACTACTTAAGGTAAAACAATCTACCGAACATCTGCAAAAATTAATATTACTCTAATCTTTAACTAACCTAATATTATCTTCTTACTTCCAAATTTCTTAAATATCTCTTCAATTTCTTTCTTGTCTCTTCTCTTATTTTCTCCCCCCTTCCAACAAACTAGTGATACCTCTTCAGTTTCTTTCTAGCTTCCTTCTCTTATTATTTTCTTCTTCCTTAAAAACATAAACCTGTGTGGCCTCCTCGTAATTTTTCTTGGTTTTCTCTTATTTCATTTTTGCCACTCTTGTTCTTCGTAACAGAGTGCCTATCAATTCACCTAAATGTCTGTAATTTTCGAATTTTTGGCTGAAAGTGCGATTTGGTTCGACTCACTTATCAAGAATCCGTGGTCAAAATCGATTCAGTCCGGCCGATCCAGCCGTTAACACGATAATTTTGGAACGGAATGAGCTAGGCAGTTGAAATTTTCAAAGGGGTTTGGAGGATAAATATCTCGGTTTAGTTCGTCATCGGGCATTACTAATTTCAACTTCAATTTTTTTTAGGATGCTGTTTCATCATAATAATCCACTGATATCATTTTCATCTCTAACTAGCTAATACTTTCGGAGATATGATTTTTCAAAATTTTAAGATTAAATCGTAAGTCTATGATTCCACAGAATGCTGTCATCGTAAATATAAATTTGATTATCCGTGTTCATACATATCACACAGAATATACCCTAGGTAAAGTATATTCTGTGTATCGTCATTGTCATATATGAGTGTTCAGTGATTGTCATCTCATAGATAAATAGAAGGTATTGTCTCTGTCTACAGATAAGAGAGATTTACCACTGAGTATGTTTTCATATTTATTTCTAGTTCTATTCAAAATTGTTGATATAAAATTTCTCCTGTTCTAGAAAACAAAGTATGATTGCATGCAAAATGAACAATGAAACAACCTCAGCTCCTAACTTCTTTCTAAACATGATACAATATACGAACCTACTGATTCTAGCATATTTAAACAAATAAAACTAGGTTGATATCTCCTGAACCGGTGGTGTTACTGGATCGTGGTTTTGGGTGGCAGGTAGCATATAGAGGGCATTTTTGGTGAAGAGCGGACGGCTGCCTATTTTCGGTGTTATATGGGCTAGGATGCAAGGAATACATACATAGTCATGCTCATTTAGAATTCCATCATTTTCGAATCGATATAAGTATGATCATACTTGCACTTCGAAAAAAAGGCTTAAGGAATTCAATTCCTCACCACATATTTTTTTTTTTGCGCGCATGTTCTGGTGAAGAGCCTGCTATAATGCTTTCCAAATGTATGTAATTTTACGACTTTATTGCCGAAAATGGTCTCAAATGTTCAGGTTTGACTCACTGATGAATAATACTGCGAACGGAAAGAGAAGGTAACTTGTAATTTTCTGTGTTAGTTGCGTGTTCGATCTTATTCAGGTTGGAATTATTTCATCATGGCAAAAAATGAAATAAAATTTAATGCCAATTTTCTGAAGATATCCTCATTATATTATGCTCAATGGCTGTTTCATTTTTTTTTTCAGAAAAGTAGAAGGAAAAACACGCCCAGTTACTGCTGAGTTGGCAAAATGAAACAAACAAAAGACTGGATCAAAATAGGAAATTCCTAGCGATGTCCTGAAGACATCCTCGTTATGTTATGTTCAATGTGGCTGTTCCGTTTTTTCGTAAAAGTCGGAAGAAACGCAGAGAGTTACTGTTGGACTGGAAAATTTCAACAATAAAAGACTGGATCAAAAAAGGATCCCCTATATCACGTTGAGAAAAAATCTACCTAGCAGTCAAATGGAAAGAGAAAAAGCCCGTTAGCGGCATCGGCCGTGCTCAGAAAAACTACGTAGGTATACAGTAGTTGCAATTATCGCGACGGCGGTTTCTTTGCTAGGCTGCTCTTTTGATGATGCAAGTCAAAGCAATAACATTTATTTCATTGAAGATTGATGTGAGACGGAAAGGCTTATCGCCAAATAATGATTAATAAGACGGTTAAAGCAGAATCTTTATTTCAATATTGAAAATTTTATGGAATATAAAGGCACACGTGTAATTTAATATTGATGCTTGAATGACATGATCTTATGAGTAATCCAGACCTGCCTGGTTTCTTGGCCGTCTTTATAATGGCCTGGAATGTAATTAAATGGCAACATGGTCTAGAGAAGTACACTTTACGATAGTCCACCATGTTTGTAGGTTTGCTTACTAGTAACGCTTGAATAATTATATGTTTTCGTGAATTAACGCAATACAATGTGATATTTTGTCCATGATTAATACCTAGTGTTTGTGAATTAAATAGTGCGTAGTAAATTTTCCGTTGGATTATTTTCTACTTGTGGTGAGTTGCTTCATCAATTGAACAATTTTAATTCATTTTCAAGAATTGACAATTATGTTACCTGTTCTGGTTTTCCAAAAACTTAAGAGCTGAAGGATTTATGGGTTAAGGCCAGATTTTTCTTTTACCTCTTTATAGCGCAATTTGATAAACATTTTAAGTAATCATTAAATGATACTGTGGGAGGTATATTCATTATTAAATGGTTAACTTCTGGGTTTTCACTCCCAAACAGAGTTTGGGACTCACAAATTTTTCAAAATAGCTACCAAAAGCAATTTTAAAAGATATACGAAAAGTTTTAGAAATTGCCCAACAACGAACTTAACCGAGATATTTAACTTCCAAACCTACTTGAAAATTTCAACTTTCTAGCTCCGTTCGAGAGTGTTAATGGCAGGCCGGCTGGACAGAATCGATTTTGACAACAGATCAGTGAGTTGAACCAAAACTTTCAAGACCATTTTCAGTCAAAAATTCCAAAATTACAGACATTTGGGCTAATTGATAACCACCCTGTCACGAGCTCCAAAGAGAGGAATAACGGTGCCTATGTTCAGGAAATGGAAAAGAAACGAAAAATTATGGGGAAAGAAGAAACGTAAATTTAGAAACTTTAATACGATTTTAACTCAATTTTCATAAGCCAATCCTATTATGTTTGAGAATATATTATTAGTAGATTTCGAGAATTCTATTTGTTTTTAATTTTTATGGCAAGAGTTGATCCAACACCTTGTCGTTGTTCTCTGTTTTCGCAGGATTGGCTGCGCCACTGCCTCAAAAGAAAGAAGGAGGGATGAAAATTGAGAAATGAATTATAAAAATATAAAATATAAACTTTTGCTAGACCAATTTTCATTAGATGATTAGTAGTCACAAAATATTAATTCCATACACTTCCCAATAAGTTTCTACAATACAAAATATTATCTGTGAACTATTTCAGTATTTCCTCCGAATTTAATAGGTAGTTACTGAATATGTTCATTGCCTATATACTTCTAAATTTCTATATATCAAACAAATTTTAACAAAAATATTAAATTATACCTTTTTGTCAAAGAAATGATCAATGAGATCCTGTGAAATAAATGTAAATTTCACGATAAGATCACCATAGGCAGCGATTGCGAATATCACAAATAAAGGATTTTTCAATAAGAGGTATTATTTTGAATAGCCCGCTACTTTGGTAGATGTCACTATTCAATAGTGACATCTACCACTACCTTTCATATTTTGACATTTTACAAGTAGAAACTACACCATTAATAAAAATTGAACGATACACGCTTCAAGAACGCATTGAAATTATTAAAATTCACTATAAAAATGGTGAAAATTTGGCAGAGACGGTTCGTAAAACTCAAACATTTTTGGGTCGTCGTGAAGCACCTTGTCGGACCGCAATAAAGAAATTGGTGGAAAAATTCGCGCTGTTGGGATAAGGTAGTTATGTGAAGAATAAAACCCTTGCACGTCGCTTAAGAACAGCCGAGAATATTGCTGCTGTAGCCGAAAGTGAAGAAAGTGAAGAAAACCCAGGCTTGTCCATTCCTCGTCGTTCTTTGGAATTAGGCATTCCCCAAACGTCATTACACCGTATTTTGCATAAAGATTTGGGTCTTAAGGCTTATGAAAGACAAGAACTCAAGCCAGCCGATCATCAACAACGTCCTGTCTTTGCTGATTGAATCCTTGAAATGCATGAAAATGATCCGGAATTCCATCGAAAAATCATCTCGAGTGATGACGCCCATTTCCACCTCGGTGGCTTCGTCAACAAGCAAAATTGTCGCACCTGGGACTCGAAAAACCCAAGAGTTATTGTTAAAAAGCCTCTCTATCCTCAACGTGTGACTGTTTGGTGCGGTTTATGGTCCGGCGGAGTCATTGGACCTTACTTTTTCGAAAATGAGGCTGGAGCAACAGTTACGGTGAATGGATTGCGCTATCGAGAGATGATAAGACAATGATTTTTTATGGCCAGAATTGGATGGTATTGATCTGCACAACGTTTACTTTCAACAAGACGGCGCTACGTGCCACACAAGCAAGGAAACCATTGATCTTTTGCGGGAAAGGTTTCCGGACCGTGTTATCGCTCGAAGAGGTGATCACAATTGGCCACCGAGATCTTGTGATTTAACACCTTGCGACTTCTTCCTTTGGGGCCACGTGAAAGAGAAGGTCTACGCCAAAAGCCCAGCGTCGATTCAAGACCTCAAAGATGGAATTCGTGAGGCTATCGAGGACATAGGGCAGCCACTTTGGTTTTGGAAAATTTCATTAACAAGATATATCCTGTAAGCGTGGTCGTGGTGGTCATTTGCCTGATGATATTTTCCACTATTACCAGCATAGCTTCTTCTTTATAATGAAATAAACATCCGATCATTTATATTGAAAAATGGCATTTTTCTTTGAATATCAAAATTACTCCTCTTATTGGAAAACCCTTTACTACTTTATGTGAGATCTCTGAGAGCTCACTATCAGAGGTGAATGTGAATTTCCCAAGCAGCTCGACATAGACAGTGATTGTGATCATCACAAATATGCTCCATGCGAGATCGTATGAGAAGTATATATTGATGTCCCCATTTGTTACACAATGTGAGATATTTGAGAATTTCCACAAGGGATACAAGTACCACAGAGATCTCGCAAAGATCATCCCAAGTGGTGGACATTTGGATGAGAAAATGAGATCTCTTCAACTTCCCAGAGAGGTAACAAAAGTCCTCACGTTTTTCCGGCAAGAACTCGCTGAGATATCTCTGGGAGCTCTCCGCGATGCCTGGGGTATACAGTGTGATTTCAAAGGGGACTTTTTTTAATCGTATATAAAAAATGCATGATAGGGCTGTTATACACCGCCAAAGTCACATGCGATTCCACGAGGCTTCGGGGGTGGATAACAGCCCTATTGTGCATATTTTATATAAGCGATTTTTGATGAAATAATTTATTTTGATGAGTTCTACCTTCTGCTGAAAAAGGCTCACCTTTTAAACACCCTTCGTTTAAGAAAGTCACCGAATAACAGAAACCATTCTTGTGATCAACTTCTTCATTCAAAGATTTATGCATATACCGATGAAAATCTTTACACACCGGAAAACGATATCGGTTGACACCCATATAAGGTCCATAACATCCAATATTTCCCGACAACATTCGGTTCAGTGCGCGCCATTTCAAACATTATGTCTGGAAAGTCAATAAAAGGCCTTTATGTTTCGGAGGGACGCAGAGCATCCCCCTTTCGGGGAACATATTTTATCTTTCGGCGCGGGCATTTTTGAATGACCCTACGTAAATATGCCGTATATGAAGTCAAATAATGCCCTACATGTGTATGGAGAGGAAGCTTTTTATTGCTTTGTTGTGAAAAACGCCTCGGTGCGCCCTTTTCGGAAGTAGATAATGGGAGACACGTGGTACGCTACGGATTTTTGTTAGCGAAATCGGATTGGGAGCAGATTAAGGATCCGAAGGGTTTAATGGGTTGTTTCAACACAATAAAGGAAGAACCTTTACTGAGCTTGCTTCAGCCCCAACGGATGAGTCTAGAACTTAAGTCTTTTATTCGTCAGGAATGAAACTGTCTCAATTCTTTTATCTCTTCAGATTAAACTTATATATGATTTTTACCCATTTATTTAATATTGGGACTCATTTTGCGGCTCATTCAGACTACAAACTACAATGAGAGAAATGGTAGCGTTAATAATCAATGATTCATTAGTTGGTAGACTTTTATTTTTCATAAATAAATTTTATTTTAACATTATTTTACAGAAATGTTTGATTTATTTGGGCAATTCATATCAATAATCAAAAAGGTTATTACTAGGAAATAAATATAATAAATAATAAATCTTGATTACACTCAAATTGGAATATCAATATGTGTTTATTATAAATATACATGAATCCATTTTAGATTTATCTGGAAAATGTTAGTGGTGAAATTTCTTATTCAATATTTATAATTTCAAGAAATTCAGTTCGTAATTTCGATGCTTTAACTTTTTCATTGTGAAACTTCAAAAAACCTCAATCCATTTATTTTGGTTGGATGTGTTGGTTCAATGTTGAAATTTTTTAGAAAAACAGTTTCGTTATTTAAATTTTTGTATTAAATGAAATTTAAAACTTGGAAAATGTTTTTTTTTTCATTATTTTCCAGTTAATGGACTTGTACTATGGTGATGATTCATTAGATGAGGCACTTCAGAAACCCTCTTTACAATCCGTCGAACCGGCTCCTGTATGAAATTACGTACCATCGGGATTTTGACCGAATTCTGCGCCGATTGAGATCAAGGAAGAAGACTACTTACAAAACTATCATACAATACCAAATGGGAATTTCAGAAAGTTATTCTTTTTGCAAAATGAGTATCTGGGTTTCCTTTCAATGAATCATATTTATTGAAAAAATATATTAATATAAATATATATTATTTCTTAAAAAAAAAAACATTCATTTACTGTATATAACTCGTTAATTAATAAAAGTATATAATTTTCCATAATAAATTCCCCTTTATTTATATTAAATATTAATTTCTAAATTTATCCTTCTTTATTATGAAAGTCCCACGAGATCATACAACGGCAGACCAGAAGAATTCCTGCTGGCAACCGCTGGGTCAATAGATTATATTAACCAACTTGATATTTAATTGTGAAAACCTTAAGTCTGTTATATTAACTTATATGTGTAAATTAGCTTTTAAGCTTAGTGTGTCTGAATTGCCATACGATAAATAAATAAATAAATATGAAAGTATTAATTGAAAAATATAAATTTTTCTCATTAAAAACAATTAATTATAATGAATTATTCGTTAATATACAATATTAAATTTGGAATAAAGTATATTTATTTTTAAAACTAAAATAAACCAATTATTTAGGACATATAAATATTCTTTACTCCTCTATGAATAAGGGACTCACTTAGAATGAATAAACTTTATTATAAGTATATTATTAAACTGTACTCTCAGTGTACCCAATCCTTAACAACTAAAGATCTACTTGCACATCACAATAAGGGAAGAACTGTATACTAGGTTTTTCTGTTCTTCTTCTTCTCACGAACTATGTAATACCACATACACAATTTTACACTCCTAGTACTTTGTGAAAAATCGAAATAATTAATTCCTAGCGCTTTTATAAATTTATTTTCCATTTAAGTAGTTTGAATAACGAAGATTAATTGAAATCTGGTTGTTCATTAAATGATATGCCCGTATGTTTTTCTCTATTTATTCCCACCCATTCCCAATAATTTAGTAAGGTTACGCAATTCAAATTGTGTAGAATTTTGATATCCAGGTTTAACTTCTTTCCGTTTGCCAATAAATGATTCGAATAATTAGATTTGATTTTGTTGTATTGGTAGCCGTGATGGTGCTCCCAAATTATTTACAATAATTTCTACCAGTTTTTCCTATATATTATTCATCCCAACTAATGCAATTTAACTGATAAGCACCTCTTAATCTGGTGATTTGATTTGCAAAAGTAGGCTGTTGATTTTTTTATTATAGTTAATTTCTGGAATTAGTAATTGTTTTTCTTTTCTTTTCAATATTTTTCTAACTCTTGATCATATCTGTTCTATTAACAATATCACTTTGAATGTATAATTCTTCACTATGATTTTATTCGGGTCAAAATATTTTGATCAGCAGTAACATACTATGCAAAAGCCACGCCTTGAGGTTCGAATGTGTGACAAGGGGACAATGAATATTAGTTGTGTCTGTATGGGATGGTTTCCTATATGTCAAAAAAACATTTTCATTGTTTAACAGCATTATTGTTGAATCAAAAAAATTTAAATACACCAACATTTTCCAGTCAGGCAGTCTTCAGTCGAACTCAGTATCAGCATTGTCTGGGTATTCCTCCTTAATATCGATCGTTGAGGTATGATCTGAGGTAGAACAAAGAGAGGTAGTGCCGGAGTGAGATGGGTTCCATGTCTGTTGACTGCTGTGTAAGGGTTCAGGAACATTCAATAATGTTGCTTCCATGTCTGAGACTGCCTGGTATACTTGATTCCGAACCGTGAACTGAGATCCTAGGGGCATTCTTTTCGTGGTCTCATACATAGAAATAAAGAAATGATATAGGGGATCACTGGGAGTATTTATTTCTTTCAAGAGTTGTTTTCTTTCCTCAAATCTTCGTGCTGACATCTGTTGACGTATGTTGTTTCTGATTAAAGCAGTAATGTTGTTCTTCTTCATTTTAGTATAAAAAGTCGAGTGGACATTTTTGCTTTCTTGCGTGAAAAATGTTTTGGGTGAAGCTTGTGAGTTCTGCGTAGCGGTGCTAGCGATGTTACCATCTATAGTATTCGGAATTGTGCCCAGAGTATTGTGGGGTTCACTGTCACCCTCATATTCATTGTAGTCGTTCTTAACATTTTCTGTATGTTGTTCATTATCAGGAGCACAATCCTTAGAAACAATATTGGAAGACTGAGGGTCATCACAATCGCTGTCGCCTTGCAAGTTTCCGTCTCGCAATTTGTTGGTCATAAAAGGTTGAAGAAAGGCCATTTCTTTTTGGAACCTCCATAATTTTATGGCTTCAGCAGGCGCTCCACTTCGCTTAAATTTGTTTTGTCTTCTTAAGGCATCTCTAAGAGAATGTCTGAGTTTTTCCCATACTGATTTAGCATCAGTCCCTGTAACAAATTAATTTGAAATTATAATTGAAATCTAGAATGAAATTTTGAAGGAAGGGTAAAAGTTCGAAGTATTTTAGTTGTCATCTATAGATCGAACGAAGTTCAGTGCAAAACACGTCTTAGGAAGTTGTATTGAAAAGTTCAAAGGTAGGGGCTGGAAATAAACGCGGATTGTTATTGGAAATAAATTTCAATAGTAATGTGGTACCTCAAGGTCACTAGTCAAAAATCCACAATAGCTGAAATATGAAGATCTAGAACTCCACTCCACATGGATCTATAGATCCATGTGGAGTGGAGTTCTTCGAAGATACCTTACCCTATGTCACCGATGCGGTCGACCCTAAGAGTGTGGCGCAGACAATTGTGCCATCTACTGGGGAATGAGAAGTCACTAGGGATGAACTAGATCCCTACACTATAAACATACTTTCTCAATTGATCTGATGGAGGTGTTTGATGCAACACTAGATTCAGCACCCTATATATAGCCTCATGGGTAGATTCAGTAAAGGAATTATCTCAACTAGCAGTATAGTTGGGAGAAAATTGGGAAACAAACTCGGATCCTTCCACAACCCAATTATTTCCCGCATTTAGACGATTCGCTGCCCTACGTTTTAGTCGCATACGAGACATTCCCATTACATGAAAATATCATGCTTCCAATTCCAAGACGAAGCCTGACGAACTATTACGGAAACAAAGATTTTAATTGCCGGCACGACAAACCATTAAGTGTTCATTTGGGATAGTTGTTCACGATTCAGAGTGTTTCAAAACCCGTTTCAGATTCATATGGAGAGCGTAGTTCATGCTGCTGAGGCATCATGCGTATTTCATAACTTCCATACACTTGGCAAATACAGAACGATTGCGTCCCGATATTCCTCCACAGTACTGTGCAGTAAATTACGTCGTTCCGATATTACTGAAATTCACTGGTAAAGATTTTACGCCTCTTTTTTTGATACCCTGTTGGAGACTAGAAATTTACTGATTCTACTGCCACAGAAGTGATCGTATAGTGCTAGTACTGCCAGTATTCCTTCCCCAAATTCAAATAGTTTAGGTTATGAGTATTTTTCAGTACTAATCAACATCAAAACGGTAAAATTGCTATCCCTGAGTATTGAATTCAATAAGACTTTCAGCCATCGTTTTACCCACCGATTACAGACCTAACATTTAAACGGACTTCAAATATGAAAATAATAGGTTATGTTGATCCTTCGGTCAAAGATTCGTTCGTTACTGCTCGAACGATCCGAAAATTAACAACAGTTAGAGATTACTGTCACTGAAAAGCGTTCCGATATTGCTTAATGTGGCCAGTAATGCCAGCAATTTCGGAACGCAAGGAATGCGTCACTGATGGCATGCAACAACATCAGCTGCGACCAATGACACGTAACAACAGCCTGAGTGCAAAGGAAGCATTTGACAGTTCGACTTAAATTCTCGGACTAGTTCAAGTCGTCAGAAATGGTCTCGTGGCAAGAAGATTGTGTTTTAAGAGGATAGTATCAACATTAAACTTTATTATGGCGTAATTTTAGATACTTAGGGGCATTGCCCTGTAAGCAGATATCGAGTGAATACTCGGTATTAATTCCCCTCTAATCCTGGTCATGTAATTCATAGGCAGCTATTTATTTAATATTAACTTTTGTGTAATTTCTAAATTATAATGAAGATATACATACTACAATCGTGCGATACTTACCGCTCTTCAAATCTGCTTCCTTTGCAACTTCTTCCCACAGGTCACTTTTCAGTTTGCTCTTCATATAATCGCGATGGCTCATATCATATAAAATGGTTCTCCTCTGAACCGCTTCAATTAATTTTTCCTCCATTTCAAACTAAACACAGCTCAACCTCACGTCTAGTCACGTTGGAGATCTGCGGCATACTGACAGACTGACTTCTTGCTTCTTGCCAGCTGCCGCAGGACGCCGTGACTCGTATCTGTATCGCGTCACCTAGCCATTTTATTTGCGCGGTCACGATTGTTTCTAAATTTCACGCTGCGTCACCCTGCGCCGCCTCACCAACACCAACCTTCGTTTCTATTTGTGCCAGGCCTTGAAAATACTCGTCTGCAGTTCAAGTTCATAGCTACGTCATTTTTGGAGCTCGGAACCAGTGCGCCTCACTCCATCGAAGACTAATTACATCGAAAGTTCACTGTATCGAAAGTGCACTGCATCGAAGGTTCACTCCATCGAAAATGACGCCTACTTACTCCTGATTCGCCGAATGTGAAATCTCCTAAATCGAACGTCTTCGTCCGCAGTTTGGTTGGCTTGTTTCATTGAATGTACGTCAACAAAGCGGAACCTGTCTAACACAGGGGTCAGCGGCTCTTTGGATATGGAGCTGCGGCTCTTTAGTTCCATACGCAAATATTATTTATTCTTGTGAGTAATTGATTAGTGAGACATCATCTTGGTTCTTATGCGTTCTATGTTGAGATTTGTTACGTGCAGAAATTTGTCAAGAAGAAAACATCCTCCAGTGATATTGCTAATGAAAATATCACTTAATACTACTAGTCAAGCAGGACTATGGCATTTTCGCTGAATTGGAATGCTGATAACACGGTATAACATTGGGAAAAGAGGAACATCTCCAAGGTACCCGAAACGCATACTGAAAAAGGAAAAGGCGAATACCATCAAATTAAGAAGTTGGAAAAACACTGTGACCAGGAGCTTTGACATGCTCGTTCAAATTTATATCCAGAACAATCACCAATCAAAGAAGGTACTGAACTCGCCCAAGGCTACTTAACTCCGGGATAAAAAAATATTTTTTCCCCATATTTCCAAGAAAATAATTTCGACCGAGTTTCAATCTAAAACTTGGCTGTCAATTGTTTCAATTCGATCGGATTTGTATTGGCTGAAAATAAAATTATTACTCGGGAATCATTTATGCCCATTAACGAACTGGTCCGTCGTAGTTGGACCACTTACCCTGGAAATCTCTTTCGGTTCTCAAGTTATCGTGGCAACGGCCGGCCAGACAGAATCAAACTTGACCTCGAATTCTACATCATGGAGTCGAACCCAATCGTTTCAGACCATTTTTGGCAAAAAATTCGAAAATTACAGACATTTGGGTGAAATGATAACGCGATATGTTCCCCAGAACATCGCAAAAACATCGTTACGCTACTAGTTTTATTGTTTTATTTCATAGATATATATAGTTTCGAAGAGGAAACCTAGAACCATTTAGTGATAATATAATCATCGCCACAAACCAAATCACATATTGAATTCCAACGCTCTGAAAAGCTATAGAATAACTATTTCACACCCCTCAACGCTGCAACGAAAACAAAACACTATCGCATAAACCCAGACTGGTGAACAGAAATCGATTTCAATTCCTACAGGAACACCAATTTTCGTTCTCGAATGTACCTCGGATTGAAACAGCGACGTGGTCGTGTTTTAATAATACAAATATGGTTCATGAAAGGCTTCCGCTAGTCGAAATCTCCAACGTATGAGCATCTTTTGATGTCGATTCGCATCCCTCTCGGGCTTTACATTCCGGCAGCTCATTTTGCTAACGAGTCGGAGGAAATTGTTCTTCGGAATGATCCGCGAACAAAGAAAAGGGAAGGCAGATAAGATATTCAATTGAATCTAATTTTCGGGAGAAGCGATTGGGATGGGAATGAAGTTGGCCTCTTTTACTTTTCGAACTGAAGAGGTCTACGCTTGATTGAAAACGATTTAAAGTGTCATCGGGAGAAAATGTTTCCTGAAGTGTGCCACTCAGTTGGTGGGATATTGTTCGGGGATTCAGGAGTTTCTAGTAGAGCAGGAATTATAAGGAATTTACGGTTAATGAATTAGATTGCTGGATTCTAAATAAAAGTTGATTGCTGGTGGCTTTTACTTGATGCAAATCCATATTAAGTCAGTGAAAAATGATATACAATTTACTCTAATTCATTCAAAATTATGTCGCGTTTCGTCGACACAGCAACTATATCAGACTACATTATTCTTAATTCTTACCAAGAAATTTTCTGGAGATCTCTCCCATGTATCACTACAAAAAGTTCCTGCAGAACTTTAACACTGTCAGATCCAAGAAATGTATTGAACCTCTGTAAAAACACTCTTCACGTCCTCATTGGTCTCCTCACAGGACAGAGCGGGCCTTAGGAAGCATATGATTAGATTAGCACTTGCATGAACTAACTAGTGCAGATATACTGTTGGGAGGGGGATGAAACTCCTGATCACCTGATAACGGAATGCCTCGCCATCTCAAACCAACGCAAGGAATTCTTTGAGCAAGAAATCTGCAGGAGCGAAAACGTAGCCATTCCAGATACTGGAGTTCATCAGAACACTGGAAGGCGAGCTGTAGATGGTGGTGACATCAACAGCTCTGACGGAGTGGCACAATAGACCTCAAGATCGCAGTGTAGCCATACCCCCTTCAACAATATATAATATACAAGTATTGATTTCTCAGAGTTGGGAATGATATCAATGGATTCTTATGATATAACTGTATCATGAAAAGTGCAATATACAGTATATACAGGGTGAGTATTTGACCACTGCATTAATTTTAACCAAAGTTTCCTCTCATCAAATGAAACACTTTTTTCATTTTACATTTTTCCAAATTCAGCTCAGGTAAAAAGATACAGGCTGTTGAAATTTAAAATCAGTTTTTATTTTGTAGCTTTGAAATCCTTTTTTCGAATAAAATGAATGTTGGCGTAAAGTTTCCTATAACTATGATACATATTTTCCAAATATTAGTTATTTTCTACTTCTACTGGTTTTCTAGTTATGGACTCGTGGATTCATAAAACTAAACGAAATTAGCATAAAGAAAGCATATAAAGTTTTTCTTGTCATTTCTCCTTAAACGCACCGTTTTCGAGATATTCTTGATTTAATGTTTTAAAATGGAAAACTCCAGAAATTTCACTATACTTTTATGGATCCGTCCCTGAGCGTTGGAATCCCGAATCAACCACGTTACCATGCCTTATTCTCGTGCGCCAACAATGTCATAGATAATTTATATGCGGGAGTGTATTAGCACATTGTGAAATCTTTAAACGCTTGTAACTTTTTACCTGAGCCGAATCTGGAAAAATGGTAAATGAAAAAAGTGTTTCATTTGATGAGAGGAATCTTTGGTTAAAATTAATGCAGTGGTCAAAGACTCACCCTGTATATATATATATAGCAAGAAATAATCGCCCCACACCTCGATGATCAGAACCTATAATATTTCTGTTCTACGTCTTCATACGGTTTAAACGTAAATATAAAATAGTTACTCAATATAACACTGCCAGTACTTTGTAAACATTTACAATAATTAATTCCTTCCACTTTTATAAATTTTTTCTCTAATCGAATAGATTGAGTAACGGCTAATTGGTCATCAACCAAAGTACCCTTATGTTTTTGCGCGTATGTTCTGGGGAATATCAGGTTTTTGCCCAAATATCTATAATTTTCGATTTTTTTGCCGAAAATGGTCTCAAACGATTGGGTTTGACTCCCCGATTAAGAATTCGGGGTCAAATTTGATTCCGTCCGGCCAGCTGGCCGGCCTTTACCACGATAACTTGAGAACGGAAAGAGTTAGCAACTTGAAAATTTCAGGGTACGCGTACATATACCACAGAAAAGTTTGTCAATGGGCATAATCGGCCTAACAGTTTCCGAGTACGGTGCATCCCAATAGGATGGACAAGTTCGTTACAAATCCGATTGAATTGAAATATTCTAGAATTACACGATTTTTTAGAAGATTATTAATTCATTATGACCTTGCAATAATTGAGATTATTTTTCAAGAAGAATAGAATTCACAACCATAAAAACGCATGCCATTATGAATTCAATACTTAACGGACAACTTTTATTGCCCCTAAATCCCAATGCTTTGAAAATTTCGTCTCTATCTGAACATCTGGAAAAATTTATTGTATTGTGCTCCTTGTAGTGAAGATGTGAACAATTATTATATACATCTGTGGAACTACGTATAATAAAACTAGTAAAGAAATGAAGCTATTCAATGTTTCGAAAAGTGTTATGAGGAATACGCCAAGAACACCCTCGATGATCTGCCCACTGCGAAGGTATTCTTTGAAAACTATACCAAATTGTTCAATTCTATTGAGAAATGTATCCACATCGATAGCCTATTTAAAACATCAACCAAACTTTCGAAATATTGGAAAGCTGAGTTTGAAGAATATTCACTGTTAGAAAGAGTAAATAGGAATCAAAATATTTTACAGTGGTGGAGAGTGATGATAAAGTTCTTCCTACACTTTCCAAGATGGCCGATGATTTATTAATGGCTACACCCGTACCTGTTGAAAGATTATGATCATGGAAAAAACACGTACATCATTGAAAAATTATGTGATGCAAGCGTGATTATGTTTAAATTCTTGGTCATCGAGTAATTTAAAAGTTGAAATTATCAGTGTTTAAAATTAAAAATAATATGTACATGTACAAATATGTTTGTATAATTGTGTGATGAATATATCTTTACAAAATTATTCATTATTGTATACCATTTCGTTTATATAAAATAATATTTATTATCATTATTCAGAATTAAGCGAGACGAGACGAGACAACTGATAACGAGACGAGAACGAGACTTAAACGAGACTTAATTTTTTGGCAATTGGCGAGAGCGAGACGAGATTTTTTATACTCTCGCCTACTCTCGCCTCGTGTGAATCCCTAACTATTTCTCTTCATTACACTATCGTATCAGCCAATAATAAAATGTACCTGTCGCAAGATGTAATGTTACCCTAATTGAGATCACTTCGAAGTTACAATTCCATTGCAATGAAATACTGTGATAACTGCCATCTATTGATGAATTCGTGAAGTTACAGTTATTACTCTTCTTGCCTCTGTAAGATGAGAAATTGAAATATTTTCTATGAAGAAAGCCTATAATTGAAATTCTTTCAGCTATTACTGTATGATCGGAGGTGCGATGTATCTGAAATATATATTTTATCAATCTTTTTCGTAATGCAGTTCTGACGATATAACTGAGATTACAATTCCTTCCACGTCTGTATCATATTTTGATTATTCTCACGGGAAACTCAGGAAAGCATTTTCTGTATTGCAAGGATCAGAGGTGAAATTACGTTCGTGTTGATTTTTCCGACCAAATTCTTCCTCAAACATTCCTAGATAAACATGGGAAAACGAAAGAAAAATAATCATTTCCAGAAACAGAGTAGCTGCGAATGACTCTCGAACATTCTGTATTATTCAAAGCATATCCGGTTAGGTAAATATAATTTCGAAAGTTCATTAATTTACGGTGTTTTAGAGACGGTGATTTAATTCATTCAATTAAAATATAACGTACGGTTACTTTGTAGAATTAGGGTCTTTATATTAAAGTTGCACCCCTATAACATGATTTAAACCACTGGAAATTTGATATATTAGCATTCATAACCTTCAGAATAACTCTTGTGGTTAGCCAGATAAACTTGGTAAGCAATATTTATTGCTATCAACGTTGGCTTAATGGTCACTATTATGCAGCTGCAACAGTAGCGTAGTTTGAAGAGGGGAAATCGAAGTCCCTTGGGTAACAACGAGATTCGAAATTATTGCAGAATGGGAATGACTTTGAACTGTGAATATGTCACTAATCAAGAGTGAAGGCCAGTTCCTGTAGCAGATATTAATTTGGAATGTTTTTGATACAGATACAAAAATTCGAGAAAATGAGAAATCAGGAGTGCATTTTCTATTGTCTATTCGCTCCTCATACACACTGAATACTGAATACTGAATAAAGTTACTAGCCGTTTTTTTAGGGTAAAAAATTAATTAGGCATTAACTGAATTTTAATTCTACAATAAATAGAGATTACTTATGTACTCAGCTGTGGTTCGAACCTACTTTGCGCCAAGCGAGGAACTAACATCTTAGCTACAAAATGCTTATTTGAGTTCTGAGATTTACTAGTTTTGGAATATCATCGAAATTTCATTTTCACAATAATTGCCAAAATACAAACCGATCGAGCAGAAACCAGGTACTCGATTGTAAAATGGCAGCTTGACGGTTTTTGCGGAATTTCAGTGGAATCTGACAGATATACAATTTCAGACCAACTTTTTTTTTTAGTGATATGATCCTCGAGAAATTTTGCAATAAATTACGCATCGGCATTCTACAATTAATTACCCAGCTTCGTTCCGATCGGATCTCTATTTTTTTAGTTGCGGAACAAAATATTTCAGCGAAGTAGAAATTTCATTTTCATAATAATTGCTGAGATATAAAGCCGATCAAGCTGAAATGTTGTACCCGATTGTAAGATTCCGCAGAATTTCAGCGGAATCTGACTTATAGTTTCTGGAATAAGTATATCAATCTTTAGGATAAAACAAATTATTTTTCTATTCTATTCTCTATTTATACGATCTTCGCAAAATTTTGCAGAAATTTGCTAGCTGGCATACTACAACTAATTAACAATTATTGAGGAAACAGAACTTCGGATGGATATAACTCCAAAACCATTCGGCCGATTGTTCCCATTAACGAACTCTGGAAATTGCAAGTTGCTATCTTTTTCAGTTCGATAGTTATCGTGGCTACGGCCAGCCGACCAGCCGGCCGGCCAGCATCGATTTTGACGTCGAATTCTTCATCAGTGAATCGAACCTAATCGTTTGAGACTATTACCGGCAAAAATTTCGAAAATTACAGACATTTGGGCAAAATGATGGTACATGTACTTTGTTCCCTAGAACATGCGTGTAAAAACTAACCTGAAAATAATATTTGTTTTTGGAATATTCATTGACAAAAATTCTGTGATGTATTTTAAGTTCGTATTTCCTTCAAGTCCTTCTATTAAACAACAATCTCCTTCACTGACTAAGAATTATTTTTGCGCGCATATTCTAGGGAAAACGTGCTATCCTTTTGCCTAAAGGCCAGCCGCCTGTTGCCTCTATAACTTTCCAACGGAAAGAGATAGGGACTTGCAATTTTCAGGGTAGATTGCGCATCTGAATATACCGGTTGAGGTCATTAATGGGCATAATCTGCCGAATGATTTCTGAGTTTTACCTCTCTAAAATAATGTCGTAATTTCGTGAATAACTCAAAAAATACAAAGCCGACCAAATTGAAACTCAGTGATTAGTTGTAGAATGCCAACACGCCAATTTATACGAAATATAGTATTGATCGTATCAGTAGAAAATAAATAAACATTTGTTCTTAAAAAAAATAAAATCATATTTCAAACATTTTATATTTCACAAACTATCTATCAGATTTCACTGAAATTCCCCACAAACCTTTGACTCTCATTTCGTTTCCCAATATTTCCAAGAAAACAGATCCCATCGAATTGAAATCTAGTATTCGGATGAGAAAAGTCGACTTGAGGGTTAATGCAGTAAGTAAGTGTGTTTGAGGCGTGAATAGACAAGGAAGATGCGCGCAAAAGATCTTGACTTTACCTTCGTGTTTTCGAAGATTTTTTGCAATTCTGTTTTTCATTTCATTTTACTCACCGTATGGACTCATCAACTCCTATCTCTCATACATGAAATGTGATGTGCAGTTAAAATTTATAATTGTTTGGGGTTCTACTAGATATGTTTTTATGTGGTAAGAATTAGTAAGTATTAGGTCAATATTATTTGAATTTAAAATTCTCATTAGAGTGAGCTCAAATGATCGACGTTGGAAACTGTGAAATATTTATTTCCTATTTCTTCATTAACATTAATTATATAGAGGAAATATGTCGGCTTGAGGGTTAATGCAGTAAGTAAGGGTGTTTGAGGCGTGAATAGACAAGCAACATGCGCGCAAAAGCTCTTGATTTTACCTCAGTAATTTTGAAGATATTTTGCAATTTAATTTTGTTTTTTATTTAATTTCACTTACCGTATGGACTCATCAACGCCTATCTATTATTCATGAAATGTATATTTACTATTTATAATTAATTGAAGTGCTTCTAGATCACTTTTTATGAGGTTATAATTAAAAAGTATTAGTTCAACATTATTTGCACTTAAAATTCTCATTAAAGTGAGCTCAAATGATCGACGTCGTAAATTGTGGAATAAAAAAAAGTCGGCTTGTGGGTTAAGGCAGAAATTAAGGGTGTTAGAGGCATGAATAGACAAGCAACATTCACGCAAAAGCTATTCACTCCACCTCCGTTATTTTGAAGATTTTTGCAATTTAATTTTGTTTTTTATTTTATTTTACTTACCGTATGGACTTATCAACTCCTATTTCTTATTCATGAAATGTGCATACAGTTAAAATTTATAATTGATTGGGGTTCTACTGGATCAGTTTTTATGTGGTAAAAATTAGAAAGTATTAGGTCAACATTATTTGAAATTAAAATTCTCATTAAAGTGAGCTGAAATGATAGACGTTGTAAATTGTGGAATTTTTTTTTCACATTTCTTTAGTAACATTAATTATATTCAAAGTTTATTAAAATATTTCATGTTTGTGAATTGACGACAAATCGCTAAGATTATCGTCGAGGTAATAAGAAATACAAAATAAAAGCAAAATTCTTAGGATCACAACAGTAGCAAAATTTTTATGTCAATTTTGTTCTCGTCTCCTACAGTGGAGACAAAACTTACTATATTTTTAAATTTGTAAGTAAACAAATATATTAATTATATTTTAACCATTATTTAGTATTTGGTAATTCATAACTGAAATGGTATACATGAATATTCATATTTTAAAGATTAGATTTAGGTAAACAGTAAACCAAAATTCTTCCCTCGTAATTTCTGTACCATGTCTAAAAATATAATAATATTGTATTTATTCCATTGGACACTCACTGTATATTTGATTAATATCTACGCCACTGAGAATCGCTAATATATGTGAGAACAATTCGATAAAAAGTACGGACATTGTGCGAATAAAACGCGTGCACCCCTATTCGATTTAGGGGATAAACTATTGTAAGATTAACTCGAAGCGGACGCGTGGTGTAACTAATGGATTAAAAAGTTTTTTCAATTGGCTCCGGGTTTATTTATTGAGTTTGGTGTTGATTTATACCACCAGCATGCCACAATGGAACGTTTTATGTACGTGCAAAGTAGATTAGAGGATTTCTAATGTCACTTCGATATGAGTAAGTGCGAAATAAGTGTCGGGTTATATATTAAGCGTTTATTATTATGTGGGAATAGAAAATAGTTCGCATTTAATGGTGATAAATATACACCACATCATTGCATTGCAAGTATATTATACCCTCTTATAGTTTCCTCTACGGTGCTGAGTATGGATAAATCTGGAAAACTAAATTCTTAACGGGAAAAATTCTATCTATTGTCTGTACTTTGTAAGTATGTATATCTCTTCCAAAGCGACATTCCTGATGATTGGCAAAAACGTTTCCTAATTCTCTCACCAATAGAACACAGGATCACTTTCAGCGGCGACTTCCATTTTTTCAACACGCAAATGTGACAAATATCTTGTGTTTACTACCTGTATGGGCGACAAATATCTCGATTAATTTCGTTATTGGGCAAAATCGGCCTGAGATTTCGCAAAAAAATGTATTTTCACATTACCAATTTGAAATTCTTTTAGAACTTTAAGATGCATTTCTGCCAGAATCCATTGATATCATTTTTAACTCTAACAAGCTAATACTTTTGGAGATATGATTTTTCAAAATTTCAATAATAAATCGTACTTCTATGTTTTCACAGAATGTTGTAATTATTTTATCCATGAATTATTATATGATCCGTGTTCATACATATCATCTTACTTTCCTATACTAGACATGTCAAATTTATTTCTGGTTCGTTACTCATGTGCCTTACTTTCGTTCAACTAACTGGTTACTGTTTGTGTTAGCTGTCGTTTAGTCCAGTTACGGAATTTGAAGTGTATTTCTAAACAGTTGGGTTGATGTACACAAGTAAACAATATAAAATTTGGATTCGCTAAGTTCATAGTCCACGTTTTTTGTTAGTGATTCGAAAATGAATAATGCAAGGAGGTCGAGCATAATTTACGAGTCATTCTTTAAATATGAAAGATGAACTTATATTATTAAGTAATATTCAGGACAATAATTATGATGCTCCAGTGAATAAAAGATGTTCACTTCTTATTTGGAGCGGAGAAAAGTTGAACCATTTTAAGCCTCCATTCATGGAAGAATGGTTATCAAATTATTTAGAACGGGATTTTCAACAAATTTACAGATAGTTTTTCCTTAGTAACACTATTCTAGATTTCCTACATAAGTATGCTGGTTTGAGTTCTCTCTGTACTGATTACATTAGATTTGTTAGTAAAACTGGCTATTTCATTTACTTAATTTTTCAGAAAGACTCGTGATAGTTTGAAACACTTCTAGCCAAAATCGGGCCGTCATATAAAGATGAGATGCCAAGGGGTGAAAATTCGTTCGTTATTGTGAAAAAAGCAGATAGAAATAAATAAATTAAGGAAACTTCTAAAATTAGTAATATAACCTAATTCCCTCACAACGTACAACGTACAAATGACAGCAAATATATATCCGAGAATGTTTGCTTATTTGACGTAAACAGAATGATAGCAACCAGGTTTTTTCTAGTAGCAAACTACCATAAATGAAAGTAAAGCAAAATACTAATAGACGTAAACAGTCAGCTCAGTGCAATCGAAAGTGAGGCTATGATATAAAATAACCCTCCTGTTCTAGAAGGCAAAATGATTGAAATTAAATTACCAATGAAATAACACCTGCTATATTAGAGTTATGAGGATTATATGATATTATGCTTTTTGGTAGACAATATAATGCCCTTGGATAATCCATATGATGATGGAAATATACACTTTGGTAAGTTAATCAAATTGGGTTCAGAATATCTCCAGTAAAAACAAAACTGGAATATTGCCTAAGTTTCAATTGATATAATATAATTTTCAGAGAAGATTTGAGGAATGAATATCTTGGATAAGTTTGTTATTGAGTAGATCGACCTGGTAGTTTCGGATTAATAATTTTTGGCACTCCTGGTTTTTTCTTAAATGAGACTTTTTGAATTTAATTCCTTTCATGGTGCAGTTCTATCACAAGAATTCATTGATAGCATTCCCAACTCTCAGAAACCAATACTTTCAGAGATATGATTTGTCAAAGTTTGAAAAGAAGCGCTGTCCACAGGGCTTTCACACTTTTTTATTCCATATTAATTTTTTATAAAATGTTTTTCAACATTTAATGTTTTAAATTTTGAAAATTTTGTTTCATTTTCGATGATTTGTAAGCGAATCCAAGAGATCGGTCACTGCCAGGGCCCGAAAGCATCTTACTGGTCTAGTAGATATGCTATCATACTTGTGAGAGTGTTGTGAGACAAAAGGTCAGATGCTCAGTCATAGGGTTAGGGTAGTATGTATCTTCGAATATTCTGTTATGGGAATGAACCATATTTTTGGAAGGAATCATAGGTATCCTGTGGAGATATATCTTATGACAAATACCACTGGTAGGTGCTGACTGAACTGAAATGAAGTAGTATGACTAGTTAGGGGTAGGGCAAAGAAGTTATTTGTTGAGTTTCATCAGCAGCGGGCAATAAAAGACCTTTGTGCAGAATTTGCAGAGATATTTCTAGGATCCTCTGTAGCTTGAATACCTCACAGACTCTACCCTATTATTCTCCCTCATATTCAGTATTCAATGTGTCTCTAGTTCTCCGTCACTGCTGAAATAATTGCTTCGCTGGAGAAAGTCTTATTTCCCTAATTTACTTTTCTTGTCCCATTTCAGTCAAATTAAATTCATTCCAGAAATTACATTCCGGTATTCTACATATAGTCCGCATTTCGTCTCATAACAATGTGCTGCCTAGTTCGTAGAGAAGTACGGTCGACATAAATAATTTACATTTTCTGCACACCCGAATGTATTGAATTGTATATTTAAACAGCGGACGCCAAATTCCTCTCACGTAAAGTTTGTTGAACAGTTAGTTACACAGCCCATCGAGCTAGGCCTGCACGATAGATGAGCTGGAAAAAGGCCATGATGGACCCTTGGCTTTTCATCGCAGGACGGGCTTCTTTAGATGCGAATGAAAAGAGAAATATAATTCTGCGGTCCGATATAGGTTTGAGGAGTGGACGCTTTATAGGTTGAATACCAATAGTTGAATTTGTTCCAGTCAAAAGATGTTTCGTCAACTCGAAGTATTGGGTATCCAGTTTTTTCCCCAGCTGTGGCAATTGTGGTATGATATTGAAATATTGGATTATCAGAGTTGGGAAGGATATCAGTGGATTCTTTTAATAGAGCTGCATCATGAAAGAAACTAAATGAAGGGGATAGGTGTTTAAAGAGACATAAAAATGTCAATTTAAAAAAAAAATTGTCATTAATATTGTGGTTTTTTTTACTTCGGATACTTCAATAGGTTCTTAGAACATTAAAATGTGGTTTGAAAAATTTATTTTTCAATTATTTAGACATGTGTGAAGAAAATAAAAATATCCTTTGATTTTTAACCGAAAATAAATACAACTGATTGATTAATCCATAATATAATGAAAAAGAGAAATTGAAATGTTTTTTAGGTTGTCTAATTGAACATAATATGGCCTTC
The DNA here is from genome assembly GCA_937662695.2 of Halyzia sedecimguttata. Taxonomy (NCBI): domain Eukaryota; kingdom Metazoa; phylum Arthropoda; class Insecta; order Coleoptera; family Coccinellidae; genus Halyzia; species Halyzia sedecimguttata. The sequence continues at coordinate 16,354,372 of OW569417.2, read as the reverse complement.
GCACGTGAAAGAAAATTTGGAACAAAAAATTTATCACAAGAAAAATAACGACCATGTTTTTGACCTTACATAGTTAGTAAGATAGGAATTTTGAGGTTGTAAGAAGGATTTGAGACCACTTATGTATATCAGTTTGGTAAGATTGGTTTGTTTTAAGTTCGTAGCATGCTGTTCCCCAGAACATGCGCGCAAAAACTGTAACTACACCTCGGTCCGTTTTGTCTATGTACAGCATCCTGCCACACAGATCTGTGATCCTGTGATCACAGATAAAGCTGTGACTCTGCTCTGTCTCGTTCGTTTATTTCAGATAAATCCTTAAATATGTGTTAACGTCTCTCGTCTATGTTTGCCTCAATCATAGACTTAACATAATATGCACTGTTAACGCTAATCAAAACTGGTATTCAATCTATAATTATAAATATTGAAATATCGATTTAAAATATTTTAAACAAATTGTTCTTCTCTTAAAAAAATTACATGACGACAGACAGGATGGACATTTGTGATTATATCATATTGAATTATTGCGACGAATATTGCCCATTAGATAGAGAATATGGACTCCTAATCTACCCTGAAAATTTCAACTCTCTATCTCATTGCATTCGAGAGCAATCGTGCTGACTGCCAGACGGCATTTTGGATAAATTGATGGGCACTCTGTTCAGATGAACTAGATCGCAAATAAGTGGACTACACTGTATAATCTCAATGCAGGAAAGTGAACCAAGGTGTAAAATCAACTCCGTATCATAAGTTTCAAAATTGTAGAGCATCATATTTCGCTGGAACTTAACGATAGCCAGAAAGAAAACTCGGCAGAAAATTGCTATATAAAGCCTGATTTATGAGGAAACACAAATGAAATCACATTTGCATATGAATTTCGAAACTACAAAATTAGACGTAATTTAGCCTTACAGCCACAATCTATTGAGAGCAGAAGAAAGTTTAAGGGATATTTAGTAATAAATGTTGAATAACGGAGCACTCCATGCAATTAATTCAAGATAGACCGCTTGGAAACCTGGAGCGCTATAACTTCGTAAGAGTTTTATAAGCTACGTCCCGTACAGAAAGGTATGAACTCAGCAGAATGAAGTTTCTGTATTTTTGTTGAAGCTGATTAATGGGATGGTTGTTGTGGAAGGAAACTTTCAAATCTGCTTGGATATCTTTTTCGGAATTTGGTGTTCCACATTTTTCCAAGGTTCAACTATGCTGTGAGCTGCAAAAGTATGGAATAATCGATTTATTTTCTACCCTTTCAAGATGAGCGAAAAATGGTTTGACAGGTCAAATTAATTTATGTTTTGGCGCTCTTGTGCCTAGGAACTGAGTGCTTATCAATTTGCGGTTAAAACCGAAAACGAACCGAACCGAATGGAACTGTATGCATGTAAAACAATCCTTATTGTTTATTTCCTTTAGAAACGCAGAGCAGGCAGTAGATGTCAGTTTTTTTAATAATTATTGCTCTACAATATCGAAATGCTTTCTCTTGAAGAACAAATAATGGTATAATGAAAAATATCGTTCATTGCACGTCCAGAATAATATATTCTAAATCAAGTTCCTATTCAAACACGAATGCAAAATTAAAAAAAGAGCGACGAAGGAGCGAGTTTTCGAAGGCATGAGTGTTGGAATTGCCTTCTGCGACGAGTATTAGACGATATTTTCTCTATTTCAGACAAGTTTTGTGAAATTTAATAAAAAATTGGGATTATACATCCTAGTGACTTTTGTATTATATCTTAGCATTTGGTGTAACTGTTACGAAAGTTGACAGATTACGAAATTTGAAGTTGAATCGTACGTAGGACATGGAGATCAGATTTAAAACAGTTTCCTAATAGCATGAATGATTCGAAATTAGCAAGAAGCAAATCTCTAGTACCTACCTTATTATTTTAATGAAAATATAACTTTTCCTCTCAACAATTATTTCGCTATAAAAAGATTATATTATATATATTGACAATTGACTTGTGCTGAAATTTGATAGGATCGAATGTCAGTGCTGACTACTACAAAACGAAAAATATAACTAGAAACAATGCGGGAATGAGTTCATTCCAGCACTGTTTTTAGTGCAGGAATGGACTCATTACAATACTGTTTAGAGAATAGTATATTCTAAAACAAGTTGCACAATGGGCTCCAATTAAAACACGAATGCGAAATTCGACCAAAATATTATTTAGATAATTAATGAAAAAAGGGGAAAGCCATGTGGCAGGAGCTTTGGCGCTCTTGTTCAATTTTTGACAAATCATATCTCCGAAAGTATTGGTTCTCAGAGTTGGGAATGATATCAATGCATTCTTATGATAGAACTACATCATAAAAGAAATTATATGCAAATAATAGTTTATTTATCAAGATCAAATGAGCAATCTGCAATGAATTAACCTCGTGGAATGGGTTGTAGCAACTTACACTCGGTGCATAGTTTTCACAACTCGAAATACCTAAGGAAAGATGATCGAAATGTCAAGGGCAAGGCTGCAGACAATCACAACAGATTGTCCATTTATTCCTGATATTTGAATTGGTATAGGCTGACGAACAAATTATTTTAATAGTTCAAAATACGGGTGTCCCGGGAAGAATGCGACAAACGGATAGCATGAATTAATGTCAGGCTGGACTCGTATTAGGAGGTTTTAATCGCCTGAATGCCTTCGTTTGGGATATATAGGGTGATGTTCATCTTATGAGTGAAATTTCACAGTTCAATAACTCTTGAACTAATCGACCCAATGATTTAAAAGTTTGAAGTTTTGTCACCGTTTACTATCACCTTCCTTCAATATTTCTGAAATGGAATAAATCAGACCCGGACTAGGAAAATTTTAGACTTTTCTTATTTTCGCGAATATTGGATCACCCTGTACGTGGACATTATGATTTTTTTTCGTTATCGTAACCACAAGGAATTAATTCAAAATAAAATTTCTTAATCTCTGCTTGGCATTGTCATACAGGGTGACCAATGAACATTCCCTTCAATAAATCACTTATAGGTGAAATTATTTCAAATTTTATAGTTTTGTCACCCTTTACGACAGCCTCAAATTGGAAAACGAACCGGACTAGCAAAATTTTGAACTTCCTATATTTCCGGTGATATCGAATCAGCCTGTACGTAAATATTATGATTTTTATGACTGAAAAATGATACTAGTGTTTAAGTAGAGGGTTCAGATTAAGACTTCACATCATAAAAAGTGTTCATAAATCAAACGAATTCATTTGAGAAAACTTTCAATCAAGAAACTGGATAATGAATAGAACATAAAACAGGAAATAAATTGAAAATATTCGAACCCACAAAATGAAAAATTTTCAGTTCAGTAATTGTTCAAAATGCTATCCCTCCATCTCAATATATTTTTGAGCACGTTGATATAGTGGTTTCACAGCTTTTGCTGTCGTATTTGGTTGTGATTTAATAATATCGCAAGCATTAATAATTATTTGTAGCAGTTGCGCCCTACTGTTTGTCTGTACTGAATAGACCTCTTGTTTAAGCGCTCCCCAGAAAAATTAAGCCAATAGTGTAATATCGGGGGATCGAGGAGGCTAAGCCACATGTCCACCTCTGTCAATCCATCTGTTTTCAAAAGTGTTAATCGAATATCCGCGCACTTCTCTTGAATAGTGCGCACGAACTCCATCATGTTGCAACCACAATGTTTCCATTGGAATGCTTTCTAACAAACCATTTCGTTCGAGAGTTAGCGTGTTAACGGCCGACCGGACAGAATTGATTTTGACCACGGATTCTTGATCAGTGAGTCGAACCGAATCGTTTAAGATAATTTTCATCCAAAAAGTCGAAAATTACAGACATTTAGGCAAATTGATAAGCACTCTGATTCGAGTAACAAGAGAGCCAAAAATAAGTCTACTGAAACGTTTTATAAAATAGATTCTACCTGGAAAATATCGAATTTTCGTTAAAATGTGCAGCCTTCCATCGTATTCATTGAAATAGCTTGCTGTTCTGAGAGGAATCCCTGACGGTGGATACAGTCATATAGTCATACACAGTAATGAACTTCACTGTCCAGATGTTATGAATTTTGGATGCCAAATCCAAATTATGACTTAATGAATAATGCAACAGAGAGAACCACACTAATTAAGTGATCTAATCCTCGACCAAAAAATGCATTATTCACACAAGAATTCATTTACATCAATATTTTATTCTCCTATTAACAACCAAACAAAGTTACCACAAGAAAAATCAAATATGTTTCCAAGGATAACACCTTGATCCTTATTTACATTCATAATTCAGAGAGTAGATCGAGGAACCTGATATGTTAAAAAGTCAGGCATACTCCTTCCACACCATGTTTTCATACCTAATGAAAATGTGATTCAACTTTATAACTGTACATAATAATTACTAGGGATCTTATAATGTACGACTGTGGCTGGCATCTTCAGAACTGGATTGGACTTCTGAAACTCCGTAATTAACAGCCTGCTTTCGATTACATCGTCTATGAATATGTTTCGGCTTAATTAATTGTGTGAATCTGGTTGTTTTTTGTTGCCGATAGAACCACTTCATTATACAATTGTTTTCTTGTTATATTTTATGTCTGAATAATAATCAGATGATGAATATATTTTGAAGTTTTAGCAAATTAATGTTTTGTCGAACGATTGAAGAACTGAATACTCCGAAATTGATTCGGTTTTTCAGAAAACAATCATTTATTCAAATTAAAATATGTAAAGTATATCAACATGACCAGAACATTCTGCTGTAGCCATGAACGCTGTCTTCCAAAACTTCAATAATTTTAATTCATTTGTGCAAAAAAAATTACATTTCAAAATCTAAAATATTTATTTCTAAAATCTTCAAAATCATAAATGCACATTTTAATTTTGGAAAATTTGTTATGGTATAAATAACCAGACATAATTTTCAAACGTTGATCGGATATAATTATTATTTGAGAGTGTGAAAAATGTTGGGAAGTATAGTCTACAAATTGAAAATTAATTGGGACTGATACATGGTAGTCTAAAAAATAGATATCATTATGAATAATAATTGTTAAACATATAGCTGGTAAGCTATGGAGGTTATATATGTTGAAAAGGAACATAATTTTGATAATCTAAAGGTATTCATCTAGAAATTGATACAAGAGGTTAAAGCAATTTGAAGAATGTGGCAAAGTTTAAAATGTGGATAAAATTTATCATGAAAACAGGTTTCAGAATGAAGAATATTTGTATTAGATTGAAAATAAATGGTGGAGGAGTGGTTGTGAAGAAAAATGTGGTGAAGCCCCGTGCACAGGTGCTTTGGCGCTCTTGTCTACTATTGCGAGTAATTATTCAAACTATGACAAATAATATCTCCGACAATAGTTTCTCAGAGTTGGGAAAGATATCAATGGATTATTATGATAGAACTACACCATAAAAAATTTAATTCAAAACGTAGGTCTATGACTTACCTGATATTTTGAATTTAAATACATCAGCAAATTAAAATTAGAGCATTCTATGAAATCATAAAATTACGATTAATTATTGAAATCTTGAAAAATCATATACCCGAAAGTATTAGTTTGTTAGAGTTAAGAATGATACCAATGGATTCATATGATGAAATTGCATCTTAAAAAAAATTTAATTTTTTTTTAGTGTTAAAAATTTTTTTTTTCGTTACTCCGAAATCGCCAGGCCGATTTTGCCCAATAACGAATTCAACCGAGACATTCATCTCGGAAACCAACTCTGAAAATTTCAACGGTCTAGCTCTTTCCGTCCGAGAGGTATTATGTTAACGGGCAGCCGGCCGGACATAATCGATTTCGACCAGGGATTCTTGATCATTGAGTCGAACCAAAACGTTTGAGAACATTTTCAGCCAAAAATTCGAAAATTACAGACATTTGTGGCAAATTGATAAGCACTCTGTTCCGAGAAACAAGAGCCCCTATTATTTAAAAACGAACATGTTTGGTAATGAATGAGATTTGAAAGGTTTAGACGAATATTCCGACGTATTCAATCTCCGCTAAGACCTAACTGAGGTCCTAAGTTAAGGATAAATTTGAATCGCAACCTCAGTTAGGGTATTTAACGGTGGTGAAACAGGACTGTTTAACAATAATTAACACGTTAACTGAGATTGCGAATGTTGCGATTTAAATGTATCCTTAACTGGGGACCTCAGTTAGGACATAACGGAGATTGAATGCTTTGTGAACACGGCGGATAGTATTAAAAGTTAATCAAGAGCAGCCCTTACAAAAACAAAATTGATAAATCGTAGTGTTTTGTACAAGATTGTGTAATTTATCATACACTGAATTAAATGGGACACATATCAAAATGTTCAATACAAATCCGACGAAATTATTAGAACTGGTACGTAAGCATACACCTGAATTTGAAAGTTTCCAGGGTAATCTGATTCTAGAACAAAACAGAGCTGACTTAAAATTTTAATGCCCGAAAAGTCGACAGTGGATATTAGTGAAACCATAGAGTACGCATCGTCTCCGAACAATAATTTGATTTAAATTCTACGAGTTCAACCTGAAATAGAAAGAAAAATCTAAAGAAACATATGGTGGAAGAAGGATAGTGTCCGTTTGACTAGCCTATTTAAGGAATGGCAAATTAAATTGAACTTATAGGTTATTATAAGAAAGGAAAGGTATTCACATTATCCAGGCATTTACAGAATCGAAAAAAAATCATATCCATTTTTCTGCTTACGTTCGATATTAGCAAGGCCAATTTTTGTAGGTTAAGATCTGGTGAGTCATACAATTCTATTAATATAAGTTTTCTTCTTGTCCATCGAATTGATTATAACGCGCGTTCAAAATAATTCGTGGTCACGAGTATTGACGTTCAAAATTCCATAGCCTACTTGACCACGAATTTTTTTGAACGCACGTTATTAAATTTCTAAATTCCTGTATATATATTCAAGGAATTTTTAATTGGAATCCTCCCTAAATCATGAAAGATCTCAATTAAATTCAAAATATTTAAATCAAATTAACTAAAAACCCAGATATTTCGATTAAGAATGTTAGTGAATTTAGTTTATTCCTAATTTGATGAAAATATTTTCTATTTATCATACCATAACAATGTATATAATAAATCAGAGAATATCCAAAATACATCAAAGAATCAGAGTTAGCTGCAATTGACTGATATTTCCTGCTAGTTGATGGAATATATATTTTCCACCACCATATTCAATGGGTGAACTCGACAACGAGATAAATGCATAAGTAAATGCTACTGCTCAAATCCGACCCTGCAGAAACAACAGGAAATGTGTCCTGTAGAGATAGTGCGTGATAATTGCTGTTCCTATCAAAATTAATACCTGATTTAGTACGTTAGTATCGTTATAATTTTAACGGAGTCTATGATTTATGAAACACAGCTACGGTGTTTACAACTGTTCAATCTGCGTGTAACTTCTGGAACTATCTTCCGTAGCACACTAATTAAAACTTGTGAAGAGTTAGGGCAGATATTTCATTGAAATATTACTGTTATTAAGCAGTCTAACGAACACTCCCCTTAGATTCCGTATGTCAGGAGATGAATACTTCACACCTAAATTTCCGACTGTACAGGAAGGTAATGGGGAATCGGATTTCTGTGGTTAAATGGAGTTCTCATACGTCTTGATGAAACCGGTCGTATTGAAAGCTATTTTTATACGTTGATAAATCTTCCATGTTCCATCCGTACGATAAGAATATGTACAGCTCCACTCCTCGCTCAAATATGAGATATGAAAATATTGGTAGAGACCGATCCAAAATAATAAGTGTGATGCCTATTGAAATATTTTTTCACCCTTATATGCTCAGTTACATGACGAGCCCCAATCACATTCAACAAGTTTATTCTGCATAAAATATAAATATTTCGCTAATGTCAATTATATAGATTGTGCTGAATGAATTCTGAAGAGGGAAGAACTATGTCGGAATTTTTTTTTTCTGGCTCACCCTGCACAAAATGAATTTCGAATGTACGTATTATGAATAGAGGACTGGAAGGCCTTTTAAATGAGGTATCACATACCTTATGTTTGTTAGTGAAGAAACATCAATGACCTCACAAAACCTACAACGTTGACGCAATCACTTTCATGAAAAGCCGTTCAATTAGAATAGTATATTCTAAAACAAGTTGCCGAATGGGCTGATATTCAGACACGAATGCGAAATTCGAAAACGAGTGACGAAGGAACGAGTTTTCGTACGCATAAATGTTGGAATTGCCTTCTGCAACGAGTATTAGACGATATTTTCCCTATTTCAGGCAAGTTTTGTAAAATACTGTTGAAATTTAATGAAAAATTAGGATTACACATCCTAGTGACTTTTGTATTGTATATTGGCAGTTGGTGTGACTGTTACGAAAGTTGACAGATCAAGGAATTTGAATAGTATGTAGAGCATGGAGATCAGATTTAACAGTTCCCTAATATCTAGAATGATTCAAAATTAGGAAGAAGGAAATCTCTAGTACCTTATGTTTTCATGAAAATAAAACCTTTCCTCTCAACAATTATTTCAACTTATCCAGATTATCTTATAATGACAATTATTGACGTGTGTTGAAATTTGATAGGATCGAATGTCAGTGCTGACTATCACAAAACGAAAAATATAACTAGAAACAATGCGGAAATGAGTTCATTCCAGCAGTGTTTTTAGTGCTGGAATGAACTCATTACGATACTGAAACAGAGAAATATAAATCCTGTTTCATAATATCTGTATCAATTCAATGGATATAAAGAAACGAAATATGTGCTCGCTGAACATAGAGTTTGGCGACAGTTTGGAATGAAATTCATATTTTTTCAACCAAAAACTTAATAATATAATGAATAAAAACTAAAACCCTTCAAATGATATTTAATTTTACTCCTCTTTGGTGATGAAATGAAAAATTTCCCTTCAATCCCTTGGCTGCAACCCTACCCTTTTGTTTTTCAAACATAAACGTATATCATGTCTGGGCTCGTTGGAAAGCTTGAAGATTAAATCTCCCATACCCTAATTCTTTTTGCGCGCATGAAAATTTAAAAAAAAATTATTGAAATATATTATGTTTCTCACAATAACCTGCGTATAGCAAATTTTATGGTAGGTTTCGCATGCGAATGCGACATTTGAGTTGATCAATAAGCATAATCGGCCAAACGGTTTTGGAGTTATATCCATCAAAAATTTGGTTTTTATTTCACAATAACTCAAAAATAACGAATCTCATCCAATTTAACACTGGTAATTAGTTGAAGAAAGCCAACTTGAAAATTCTGGCAAAATTTCGTGAGAATCGTATAACTAGACAATTCTTGAAAAAAAATGTATATATCAGAAACTATTCGTCCGATATCGCTGAAATTTAGCGAGAACCTAACTCTACAGTCAAGTTCCAAGTTTGAACACGATTGGATCTATATTGTTGGAGATCCGAGCAGCCTTGGGTAAGTGCTGAAGCTGGATGGGTGACCGCTCGACAACTTTCGAACGGAAAAAGATAGCGACTCACAATTTTCAGGATTGGTTGAGCATCCGAATGCAGCATTTAGTTACTTGAGGCATATATTATTAGATATTTAACGAATTTCAGCGTTTCTCGGCAAAATATTTCTTTCTACAGATACTAAATATTAAATTACTCCCTCAAAATACATCGACGAACAGAAAATTCTCGTTCTCAATTCACAATATTGCCTCTGGACCTAGTTTCATGAAGTTAACGGAAATAGTTCGTAAACAAAACACTGAAAGAGTGAGCATATTTTAAAACTTTTAACATTCTACGTTGGTTTAATAATTTATTTATTTCAATAAGGAAGTAGAATTTCTTTCAATGTTGGATTCCACTAAAATAATAAACCAAGTTTGTCAGCAAACCTATAAACTTCTGAAGGGCAGGAAAATACATCAAAGAAACCTTCCGAGTACTTACATCAAACTTAAATGAAATAAAACTGCCATCTCGACTTATAAAATATAGAAAATATACTTCCCTGATTCACTTGAAAGGAACGTATACGTAAAGATAGGTTCATGCAGGCGAACCCAAAGGAGCATACGCCCCTTCCTTTGAGATAATCCTGTTATACTAATCGACGATAAGTGGTCTGAAAAATATGCTAACTACTCTCTCCACCCCAAAGTGGGTTACCGGCGTGACTCATGCTTTCAGCTTGGGAAAGGGTCGTACACATCAAACTCTATAAAGTGGAATGATCAAATAAGGAACGATGGGGCTCATTATCTGTCACAGGGTCCTGGTGATCCCTCCGGTTTCCAATTAAAGACCCAAATTGACCTAGACCTCCATTCTTCCGACGAGACGTATGGGCATATTTTCTTACATGCGGCAGCGATTCTGAACCATAAGGTACAAAAATATAGAATACGATGATGATCCTGATGAAGGACTTGTACATCGACAGGGACGCGATGGGTCGGATTTCATCAACGAAATGTTAATAGTTCATTGGATTTCATTCGTATTTGGGATATTTTAGTCTCAAAAAACCTATATCATAAAAATGTTGTGTTAAATTTGCCGAAAAATGTACGAAGATCACATGAAGGTTGTTTTATATGTTAACAAAGTTACACTTGTTTTTGTCTGTATAGTTTCTACAGAAATAATGGTTCAATAATTACAAGATATAGGATTAACAACACACATCAGAAAAGTCTGAGATTATTTGAGAAATTCAATTAATACTGCTTAGATTTCAGATGTATATACTATTTATCACTTGAAACATTTACGTAAACAAGGTATTCTGCCAGAATATAATATAATAAAGTATAATACTAATAACTTTAGGAACAAATGACCTTTACTATTTTTTAGGGCTGGATAGAGAACCTTGGAGAGGCTCAGTATAACTGGTATATCCATCGATCATGTGCTAGCAGGACAACTATCACGCCAACAGACTAATGAAGAGTAGACAGAGAGATAAGACAGTCACAACTGAAGACACTACTCGAAATCGCATGAATAAAAACCTCCACTAGATATATTTCAGGAGTTTGAAAGATCAGGGCCTGTCTGAAGAATTATCCTTCGCCTTTTTGAAGTCAGCTGGGCTCAAGTCTGAAACACAGGGATTTTTATGGCTTTATGGTGGGGTTATAAATACATGATGGTATAAAAAGAACATCATGAGAGTGGATACTCCAACAACGTACAGATCATGCCACAGCCAGCAGAAAACTATTATGCACATCCTGTCTGCTTGCAGAGTCCATGCTTCATCAGGTTATATGTAAAAACACAATGCGGCACTCTTAAATTGTCTACTTCCATCTGAGAGTGGTTTATGGTATAGACAACGAACCGGTGCTACCATATGTGCCTCTGGAGATTGAATCCGTTGTTGGAAATTACGAAGCTAGCATCTGCTGGAACTAGGGTATCCCAACAACTCGGCATAAAGCCAGATATAGTCCTGCTGGACAAAGAGCTCAAGGAATTGTTTATTGTCGAATTTCCCCCCCCCCCCCCCCACCGAAAGAATGTGATGATGAAAAAAGAACAGAAGAAGGAAAAATACAAGGATTCAATGTCCGACCTTGGGATCTTGTAAACAAGGCATAAAGTTACGTTAGTCGTACTAATCATAAGATGTCTACGTGGAATGAGAGCTAAGTGACAGAATTGAGGATCATTCAGCCTGTAAATCCCTGGCCGGATTTGACGCACAGAATGCAGAAAGCAGTGTTGCTCGGATCACTTCGAGTCATCAGGTCCCATCAACTATGAAGGCCACTTGCAGCTCATCTCTTTTGTTAAGGGACGCTATAAGGACAGGACGAACAACTACCCCAAGGAATGTATGAGAAGTTTTTTAGTTAGTAACTAAACATCTGGACCTAAGTCTTACACTCCTGAGAGAGTGGACCATCTCAGGGTAAGCCTGTAAAAGGTTTTTCCTCTCGAGTGGAAAAAAAATATTTATTTTACTGTATTCTTAAATGCAATAGCTAAAATAAAAGTTACATACCTAAACAATGTTTGGACAGCTAACACAAATTGAGATTGAATTGAGTTGAAGGAATCATAATCTAAACTAATATAACATTTAGAAAATTTATTTTAGATGAAACAGAGGTCCTGTAACATCATCTCTGACTATAACCTGTTCTGTCAGAATAATACATTCGTTTACTTCTACCTATCAAATTTTATTGGCACTCTTGTTCCTCGGAACAGATTGCTTATCAATATGCCTAAATGTCATGTAGACAGTTGAAATTTTCAGAGTAGGTTCAGATATCTCGGTCAAGTTCGTAATTGGGCAAAATCGACTCGACGGTTTCGGAGTAACGGAAAAAACAATTTTTTTCAAATTACAAATTTCGAATTCAATTCCTGGAGATGCAATTTCACCATGAGAATCCATTGATATCATTTTCAACTCTAACAAGTTAATACTTTCAATAATAAATCGTACTTCTATGTTACCACAAAATGCTCTACTTAATTATTCTATCTACTATCCATGAATTATTATATGATCTGTGTTCTTACATGTCATCTTATTTTTCTATGAGAGATAAATGTCAAAATTGTTCCTGGTTCGTTATGGTTGATATAAAATACACCTCCTGTTCTAGAAAAAAGTATGATTAAATGCAAAATGACCAATGAAATAACCTCAGCGATCGTAGAATTATGAAGAGATATGATATTATACTTTTAAGGTTATAATATAATACCCGTGGATAATCCATATGATGATGGAAATATATACTTTGGTAAGATAAATAATAATCAAATTGGGTTCAGAATATCTCCAGTGAAAACAAAACTGCAATATTGTCTAAGTTTTAATAGATAAAATATAAATTTCAGAGTAGATTTGAGGAATGTTTTTCTCGGATAAGTTCGTTATTGGGGAAAATCGGTCTGTTTGAATTGAATTTCTTTCATGATGCAGTTCTATCGTAAGAATCCATTTATACAGTGCGTTTCAAAAAGTACGCACCAAGAGGAAATTTTCTAGCCAGTATCGTTTTTTGAAATTTGGGTTTTCGGGAAAGTTGGTGCTCAAGAAACAATGTTTTTTGACATATATGTCATTGGTCGTGCTACTCTGCAAACCTGTCAAAATTGAAATTTTTTTTAGGAAAATGGTCAAAAGACATAGAAAACAGAACAATATCGAAAGGTTTCGGGAAGATATGTTGCTCAGAATTTCATTTAATACCAAACTGCCAATTTTCATAGTGCAATTCCATTTCATTTTCACAGGTAAATTTGTTTTAGATGAGGTCTGTATTGCGTTTTTAGTGGTATTGAGTCAATGCATTCAAACGGGATTTCAGAGGATTGAAGGATTATTCTTCAGATGAGAAATCGAATGATTTAATTTCTTATGATGTTTCAAGAATAATAAGCAAGATATAAACTCTTTGCGCATTTAATTTCTCAAGTTTAATTCGGTTTGCACCAAGATTGTGAGGTTTTTACTATAGAAATCATAATTTATAAGGAACATTAAATTAATATAAACTTCATTTGAATTGTTATAATATCTCTTTCATTGGAATTACATTCCGAATAATTTTTTAAATTTGCACAAACCCCGAAGCTCCCTCTAGCGTGTTGTCATCAAACTATTAATATCAAAGAATTTCGGAATTTCACTATGAAATTTGGCAGTTTGGTATAAAATGAAATTCTGAGCAACATTTCTTCCAGAAACATTTTGATATTATTCTGTATTCTGCGTCTTAGGGTCATTTTTCGAAAAATATGTCAATTTTGACAAGTTTCCAGAGTAACACGATCAATGACATATATATCAAACACCATCGTTTCTTGTGCACCATCTAACCCGAAAACCAAAATTTCAAGAAACTGTACAGGGGGGAAAATTTCCTCTTGGTGCGTACTTTTTTAAACACACTGTATAATTCCCAATGACCAATAATTTCGCAGATATGATTTGTCAAAGTTTGTACAAGAGCGTCAAAGCTTCTGTCCACAGAGCTTGAACAAATTTTTATTGGTACATGCATTCAAAATATACGAGAGGAGAAGGGTAGTTTAAAATAGCACTGTATAAGTTTGAACATATGGATTTGCACTTCTTGGCTGAATATGACAGAGATAGATTACTTGATTGCATATGGAATTTGTATACACGTTATTCGATCACGTAAACTATAACGTGATATGAATGACATCATGTCTGCGTGCATGAATCAGATAGCCACTATAATAACCGGTTGCAACGTGATGTGTTCATGACATTCGGGCAGTTCGAAAAGCTAGTGAAACTTAGTTAACCCTTAACTGGCATGGCCAGAAATTTTAACGCTCCGAGCGAGGCGGATTCTCTGGGACTCCGGAGTTTTTAAGAGAATTTTTTCTGTTCTAAATGGCTAAATGGTTCCTGTTTCGCTGAAAAAATAATGAAAGACATTCAATGGAATATGATTTCATACATAACTGAACATATAATCTAATAAACTCAGTTAATATGATAAACAAAAAAAACTCAAAAAGAACTCTAGGGAAATTAACATTAGGATTTTTCTCTGATTCCTGGACAAGAGTTGAATGGAAGATTTTCTTCATCTAATATGTTACGTAGATTCTGTAGTATAGAAAAACTGAGAATTTTAGGTCCTGCCCCATTTTAAGGCACATAGAATTTTTCTATCTTTTTTCAAAATATAAAATAGAAACTATGGGTTTAAATATAAATGATATTGCCACTGATTTTAAGTGATTATTGCTTAATAGTTATCAGAACACTAAAAAGAAACAACGGTATTGGTTTGAGATCTTTATTTATCCACAATTTGGATAAAAATAAAAGGTAGCTTTAGCCCTGCAACACGGTGTTCCATGACAGTGGAAGACACTTATCTGATTCGATGTCAAAGACCGAATATAAAATGTTGTAGCTACAATAGTTTTTACGGTGAATTAGGGACTGTCATATTAAAGTACAAATAAAAACTGCTAGTTTTGTTCCAATTAAGGAGGCTGTGCTAAAAATGGACACTTACCTGTATCTCATAAACTTTCCATCAGATATCGCGTAAATTTTTCAAGGCCTTTAAAACATCATATATAGGGAATATATTTTTTATATTTCTGGAAGCCAATCTGCGAAATTGTTATTTTGACAAACTAATAAAAGAAAATCCATAGAAATATCAGACTTTCATGTTCATATTCTCGATCACGACCTGACTCAAATACGAAGATCCACTATATCTCAGACAATAAGATGACTACACCATCGCACCGACCTCACATCTCTTCGATTCTCGGAAACCGCAGAATGGCAAAGGATTTTTATGGCCGTGATATTAGCGCAACGACACGTACGACACCCTGATGATTTCGTATCAGATCTTCGCTACCCCGAATGCGATGGTTTTCGTCAAAGCTACCGATAATATTGCCCTTAACGTGTTCATTTCCACCAGCGAAGATCCAGACGAGACCTGGGCGAAATGCGCCGCTAGAATTTCATTTGATGTCGACCAAATGTGAAACGTTATTTTTAGTAAACTCACGTCTTGGCAAAGGGCCCAATAAAGGGATCAAATTAGGTAATATCGGGACCTTTCATGTTTTTTATTGCCTTTCGATGTCGCGCCGACTCTTCCTCGTCAGAAAATGATGAGAACAAAGGGAGTTCGTTAATATAGGCAGAGCAGGAAACTTCTTGGAGCGGAATTTTCAGCGCTCATATTCAACTTTTTCGGAGTATTGCTGGAGCAATTTCTCGAAGTATTCCGAAATTGAATTTGATAGGTCTGAACTTGTCAAAGACAAGACGGGGACAACTTTTCTCATTACTAGTCTCCACGTATATATGGTGATCACGAAATTGGATCGATTTTTTTATACTTTTTCATTTAACGCTCTGATTTTTTCAAGGTGTATTCTTCATGGAAATTGAAAATTCAAAACTTTCCATGAGGTTTCAATGTGGGAATCTTTGGGGGAGGTGAAAAAGAAGAGATCCTTATACTGCATATCGATGCCAATGTTCTCATATATGAGAACATATAAGAAGATCTTCTTATGTAGGCTTATTTCTTGAGAATTTCGAAAAGTGTTAAATTCCATATAGCTACGTCTGTTCCTTTAGAAGTTTTCCTGCCAGCTAATTCAGGCACTTTTATCCTTTTTCAAATGAACTATCACAAAGTAACGGGCTACTCTATCCATTATTTTCCATTAAAATTTCAACACTTGATTCTTTATTTCCGTACAAGAAAATAGCACAACTGAATCTTCCAAACCATTTTATATACGTTTAATATTTCAAGTACCAACAGAAGAAAAATTTTCTTCAACAGTCGCCAGGTCTTCAGAATTGTTATTCACATATCTTCAACTTCATTATATTTCTGAAGTAAATTCACATTGTGAAAAATACGTAATAACTACGACTTCTATGTAGAGAGGACAACGTAGCGTAGTTATCTGACAGGAAAATGAGCATAACCTAAAATTTTCTGAAGTTCCAACGTCCATAATGCATTATAATTTGTAATTTCAAGGAAATAATTTTGAGAAAAGAACGGACGTGAAGTCAGTACCTTTCGCGTGCATGTTCCATGGTCTTTTCACGCCTCATACGAAGTCGATGCAGCTAAAATTCGCCACTCGATTGAAAAATTTTGGCTCGAAGTTATGTGCGGAATTTCGGCTGAGTAATTCTAGCCCTATAAACTGGTTTCTGTGTTTTCAGTTGAATTTTTGCATTGAGTATAGCAAGGTGATTCTATTTGAGTAAGATCATTCGTTTCAAAGAAATGAATATACCCCAAATTAGGTTGGAAAACTAACATGACAGTGTAGTAGTTCTTCTATGTACCTTTATAAATTGTATTTCTATAGTTTAGCAAACTAATTCCCGACGTAGAAACTACAAGGTTTTTTTGTATTTTCGATATTTAGATACGCATTTCAAAGTTGTGAAAATTTCATGAACGGGGTTAAAAAATTGTTTCATCTGCTCGATTTGATAGATTCATGATTATGAAATAACGAATCGGAATAGTTCATGTATGAAACTCACTTGAACACCATCTGAGCCATAACTATCTTTTTCCACGCGGAAACAGCATACAGTTATCAGATTTGCAGTTTCCATCCAGTGAGTATCTGCCTAAAATGGCTACTCGAACAGATGGTTAACGAGATACCGGGGAATAATCCTTTTAAATTAGCTCTGAAGTGAATGATACGTTTCAGACCACGCACACCTAAATCAACATAGGACGCATGTATCCAGTTTGAAGTGTTATTCTGATCAGAAAGGGTCATCAACCAAGTCACGAGGACGATATTTACGACATTTTGTCCCTAATCCGCAATTTATACCTGCCCCTTTTTGAAACGACGTAAAGTTAATGACATAAAGTCCCCGGATTAAGTCAATTTATTCTACTCGCATCATTTTATGAATTAAAGTGAGAAATATAAATGAGAGGCTGAAACTTCTCATAGGTGAGCTGTGTTCCTGTATATAGAGAGGTCATCAAGGACTGACCTGTGAAATACAGATGAGTAATTTCTAAACTAAACTGATTCAGGCAGTACAGCCTCAATTCATTTAAAAATACAAAGTTAATGAAGATAGTACGAGGTCCCCATAAAAAATAATTAAAGTGTTCCACATGGTTCTGCCTTAGGAACACTATTGTTTGACATCTACATGTCAGTCCTACCCAAGATTGAGAAGTGTAAGATTCACCAATTTGTGCACGACACCGAGTTGAACTATATCAGCAAGAACTGCTTGGGGTAACGAGTCAACTTCAGAGAGATGCAGACTGATCGAAGGAAAACTTCAAGAAATAGACAGTTATACCTAATACCATTCTGATTTCCACAAAGAAAACTCCACAAAGCGTAACCTATTGATACCCGAAATACTGAAAATATAAAGGAGAAACTCAACATTTCTTCATGTACTGGAACTGTATTCTTAAACATAGGAAGGTGCGGCATAAATGACTAACCTATACGACTAAACTAATCAATGTATAGTACAGTCTAATCTTTGTTGCACGAAATTCTAAATGTGGATAGTACTAGATAGTCATCAAGATACGCTGAATCAGAAAGCCTGGTCCTTTCTAGCCAGGTACATGTCATCACCCAATCTTCCTAGTGACGAAACGATTAAGGAAGTAAGCATCGAAAAGAACTTCACTACGATGCAAGGTAGGAACAATGGGACATTGAATCCACCATCCAAGTTCTTAAAAAAATGCCATTAATATATGGTACATAGACGATTCGAAAACTAATATAGGATCGGTACTGGAGTATATGGGACAGGCACCAAATGCTCACTATCGTTAGGCTCCTATCCGAGCGTCTTTCAGCCAGAAATACTCGCAATCGAAAGATGCATATAAATGAACCTAGGAAGAAACTATCAGAGGTGTGATATAGGAATTCATTCTGACAGTCAAGCTGCTATTAAAGCTCTGAACCCCCATGTCATAAGCTACTATGGCAGTGCCGAAGAAAACCTAATGAAGTAGGCAGAAGAATAGGATATCCTTGTTCTGGATTCCCGGCCAGTCGGGAATTAAAGGAAAGGAGGAGGCCAACTCACTTGCCAAGAAAGGAGCACGCACCCCTTTCATTGGCCCGGAACCCTACTGTGGGGTATGTAGATACACCTACAAAAGTGAATATACGCTGGAGATTTCTCCCAGGAATGTATCACTCCAAAGTTCCTCCAGAACTTTGACACCCTCAGATCCAAGAAATATATGGATCTCAGTAATAATACGCTTCACCTTCTCACTGGTTTCCTCACAGGGCACTGCTGTCTTAGGAAGCATATGGTGAGATTAGGGCTAGCAAAAACTGACGAGTGCAGATTCTACACTGGGGAAAAGGATAAAACTCCTAATCACCTGATTACGGAATGACTCGCCATCTCAAACCAACGCAAGGAATGCTTTGGACAAGAAATCTGCAGGAACGAACACCTATCTTCCTTGAATCCATTCCAGATACTGGACATCATCAGAACTCTGGAAATGGAAGGCGATCTGATGAGCTTAAGAAAATAGACCTTAAGGTCACAGTGCAACGTTACCCCCTACAGCAATATACAACATACAAGAATCACTGAGGCTGGTGTTCCACAAGGTTCAGTCCTAGGCTTACTATTGTTCAACATCTACATGTCTACTACTATTGTTCAACATCTACAGCTACGAACTCAACTTCAGAGAAATCGAACGGATAATTCAAGAAATGGAGGATATACATTGAATAAAAGAAAACAGTTGTCGTCTACTTTGGTAGGACGCAATAGAAAAAGGAAAGAATAGGAAGCATCATGATGAGTTGATAGAATAGCAAAACGAAGCAAAATATCTAGGCAAGAATTTTGCCTAGAATGAGTAAGCAACTGGATGTCAATATGAAGAAGTGAAGGCAGTTTCAAGGAAAACTGTACCAGCTTTTAAATGTTAGCAGCAAACCGTCCTTGTTAAACAAATTCCACCAAAAACATTTGATGCAAAATTGGTGGCCAAGCCTCACAAGAAGATTCCACAGTGAAAAAATTGTCAGATCCCATGAAAAGCCATGGCTCTCACTGTACAGGGAAAGAAATCACCTTGTACAACAGTGAAAACAGCAAACTTAAACAGAGCACTGAACGTAGTGATAAGAACAGTGATATTGTACTTGAGCAATGTACAGTTCAGGAAGGAACTACAAAAAATAGAAACTATCGAAGAAAAGTTAAGAAACAAAATTAATTCAAGGAATATTGAAATTGAAGGTATTACAAACAAGAGACGTATAAAGCATAACGCACAGTAGGAGAAGAAGAAAATAAGGAAATACTAAAGAAAACTTGGACTGAAGAAAATATTAAAAAATTCAGAAGCGAAACTTCTCATATTGATATTTATTTTGAATTGGAAGAAAAGGACTTGTTGTGTATTCAACTGAAAGTATGTCCAATCAAAGTTTAGCAACGCATAAAAGACCGTACACAGATCCAAAGGATCTTTGAATAATGTGTCGTTCGACCCTCATTCTCTACTTGAAAACTTGAGGGCTAGCTTTGTACTCTAGAGGGATGAAGTTGGGGAAGTGGAATGCTCATCAAAACACGTCCCTTTCCGAACAAAATGGGCAGGTCTGAAGGATTTTGGAAACTGCAATAGTGGGACCAGTTATAAAGGATGGCGAGATTTAATTTAATTGATTTTAACAGTAGATATAAGATATTTTGAACCAGATCCGAGGGAACACCCGAACATACAGGGTGAGTCTTTAAGTTGTACATTAATTTCAACCATAGATTCCTCTCGTCAAATAAAACACTTTTTTCATTTACCATTTTTCCAAATTAAGCACAGAAAAAAGATAGAGGCTGTTGAAATTTGAAAAAACTATCTATTTTTCTTTTGTAGCTTTGACATGAATGGTATTGATCTGGACAACGTTTACTTTCAACAATACGGCGCTACGTGCCACACAAGCAACGAAACCATTGATCTTTTGCGGGAAAAGTTTCCGGACCGTGTTATCTCTCGAAGAGGTGATCACAATTGGCCACCGAGTTCTTGTGATTTAACACCTTGCGACTTCTTCCTTTGGGGCCACGTGAAAGAGAAGGTCTACGCCAATAGCCCATCGTCCATTCAAGACCTCAGAGATGGAATTCTTGAAGCTATCGAGGACTTAGGGCAGCCACTTTGCGATTTGGTTATGGAAAATTTCATCAAAAGGATATGGTCCTTTAAGCGTGGTCGTGGTGGTCATTTGCCTGATGTTATTTTCCACTATTAACGGCATATCTTCTTCTTTATAATGAAATAAACAACCGATCATTTATATTGAAAAATGGCATTTTTCTTTGAATATTAAAATAACACCTCTTATTGGAAAACCCTTTACTTTATGTTTGAATTTAATCAGATTCGTATCTATTGAGTTATTGAGGAAATAACAACAAAATTTCAGATGGATATAACTACAACAGTGTTATTCCGATTATGCCAATCGACGAATTCAAACGTCGCTATTTCTTTCCGTTCTCAAGATATCGTGAGATAAAAAATATATTTTTTTTAATCTTCTAGTGTTATTATCCTCACAAAATTTTACATACGTCTTTTTGTCGATCTTCTACATCTAGTTATCAAGTTTCAATTTGATCGACTCTATATTGTTTAATAAAAAATTTAATAGGTATTCGGAAACCGTTAAACCGAGAAATTCGAAAATTACAGACATTTGGGCAAAATGATAGACTATGGCATATGCGGACAACAAAGTAAATTTCCCAATATCTCGAGTAATACCGATCTGATCGAATTGAAACTAGATACTTAGTTGAACAATGTCGACACGAAGAGATGTGCAAAACTTTGTGAGTATCCTATGAACAAAATATCATAAAAAACTCTGTTTCTCAGAAACTACTGGTCAAATCTCGCTGACATTTTGGGAGAGCTTTTAAAATTTCTTTTTACAAACACATTTCACAGATCTATATTATTGAAAATGGAAGCCAAGCAGCCATTGTCGAGTTCAGTACTAGTATGGATGACCGCTTTGACTAAGAATTTGAACAAGCGCGACAAAACACAGAGACAACACCACGGTGGTGCTCTCCCAACTTTTTGGCGCTCTAGTTCCTCGGAACTGAATGCTTATCAATTTGCACAAATGTCTGTAATTTTCGAATTTTTGCCTGAAAATGGTCTCAAACGATTTGGTTCGACTCGCTGATCAAGAATCCGAGGTTGAAATCGATTCTGTCCGGCCGGCCGGCTGGCCGTAGGCACGATAACTCTTGGACGAAACGAGTTTGAAATTTGCAAGGTGGGTTTGGAGCGTAAATATCTCGGATGAGTTCGTTAATGGGTAAAATCCATCAAGCGGTTTCGGAGTTATGGCCGATTTTAGTCAAAACATTTTTTATGAATATTTCTGAAACCGATCACTCGATCTATCTGAAATTTAGCATCAAATTGTAGAATCATGACCTTTATACGCACGTGAAGTTTTGTATTGAGCAGGTTACCGCAAAGTGTCAAAAAAAATTTCAAAATTTAAAATATTTTTTTCCACAATAACTCTCGAACGGAATGAGTTAGGCAGTTGAAAATTTTAGAGTATGTTAGGGAGATGAATATCTCGGATAAGTTCGTTATTGGGCAAAATATGCTAGATGGTTTCGGAGTAACGAAGTAATTTTTTTTTAAGTAACAAATTTCAAATCAAATATTTATTTAAGATGCAGTTTCACCATAAAAATCCATCGATATCATTTTCAACTCCAACAAGCTGATACTTTCGGAGATATGATTTTTCTGAATTTCAATAATGAATCGTACTTCTATGTTTTCACAGAATGCTATAATTATTCTATCTAAGCTTTATTATATGATCTGTGTTCATACTCGTACATGTCATCCTGTTCTATAAGAGAGAGTCAAATTCATTTCAGCTATTTTAATTTGATTTCTTCCATGGTGCAGTTCTCATTGTCAGATTGCTCCTTTAATCTTGATAAACAAACTATTATTTGAATTGAATTTCCTTTATGATTCAGTTCTTTCATAAGAATACATTGATATAATCCCCAACTCTGAGAAACCAATACTTTCGGAGATATAATTTGTCTGTTTAAACAAGAGCGCCAGATAGCTCCTGTCCACAGGGCTTGAACCCATTTTTTCATCAATAATGTCATGTGCACACGTTCACAATTTGATCACAAAAGAATATTCGAATAATAACCAGAAGAACTAATTTTCCTCACAATGAATGAGGAACATCGTGCAAGAACGAAAAAACCATCTGTTTTTTTTCCAGTTCTCATCTGTGTCCTTAAATTTGCATACAAAGTAGATCAGCCCATCTTCAAATTTCGATGAGGGAAGAAATCATCGCGTCTAATCCCTGTGCGAGTATGATTAATTAGTGTAAATTCCTTCCCAAGGGGGAAAATCTAATGAAACAAAACCACGCAATATCATAGTCAAAGGGATACAACCCGCCTGAATTCATCAGATATCCCTCGAAATGACGTGAAAGGAGAGAGCGTTACGGTGTCTGCGACTGCGTTAGAACGACAGGTTGATGAGGAAAGCTATGAAAAAAGCTCCAAATCTGACGAAAAGTTCTTTTATTTTCAAACTCGACCGATTCACCATATTTGTGCCTATATGTATTCAAAGGCGAGAAGAGTTAAATTTTTGTAGATATAATATTTAAGTACATAGTTTTACACCCAAAATAATAAGTATCTAATTCATTAAAATATATGATATCTTCATTAAGTGTCTTTTTCGTTTTTCCTACCATAATGAGAAAATATAAATTTTCCTTCTTGCTCGTGTGTTCTGGGGAACATCGCGCTATCATTTTGCCAAAATTTTTGTAATTTTCGAAAATTTTGCCATAAATGGTCTCAATGGTGGAGAATACGAGGTCAAATTCGATTCTGTCCGGCCGGCCGTTGCCACGTATATTGCGCGTAGAGATTACGCAAAGAGATAGCGACTTGAGGGTAGGTGGTGCATCCCAAGACGTTGGACAAGTTCATTAATGGGCATAATCGGCACAATGGTTTCCGAGTAATAATTTTATTTTCAACCAATATGAATCCGATCAAATTTAAACTTGGTGAATAGTTGTAGAATATAAACCTAAGCACATTTGTGAAAGTTTTGTGAGAGTCATATCACTAGAAAATTGTAAAAAAATTATTGAAAAATATTCTACATGATAAGATAACCTGAGAACGGAAAAAGATAGCGACTTGAAATTTTCAGGCTAGGTTGTGCATCCGAATGCGACATTTGAGTTTGTTTATAGGCATAATCAGCCAAACGTTTTTGGTGTTATACCCATCTGAAATTTGGTTGTTATTTCTCCAATAACTCAAAAAATACAAAACCGATCCAATTCAAACATGCGGTTACTAGTTGTAGAATGCCACAGGAAAATTCTGGCCAAATTTAGTGGGTACCGTATTACTAGGAAATGTTTTAAGAAATGTTTTAAGAATCATTAAAAATTATTGAAAAAAATTCTATAAATATCAGTAACTATTCGTCCGACATCACTGAAATTTTGAGAAACCCTTCAGAACCTAACTCTACTGCCAACTTCCAAGTTTGAACACGATCGGATATATATTGTTGGAGATGCGAGCAGCCTTGTATGAGTTCAGAAGATGGATGAGTGACCGTTGCCTCGATAACTTTCGAATGAAAGGAGATAGGGACTTGCAGTTTTCAGGGTAGGGTGCGCATCCTAATGGGAGAGATAAGTTCGCCGTTGCCCATAATCGACCCAACGGTTTCGGAGTTATACATATCTGGAATATTATTTCCTCGATAACTCAATAAATATATATAGACTCGATTGATTTGAAGCTTGGTAACTAGTTGTAGAATATCGACATAAAGACGTGTTCAAAATTTTATAAGAACCCTACCCCTAGAAAATTTCAAAAAATTAAGAAACAAAAATTGGTTTAAGCACTGACGTGAATTCAGGAGCTTTTGCGCGTATGTTAAGAGTTTCCAATATATAGGAGAATGGACAATAGAAAATACGCGCAAAAGCTCCTGACTTCACGTCCGTGCTTGGATCAATTTTACACAGTTTTTACCGTAATTCGCTTCATATCTAGAGAAAACTGATCGTGATACATTGTGTTTAACATTTATGGTTTGAGAAACACAATGCTAATATTAATTATACATACGTACAGGGTGTCTCGGCACTACGTGACCCTTTCTCAGGTGAAAATAAAGTATGTTAAGACGAATCAGGGATGCTTTAATTTTTTTTCCTACGCCCCCCTGTTAAGGTGATGACTCCGATTGGTACTGGTAGTTTTATTGGGATAACTTCTGAACGACTCAACCGATTCTGGTAATTTTTCGAATTCGGATCTATAACGAGAGCGCCAAAAATATCAGTATTGATTTGTATCCAATACCTTCCCCATAAGTCTTCAAGACCGCCAGGGACGGACTGACCCTAGCACTTAATGGTCAGAAACTTTTTTTCGATTGAAGATATCGGTGATAACATAAAGCGTCAGAGTCACTCTTAACGCAATTGAATGAAATACAAAAGACCTAGAGAGAGCAAAATCCAGCTGTTGGTAATGAAATATCATCAGAGGTTCCTCATACTTTTCTTATCCTAATTAGGGCTTATCTGCAATCAATTTGGCAACGTTGGCTTACCCTGTATCGATTCGGGATTCACAATTTTTACAAATTTGTCATAATACAATAAATCTGTAGGCATTTCCTTTGAATTCTAGTACCGAATGGATGTTGAGTAGAGGGGGATGTAAAGAGCAAAACACCTGTTCTATATAAAATTCGTATTCATATTTGATAACCTAAAGAAGGATTACAAGTGTTGATAGTAACGTACAAGTGCAGCTTATTGTCCCTTCTAAAGGCCAATTACAGTTTCAGTCTCTTATTTTCGGATTCACATTCTTTCAACATTCTGGCATTGACTCATTGAGTACTACAATTTGAGCAATGATAGGACAGACTGCGGTCAAATGAATTATGTGTATCAAGAATCCGACTTAATATTGTTGTGCATACTTTCAATCGAAAGTGATATAACGAACAGTCTGAATTATGATGCTGCAATAAAAGATTTCGCAGACATGAAAATAACAAAGAAATTTTTTCTCTGGTGTATCAATTTCTCTGTATTCTGTTTTGATTGTTCAAAACAATTATGTTATTTCATCTTTATTGAGTCCATTTTTTTTGTAGAAAGAATTTTTCTTTGTATTTTCTACCTGATTTACTTTTTATTATTATTATTATTATTGATAAGGGGTTACGTTGCACCGCGACCTTGAGATCTATTGTGCCCCCCATCAGAGCTGTTCTCACCATTACGCCATCTACAGCTCGCCCTCCAGTTCCAGAGTATAAATGAACCTCAATATCTGGGAAGGCTTCAAGGATATTACGTCTTCACTCCTACAAGTTTCCTGTCCAAAGCATTCCTTTCGCTGACTTGCAATGGCGAGGCATTCTGTAACAAGGTGAAGAGGAGTTTCTTCCTCCTCCCCACAGAATCTGCACTCGACCTGATTTACTTACTCTTGTTGAAATATTTCGCAATTTGTTATTGATTTTCATTTATTTCTCATATTTTTGTTTTGTTTTGATATTAATAAACTCTAAGATTTGTTTTGAAAAATCCGAGTTACCATTGAAAATATTTGTTTCGCAATAAATTGAAAAAGTCGAGAATGTAGTGGGGGGGGGGCAAAGTTTTCAAGTATAGGACCCCGGAAATTGTTGATCCGCCACTGAGTAGTGTGTCGTCATTCTACAAGTAATAATAATAATAATAATAATAACACACTTTATTAGTTAAAACAACTAGCATTTAAAAAAAAATAAAAACAAAATTTAGGACCCCGGAAATTGTTGATCCGCCACTGAGTATAGCAGTGCAATAGTGAAAAAATGCACCGTTGTCGAGTTACAAGCATGTGATGATTGAATATCAACATTTTTTCATGAATATTGCTAGCTTATTGTTGATATGGTTACTAACTCTTCCCTCCCTGTGTTTGTTCATTTGTCTGACTAATTCACTGATATCAAAATCTGACCAATCACAGGCCAAAGACACCTCGTATTATCGCGAAAACACCAACTGTCTTTGAATTATGATTGGTCTTAGAACTTTGGTGTTTTCAACGACTCAACCATGGATACGGACTGTTTGACAAATGATAAATATAAATTCAAGACGTCAACTTGTTCGTAAAATAGTAATTTTGTTCGCGAAATAGTCTAATGAAATATCACCCGTGACAGAATTTATCTCATAAGTCTGTCTTTTATTTCTTAACTCAGCTGAGTTGCTTAGAGAAAACACCAATCGTCGTTCGGACTGGTCGCAGGAAAAAAAAAGTAGCATTCCTGACTCGTCTTTATTTACACCTGAGAAAGTATCACGTAGTAGTGGGACTCCCTGTATACAGGGTGAGTCATTAAGTTTAACCATAGATTCCTTGCATCAAACAAAACATTGTTTTCATTTTCCATTTTTCCAGATCCGGCTCAGGTAAAAAGTTACAAGCGTCCAAAGATTTCATAATGTATTAATACACTTCGCATCCGAATCGTCTATGACTTTGAAAGAAAACGCTCTTGTCGGGATTCCCCACTTTCCATTCAAACTTAGCTCCGTTCCTTGTTTGTCGGGTATGCAAATTATATTCACTTTGGCCTAACGTAACAATATTTCAGCCTAAAATGGGATCATTATACAGAAATTACGAATCTACAGATATTTTCCCGAAATCTAGCCTCACATATACGCCTCGAGCTGTGACATCCTGTCCTACGCTTCTATACGCAAACAACCCTACCGAATCACTAATAACTAATAACACGGGGGATGAAGACGGCATTGCCAGGGGTGGTTTTACTACCTGCAGATTAATCGCAGCAGTTGGATTACCCCGTTTTGAAGGAAATGAAATATCAAATTCAGTTGTGGCACCTTTGCTGGAATCCATAGAAACGTGTTATGAAGGGGTTGCTGCAGTAGGGTGTGAAGGAAGACTGAAAGTCGAAGGTGTTAATCGGTGTCATATTCCCGGGAAACACTTGTATGAGGTTGTCATCAGATATTGATGCACTATTATCAATAGAATAGAAATATAATTTATGGAAAAAATATTCGGACGCACTGGCCATCGATTCCTGCACCTCTCGCATGCTAAACGAGCGTTCTACCTTCTGAACTAAGACCCCCTGATATCTACACTTAACGGTTACATCGGTGACAGGTGTGTCCCAAGAACTATAGTTATCAAGAGTCGAAATATTAATTTATAGAAAAAGTATTTGGAGGCGCCGGGCATCGATCCCGGTACCTCTCGCATGCTAAGCGAGCGCTCTACCATCTGAGCTACGCCCCCTGGTGACTGTATGTAACTACATGTAACATTGGTGACACGAGTAAGCGAGAATAGTATATTCTAAAACAAGTTGCAGAATGGGATCCTACCGAGACTTCAAGCAGTGAGCATCGTCTGACTAAGTGCGCATGCGCTCCCGTACCAGTGTGCAGTGCTGTTAAGTTCAACCCGTCTGACGGGTTAGCCGACTCGATCGACCCGTTACGGGTACTGGTGTCAAGTGAGTGAAGTTTGTAGTGATGTGTTGAGTCCAGATCTTCGGATCGTTGGTTCCACAGGAAAACTACAGGTGAGTTCACTACTGTGA
The DNA here is from genome assembly GCA_937662695.2 of Halyzia sedecimguttata. Lineage (NCBI taxonomy): Eukaryota > Metazoa > Arthropoda > Insecta > Coleoptera > Coccinellidae > Halyzia > Halyzia sedecimguttata. The sequence continues at coordinate 16,326,011 of OW569417.2, read as the reverse complement.
TTTATTTATTTATTTTTTATAAATATGTTCTCGCCCCACTTATAGTCTGTGTATATTTCTACTTTTAAAATGGCCGGTTTGACCGTCGACTCGTTTTTCGAAACGATCGCGGACGACCGCGCTGCCCTTTATAATTTATTCGTGTTAATTGCCGAAAAATTAGGTATACCGCTGAACGCTAAGCAGTTGCCAAAAGCTACTGAAAAAAGAAAAAGGGCAAGAGTCCAATTCGCGGAATCTAACTCCCCCGTCAGAACATCGAATAGATTCGATGTTCTGCAAAAAGAAGACGGGAATGATGACATGCTTATGTCAACAGAGCCCGCAATCGAAGACATCAACCCCCCCGCGACCAATTCAATAACAACCCCCCAAAATAATGATGATTCGACAATCAATTTCCCCCCACTGCCAATCAGCAAACCAGCTGAAATATTTAAAAAGAATTCGGTGAAGAGAATTCCACCGATCAAAATTCTAAACAAAAATTCATTTCCCGCCGTAGAAAAATTGGCTAAAAGTCAAAATATTAAAATCAAATATGCCACGGAAAATAGTAATGCCCTCCACATTCATGTGGAAACAGAAGAAGACCACCGCAACCTCACGAAAGGTCTTGAAAAATTTGGCCAACAGTTCTACACGTATACGCGTGACGACGAAAAAGTAATGAGGGTAGTCCTTCGCGGAATCCCGTCGCACGAGACTGAAGAGACGGTGAAAAGACAACTGACTGACCTGGGTTTCGACGTACTTCAAGTCACCCAAATGTACAAGCGAGAAGCGGGTAACAAATTCGTATTCCCGTTAATGCTGGTTAAACTAACGCGAATTGAGGAAAATAAAAAGATTTTTAACCTAGAATTTCTAGGATATTTTAGAATTAGAGTCGAGCCACAGAGATCGACAAAAAGACATCTTCAATGTCACCGTTGCCAAAATTACGGACACACACAATCGACGTGTCGCATCAACCCGCGATGCGTTAAATGCGGTGAAGGACATTGGTCCAACGACTGCCAAAAGACAACGGATACCCCAGCAGTTTGCGCAAACTGCAACCTACCTCATCCAGCTAACTACCGAGGATGTAAATTTTACCCGGCTAATATTCGGAAATCGACCGACAAAAATCAAAGTCAACCGAAAAGACCAGTCCGCGATAATAAAGTTGTTGAAGGTAAATCATACCTATCAGCAACAAAACAATCCGTGAAACCGGCGCCAGAAAAGAATAGTACAAGCCCAAGGCAAGTCGCAGAAATGCTGGCACAAATGACCGTGCTGATGAACAAGATAGCCAGTAGTCTTCAATAGAATAAAACCGCGATCACTAAAGATACTTGCGTGGAACGCGAATTCCATCAGGCACAAAATCCTAGAACTCGGTGACTACTTATCCGAAGAAAATTTCGACGTGGCTCTACTGAGCGAAACAAAACTCACACCCCAAGTTCATTTGGCTTTACCGAATTTCGCTATATACAGAAGTGATAAATCAGAATATAGCGGGGGTGTGGCTATACTCATTAAAAATTCAATAAAGCACGAGCGAATTAATAATTTCAATACTGTAAATCTAGAGAACGCCGCGATTAACGTGTATATGACTGGCAATCGGACAATAACGATCATAGCGGCATATAATTCGCCGTCAGTCACTTTTTTAGCATCCGACTTGGACGAAATATTCCCTTCGACCAATGAAATCATTTTAGGCGGTGACTTGAACGCGAAGCACAGTATCTGGAACTCCAGAATAACGACCGCGCGCGGAAGAATGCTAGCGGCACACGCGGAAACAAATAATTACACGGTAATCGGTCCGGACCGACCGACGTTCTTCGGTTCCGCAGGAAGACCCGACTTACTGGACGTATTCATTATGAACAATATTAGTCAACCCACCACCATAGACACCGAGACGGTACTGAGCTCCAACCACAATCCAGTTATCCTGACACTGGATAACTGGGATTCAGTACCACACCAACAAGAAGAAAGAAGAATCGACTGGAGAAAATTCAGTGAATTACTGAAAAACACCGAAAGAATCCCACCGGACCTACGAACTCCCAACGACATCGAAATCGAAGTAAACGAAATAACTAAGGAAATCCAAACTTCGCTGGAAAAAGCCACGAGGATAACCAAGAAGAATTCCAAAGACGTCAATAAATTACCCCCCGAAATAAAGGCTCTGATCAGAAATAAAAACAGAGCACGAAGAATAGCACAACGTACCCTATATCCCGAAGACAAGAGAGAGGCCAACAGACTAGCAAACTTAGTCAAAGAAGAAATACAGAAATACAGGAACGATAAATGGCAAGTGCTACTAGAAAGCATTAACGAAGACTGTGAAGAGCAAGACGCCCACTACAAACCAATGTGGCGCCTGAATAGAATTCTGAAGAACAAGAGCAATAGATCACGGCCTTTACACGGAGTAAATGGCATAGTATACGCGGACGAAGATAAAGCGAATGCCTTCGCTGAGACGCTGGAACTACAATTCTCACCGCATAGATCACCAGACGACGATATCGACTTTGAAGAAAGAGTGGAAAGAGCAGCAACACGAATAATGCGATCGGATACAGAAGAAGAAATAAGACCTACAACAATTTACGAGTTGAAAGAAGAGATTAAACACACTAAAAAGAAGAGTGCACCAGGCGAAGACGGAATTACCAACACTCAACTTCGACACCTTCCGATTGAATACCTGGAATTCATCGCGAACCTTTCCAACGGCATCCTACGACAATTATACTTCCCTAAAGCATGGAAGAATGCCACAGTGATCATGATCCCGAAACTTGGAGAAAACACACTATTCCCACAAAATCACCGACCCATAAGTCTACTATGTACACTAGGAAAACTGGTAGAAAGACTAATTCTACGAAGACTAGAAGAGGAACTGGAAGAGAAGAAAGTGATCCCACCAGAACAATTTGGATTCAGAGCTGGACATTCAACAGAACTACAGACCCTAAGACTAACAGAAAATATAATCCACAACTTAAACAGGAAACACGTAAACGTGGCAGCCTTCTTGGACGTTTCGAAGGCATTTGACAAGATGTGGCATGAAGGTCTACTATACAAGATGAAGGAAGCTGATATAAGCCTACCGCTCATAAAGATCGTTGGAAACTACCTGAGGAAAAGATCCTTTCAAGTGAAAATAGGAAGACATAGATCCCGCAAAACTCCCATAACAGGCGGAGTTCCACAAGGAGGAGTATTATCGTCCAAGCTGTATAATCTATATACTGCGGATATACCGAGTGACCTCCCCAACGATACCAAAGTGTTCACATATGCAGACGACACGGCAATACTAGCACATTCCAGAAACGTGAACCTAGGAAAACGATACGCACAGACTGCAATAGACACCATCCTGGAATGGATGAGCAAATGGAAAATCAAAGTGAATTCAAGAAAGACGCAGGCGATTGTATTCAGCAAGAAAAGCACATTACCCTCAGACGAAATAGAGATAGACGAAGAGAAGATTCCGTGGAAAGAGAAGATCAAATACCTAGGGGTAATATTTGATAGAAAAATAACGTGGAAAGACCACATCGAATACATACAGCAGAAAATTGCCGTAAGGAAAATAGAACTACATCCACTAATTGCTAGAAAGAGTAAGCTCAGCATTAGTAACAAACTGCGATTGTACAAATCCATCATAATTCCACGCATTTTGTACTGTTCAACTGCATGGGGAGAGACAGCCAAAAGCCACATGAAGAAACTGGAAATTGCCCAGAATAGACTTCTGCGACAAATAACTGATGCGCCTTGGTTCATCAGGAATAAGAACATCCGGCAAGACTTAGGGATGAGCACGATGGAAGACCAAATACGACAAAGGAACAAGAAGATCCTGGAAAACACCGAACGACACACGAATACAACACTCAGAGAGGCTCTGAATTATGACCCAGAAGACCCATCAAAGATCAAACGGCCGAAAAGGGCACTAATAACTGTCGGAGGACAATGAAGAAACCGACATCAAATGAAGTGAAGAAGTCCCACTTATCAATTAATTAAAAAGAAGTTCTCAAAGAGAGACAACATGAGTAAAAGTATTGAATACTAACTCAAAAACACCCATCGACGCCCTGATGGAGACAGGAGTTTTAGTGCGGTAAACATCTTCAGGAGAAGATGGACTCCCACACTGTTCCGATCAAGGTTCGCCTATAAAAGGTTTCTCCTGGTTAAAAAAAAAAAAAAAAAAAAAAAAAAAAAAAAAAAAAAAAAAAAAAAAAAAATGGGATCCTATTCAAACACTAAGGCGAAACTCGAAAACGAGCGACGAAGAAGCGAGTTTTCGAACGGATGCGTGTTGGAATTGCCTTCTGCTACGAGTATTAGACGATATTTTCTCTGTTTCAGGCTAATTTTCTAAAATACTGTTGAATTCTAATGAAAAATTCGGATTATACATCCTAGTGACTTTTGTATTGTATCTTGGCAGTTGGTGTGACTGTTAGGAAGTTGACAGATTACGGATTTTGAATTTGAATCGACCCTGGGGCATGGAGATCAGATTTAAAACCGTTGCCTAATATAGCATGAATGTTTCAAAATCAGCTAGAAGGATATCACTAGTACCTTATTTGTTAATGAAAATAAAACTTTTCCTCTCAACAATTATTCCACTTCATCCAGATTATATTATATTGATAATTGACATGTGTACTTGATAGGATCGAATGTCAGTGCTGACTACCACAAAACGAAAAATATAACTAGAAACAATGCGGGAATGAGGTCATTACAGCACTGTTTTTAGTGTTGTAATTAACTCATTAAGATACTGAAATAGAGAAACTGTATTTATTATCAAAAGAGTCGAAATATTAATTTCTAGAAAAAAATATTTTGGAGGCGCCGGGCATCGATCCCGGTACCTCTCGCATGCTAAGCGAGCGCTCTACCATCTGAGCTACGCCCCCTGATATGAGGTATAATACGTTATTAATTTTTTCTCATTGATTGACCCAAATTTGGACCACAACGCATGTTGTTTATAGCAGCGGTCGAAACAGAAGCACGATCTCGTTTCGAACCAGTAATTCAAACCTGTATTGAGTCATTCAGAGATTGAAATTATACCCATACTTCTTTCTATAAGCGAAATATTTAACGCTCAATGCTTTGAAGTTACTGGAAAACCTGAAAAGTTCAAAATTTTTATATACAATTGAATTTCATTCTCTCAGCCTACTCGATTCTTTGAGAATCAAACACTAATTTGCAATGTCTACAGCGAAAAAAAAATTAATACAGAAATTTTTGAGATTTCTCATCGCTACACTATTTACCCTCGACACAAATATGAAAACAGAATAAAACCTATAAGTTAGTTTAATAAACGGCTTTCCAATGTCGCACTGGGTATTCTAAATAATTGCAATAACACTTCATTATGATATAACGGCCAAAATTGTGATGGTCAGTTGTCTGAGCATACCAGATAACAAAAAAAAACTAATCACACAAATAAAATTCAACATAAATTTCAATAGAAAAGGAATTGAACTCGTTAGTTTCGGATTTGATGGTATGCTGGAATTTAAATTGGATTTCAAACCTATTAATTATTCGTTTCCAAGCATCGATAAATTAAACACAAAAAAAATATATTGATATTTCATTTGTGTTTTGTTGAATACTATTTACCAATTTATTTGAATCGAATTTTAATTTGAATTAAATTGCCGTATTCAATTTCGGAGATGGACTATATGTTCCAGGCTCATTATGAGGGGACTATCTCAGGGACAACAATAGAGCTCCTGTCAACTCTAAAGAAGAGTTCATCCGACCATGGAATACTTCATTCAGCTGAGATAGTGTGGCAAAAAGGGTTTATATTTGTAATTGAGTAGACAGTCTCTAAATATAAAATTTTGAAACATTTTTTTTTCATTTTCTCGAAACTTCGCAAAAATTAGTGTGTCGTCATTCTACAAGTAATAATCTAGAATTAATTGGATCCGATTAGCATTAAAAAAAAAATAAAAACAAAATTTCAGATGGATATACAGTCGACTCTCGATAACTTGAAACTCTAGGGAACAGCGAAAAATTTCAAATTATCGAGAGTTCAAAATAATAAGGGTTCAAATAATCAAGAGGGTGTTCTGATGAAATTCAAATAATCAAGAGTTCGATCAAAATTAGTGATTTATGTATTATTTCAAATATTTGTCCATCCTCCACAGCTTCAATCACACGCTTTCTTGAAATCATTTTAATAACACAAATCAAAAAATTAACGTTTGAACTTTGAATGTAAACTGGAATGAGAATTGCGAACTGCATTTATGTAAACAAACGACATGTCTGAGCATGATAAAAATTCAAATTATAGAGTGTGGGGTAGCCCGGACTTCAAATTATTGAATGTTGGCGGGCAAGATACCATTCCTTCAACTTCAAACTACCGAGGGGACCAATTAGTATTAATTTTTTTCAATATATCGAGTATTTTTCAAGGGACTGGAAAAAAAATTCGAATTATCGAGAGATTCAAATTAACGAGTGTCAATTTCTCGAGAGGCGACTGTAACTGTTTGGCCGATTATGACTATAAACGAACATAACTTCGCCTTCGGAAGTGCAACCTACTCTGAAAGTTACCCTGATTAATTTTATCGTGGTATCAGTCACCAATACGGTTTCCAATATCCTTTCAATATCTCCAACACCATAGATACGTTCAAATTTGAACTTTGGCTGTATAATTAGGATTTGAAGGCTCTCGCAAAAAAGAAATCAATTATATGATGCAAATTAAAATATTTAATGAATGACAGAATAGGCGCTGAAGATATTGTGGTTATTCAATGAAAACTAAGTTTGAGTCAGTGTTTCAATATTCAGGAAGAATGTTTTTCAAAAATGCAGCATAAAGATTATTTAAAACCATTTCATTAATCTTGAGTGAGTAAATAAGTTATTTCAAACAATTTCATTGAATTTCGAGCAGCAGATAATAAAGATTTCATACAATTATGCGATATTGAATCCCACTGTTTCTTTGTTCAACAGTTAAATACGGTTCAGGGATGAATTAGCACATTGTAAAATCTTTAAATGCTTATAACTTTTTACCTGAGCTGAATCTGGAAAAATGGTGAATGAAAAATGGGGTCAAGCCCTGTGGACAGGAGCTCTCTGGCGCTCTAGTTCAAACAGACAAATTATATCTCCGAAAGTATTGGTTTCTCAGAGTTGGGAATTATATCAATGTATTCTTATGATAGAACTGCATCATAAAGGAAATTCAATTCAAATAATAGTTTATTTATCAAGATTAAATGAGCAATCTGAGAATGAGAACTGCACCATGGAAGAAATCGAATTAAATCTGGCCAATGTTGCCCAATAGCGAACTTAACCGAGATATTCATTTCCCTAACCTACTCTGAAAATTTCAACTACCTAGCTCATTCCGTTCGAGAGTTATTGTAGAAAAACTTTTTTTAATTTTCAAAATTTTTTTGATACTTTGCGGTAATCTGGTCAATACAAAACTTCACATGCATATAAAGGTCATGATTCTACAATTTGATGCTAAATTTTTGGTAGATCGAGTGATCGGTTGTGGAAATATTCATAATAAATATTTATACTAAAATCGGCCATAACTCCGAAACCGCTTGATGGATTTCGGCCATTAACGAGCTCTTCCGAGATATTTACGCTCCAAACCCACCTTGCAAATTTCAATCCGCTAACTCCTTTCGTTCGAGAGTTTTCGTGCCTACGGCCGGCCGGCCGGACAGAATCGTTTTCGACCTCGGATTCTTGATCAGTGAGTCGAACCAAATCGTTTAAGACCACTTTCATCGAAAATTTCGAAAATTACAGACATTTGGGCAAATTGATAAGCACTCAGTTCCGAGGAACTAGAGCGCCAACAAGTTTCGTATGACAATTGCCCAAAACAGGTTTAAAGTACCTACAAATAGTAGATATTTCATAAAACATGTATGAAAGAAGAGTAATAAAGAAAAATTACCTTGTAATCGATCAAAAATTTCCTGATCTACGTTCACCAAATTTTCTCCTCTCTCGAACTGCAGAATTATGCTTTCAATATTTACATTCTATTTGCATTCTATGTCTAGGGATGAAAAGCAGTCTCACTACTCTCAGATCTCTTACTTCATGTTCCGTTCCGAAATGTAAGACTTTTCTGAGAAAAACTAATTTAGGAGCAAACAACTGAGATTTTTCTCACTTCGCTCACATTTCGGAATACACTTTATTCTCATAATTCTTCGATTGATTAGATAATGTCATGTCGCAGGAAAATAAGTTGACATTATGACAATTCATACATAGAATAATTATATCATTCTGTGAAATACGATTTATTATTGAAATTTTGAAAAATCATATCTCCGAAAGCATTAGCTTGTTAGAGTTAAAAATTATATCATTGGATTCTTATGGTAAAATTGCTCATTGAAAAAAATTTTATTTGGAATTTGTTCGGTAAAAAAAAAAATTTTTTTTGTTACTCCGAAACCATCTGTCTGATTTTGCCCGGTAACGAACTTAGCCGAGATATTTATCTCCCAAACCTACTCTGAAAATTTCATTCCGTTCGAGAGTTATCGTGCCTACGGCCGGCTGCACCGGCCGGACAGAATGAATTTCGACCACGGATTCTTGATCAGTGAGTCGAACCAAATCGTTTAAGACCATTTTCATCGAAAAATTCGAAAATTACAGACATTTGGGCAAATTGATAAGCACTCAGTTCCGAGGAACTAGAGCGCCAAAAAGGTGTTCCATTTTATGAGAGGAATACATTGTTAAAATTAATGTACAACTTAAAGACTCTCCCTGTAGATGGCTCATTCATCTTTGGTAAAAATCTCAAATAATTTTGCTCTTCCTTTATCATTATTTTCCGTTTCAAAATTATTTATTTCTCATGGAGTCGTTTCAAATGCCTGCATTGGTTACAATAATCACCACACATTGTACAGGTTTTGAGTTAAAACTACCAATAGAGTCCCATGAAATTGAAATCTAGTACACGTTTGAAAAAAGACGGCATGAAGATTCATGAAAAATTTCGTGGGGATGTGTGAAGCAAAAACGACAAAAGACCATGCGCGCAATGGCTCCTGACTTCACTTCAGATTTTATCGAATCTTTAGTTCTCAATTCGAAACGTTAACAGTGAAATGGGTTCAAGCCCTGTGGACAGGAGCTTTCTGGCGCTCTAGTTCAAACAGACAAATTATATCTCCGAAAGTATTGGTTTCTCAGAGTTGGGAATTATATCAATGTATTCATATGATAGAACTGCATTATAAAGGAAATTCAATTCAAATAATAGTTTATTTATCAAGATTAAATGAGCAATCATGAGAAAGAAATTACTTCGGAATGAAAAAAAAAATTCTAATCATTTAATCGACTGTTGGAAATACCTAACAAAAAGGGGAATGAAGAATCAGTATTAGTACATCTCAGAAATTAAATAAAAATGGCATACCACCGAATACAATACACTAATCAATCCGAGGTGGAATTCGAGTCCAGTAGAGCATTGCAATCAAGAACAAAACGTGGCCTTCTGTACTGTATCGTGTGCTAGACTTCCGAATCAAAGTTTTACTCCAAGAAAGCAACGCCTACTTCCTGTAAAAACTACGTGTGATGTTCTTCATTGCTTTTTAACGAGGTGATTAACATTATATTGCTGGTTTCCACTTTATAGCCATTCCTCACTTAACCAGCAGGAGTTAATTGGTCTACAATCATGGAGGTACAGGTGTCAACTAATAAATTTATACCTTGAGAGATAAAATGGAGTTTCTAGAATAACTCAGCTATTCAGCAGTAGTTTATGTGTAATCCGAATCTCATTGCCCTGAGATTTTTCGAATTTAATAAAACAACAGAAATACACATTCAAATTCTATATAAATCCGTCGAATAGTTATCGATTGTTTTGAATTTTAACCCCCGATATTCAACCTTCGTTGGTAGTCGGTCCGTGAAGAGCACAGATTCTTGCTTTTTCATGTACAGAGTGATGTTTTGGGATCTAGTAAGGTCCTGCTTTTTCTTTCATCTTCGCGTTCGAATTCTTCTTTTTGGTCTCAAAGACCTCACTTGCTCCTTCGTTTACGTTGGCAGTGATAAATGATCAGTTTCAAAATGATTTTGGGTACATAGCATAATTGCTGAGCATATCTCCTTCTCTGGGATAACAGCTGACCTTGTGATGACCAGAATAGGTTAATTTGATTGAAAGAACGATATATGATCCTGGAATTTCACTCCCTTTTAAAGAGTTCTCTTTCAGAAAATATGATGCTGAAGGAATCGAGATTGAATTATTCATTAGTTGGGACTCTATTCTCCTAAGTCATTTTCAAGATATATCATATTAGCTATTGAACAGATAATAATATGTGTAATCTGTGCTCTTGTGTTCGAATGGAAGTATGTTTGGAATCTTATTTAGAATTTTTGAGACGCATACTGTTGAACATATTTTAAGGTTCAAATGCAGGCAATAAAACGTCAAGTTCGGCAGTTTGGCCATTATTGAGAATTCTAACGATGAATTCACATCAAATGTTCAAAATGTGCTGCATTATTGTCAAGGCTTTTATAACATTGTTTTTGATGATTGGATGTCCTCAATATTATCGTATTGCCTTTCGAAAACCTCATCTCTCAGGTTTGCAAAGATGCTTAATCCAAGGGAGTCGTGTCTGGAGAGCGTGTTGGAAATGAAGGCTGCAGTCCTTGATTTATTAAACGGTTGTCATAGAACTCCTGCAAATAGCTTAGATTTGAAGAAGCAGGTTGGGCTTTTGCCATATATTGTTGATAATATCCCAACTGTATTTCCTCGTCATCTAGTTGGTTCTTAAATGGCTCCAGCATTATTCTTTTGTCACCATTAATGGTATCATGAAATAAAACAGGGCCATATACTCAACGACGGAAAACTGCTAACCACACAACAACTTTTTGCGAATGTAATGGAGACTCAGTAGAACGATGGGGGTTCTCAGATGTTCAAAATCTCTAGTTTTGAGAATTCATATAACCCGACAATTGAAACCAAGACTCATCACTAAAAAAGTTAAGTGCAATAATAATATGCTGACGTTAAGATTATTTAGAAAACAATAGCAGTACCTACTCTAGGCGACGTTGAATATATATTGGTATAGGAGTTGCTGTACAATCGTTATTTTGTAAGGTTATTAATTTTTTTTTTCAATACCTACTTTATGACAAGTACTCAAGGGGACACCAGACTGTAAACATTATCTATTGAGAGACATTTGAGGATTTTGTTTAACTCATGTTCTTCTTGAGAAACTTGATATCTCTCTATCGATTTTCCCTTGTTAGCATTTCCAGTCAGCATGAATCTATTTATAAGATCTCTGATGTGAGCTTTCAGAGAAGATTCAACAGGCTTCATAGGCCTCTACATAGTAAATCCATTCACCATAGATTAATGTACCATTCCGATAATAGAACATCACAATCAAGGTGTTTGTTCTAAATCATAAGTCATTGTAGACTCAAATAATCTGGAAACTGAGTTTTCACGAATTTTAAAAAGTGGGAAAGCACTGTGGACAGGAGCCTTGGCACTCCTGTTCAAACTTTGACAAATTATATCTCCGAAAGTATTGATGTCTCAGAGTTGGGAATGATATCAATGGATTTCTATGATAGAATTGCATCATAAAGTAAATGAAATTCAAATAATAGTTTATTTATCAAGATTCTATGAGCAATCTGCAACACTTTAATGCTTCAAAATTGTCATTAAAAAAAAGATCATTCTGCAATGATTCAAAGCTTTAATACTTCAAATATTGTCAGTTAAAAAAAACAAAAGTATCAAAAATTATTATATTTCTACCCAATAACGATCTTTTCCTCAAATCTACTCTGAAAATTATATTATATGAATTGAAACTTAGTCAATGTTCCAGTCTTGTTTTTACTAGAGATATTCTGAACCCAATTTTATTAACTTACAAAGTATATATTTCCATCATATATATGGATTATCCAAGAGCTATATCCATGATAGCTGAGATTGTTTCATGGTTCATTTTGCATTCAAACATACTTTGTTTTCTAGTACAGGAGGTATTTTATATCAAGAATTTTGAATAGAACTAGAAATAAATATGACATAACCCTCAGTCTGAAAGCTCTTACCTGTAGACAGAGATAATACCTTCTATTTCTCTATGAGATGACAATCACAGAACCCTAATATATGACAATGACGGCACATAGAGTATACCTTTCCTAGGGTATATTCTATGTGAGATGTATGAACACGGATCATCAAATTCATATTTACGATGACAGCATTCCGTGGAAGCACAGAATTACGATTTAAGGTATTTAAGGTTGAAATTTTGAAAAATCATATCTCCGGAAATATTTGCTTGTTAGAGTTGAAAATGATATCAACGGATTGTTATGATGAAAATCTTGAAGAAAATTGAGCTTGAATTTTGTAATGTAAAAAAAATTTTTTTTTCGTTACTCCAAAACCACCTGACCGATTTTGCCCGATAACTAACCGAGATTTTCATCTCCCACGCCTACTCTGAAAATTTCAACTGCCTAGATCATTCCGTTCGAGAGTTATCGTGTTAACGGCCATCAAATTTGACCACTGATTCGTGACCAGTGAGTCAAACCAAATCGTTTAAGACCATTTTCGGCCAAAAATTCGAAAATTACAGACATTTGGGCAAATTGATAAGCATTCTCTTCCGAGGAACAAGAGCGCCAAGAAGAATATTTAGAATTGACAGTAAGTCAATATTGACTGTCAATTTAGTTTAGAAATTCTATGATATAAACAGAACACAAGAAGTGAGAAATGGCAAATAGAAATCCAAAGCCTACTGCGATGTTAGTATCATTTATAAAGGCCCTGTATTTATTTTCGATCATTTCTTATATTTCGTTTTCATTAACCTCATATTTTATTAATAAATTTTAAGTTTCGTTTTGAAAACACAAAGTTTCCATTGAAAAATTGTTTTGAATGGAAATGGAAAAGTACGAAGACTGGCATCAAAATATTTTAAGCGAAGAACCCCGGAAATAGTAAATCCGCCACTGACGTCGACACTGCAGAAGAATCTTCCAGAATACGCATGGCGGGCTCTTTGAACCGCAACCAGTTCTTAACGGAAGTGAGGTTCCCCTTCTTCCTCCGGGGCTTCATTATAATCCTACCGAAATTCAAAAGGTGGCCGGATCGTTAGCGACATTGGAGGGGTACGCTCCTTAATGGTCTGGTAATTGGTAGGTGTTACCCGGTAGGCCGTATAAATTATTATATAAAATGTCTGGCCAAACAATTTTTCCATGACACCTCGTTTCGTTTTCGGATAACTAGTTTTTGTCCGTTGAAAGTTCCGATGCGTTCGGACGGCTCCGATCTGATAAGTGATATTTATATGATGTTTTTGGGGTTTTGATAAATTGCTTCATAACGTTCGCGTTCACGGTCTTCTGAATGCGGAGCAGAAGATTCTGATGGGATGACCGCCTCGAACATTGATAGCAATGAGGTCTTATCCGATTTGCTCACAAAAAAAATGTTTTCTTGTGAGACTATACTGGTTGTTTGGCAGAACGTTGAACATACGAAAATGGTGGATTGGTTGGGTCATCTGCTACTCACTCAGCCCTACTTTATTTGGCCCTGACTGCCTGGATATTTAAAAAAAAAAGTTTTTTTGGTTTCATCTAGTTTCACCACTTTCTTAACTTTAAAGTGTAATTTTAATTAGAAATAGGTAAAACAGGCAATATTTTTATATTTTTTTGATCTTCAATGTAGGCAGATTCTTATCAAATTATTGCTCTATTCAGATGTTAGCCAGAAAGAAGTTATGGGTCATCAAACTCACAAAAAGATGTAGAAAATACTTAAATCTCAACTTCAACTTGCATTAAAAAAAAAACAAAAATTGATTCGGGAGTTCCAATTCTGAAAAAAACATCAGTGTGTAACCTTTCTAATGGTATGTAATTTGCTTATCAAAAAAGAAAGTTATTTCATAATTTTATCAAGTAGGAAATTTTCTACTAAACTCTACGTTACGGAAAGTGACATATTTTACGAATTTTAATACTGCAAGGTTGGTAAAAATTAAATTACGCCCAACGAAGAACTTAACGCTCCCATTTGGGTGCGCAACCTACCCTGAGAATTGCCAGAATTGATATCTTTTCATTATTGCTAAACAAACTTTAAGAGTTTGAATCAAAGTTTGTTGTAAGAACGACAATAACTCATCCAAAATTCTCAGAAACGCAAACGATAAGAACTTGCCTGAAACTGGAAAAGTTATCAAAGGAGTAGCAAGAAACCCATTCAGATATAAGAGAGTAAACATTTGATTTATCAAAAATTGGTTCAAGCACTGACGTGAAGTCAGAAGCTGAATTTACCATGGTAAATTCGATTAACAGTGTCCAATACAGGAGAACAGACAATAGAATTCACCATGGTAAATTCGATTAAGAGTGTCCAATACAGGAGAATGGACAATAGAACATACGCGCAAAAGCTCCCAACTTCACGTCAGTGCTTGAGCAAAGTTTATTTTCGTGAAGTCAGGAGCTTTTGCGCGTATGTAATATTGTCTCTTCTCCTGTAGTGGACACTCTTAATCGAATTTACCATGGTAAATTCGTAGTGTCCAATACAGGAGAACATACAATAGAATGCACCATGGTAAATTCGATTAAGAGTGTAGTTATATTGTCTGTTCTCCTGTATTGGACCCTCTGAATCGAATTTACCATGGTATATTCGTAGTGTCCAATACAGGAGAACAGACAATAGAATTCACCATGCTAAATTCGATTAAGAGTGTCCAATAAAGAAGAATGGACAAGAGAACATACGCGCAAAAGCTTCTGACTCTGACTGGCCGGACATACTCAAATTTGACCTCGAATTCTTGATCAGGAAGTCGAAATCAATCGTTTGAGACCATTTTCGGCGAAAAATTCGAAAATTACAGACATTTGGGCAAAATGATAACGCGATGTTCCCCATGCAGAACATACGCGCAAAAATTTACATTTGGTGGACAAGAATCGGCATCGTTTGACTCGGTCACGAGTTACAGAATTTTTTAAAATATTCCAGTCTGGCTATCATCACAAAATTTTAGTAATCATTAAAGGATACTGTGGGATGTATACCCATTATTAAAAGGTTTCTTTCAGAGTTTGGGAGAGAAAACTCTGAAAGAAATCTTTTAATAATGTAATAATTTTAATATCTATTAAATAAAAAATTCATTATTTTGTGATTTGGTTCTGCGTAAGAAACACAAGATATTTGTCAGAAGCAATCAATCGAACAATGTTGCCTAACCAATAACAACGAAACAACATCAACGAAGAAGCAACTATATCGTAACGTTTCGGAGTCTATATCAGACTCCTTCGTCAGGCACTAAGCGAAAATATAGTTGTTTCTTCGTTGATGTTGTTTCGTTAGGCAACATTGTTCGATTGAGCTTCTGACGAATATCTTGTGTTTCATACGCAGAAGCAAATCACAAAATAATGAATTTTTTATTTAATAGATATTTTTCAGAGTTTGGGAGAGAAACCCCAGAAAGAAACCGTTTAATAATCACAAAATTTGTGAATATCTTCGTGACGTTATTTTGCCACTAACTCTCGAGCTTTAATTTGATTAGAACTTTGCCAACCGAACATAATTCTCGGCCAAATGTTCGAAAATTACAGACATTTGAACGAATTAATAGGCACTTTGTTCACCTGAACAGCGCGGCAAAAAGTGTCTTATTTGGTGAGGTGAATCTATGGTTAAAATGAATGTGCAACATGAAGAGTCACCCTTTATAGCCTGTCGGAAATTTGAATATGGGGAAAACGTTCGCTGAAGCTAACGTTCGAGCAGATGACCTGAAATATAGAACATAATCTCCAGTTTGAAGAGAAAATAATGGACAAGTGAAATTTGCATCATTTATCGGAACGAAAAACCGTTAGCTAAATAAATTCCATGTTGTCCAGGAAATATATCACTATACAGCTGTTAAACCGGGAGCTATGGAAATACCGATCTGTTGGAAACCCGTCCATCAAGCGGAACCAAATTACGGATTCATTTATTCGCGAATAAAATACGGTGACGAAACGTTGTCGAAATTGCATCTCGGGTTCATCATTCAGAATCGAACGTTACAAAGTGAGGCGTTCGCCATGTCCGCCACTATAGAAGGATAGTCTGTCAGAGTCTGGAAAACGCTTTTCATTCAGTCTTGAGTGTTGATAGGGATATTTGTTTTGTCACTTGAAAAGATCGATCGTTGCAGAGACAGTGATATTAATGATGCCATTCCCGTTCGGGCTTTATTTCTCAGATCTGTATTGATGATCTCGATAAGGATGATGAAGATAGGTTTCGATGAAGATGATCTTGGCGACGTTTGCGGAATGTGTAACATCTTTTCAAGGTATTCAGAGGAAGGTGCCAATTGTCCACTTATACACGATTGTCGAGCATGATAATCTAAGTAATCATTAAAGGATACTGTGGGAGGTATATTCATCATTAAATGGATTCTTTCTGGGTTTTCTCTCCCAAACTCTGGAAAATATCTATAAAATAAAAAATTAATTATTTTGTGATTTGCTTCTGCGTAAGAAACATAAGATATTTGTCAGAAGCAATCAATCAATGATGCCTAACAAATAACAACGACACAACATCAACGAAGAAACAACTATATCGTAACGTTTCGGAGTCTATATCAGAATCTTTATTCTTCAGACGCTTAACGAAAAAATCTTCAGAACTATTTTGTTGATTGTTATTCTGAGATTCGAGAATTGTCATATTGACAGTATTTGAAAATCATAGCTAACAAAGTTTTACTTTGTATAGAAATTTCCAAGTTCCACCTCCTTTTTCAATAAATTCAGCCAAATATGGTCAATACTAATTGAGCAATTTGCAAAATTGCATTCTCTGTTCAATAAAATACAAGTTGATTCCTTAAGTTTTCATTTTAAATAATCAGTTTCTGTCATCAGAATCCTTGTATTACTCGAATCCATCATGTGATCTCCTTGATTTGTACATACATGTTCTGCTATTTTTGATTTCTGTATGTCTCTATTTCTCAAGTTATTCTTATGCTCTGACTTTTTTACTTCTAGTTGTCTTGATGTTTCTCCTGTGTATGATTTACCACAAATACAAGGAATATTATATTCACAGTTTTTTTATTTTTGTTTTTCATTAATGGGTTTTGTCTTCGTTAATGAAGACCTGAGATCATTTTGTGTTTTGAAGACGGTTCTTATATTGAACTTAGAACCGATTCTTCTGATTTTTCAGCATCACATTCAGCATATTGAGTTGGTGTTCTTGTTGATTATTCTGTTGTACTTGATTATTTGCTCTTCTGTCTAAATTCATGATTGATGTATTTATGAATTGTCTAGGATATTCATTATTCATTATTTAAATTTTTTGATGAAATCGATTTCTTTATTCCGAATTTCAAGAGTAGAACAAATAAGGATAGCTCTATCGTAAAGTGTTTTAATAACACCTCTTTTTACACTAAGTGAAGCCAAGGAAATCAGAAATATTTTCATATTGTTGTCATTTTCATTTATTAGTAATCATTGAAGGATACTTTGACAAGTACCTACATTAATTATCAATTGGTTCCTCTCTGGGTTTTCTCTCTCAAACTCAGAAAAATATATATAAGATCAATTTTATGAATAACTTTACCAAATATCTCAGAAAATAAGTATTCTAGAGCAGTAGTATACAATTATACACTAGCGTAGATTCCAACTGACCAATAAAGAAAATGGGTCCTCATCTGAAAAAATGCGTTTTGAGGTTTTTGTCATGATTGACTTTGACATTGCAATAGAAACACCCTGTATGTTCAATTGAATTTTTAATTAACGAAGGAGAAGTATTGGTATGTCTTCTTATAGAAGCTAGAAAATTAGGAATTTTATACAAAAATACACAAGTTAACGTTGGAATGAAGCCCAATTTGAGAAAATTTAAAGAGTTTTGCATTTTTCACACGAATTTTCTGAAATTAATATGACACATTAAAACAATGTAAAATTCAATGGGTAATCTAATTATTAACGAAAAAACTGGATATTACATTCAAAAAACGAAAGTTCGTATCATTTCCGGTGAAACCGGAAGTCGAACGAATCTGAATTTTTTTTTTGAATTCATCTCTCTTGAAAAAGCTATAAACTATAAAAAAACTATAAAATTTGAAGTGTTTATCTTGAGTCTTTCTTTGAAATATTCTAACGAACGGTCTTCTTAAATCAACCTGTACATCAATTAATTTTTAGTTTTTTAGAAGTTTGTGTTGCAAATATTATCTCACTCCGCATCTGTGATTTTTTCCAACGGCGTACTGAAGGCATTCCGCTGACACAAAATCTGTGTATTATTTATCACAGAACATTTCGTCTTTATCACGTTTCTTGAGTCAGCTTCTGGTATCCGGAAATTTTATTCGGCTTG
Source organism: Halyzia sedecimguttata (assembly GCA_937662695.2). Classification (NCBI taxonomy): domain Eukaryota; kingdom Metazoa; phylum Arthropoda; class Insecta; order Coleoptera; family Coccinellidae; genus Halyzia; species Halyzia sedecimguttata. The sequence continues at coordinate 16,307,365 of OW569417.2, read as the reverse complement.
ATCAAATATGAAACAGTATTCTCTGGTAGAATTCATTTATTGCCTTTCCTCAGTTCTCTTTCGAAATGATTATTGCATAAAATAATATATAGGGCGAGACGTCAGGGGTGAAATATCTCGACGAAATTTGAGAAACAACAGATGGTAAAAAGAACACGGGAAACAAATTAGTTAAATGACGGCACACGATGGAAAATATAATGAACGTTTCGAAGAGATTTTAGAAGGGGAAGGGCATGCTTGCATTACGTTGATTGAACTGTTTTCTGTTGTATTTATAGCTTCCATACAGCAATCGGTTATCCAAATACTCTTACGTATTATACAGTGTGAGTCTTATAGTTGTACATTAATTATAACCACAGATTCGTGTCATCGAATAAAACACTTTTTTCATTACCCATTTTTCCAAATTCTGTTCAGGTGGAAAGATACAGGTTGAAAAAAAACAGTTTTTTCTTTTTGTAGCTTTGAGGTGGGCATTCAGGATGAAATATTTTTTTTTGTCAATTTTTCAATAACTATGACATATAATCTCCTATTAAGAGTTGAAGCAGTTGAATCACAGATAATCGTGAAGTAGCGAATAAATGCATAAACATGTTTCTCTATTTACCCTCAATAATAAATCAAACTTATATATTATCTGTTATCCATATCATCAATAAATTTATTTTGATACTGCTTTGATTCTTCACAAACAGGATTTTTGTCATATATGGAACATAATTTCATCTGGTAACACACATTCAATTAATAATTTTCTACAGCTACGTCACTTCTTATTATTTTATTTCAACTACTTAGTTGAATCACAATTTTGTATCCATAAATCAAAATTCAGTTTCTTCATCAAACAACAAATAAATTCAACACAGTCCACAATCGTACTGCGAGACAACAGCAACATTTAAAGAATTTTGTGAGAATAGGCTATGATAATATTGTGTTTAATCTTATACATATGGATATTAAGTGGAAGTGCAATATTTTAATATTCGGGAAGTGCACTTCCCGAATATTAAAATATTGCACACACATGTGAAACATTTTTTTCACAAATGCTGTATCAAGATTATTAAAAACCAATTCATGAGATTTGAGTGAGTAAATAAGTTCTCACAAACAATTTCTTTGAATTTCAAGCATCAGCTGATAATGCTTTTCGATAATTGTGTAATGGAGATGTATAACTTGTTACCTGAGCCGAATCTGGAAAAATGTTAAATGAAAAAAAGTGTTCCATTTGAAGAGAGGAATCTAATCAAATGTACAACTTGAAGATTCACCCTGTATATACAATGCGTCTAAATACTATTCAGGTGGCCTTTAAATGACGACTAACAAGTGATTATCATCTTCATAGGTATTATACAGGGTAATTTTGAGTTTTCACGAAAAACTTCGATTATACATAACTTTTGAACGGTTATCTCAATTAAATCAAGTTTTTCAAGTGACATTGTCCTGGCGCATCTTTAAAAACCAACAAATTCTGGGCCGGTTCTGGAAATTTTGCTTAATTGTGCCTTCCGCAAAACCTTCACTCCGTATATTGGTTTTTCAATGTGTGATGTTTAATATTGAAACCTTACAAATTGAAAATTGTGGAGACCTGTGTAAGAGTTTTAATAAAATAATCTATATGAGTAAACATTTTTTCTGCTTAGTATAAAACTTACTTATTTAATGATAATCTTCAGTTATCCCGACATCACTGCATTTGGATTTTTGTATATACAATCAGTCGAACTTTAAAATTGAAATATTCTTCGAAGTTGCCGTTAAATTCTCTATAACTTCGTATCAAGAGTTTTTTTCTGTAAGACCAGTGGTTTTCATGATACAGACGATTGAAAGTCGTTGAATGGTACATTTCAGCTAAAATGGCTAAAATTGTCGTTCTTAAGCCGTCACCTACTACCTTATAGTAGAGTTCAAACCGGGTTCTATCGTGTCACCCCGTGGGACCTTCATTGCTAAAATGTATAGACCACTGGGTATCATTCTCCATACCCTTACAATGTAAATTCAACTGGTCGTCAAAAAATCGTCGTGTGCAGGAAGGGGTGGGGGGAATTTTTCCAAAAATTGACAAAAAAAAATTTTCTGTTCATGGTCATCTATATACGGTGAACATCACTCACACAAACTTCTGTTGAAATATACGATTCAGAAATATTTTTTATTAATTGTCAAAAAAGTCGGATACAATGCTCTTAAATGGAATTCCTTAAGATATAAACGCTTGCCCTGAACACCCATATTAACTATTATGTTCCACTCGGTTTTACTCGAGATCTGTTAGGATTATCGAAAAAATGCTTTATATGAAAGGTCTGCTCCGAAAACCAACGATTCAGATGCTTCTTTCAAAATTACAATAGGTAGAATAGTTTCCTCACAAAATAAGAAATTGTGTTATTAACTCCCATTAACCGAAACCGAACCTGGAGACGCTAGTAAGGCGCAATTTGTAGCGTTAGTCCATGTTAGTGGCGACCTTATGGATTTGAGCTTTGATCTATGCACATAAGGTTCGTTATATCTATCCGACCAACTTTACAGTACTATTCCTGCGTGCCTTCAGAACGCATTTTGAAGATATTGTTTAAATTCCTAATTTTTTATATATATGAGAATTTTACATATAATTCATATATATTTGATTTAATTTTGTTAATTCGTTAATAAATATGCAAATATGCGAGATCAAACTTATATTCATTATTTCATAAATCAATTTTGTGACGTAATATTAACACATTTTTGAAATCATCGTTCATTCTCATTAGTAGTAACAAGATTTCCTGAATCCTAGACCAAAAATCTAGAAAAGAATTAAGAAGGTATATAGTTGGTATCTATGATATTTAGGGCCTAAAAATTTCTTACATGTCATGATTCATCTAATTCAACTAACACTATCACATGAAGAATCATCAAGGGAAGGAAGATTTGAAAAATTTTAAGTACTCGTATTTGCACATGTTTTTGGGCCATACATTTGCAGGAGCCAATACACGGAATTTGTTTTCTTTTACAGGAACACATTGATCCTGTGCAATCTGAAATGAGAATTTCCATTTCATAAAGAATATTTACGGATCTGATATTCGAAATAATATTTACCTTTCCTACAACTGCAGTTGCTAAGGATAGATGTTTCCTTAGGTAGGATTGGCATCGTCGTTAATTTTGGCAGAAGTTTTCCATTTTCTACATACCACCCACTAAATATAGGATCCGGTAAAGATGGTCATGGTACATTACGATTGATCCAAATTTTTGTTTGGTAATGGACTCGAAGGCTGTGTTGTCTCAAACTATCCAATGTTGGAGGTAATTTACTTATGGATCTTGAAGAAGCTATAATATTCCCCTGAGCCTGTTGATACATTTCACATTTTCGTTTGTCGTATACAGATGGATTTCAAATTCAACAATATCATTGAATACTTATTCTCTCAAATTCTCAAAATCTTGAAAGTTCACTCTGCAGTATCTGCTCAGAATCTTCATCAATTTTCATTATTTTTTTACCTTCTTCGACATTTTGACCGAATGAAGATGCAAAGATGAGCGTAATGTGACTAACTTCATACCAATAATGTTGTAACTCAAGAATCATTCATCCATTCTATAGTACTATTTTCAGTTTATCCCACTGTTCCTCCTGCAGCTTTGGAATTTTTGTTGATATGCTCTAGCGCCTGATCTACAGAAAGTTGGTTAAAATTCCCAATCAAACATTTAATGACAAAATTCCTATTTTTGAATTCATCATGTACTTCCGGTGCCATGTTTGAAAGTATTCAATGATATTGTTGAATTTGAAATCCATCTGTATACGACAAACGAAAATGTGAAATGTATCAACAGGCTCAGGGGAATATTATAGCTTCTTCAAGATCCATAAGTAAATTACCTCCAACATTGGATAGTTTGAGACAACACTTCGAGTCCATTACCAAACAAAAATTTGGATCAATCGTAATGTACCATGACCATCTTTACCGGATCCTATATTTAGTGGGTGGTATGTAGAAAATGGAAAACTTCTGCCAAAATTAACGACGATGCCAATCCCACCTAAGGAAACATCTATCCTTAGCAACTGCAGTTGTAGGAAAGGTAAATATTATTTCGAATATCCGATCCGTAAATATTCTTAATGAAATGGAAATTCTCATTTCAGATTGCACAGGATCAATGTGTTCCTGTAAAAGAAAACAAATTCCGTGTATTGGCTCCTGCAAATGTATGGCCCAAAAAACATGTGCAAATACGAGTACTTCAAATTTTTCAAATCTTCCTTCCCTTGATGATTCTTCATGTGATAGTGATAGTTGAATTAGATTAATCATGACATGTAAGAAATTTTTAGGCCCTAAATATCATAGATACCAACTATGTATATACCTTCTTAATTCTTTTCTGGATTTTTGGTCTAGGATTCAGGAAATCTTGTTACTACTAATGAGAATGAACGATGATTTCAAAAATGTGTTAATATTACGTCACAAAATTGATTTATGAAATAATGAATATAAGTTTGAACTCGCATATTTGCATATTTATTAACGAATTAACAAAATTAAATCAAATATATATGAATTCTATGTAAAATTCTCATATATATAAAAAATTAGGAATTTAAACAATATCTTCAAAATGCGTTCTGAAGGCACGCAGGAATAGTACTGTAAAGTTGGTCGGATAGATATAACGAACCTTATGTGCATAGATCAAAGCTCAAATCCATAAGGTCGCCACTAACATGGACTAACGCTACAAATTGCGCCTTACTAGCGTCTCCAGGTTCGGTTTCTGTTAATGGGAGTTAATAACACAATTTCTTATTTTGTGAGGAAACTATTCTACCTATTGTAATTTTGAAAGAAGCATCTGAATCGTTGGTTTTCGGAGCAGATCTTTCATATAAAGCATTTTTTCGATAATCCTAACAGATCTCGAGTAAAACCGAGTGGAACATAATAGTTAATATGGGTGTTCAGGGCAAGCGTTTATATCTTAAGGAATTCCATTTAAGAGCATTGTATCCGACTTTTTTGACAATTAATAAAAAATATTTCTGAATCGTATATTTCAACAGAAGTTTGTGTGAGTGATGTTCACCGTATATAGATGACCATGAACAGAAAAAAATTTTTTGTCAATTTTTGGAAAAATTCCCCCACCCCTCTCTGCACACGACGATTTTTTGACGACCAGTTGAATTTACATTGTAAGGGTATGGAGAATGATACCTAGTGGTCTATACATTTTAGCAATGAAGATCCCACGAAAATCTGTTTTAGAGCTCTTTTCATGCCTTGTGAACTCTACTATTATAAATTATTCGAATTTGCAAGTTGCTTAATCAATATAGACGACGAATTCAATGTTCATCAATTTTGTTATTTCGAAAGGCTTTCGCAAATATGAGTCGTTTAGGAGTTATAGGCGAAAAACTAAAAATTGGTTCAAGCACTGACGTGAAGTCAGAAGCTTTTGCGCGTATGTTCTCTTTTCCAATCTTCTGTATTGGACACTCTTAATGGAATTTTTCATGGTATATTCGATTAAGAGAGAGTCCAATACAGGAGATTGGACAAGAGAACATACGCGCAAAAGCTTCTGACTTAACGTCAGTGCTTGAACCAAGTTTTATTTTCAATGATTTTTTTTTTTCGTCATTTTCTTTCAAATTTTCTAGGGGTACACGTCTTACAAAATTATGAACACGTCTTTATGTTGATTTTCGACTACTAGTTACCAAGCTTCAATTCGATCGAATATTTATTTTTGAAGTGTTCGAGGAAATAATATTCCAGGTGGGTAAAACTTGGAAACCATTAAACCGATTATGCCAAAAAACGAACTTACCTCTCCCATTCAGATACGCAGCCTACTCTGAAAATTGCCTGAAAAGTCCCTATCTCCTTTCGATCTAAAGTTATCGAGGCAACGGTCACCCATCTACTGAACTCAAACAAGGCTGCTCGAATCTCCAACAATATTTAACCGATCGTGTTAAAACTTAAAACTTGGCAGTAGAGTTATGTTCTAAAGGCTCTTGCAAAATTTCAGCAATTTCGGACGAACAGGTACTGAGATATATAATTGTTTTTATAATTTTCAAAGATTTCTTAAAAATTTTCTACAAATACTATCCTCACGAAATTTTGCAGGAATTTTCGCGTTGGGATTCTACAACTAATAACCATGTTTGAATTCAATCGGTTTTGTATTTTTCGAGTTAATGAGGAAAAAAAACAACCAAATTTCAGATGGCTATAACTCTAAAACAAAAATATATTTTAAAAATTTCTCAATAATTGTCTAGCTATACAATTCTCACAAAATTTCACGAACGTACTTAGGTTTATATTCTACAACTATTCACTAAGTTTCAATTCGATCGGATTTATATTGGTTGGAAAGACAATTATTACTGGGAAACCATTGGGCCGATCATGCCCATTAACGTACTTGTCCGTCTTGTTGGGATGCGTCACCTTCCCTGAAAATTTAAAGTCACTAGCTCTTTCCAGCTAGTCATGCAGACCATTTCCAGGTCCGGTCCCTATTTAACTGGACTATATATTATTCTTTCGTATCATTGAACTACTGGTCGTAAAACAATGAAGTAGAAATTCAGATTGAGTCCGACCATATAAATAAATATTTCGAACATCACGTAAATCCGTCTACAACGTTTTGTCTTCCAAATTCGATAAGACGTTAATCTGGGGAGCCGAATACGCAAACAAATTTCAAGACAAGTCTGTCGTTCTGATCACCGCAACCTTTCATCCAGCCCATAAACAAGACACCATGTAGGGTCAAGGATAGCCACGGAATTAATTCACTGCGAGATCAAGACGAACACTCATGGATTCAGCAGATTATCATTCGGAGTAAGAGGAACGAATAGAATTCTGATCCGTGGCTAATCCTGTTTGAATACGACATTAGATTACCAAGTGGTGTAAACCATTAATCTGCCCTGCATAACGTTTAGCAGGTGGAGGTAATGGGTCGAAATTGAGACGGTGTCTCAATTATCCCAATTAGGCAGCAGGAGTTTTGTTGGTTGGTATCCATTTTCTGATGGAGCGTGACCGACTGCCACATGGTTTAATGTATGACGTGCGTGGAAAATTGAGGATATTGTGTCTTAGTTTTTTCAGATATGAACATACGTGAGATGAAATTGTTAATCATGCAGACTTGTTTGAATTAAATGGAAAGCTATTCTGAAGGACACTACATCATACTGGGTGTCCAAGGACGTCCAATTGTTTTCTCGGGAATATAATGATTAGGACAAAATACAAGCAGTACTGTTATAACTTTTTCGAATCATTCATTTACTAAGATCAGGGTTTCGGATTTGTGAAACGAACGATATTTCCTGAAGGAAATTTGGAACAATACAAAATGTTCGATTGTTTCGGTTTTCACATGACGGATATTTATCATGAATTTGAAAATGAAGCAATTTTGAATTTCTGCCAATTTTTATTATCACCACAATTGCTTCCAATATTTATGTCTTAATCATCAAAAAATACAGCATGTAATTTAGTTAAACTCTGAGGTTATTACCTTGAGGTATAAGTTATGTATCTCTCTTATGATATTCATGCATCATATCCATTTTTGGCGCTCTAGTTCCTCGGAACTGAGTGCTTGTCAATTTGCCCAAATGTCTGTAATTTTCGAATTTTTGGCTGGAAATGGTCTCAAACGTTTTGGTTCCACTTACTGATCAATAATCTGAGGTCGAAATCGATTCTTTCCGTCCGGCCGGCCGGCCGGCCGTAGGCACGATAACTCTCGAACGAAAGGAGTTAGAGGATTGAAATTTGCAAGGTGGTTTTGGAGCGTGAATATCTCGGACAAGTTCGTTGATGGGCAAAATACATAAAGCGGTTTCGGAGTTATGGCCAATTTTAGTAAAAATATTTTTTATGAACATTTCCGAAACCAATCACTCGATCTATCTGAAATTTAGCATCAAATTGTAGAATCATGACCTTTATACGCATGTCATGTTTTGTTTTGACCAGGTTAACGCAAAGTGTCAAAAAAAATTTTGAAAATTAAAAAAAAAAATTTCTAGAATAACTCTCGAACGGAATGAGCTAGGCAGTGGAAATTTTCAGAGTAGGTTAGGGAGATGAATATTTCAGTTCAGTTCGTTATTGAGCAAAATAGGCCAGATGGTTTCGGGGTAATGAAAAAAAAATTTTTTTGAAATAACAAATTTCAAATTCAATTTTTATTTAAGATGCAGTTTCACCATAAAAGTCCATTGATATCATTTTCAACTCCAAAAAGCTGATACTTTCGGAGATATGATTTTTCTAAATTTCAATAATGAATCGTACTTCTATGTTTTCACAGAATGTTATAATTATTCTATCTAAGCTTTATTATATGATCTGTGTTCATGCTCGTACATGTCATCCTGTTCTCTAAGAGAGAGTCAAATTCATAGCAGCTATTTTAATTTGATTTCTTCCATGGTGCAGTTCTCATTCTCAGATTGCTCATTTAATCTTGATAAATAAACTATTATTTGAATTGAAATTCCTTTATGATGCTGTTTTATCATAAGAATACATTGATATAATTCCAAACTCTGAGAAACCAATACTTTCGGAGACATAATTTGTCCGTTTGAACTAGATCACCCGAAAGCTCCTGTCCACAGGGCTTGAACCCATTTTTTATCCTTTTCTTCATTTCTGTTAATCATCTTTGAATTTTTATAGGTTTTATCTATGAATTAGAAGAGAACAATTCGATCAATATTTTAGGTATAAAATATTATCAAAATCAATAGCAAACACGACTTTCCAATTTACAGATAGTACCATACATTTCACTTAAAACCACTCATATTCCCATAAATTATCGGCTTATATACAGACTAGTAAACACACAAATGACGTAAAAGATTTTTGACAGAAAGTGGGAAAGCCCTGAGGACGGGAGCTTTGGTCCTCTTGTTCAAACTTTGACAAAAAATATCTACGAAAATATTGGTTTCTCAGAGTTGGAAATTATATCAATGGATTCTTGTGATGGAACTGCATCATGAAAGAGATTAAATTCAAAAAAGTGTCATTTAAAAAAGAACAAGAGTGCCAAAAATTATATACCCAATAAAGAACTTATCCGAGATATTCATTCCTCAAATCTACACTGAAAATTATATTATATCAATTGAAACTTAGCCAATATTCCAGTTTTGTTTTTACTGGAGACACTCTGAACCCAATGATGATTAACTTGCATTTATGTATATATATTCATCTTCATATGGATTATCCAACGGCATTTTATATTTTATTAACACCCAAAAATTATAATATCCTATAATCCTTCATAATCATATGATTTTGCTGAGGTTATTTTATTGGTCATGGCATTCAATCATACTTTGTTTTCTAGAACAGGAGGTTTTTTTATATAATGTGTAACGGATTTTGCATAGAACCAGAAATAAATAGGACATATCTCTTATCGGTAGATGAGATGACATGTATGAACACAGTTCATTCATATATATATTCATAGACCCAAATACGGACGTTAATTTTAGAATACAGCATTCTGTGAGATCATAAAATTACGATTTTATATTGAAATTTTGAAAAATCACATCTCTGAAAGTATTAGCTTGTTGAAGCTGAAAATAATATCAATATATTTTTATGATGAAACTGCATCTTAAAAAAAAATTAATCTGCAACTTATAGTGTAAAAAAAAATTTTTCATCACTCCGAAACTGATTTTTCCCAGTAACGAACTTAACTTAAATATTTATCTCCCAAACCTATTCTGAAAATTTCAACTGTCCAGCTCATTCCGTTCGAAAGTTATCGTATTAACGACTGGCCAGAGCAGCCAGCATACAAGCATTTTATCGAAATTTATGGAATAAAAAAAATCTCAAAATTCAAGGCGAAACTCCTTGAGAAATGGTTTTTGAAAGAAGAAATTTAAGAAGTAATCTATTTTGACTTGTGTATTCCTGATCAGATGAAGTTCTGGGAAACAATTTTTACGGACAAAATTTTGAACATGTTTTTTTCTTATTACATATTGAATATATCCAATTCATATTTATATTTCTGTAGCGATTCAATGAAAAAGCAAGTTTGGAATTATTATATCAATCTCAAGAAAAATTGTTGGAAATATTTAGAGAGAATTGAAAAATATTGACATATATTCTTAATTATATGAGAACACATTGATTGGTTTTGGAGAAATAATTCTTCAATTAGCAACTTCAACTTTAAACTGAGGAATTGTAATAGGAAAAAAAAATTCATGCAAAAATTATATTTATATTGGTTTATGTACTCAGAACATATTGTTTCAAATTTACAAACTGAAATATACGAGTTTGTGCATGTGATGAACGTTAAATCTAAATTTTAGAAAAACATATCGGAAACTCGGTCCATAATATAAAGGGTGTGCCACGGTAGATGGTACCCTGGACTTTTACGGATAACCGGATATACGATTCTATTGAAAATTTGGTCTCATGACTAGGAACTGCTCTATCGATCTAGAATAATTTCAGCGCTGCAGTGTTGCTGCTTATAGCAAAAAGTAACAACAACTTTTATATTAAAAATGGAACACCCTATCGCTATCGTTGAAGTTGGGTATGTCTCGGAAACACCTCGGATTTTGAACAACCCTGTATGATTAAGAAAGTATGTCATTATACGTAATTGGAATATCCATACCACAAATTCTGGCTTTCTAGTATTCCAAGTAACGAAGAGATGAATGTTGAATTGAAGCTATATATTTTGCACAAAAAAGGAAGTAAAATTAATTACTCGAAAACCTCTAGAGATACGGATGAAAAAGTTAATACATAATTAATCAGGAGGCTACGTTGAATATATAAAAGCAATAATAAATAGGGTATTCCATTTGAAATAAAAAATAAGAAAACACAAAAAAAAAGTTGTTAGTACCTAATTTTTGATATGAGCGCAGCACCACAGCGCTGAAAATACTCTAGATCGATAGAGCAGTGGTTCCTAGCGAAGAAACCAAATTTTCACTTATAATACCACAAGAGCTTCAAAATTATCGGGTATTTCCCGATAGGTTCGTTGCAAACAAATGAAGGAGTCAAGTTTTTCAGGTTAAAAAATCACGAGCGCGAAGCGCGAGTGATTTTTCCTGAAAAACTTGACGACTTTATTTGTTTGCAGGGAACCTTGAGGGAAATGCCAGATAATTTTGAAGCTCGTGTGGTATTCGGGGGATTATTTTTCCGTCCCAAATGTCGGCCAATAGAATTGCACCATGAGATGAAATGAACAGTTAACAAATAAGAATTTCATAATTGTACCTTCCTTATAGTCTTCTCCATCCATTTTCTTCATATTGTAAGCGTAATCTTTCATAATGTTTGCCTATTGCGCTTCACTCGTTTCAGCACTCAATGTGTATTCCCTCTCAGTACAAAAAGTAGTAAATTGGTTCCAAACTGTTTTTTTGCCTTCTCCGTATTAATGGGAACATTTACTTTGACTTTTTTATCGATGGTGGACAGAGAACAAACTCCAAATCGACTCATTTTCATGCAAAATCTCCAATTTTCACAATTGAATTCAACCTGTCAGTTTTACGTGTGGTTAATTTGACTGTTTTTGGCGCTCTAGTTCCTCGGAACTGAGTGCTTATCAATTTGCCCAAATGTCTGTAATTTTGGAATATTTCGATGAAAATGGTCTTAAACGATTTGGTTCGACTCACTGATCAAGAATCCGTGGTCGAAATTCATTCTGTCCGGCCGGCCGGTCCGGCCGTAAGCACGATAACTCTCGAACCGAATGAGCTAGAGAGTTGAAATTTTCAGAGTAGGTTTAAGGGATGAATATCTCGGCTAAGTTCGTTATTGGGTAAAATCAGACAGATGGTTTCGGAGTAACAAAAAAAAAAAATTTTTTTCACGAAACAAATTACAAATTAAATTTTTTTTAATAAGCAGTTTTATCATAAGAATCTATTCATATCATTTTCAACTCTAACAAGCTAATACTTTCGGAGATATGATTTTTCAAAATTTCAATGTAAATCGTATTTCACAGATTGATATAATTATTATTCTATGTATGAATTCTCATAATGTCAACTTGACAGAAGGGAATATTGTAACTTCAAAAATATTGGGGTTGAAATACTCGTATTTTAGCGATGCAACGGGGACCTCACCCGAAAATGTTTGAAAATATTACGTAAATATTGAAAGCATAATTCTGTAGTTTGGTGAACGTAGATCAGGAAATTTTGGATCGATTACAAGGTAATTTTTTATTATTACTTATCTTCTTTCATATTTGTTTTATGGAATTCCTACTATTTGTAGGTACTTTAAACCTGTTTTGGGCAATTGTCATACGAAACTTGTTTTTTTGGCGCTCTAGTTCCTCGGAACAGTGTGCTTATCAATTTGCCCAAGTGTCTGTAATTTTGAAATTTTTGGCTGAAAATGGTCTCAAACGATTTGGTTCGACTCACTGATCAAGAATCCGAGTGCGAAATCGATTCTGTCTGGCCGGCCGACCGGCCGTAGGCACGATAACTCTCGAACGGAAGGAGTTAGCGGATTGAAAATTGCAAGGTGGTTTTGGAGCGTAAATATCTCGGACAAGTTCGTTCGATCTATCTGAAATTTAGCATCAAATTGCAGAATCATGACCTTTATACGCATGTGAAGTTTTGTATTGACCAGATTACCGCAAAGTGTAAAAAAAAATTTGAAAATTTAAAAAAAGTTTTTCCACAATAACTCTCGAACGGAATGAGCTAGGTAGTTGAAATTTTCAGAGTAGGTTAGGGAGATGAATATCTCGGTTAAGTTCGGTATTGGGCAAAATTGGCCAGATTTAATTCGATTTCTTCCATGGTGCAGTTCTCATTCTCATGATTGCTCATTTAATCTTGATAAATAAACTATTATTTGAATTGAGTTTCCTTTATGATGCAGCTCTATCATATGTATACAGTGATATAATTCCCAACTCAGAGAAACCAATACTTTCGGAGATATAATTTGTCTGTTTGAACTAGAGCGCCAGAAAGCTCCTGTCCACAGGGCTTGAACCCATTTTTATATATAGCAACTACCAGAGAAAATAATCAAAAAATTATCAGTATAATACCATGTAGGTTGTACCACGTGACGTCAAATGGTGCAATTCTATTGGTCGATATTTGGGTCGGAAAAATAATCAATAAAATTGTACGTCCTGTTCACCGTAAAAGTCCAGGGTATCATCGAGCGTGGCCCACCCTGCATAAGTATGTACAATAAAATCCTCAAGAAAATTTATCTTGAGAACATAACATTCATGAAGTTAATATATATTGTACCTTTCTGACGAAAGCTCCGTTTAAAATCCAAATTCTGATACTGACGAATGTATTATTTTCGTTTTTCAAATATTATTGCTGGTAAGTATGATCTCCTATATGTATACCTGGCGCATTCACCAAAATGCATTTTGTTAAATCATTTAGTTTGAAATTCAGTTCCCTGGTAGTGTAATAAAATGAGATATAGAAGGATATTCTCCAGAACCATGAGTAGATATTGCTTTTAATTTAACAAAATTTCGCAGCCTTGACCTTATTTATGGCTATCAATTCGAAAAAGCGCTTAGCAATGCAATTTGTGCTCGGATTTGGTTTCAGCCCGTGAGAGTCTACCGTAAAATCTAATGATGTACACACAAACGTGATTGGATGAAATTCAATTCCCTTTATTCTATGGAAAATATAAAAAAAAGGAATCTCCTGTTCGACGTTGAGTCTCATCATCTCGAATGCTCCCCATATTAATCAACACGACAACCACGAAACACATCCCCCAAACTTGGTTTCTTCAAGGATATCTCCTTCCACCGAGCTGACGTCAATAGAGAAATAATTGGATGGAACAAATACTTGTTAGTCCGCTCTTCCATAGTGATACGTGAGGATCCGCCGAGCAATAGGAATAATGAAACTTTGGGTTATCGCAGAGGAACGTGGAAATCTTCCACATTTCCACGAATATTGGAAATTCCGATTGGCCCAGATCCTGATCCAAGCCCCTTCGTGACAGTAGATATCTGCTGCAACGATGCACATATAACCTTCCTGTCGAGATATCCACCTACCGGAGAGTTCAGAAGTGATGCTGAACATCCGCTTTATGTCTTTAATTTAGATGAAGTATGTCACTTCATTTATACAAGCTATATCCGACTGGAGGTTTATCAGCTTCACTTAGAGCCTTCTTATCTTTCCAAATGGCTATCATCTAGTTTTTCGCTGACTGCAGGAGTCGGATAATTTCACTGGGAGTTCTCGTGAACATAAAGTAATATGAACGACTTATGCTTCTGGGTTTATCGAATGTCTGGATCTGGAAGCGTTGGCTTCAAGAATTAAATTGATTTTGACGGTGGGTTATGTTCGATTAATCTATAACGAGATGGAATACTTCACAGAAAGTCACCGATTGCCGATTGTTTTAGTAATAATTATATTACTACATGGTTCCTTTCTGGGTTTTCTTTCTCAAACTCTGAAAAATGAAAACAATTTTTTTTGCGCGTATGTTCTGGGGAACATCGTGCTATCGTTTTGCCCAAATGTCTGTAATTTTCGAATTTCTCGCTCAAACGATTGGATTCGACTCCCTGATCAAGAATTCGAGGTCAAATTTAATTCTGTCCGGCCGGCCGGCCATCCGTTGCCACTTGAGAACGGAAAGAGGTAGCGACTTAAAATTTTCAGGGTAGGTGGCGCATCCCAATACGACGGACAAATTCGTTAATTGGCATAATCGGCCCAATGGTTTCCGAGTAATAATTTTGTCTACAACCAATACTAATCGGATCGAATTGAAACTTGATGAGTAGTAGAATATAAGCCTAAAGACGGTTGTGAAATTTTGTGAAAATTGTATCGCTAGAAAATTTTAAAAAAATTATTGAAAAATATTATTTACGTCACGATAACCCAAGACCGGACAGAGATAGCGACTTGAAATTTTTAGGTTTGGTTGATAATCCGAATGCGCCATTTGGATTTGTTTATTGGCATAATCGACAAAACGGTTTCGGAGTTATACCCATCTGATATTTGGTTCTTAATTCCTCAGTAACTCGAAAAATATAAAACCAATCCAATTCATGCATGCTTGTCAGTTGTAGATTGCCACCGCAAAAATTCCTGCGGAATTTCATGAGGATGGTATAACTCCGAAATTTTTTAAAAATAATTGAAATTCATTGAAAAAAAATTTTATATATCAGAAACTGTTCTTCCGACATCGCTGAAATTTTGCGAGAGCCTTCAATACCTAACTCTTCTGCCAAGTTGCAAGTTTGAACACGATCGAATCTATATTTTTGGAGTTCCGAGCAGCCTTGTGTGAGTTCAGTAGCTGGATGGATGACCTTTGGCTTGATAACTTTCGAACGAAAGGAGGGAGGGACTTGCAATTTTCAGGGTAGGTTGCACATCCCAATGGAAGAGATAAGTTCGTTTTTTGGCATAATCTGTCCATCAGTTTAGGAGTTATACCTACCTGGAATATTATTTCCTCGATAATTCAAAAATTATAGACTTGATCGAATTAAAGCTTCGTAACTAGTTGAATAATATCGACATAAAGGAGTGTGTAAAATTTCGTGAGAACCGTACCCCTAGAGAATTAAAAAAAAATAAATTGTGAGAACCGTACCCTTAGAAAATTTTTCAAAATTAATGCCAATAGACTCTGTAATCAGAATCTTTGTTTTACTTCAATCCATCAAGTGATGTCCATGGATTGTATATACATGTTCTGCTATTTTGGTTTTTTGTAATTCTCAATTTCTTAAGTTGTGCTTATGTTCTGACTTTCTTCTTCTAGTCTCTGCTAGTCCATTCATTATGAATGTTTACTGGTAGTATAATGATGAATAAATAATAATAATAAATGAATAAATCTTTATTGATCCTGTTAGACATTTAACAATGTATAGGATAGGTCAGTAAGTGCAAATATTAACACAGTTATCAAGAAGTACGAGACTGTCTTGACTGCTGTACGAAAACAAATTTTGTCCACAATTTTTATATTATCTGGCAGTTTATTAAATAACTTCATGCCTGTATAAGATGGAGATATTTCAAATTTGCTGGTGTTATGCTTTGGTATAAACAACAGGCTTTCATTCTTTGTGTTGTAATTATGAAAGCTAGAGAGCTTAACATAAAGCCTTTTATGTTTATGAAATAATGGTTTACAAGATGTTCGTGAGCCAAGCCCAAAGATCATACGTAAAATACGTTTCTGTGCAATGAAATAAGTAAGAAAGTAGGAAAATATGAACAACTTATGAAATAGAGACATACAAAAATCAAAAATGGAAGAACATGTGTGTATACAATCCATAGAGATCACATGATGGAATTGAGTAAAACTAAGATTCGGATGATAGTGTCTGATTACATTAAAAGGAAACATGAGGAGTCGACTTGAATTTCGTTGAATAGGGAATGTAATTTTGCAAATTGCCCAGAAGGTGTTAACCATACTTAGTTGAATTTGTTCAAGAAGGAGTTGGAACTTGAGAATTTCTATGCAAAGTGAAACTATGTTGCTATGATCTTCAAAGACAATAACAAATATTTTCGCTTAGTGTCTGACGAAGGAGTCTGATCTAGTCTCCAAAACGTAACGAAATAGATGTTTTATCTTGTATGTTGTTTGTTAGGCAGAATTCTTCTACGCATTGCTTCTGACATATCTTGTTAGTCCTACTACTGAGTAGCAGTAAGCTCAGGGCAGTAACTGCCTACTAACCGGACACTGTACACTGAGAAAGCACCTGCACAACATGGAGATTCTCCGAGAAGACCCTCTTTATTTTATTTTATTTTATTTTATATATCACATATCATAGTTGAATGTCTAGCCCAAACACGATGGAGACTTCCCTCTGGGGGCGACGACATGAACCTTAGTGCCAGAAACCGTGCGAGGAACCCAGCCAAGGGCCTAATCATACTTACTAGGAAAATGGACCTTAAAACACCGACAAGGCAATGGAGATGTTATATGAGATACATCTAATGCCAGTAATGCAGGACTCGGTTAAGTGAACCTAAGCTGTAAAGGATGGACTATGAGACCCAATGGCAGCTAGTAAACCGAACTCAAGGGGATCAACCATAAGACCCTGTCAGCTAATAGGAGACCAACTGAGGTGCAATAAGCCTCTCTAGGCTGCAGCACGGGCAACTCGCTCAATCAGCATCGGTCTAACACAAACATACAAACAAACAAAAGGAGAAGCAATTTGCAAAATATTAAATTTTTATTTTATAGATATTTTTCAGAGTAACTATTTAGTTACATATTTTCATTTGTTCAGAGAACCAGCGCAAATAGAGGTTACGGATTCGTGACAGATTGTGGGAATGAACACATAGCGGCATTGACTCCCGAAGATATCCCACAGACTGAACCAGAGTCCTTAATTATTCCAACAAGTTCGTAACCTTTATTGTGGTCCCCTGTCTAATAAGCATATATATCCGAAATTTCTCGCATCAATTCTCGACAAAGTCGAGGGGCTGCATGTGTCAACATGTAATATCCATAGTAATTAGCGACGTCTGTGGGTCCACTGCCAATTACAAAGTCCGGATCGTTCGGGTCTTTTCAATTTATCACATCGGGTTCGCGGTAATTGCGCCACTTGTTTAATTCGCAGCCACACCGCGCGATGGCCGTTTGAAGTTTGGAAAAAGTACGTTGTTTGCTGTGAGATTTTTTTGCGGATATGAAAAATATTCCGTTATGCAGATGACAAAGTGTGTCACATGTGAGTTGATCCAGTAAAAATTGGTTCAAGCACTGACGTGAAGTCAGGAGCATTTGCGCGCATATTATATTGACTGACCACCTCTACTGGACAGTCTTAATCGATTTTATCATCGATATATACCGTTTTCTCAGCTTATTTAGGATATGAATACATTTGGTACCATTTTAATGATAGACTTGAGTAATGAGAGAATCGTTATGAAATTCTCGAATTTAAGAATAACTATCAACAAAATAATTCTGAAGATTCTCGTTAAGTGTCTGACGAAGGAGTCTGATATAGACTCCGAAACGTTACGATATAGTTGTTTCTTCGTTGATGTTGTTTCGTTGTTGTTTGTTAGGCAAGATTGTTCGATTGATTGCTTCCGACAAATATCTTGTGTTTCCCACGTAGAAGCAAATCACAAAATAATTAATTCTTATTTTATAGATATTTTTCAGAGTTTGGGAGAGAAAACCCAGAAAGAAATATTTTAATAATGAGTATACCTCCCACAGTATCCTTTAATGATTACTAACAATTTTACTATTTATAATCTATATATGAATTGAAGAAATACAAATCAATTTTATTTATTTCATCGCAAGGCGATTTATTTAGAAAATTAGGGGATCGCCTATCCACACAAAGAAGGACAGATGCTCTTGAGGCATCCATCCGACAATGCATGAGGATTACGAACTTAATTATTTTCCCCTTTTTCTAGACATGCCATGAAAGTATTTACGCAAATCATTTAATCGTTTCAGTCAATGCCAGCGTTCGTAACTACGCTATGAGAAAAAATAAAAAAAATATAACGTTTGACATTCGAACGGAAAATAATGCAAAGAACAAGAAATAGATATGTTTGGTGATAAAAAGTATTTGGGATTAGTACCAAAGATGATTGTGCCATCAAGGTTACGTTTTATAAAGTTGAATTATATGAAAATAAAAAACTACGTAACGTATAAGACAATTATCCATTTTGTAAAGATATAATGATACAATGCTTGAAAAAAAAAAACAATAATTAATATGTTGTTGGGTAATAATTCATGATAATTATGATAACATTATCAAAAGAGTTGAGAATTTCAGAATCGTCTCGATTTTTTCCTTAGGGTAACTATCCCACAAAGCAAAATATCATACCGCACAGAGCTGTGCCGAGCACTGAAGAAAAGTGCTTCGAGCCCTAAGCACTACGCACTCAATAAAAAATGAACCCAAGCCTCGAGCACAAAGCACCACATTTTCACAAAAGGCTTGCGATTACTAAGCACTTTATAAAAGTAGTTCGGTTTTTCGAGCGCTACGCACTAAGCACTTTTAGATGGAAATGAGGATATTCTCTGCGAATTGTTATATAAAATTGTATTCAATTGGAGAAACATGTAAACTAGCAATTTTGCATTGCTCACATGCATCATTCAAGGATAAGAAATAGAGTGCAACGATCTCAAAATTCGTTCTATTCTCACACATATTGAAAAGGTCTTTATTATTTAAGGAAATGATACCATGAATGAAAATATGAATTCCATAAGCGTCTATTAAAAAATTTATGACAACAACATAGTATTATATTATGAAATTCATAAGCAATTTAGCATTGTAAATAAGATAGAAATTTAAATGCATATATCGAATAAATCTGGTGCTCATTAAATCATACGACCGCAGGGCGTCAACGTCTAATCGTGTTACGATAAGATTTCGGAAAGGCTTAGTGCTTAGTAATCCTCGGAAGTGCTCGGGAGCACTTAACGAATTACTAAGCACTAAGCCTTTTCATGAAGTGCTTGAATTACTAAGCACTAAGCACTGGTTTTGGAAAGTGCTCGGGAGCACGGTACTCGGGAGCACAACAAGGCTTCAAGCACATTCACAAGCACTAAGCACAATGCTTCGGCTCAGCTCTGATAGCGCATCTTAACCCACACTGATGGCCTCTATCCCCATCTATAGGACTTTTTTACTTTGTCCATTACTTATGAAATAAAACAAATATTGTTAATTATTCTGATTATTTTGTTTATTGATTAGCATACAAACATTACAAACTAACACTAAAGTATAACATTATTAAATACTTCTCTTCTGTATTTTAATCACCTATTTCAAAGAGGTGGGCAACTGTCCCACATTTAATATCAACAACGTTATGAAATTTAAACCAAGTAGTTTAATTTACTTCAATAATATTGTCCATTAAAAGAACGAACGTGCTGAAATTCCTGACATACATGGGTCATTTTGAAATAATTTATTTGTCTATTTCTCATCTAAGTAAAATTAGTTCAATTTCGATGCGATAGGCTCCCCTAAGAGAAGTTTCATTAGTAGAGGACATCTGCGCTTTGTTTCTTCTGGGAAGGTGGTTAGTTAGAATGCATCATTATGTTCAGGATATGGATCATTAGTCGAAACTAAGCGTTTGAGACCATTGTCAGCAAACAGTTTGGAAATTTCGGACATTTGAGCAAATTGATAGGATGTGTTATTTCTCTTCGAAGAATTACTCGGAAAATGAAACTTTAAGCGATAATACCAATTCAACATTTACCTCCAACTGCCTCAACAGTACTAATATGTTCCAGCCAAATTAAGATGTGATAATGATTTACCATCAATTCGTTCTTTATATTTCCTTCGGAATATACTTTCCTTCATAAACTGGGAGAACCCCATCAGCAAAGTTAATTGGACTAGAAAAACCTGTGCTGTATCTCCTACAAGTTTGACATTCAAACCTTTCTCGAATGTGAAAACGAGTCAAAACAAAGTTGTACTAACAAGATATGGGTGATTAGTTTGTTGTGGGCCACTAATCATGACGCTCAGGTTTATATTGTTCGAACATGTCGTGGTATTTTCGAGAAAGTGTACCATGCCCGCGAATATATCTGGGAATATAATCTCTGAAACAGTTTTGCAGATATATTTGGTTAAATTAAATATATTGAAATTTGATGAAAATTGTCGAATTCAAAAGTACTCTTCTGTTCTCTATGTACTGTACGGACACACTGAGAGAAATGTTAGAGTTAATAATTAATGATTCTTTATTTGGCAGAGTGTTATTTATCATAAATAAATTTTATTCATTATTCAAAATTATTTTTAATAATTATAACAACCTTATGTCCTTTACTAGAGCAATACTTATTAATAATCAAAACGTTTTATTACCAGGAAATAAATAAAAGTTGTAAGAAGATGGAAGTAAGAGGAGGTAATTTTGAGAATCTATTATAATTTTTTTTGTTTCGATTTCAATGATAATCTTTTACCAACTGTATGGTCTGATCTTCAAGAAATAATATTGTTACATTGATGCCATGAATAATAAATAAATTTGGGTGATTTTCCTTCGTACATTTTAATCCTCAGGCTAACTGTCAACAATATACACGAAGAAAAATATTTGCCATGTATATAGTCCCTCAATGAAAAATTATATACGATTTACACTTATTTATTCAATATTGTGACGCGTCGACACAGCGACATGAAGTCGCTGCGTCGACGAAACGCTTCACAATATTGAATAAATAAGTGTAAATCGTATATAATTTTTCATTGAGTTAATATGGATTTGCATCAAGTAAAAGCCACAAACATTAAATTCATGTAATTAGTGTTTCATATGTAGGGGCGAACGTGGATACAAATTTATACCTAATTCGCTCTTACGTAACCTTTATTTCAGAACATCTTAAGAATGGTACAATTTAGATGTGGGAATGAAGAATACTGTTTGCTTCTGGAAAAGCGAACTCTGAAGTTGACAGTCTAATTGGAACCTCCTGTATATCAGAACCTTATGTTTATACAAAAAACGTTAAATACCACTTTGGTAACCAATTTCATGTAACAGATTTGAAGTTGTACGGTGAATAACTCGAAAACTACTCGAGATAGCTATACGGACTACATAAAATTGACGTTATTTATAGGGTGCTCGGTTTGCTATAAGGTTCAGTTGATATCCATTTTCGGTATAACTGGATTTCATAAATCATAATCAAAATGAACGGTTTCATTGTCTAACGTATTCGTACAATAGTTCAGACAGATCCAATATATTTTTCTTCGTAAACTTTTAATGAACACTGATGGTGGGACACCTTGTATATTCTCTCTTTATTCTGTGGTTTTTATGAGACATATGAAGCACATATGTTTTCAAGTTAGATTTGCTCGAATTTTTTAGGAAAAATAAGAACCAGCGTGTTTACTATAGACTATGTTGTGTTGTCAATTCCATTCCATTCCATTACAATATAAATATTAAAAGTCCGTATAAATGAACACCTTACTAGATCATCTTCGGTATTCGGTGAACATTTGAGTTCATTTCAGCACAACTTTAGCCCTGAATTAGATTCAAAAATACTAGAAACTATTACCTCAAAAAATTTCACCCATCTGGACTTTCTGGAGGACATAGAAATAGCAAACGAGATGGAAGGTAATGAGGCCTGTCTTAATGTTCAGACGAACCTTGACAGAAATTTTGTTCCAGTGCACAGACGTTTATTACATTAACATGCATTAATTGTGACATTTCTTTGAATGAAGGGTCATAACTGAATTAACTAGTTCTCCAGCTTGAAGTCATTAACCCAAATATAAATTGTACATGATACGCCTATGTGAGATTAGATTGTGCTTGTCATTTGTCGTCGAGGACCGTTTTCTGTGAGCTGTTACCTTGTTGGAGGTTGAAAACTTTGTTTCTTTGATGACAGATTTTCACGTTTTTACTGTGTTGGTTTGAATTGTACGATTAATGTAATATTGATTACATATTGCCGATGATTCGTTTTGTATGGATGTTAATTTCTTTGTCTTTGCGATTGTTTCGATCAGATGTTTCTTTTACCCATTTTTGACATGTAAGTGAACACATTACCTAGGTTATCCTGTATTGTAGTAAGTTGGATATTTCAGATTCACACTGATGATGGCAAGAGCCGAAAGCGCTTTGTGAACAAATAAATAATCTTACACGAAGTACAAATCTGTCTTCAATTCTTTAATAAATATTAAATTAAAGAGGAAAATAGCAGTTGAAATAAGTTTCACAAGAAATTTCTTATTGACATAATATATACAGTATGGTGCAATTGAAAGGAATAAATTCGTTATTTCGTAAACCGGCGACTTTAAGGAAAAATCCCGAAACCCGTCGATTTTTATTCTTAAACAGGCTATTCATAAGGAAACCATTTTATTTTTGACGTCATTATATTTTTGACGTCATATTAAATAATAATAATAAAATTTTATTAATTTTTTAAACAAATACAAAAATCAATTTTTGTACATTATTGATATGGCTGAATAGGTATTTAAAAGACCTTTCAAATAATGTATTACAACACCCACCTTTCCATCTGAAAATTTTAGCGATGACGTCATCACGCTCACATAGATGACGTCAAAAATAAAAAGGTATCCTTACGAATAGCCCGTTTAAAAATAAAAATCGACGGGTTTCAGGATTTTTCCTTAAAGTCGCCGGTTTACGAAATATTGAATTTATTCCTTTCATTTGCACCATACTGTATGTTTTGGGTTTTGTTCCAATTTCAAAACTGAGTAATTTTAACGATGAACTTTATAACACTTTATTAATATCAAAAATTGCATAGTTGCTGTACTCATATAACTTCTGGAACTTAAGCTAAGGGTTTTTTTATTATCATTCAAAACACACTTTTCAAGATGGTCCAGAGGGTGATTGGGGCGAAATCAATATTTGTTTAATATAAATCCGGAAGATTCAATCTGCAGTGATCTTTCCATTGAATATTGTATGGGAAACAAATAACTACGAGTTAAGTTGACTTGATACGACAGTGATCCATTCAATTTGAATCAAACTTGATATTATATCATGTCAGTTGACCGGATGATGAAATCTTGTCCAACGTCAGCTTACCGTCACTTTCTCTTTTAACTTTCAGATCTGAGACATTCTTGAAGACGAATCGAATATCAGAGTTGACGTTCTTATTGAAATGCGATACCCTATACATTCCTCAGATCAAACAAAAAATGGAATGATATCCATTTACACTAATTTGTGTCCGTCATTTCATTTCGGTTTTGTGGGTGAGTTGCTTTAAATGTTATCTATACAAATTCTTTGATTATATCTTTCTGAAAATATATCACATATCATGCGATTGTGAGCCTACAATTTCATTGATTTAAATGTTAACGGTAAATTTACGTGATTATTTAGATTTCTGACAACCATTACCTGATTTTTATACGCGAATACCAAAAATTAAAAAAAAGGATAAAATTTGAAAAAATATGAAAAAAAATTAATATTCTGATACAGAATCAATTATTATTGATTGAATCTGAAACCAGAAATATTTAGGATATTTAAAATTATAAAATATTAGGTGAATTTCTGTAATATCAATTGTCAAACAATTAAAATAATGATAATATACTATTATACAAAAAATTAATTAGGACTTCACTTGCTGAGTACCTGCGAATAAACTTTATTTACAAATTTGTTTGACGTTACTATACATAAATATAGACTTCATGAGAATTATCTTTTATTGAATGGCTCACTCAGTATTAACGGAACCCATATGAATTAAAATAATGAATCTTTTCAGGACAACAATGCAAACCTGGTAAAAATGTTCCACTCTGATCGAGCATTTTTATTCAATGTGTTTTGAAGTAATAGGATATTCACTACCACACTGTATCATTAGTTCCAGAATTTGATCCCTCAATCAACGAGAATCCTAGATTACCTCGATAATGGCACACATTTGTGCTTACATTAGTGTAATATTATCCGTATATAAGCTTCTTGGATACGAGGGATATAGTTGCTTTAAGTACCCCAATGATTGAAAAATATCACAATACATCTGCGATCTGTATTTATCTGTAAACATGTGTGACTCTATGAGCGGGAATTGATATTGGCTTATGAGCTTTATTCTTGTATTCACTCAAATAGCGAACAGTTGATATACAGGGTGTTTTTAAAATTTATACGTAAAACTTTAATAGGGTGCGATTCTTATTCATCCTTAACTGAGGACCCAAGTTAGGACTTAACGGAGATTGAATGTTTTGTGAATACGGCGAATAGTCATTCATAGTTTGTCATCGTTCTACAATTAATTTTCGGAATTCAATGAGGGTAAATTAAATTCCTTCAAATCATTTTGCTCATAAACAAAACTATCCGAAGCAGTGCCGAAATACGAGAATCACGCGCCGACCTCAGATGAGGCAAGACAGATTCATCAGAGAATGGAATTCAAACTATTCAAAACTGAAATACGGTTTACTACCCGAAAGCATTTCAGCAGAAGATATATTTTCCAAGAATTTGTAAAAATA
This sequence comes from Halyzia sedecimguttata, assembly GCA_937662695.2. NCBI lineage: Eukaryota > Metazoa > Arthropoda > Insecta > Coleoptera > Coccinellidae > Halyzia > Halyzia sedecimguttata. The sequence continues at coordinate 16,282,054 of OW569417.2, read as the reverse complement.
TGGAAGAATGAATCTGCATGGAGAAACCCAAAAATGAAAGTAATTAATCTGTAGGGCTCCTCCATCTCAAGAGTTTAATCTAAGACACTTCAACCGCATGCAAATAAGACGTGAGTCGTGGTAGGAAGTTAGTTCAGCGGCAAGAAATCATGAAATTATACCTTGGAGTATTATGGAGGCAAGGATTGATTTGAATTATATTAACAATGATATTCGCATTGGAATCCATTATATTACTTTAGGGTGATGGTAATCAGGAGTTTGATGCATATATGGAAATCTAATGATAATATATTCACTGGGGTGAAAATTATGCGTTTCGTCGACACAGTGACTTCCTCAGATTACATCATCATACTGAATTCTCAATATAATCTTCCTATTCCTCACAATCGATGACCTGGATGTTTAGTCTTTATTTTTCTTCTTTCCCCTTGTTCTTACGACTAGTTTAAAACTAGTTACACAATCTTGAACTGCTAATACTTTGCAAACATTCGAAATAACTCACTCCAACCCCTTTTATATTCTCTATTTAAATAGATTGAATAACGGAAAAAAAATTGACACCTAAACGTTCGTGAAATAAATTACTCTTATGTTTTTCTCTATTTATTTCCAACATTTCCCATTGATTTACTTGCGCACCATTATTCAAATTGTATAGAAATTCGAACTTTGGATTAAACCATTGTCCTTCTGTTAATAAATCATTGGAATAATTAGAATTAATTTTCTTGTTTCAGTAGCTGAAGAGGTGTTCCTTAATTCTTGTCCCAAAATTTCTACCTGTTTTTCCTATATACAGGGTGCTTCCAAATTAAACGTGAACCTTGGAAGAGGATGGAAAATTTGCTGTCATTTGAGCCATATTTATCGATAACCGAAAATCGACAGTTTCGGAGATATTTCTCACCTTAGATAATTTTGGTCAATTTTTTTTACTTTAACCAAATTTGTGTATAATATATATGTGTAGGAAAAGCAAAACTATACTGTCTTAGATGATCAGTATGATTTGAAATGGGGTATAGGCAGCAAAGAAAGAAAAATATCGAATTAAATATTTCTTTTTGTGCAACCGAAATCGAAATTTCATTAGAAAGTGTATTCATAAATTATGTTTGAAATTATCTCCACCATTCCTCATACAAGCATGTGCCCTCTTTCTAATTTCTTCAGATGTTTCTTTCCGCTAAAATTTACTATCGCTACATTTTGATTACACTTTCATATATCTTAAGCAGGGCATTCAAAAGCTAGTGGATGTATTCTAACAAATTTTTTTAGAGAACTAAGAAGGTATTCGGCAAGTATCAAAATAATTTCGGCATGCATAGATTGTGGAATTCGAAAGTTGCAGGCAAATTGATATTAAATTGAATGAGGTGAACTGTGGCTAGTTGCCAATAACTAAAACAAGACACACATTTATTGATTTTAACCATGAAATCCTTACATCCTTACGAACTTTCGTAAGGATCTCCATAGGTGGCGCTGGTGGTATTCTTTCCCTACCAGTTCTCGACTGACGAATTTAAGTTTCCTAGAACGCCTTCAGTTTCATTCAGTGTCTGGTAAGTCACACTGATGATTGATAATAACCATGAAACCCTGGGTTTGTGTCTGCCCCTGAATGATACTTTCCTCTTTGGGGAGCACTGAGTGGTGAGGTGATCTAGCCTGGCCACGTGGAATATTTGTAGATGGTAAAAATCAATAAATATTTCACCGTGTGTCTAATTTGAAATTGATATTAGAAAATAATCTTTCTTTTATTTATATACCACATTTCAAATATCACTAATTATTTTTCAACAGCTTATACAGCATAGTTTTACTTTTTTCATACATATCATATCCTTTCCTGGTAAAAATAATCCAAAATTATAATCAAATTTGGTACACATAGAATGAGCTAAGGTCAGAAATCTTTTAAAAATCATCAGAACTCAAATATCTCGGAAACGGTCGATTTTCGATTATAAATAAGTATGGCTCAAACAACAGCAAATGAGTCATACTAACACCTCCTCCAAGGTACACGTCTAATTTGCAATCACCCTGTATAATTTATCGCAACTACCCCAATTCAACTGATAAACAACGGATTTGTGTTCTTTATTGCTTCTTCTTTATTTTTACTGATTTTTGATAGGCTTTTTTTTGGTCCGAAAGAGATATTTACCTATTGAATTTGAAGAAACCTTTTAATTTGGTGACCAGGTTTGCCAAAATATGTCAAGCTGTTGAATATTTTATTTAAGGCCTTAATTTCTGAAAATACAAAATTAATTGTTTTTCTACATTGTTGTTTCTTCAACATTTTTCTAATTAATAACGTGTTATACATAGCTATATTTTGACCATATAATTGAACTAAATTATTATCGAATTGAAGTTGATTCTACATACAAATATCGTAGGACTCAGTTCCAGAATACAAATTAAAAAAAACAGGTATTTAATTTTAAACGTTCACTTCTGAATTTCCGGTTTAATTTCAACAGTAATAATCTGAATTTATTATTGCGGAAATACCGTCGAATGCGATGTGATCTCGACTGAATTGCATTTCCTGACATAATTGAGAATAACTAGAACAAAGCTAGACAAGAGCGAAAACAAACAATGTATTTACCTTCAGCGCTTGTGTAAAGTCGGTGCTTATGAATAATTATTACCACAAGGGCCTCTTTCCTCGTTGAAGTTGCAGCAGGTTGTGTTGTGCAATATTCAGTCCACTTTACGGAAAAAAATGAATGTAGGAGGATATTTTCTGAGATGATAACACGGGAGTTTAAAAATTATCGATAGTTTTTCACGATGACGTGTTTTTTATAATTAACAAATAAAGTACGTATTAGTGAAAAATTATCCATAATTCAGAATACATAATGGTATTTTGGGGATTATTTTAAGATTGAAAGTACACAAATTTGCAAGACATACTAAATAATGAGTCATGTGACGGTTGCTATGTTTGAAATGACAGATTAAAAATATCAGGGATAATACCACGACGACTCAAAGGTTGATAATTTTTGAAGCAAAGAAAAATGATAGTAGGCTGAAACCCATAGGAAAAGGAAAAGAATATAACAAAAATAAAAGGTAAAATAATTTACAGGCGATCTGAGATCGGGAAGTTCTATGGAAAAAAATTGGTTCAAACCCTGTGGACAGGAGCTTTCTGACGCTCTAGTTCAAACAGACAAATTATATCTCCGAAAGTATTGGTTTCTCAGAGTTGGGAATTATATCAATGTATCATATGATAGAACTGCATCATAATTATAATATCAAGATTAAATGAGCAATCTGAGAATGAGAACTGCACCATGGAAGAAATCAAATTAAAATAGCTGAAATGAATTTGACTCTTTCTTATAGAACAGGATGAAATGTACGAGTATGAACACAGATCATATAATAAAGCTTAGATAGAATAATTATAGTATTCTGTGAAAACATAGAATACGTCCGATTCATTAATGAAATCTACAAAAATCGTATCTCCGAAAGTATTAGCTTGTTGGAGTTGAAAATGATATCGATGGATTTTAATGGTGAAACTGCATCTTAAATAAAAATAACAGACATTTGAGCAAATTGATAAGCACTCAGTTCCGTGGAACTAGAGCGCCAAAAAGTGTAATTCCCTTTCCGGGATTTGGGCCCGCCTTCTCTCGTTCCGAAACCGAAAACCCGACTGACTAGACGAAACGGCTATCGGGCTCCTCGTACGATCTTGTCGATCTCCGGTATTAGAATAAAACGTCGGTACTTACCTGGGATATATATTCTTAATTTTCACTTTTCGACATAAAATCGCCACATGGGGGTTTATTTGACGGTTTTTAACCCTTGTCTCTCTAATCGATTTTGACGTTTCTCGAACCAACTATTAGTAAGGAATTAGACAATGTCATGTCTCAGGATAATAAGTTGACATTATGACAATTCATACATAGAATAATTATATAATTCTGTGAAAACGTAAAAATACGATTTATTATTGAAATTTTGAAAAATCATATCTCCGAAAGTATTAGCTTGTTAGAGTTAAAAATGATATCATTGGATTCTTATGATAAAACTGCTTATTGAAAAAAAATTAATTTGGAACTTGTTTTGTAAAAAAAAATTTTTTTTTGTTACTCCGAAACCATCTGTCCGATTTTGCCCAATAACGAACTTATCCGAGAAATTTATCTCCCAAACCTACTCTGAAAATTTCAACTGTCTAGCTCATTCCGTTCGAGAGTTACCGTGCCTACGACCAGACGGCCGGACCGGCCGGCTGGCTGGACAGAATGAATTTCGACCACGGATTCTTGATCAGCGAGTCGAACCAAATCGTTTAAGACCATTTTCATCGAAAAATTCGAAAATTACAGACATTTGGGCAAATTGATAAGCACTCAGTTCCGAGGAACTAGAGCGCCAAAAAGGTAAATGGCAAAGTTGTAGGTAATAAAAATATCCTTTGTAGTTACAATTTTTTCACATAATCTCGGAATTTATGTGAAAAATCCAAATAACAGAGGTTTTGGTTGGTGAAAACTTACCTTTTTATGTCCCAAACACACTGTAATTTTATTGATTTAAAATATTAATTTTTTCCCCGAATTTGGTCGAGGCTATGCTGACAATATTTTGAATTATTATTTAAATAAATTATTTTAAAAATTGCCATCTAGTACGACGGTATTTCTGCAGAAATAAATTCAGATCATTACTGTTGAAATGAAACGAAAATTCGAAGTGAGCGTTTAAAATATGTCGTTTTGTTTGATTTCTTTTCTGGAACTAAATCCTACGATATTTATATGTTGAATCAACTTCAATTCGATAATGGTTTGAATTCAATTATATGGTATAGCTATTTATAACACTTTATTAATCGGAAAAATGTTGAAGGAAAAACAATGCAGAAGAAAAATTAATTTAGTATTTCCGGAAAGTAAGGCTGAAAATTAAATATTCAATAGGTTGACATATTTTGGCAAACCAAGTCACCAAATTAAAAGGTTTCTTCAAAAACAGGAAAATATCTCTTCCTGGACAAAAAATTTCCTCGCAGACCTCATTAAAAATAATGAATCAAAGAGCAGTAAAGGGGATAAATGCGGTATTTACGTTGAATTGCGGTAGTTACGATAAATTATATATATAGGAAAACATTTTGGAACAAGAATTAACAGCCCCACAGCTACAAAAGCAAAGAAATTAATACTAATTATTCCAATGATTTAGCTTCAAAACATAACTTTACAGCCAAAGTTCCAAATTTGAATACGATCGGATCAATATTGTTGAATACCTGAGCATCATTGAGTGAGTTCAGTAGCTGGATGGGTGTCCGTTGTCACGATAACTTTCGAACGGAAAGAGATAGTGTCTTGCAATTTTAAGGGTAGGCTGCTAATCCGAATGGGACAGTTATGTCATTGTTCGTTATATTCGGACAAACGGTTTCAGAGTTAAACCCAGCTGGAATATTATTTTCTCGATAACACAAAAAATAATGATCCGGTCGAATTGAACCTTGGTAAGTAGTTGTAGAATACCGACGCAAAGAACTTTGTGAGGATAGTATCACTAGAAAATTTAAAACAAATAAATAAAAATATTATTTATCTCACGATTACTTGAGAACGGAAAGACATACTAGCTGGCAATTTTTAGAGTAGGTTGTACATCCTAATGGGACATTTGTTCTTGTCAAAAGGGTTAATCGGTCAAATGTTTATCAATCTAATATTTGGTTGTTAGTTCCTCCATTACTCAAAGAATACGAAGCCGATTAAATTCAAACATGGTAGCTATAGTTCTAGAATACCGACGCGATAACGTTTGCAAAATTTCGTGAAAATCCTTGAAAAAAAAACTATATATTAGAAAGTATTTATCCGACCTCGCTGAAATTTTGCGAGAACCTTCAAAACCTTACTCTAAAACTATAAGTTACAAGTTTGAACACGATCGGATTTCCATTGTGGGAGATTCGAGAACACTTGGGTGATATTTTAAAAGCAATTTAAATCTTGTGCTCAATTGGATAAGAACGGTAAAAGGATTTATGCAGTATTTTTTTAGGATTTATGCAGTTTTTTTCCTTTATTATTCGATATTTAAAGAATTTCAATTCCGATAGAATACATTTGTCAGAATTAAAAATTCTCTGATCTTAGAACATTCTCTCATATAGTCTAGTCAACAAGTGCTATTTGGACCAACTTTTTTCAGCAGTCTCCGAAAATTATGTATGAGGTGTCATTCGATTCGGAATGGCATCTAGATGATTTTTGAAAAAAATGAAGTTCCGCTTGCAAAAATTGTAAAAGTTATTAACAATTAACTAAAAAAAAAGGGGTTTTAGTTTTCTGTAAATATCTCAAAAACTAATGAAGATTTTTCAAATCTGAAAAAAGATTCAAAAAGAGGAGGAAATTTCCTAAAAAATAGTCTCGACTCCCGAAACTGTACGATAAATAATTATAATTTTTCCAGAGGGATGAAAATAAGGCCGAAAACGGGTACTCTGGCTTGGAGAAGCCACGTCCACTTCGGGCACTTCAACAATAAACATTTTTTAAACATAGTAAATATGAAATTAAAAATTGAAAAAATTCAGGTAGTACCTGAATAGATGAATGAATAATAATCCGCTTGAACAACATTTTTATAATAATTTTTCATTTAGTTATTCAACAGTTAATTAATAACTTTTTTCTGCTTGCACATTAACATTGCAAGTGTGATAATTGCTAAACTATAAGTTTTAGATTTTTTTCCTCTCTTGGAGCAATTCTTCAAAGGCTTAAGACTAGAATCCCGTTGGGAAAATTAAAAAATGTTTATTTTTCAATTTTTTATTAATAATTTTCGTTGTTGCAAAATTAAAAACTTAAAATAATCATCGAACAAAATTTTTTTTTTTTAATATTATTAACGATCCGTTTTTATGTTATTAGAAACTGCATAGAAATAATTTTTTCAAATTTTTATCTCCTATTGTTTAAAAAATTATTATATACAAATGCGTTGTTTATAAGATAATTGAAAATTTTTTTTAGGAATTTCAATCTTTGATACAAATAATGATTTTTAAAAGAAAAATTGTTCCTTAAAAAAATTTTTTTATTGCTTAAAAACGCATTTGTTAATTAACAATTATTTTCTCCCACTTCTAATTAATATTAAGGAACGATATTTTTTTTTAAAATCATTATTCATTTTTCTTTTCGATATAAAAAAAAAATTTTCATTCTATTTATTTTTTCATTGTTTATGCAATAAACAATTTGTTATAAACAAATACATTTTTACCTTTTATTTTTTTTTCTATTCTACTTTCGTCTTTCTGTCACAAAAGCAGAAAAAAACGGATCGTTAATAATATTAAAAAAAAAAATTTTGTTCGATGATTAATTTAAGTTTTTAATTTTGCAACAACGAAAATTATTAATAAAAAATTGAAAAATAAACATTTTTTAATTTTCCCAACAGGATTCTATTCTTAAGCCTTTGAAGAATTGCTCCAAGAGAGGAAAAAAATCTAAAACTTATAGTTTAGCAATTATCACACTTGCAATGTTAATGTGCAAGCAGAAAAAAGTTATTAATTAACTGTTGAATAACTAAATGAAAAATTATTATAAAAATGTTGTTCAAGCGGATTATTATTCATTCATCTATTCAGTTACTGCCTGAATTTTTTCAATTTTTAATTTCATATTTACTATGTTTAAAAAATGTTTATTGTTGAAGTGCCCGAAGGGGACGTGGCTTCTCCAAGCCAGAGTACCCGTTTTCGGCCTTATTTTCATCCCTCTGGAAAAATTATAAATATTTATCGTACAGTTTCGGAAGTCGAGACTTTTTTTTTAGGAAATTTCCTCCTCTTTTTGAATCTTTTTTCAGATTTGAAAAATCTTTCTTAGTTTTTGAGATATTTACAAAAAACTAAAAGCCCCTTTTTTTTTAGTTAATTGTTAATAACTTTTACAATTTTTGCAAGCGGAACTTCATTTTTTTCAAAAATCATCTAGATGCCATTCCGAATCGAATGAACCTCATACATAATTTTCGGAGACTGCTGAAAAAAGTTGGTCCAAATAGCACTTGTTGACTAGGACTCAAGTCCTTAAAATGGTACGATATGTATTCAGTGCTTAAACCATTTTTTATCTGTACGAGAAGTAGGTTGCATCTATTTGTTAAATTTCCCCGAACAAGCTCATCCTAATGCCCGAATAGTAATTGCCCGAAACTGGATAAGGCAACAATCTTCAGGTTGTTGATAACATCAAGGTAAAACGGAAACGGAGGGTTGGCGAGAAGAGGGGTCGAATCCGCAAGAGATAAGGGATGACATGACTGGAGAAGATCCGATTTAAATTCTCTCGGTTTTCGGATCTCCGGCGTAATATCACCGTTATCGGAATTTCTATGATTTTATTAGAATCATTTTGGAAACATTAGCTGAATTGTTCATTCAATTCATTGTCGACTTGACGGGCTCGAGTATCTGGATTCGTTAAGGGTCGCTTTTCAGGTGGATACCGCCCTTCCAGCCTCCTTAATTCGTTGTGAAATTGGAGGGACGTTTTCTTGAATTCGTTATTGTTGATTTGAATAGACGAATTCGGCGAATATTCTGTGTTTCAGAAGAGAAGGGTTATTTTTTGTTTCAGTTTGCATAAATTTGATTATTTCTGCTAAACGTATTCCGTTGTTTCCCACAGGTTTCTGAGAAACAGTTACTCAGCTTTTTACGCTATTGTACCAGCGCATTATCATTTTGCATAAAAAAGGTGTCTAGTTTTAGAATTTTGAGTCGAGCATGGTCTCAAACGATTTCATTTGCCTCGTTGATTGAGTATGCATAGACAAATTTGGTACTGTATAAAATACAAAAACGTAATACAAAATGTAGCAAAGAAAATATGAATGAATGAAGTAGATGCTCAAAGTGTTCACCGTTGTTATCCAACAAGTCCATCATTGGTTCAGAAAAATAAGTTCTCCTATCAAAATAGACTTCCAGAAGCTCCTGGGCAGGTATCATTTTATAGGGATGCATTTTATTTTGTTTTAATATGTTTGTAATCAATGTATGGCTATTCAAGGTCAGCATCTCTACTCGATTTATATGGATTTCCATCAAGGCCAAGCATCACATTTAATTTCACATCCTCATACAGTGTATTAGCAGCTGCATTTTTAATCTGCCTTACATGCCCAAACTCGCGAAACTGCTTCTCTATTTCACTTGTTGTCCCTTGGGTTATAGGCGGTGATTTCAGAAATTTATCATGAAACAAGCGACTTAGGTACATCTTTTTATGTTTGGGTGTTATCTCCGTAACCAATCATTTGTAAAATTGTTATTTTGTACATTTCCATTAATCGAACCATTATTCAGAATTGATGTTAATGAAATTCAAACACACACTAGATAATTCGTAAACTACAAATTATCAGCAAAAAACAATTAACGAAGGCGTTCTAAATAAACTATGATTGTCACAAAGAGTGTGATACGTAGTTTTCAGGTTATCATCCAGAAAACACATTGTTATGGTTTTCTTCATTTTCTCTACATCTTGAGGGCCAATAAGTTTAGTATTATTGTAATAAGATTAGGAAATATTATAATGAATTTAGGTAATCACCTGATTTAATTTTTTCAATTTTGAGTTTGAGCAATAAACATGAAGGTGAAAATAATTCCGAATAGAGAATTACGCGACCTTTCAAGCGATGTATCATAAGACCATACTTCGTTTTTTAAAAATTGAGGGTTGTACCTATCTTTCGAAGGGGGTTGAAGGTAGGGTTCGCATTTTACGAAGAAGAATGATTATAATTTGAATTTTAAGGTTTTCAGGATTTTTTCATGAATATGTACATCAGTAAACCAGATAATTACAACATATTAATTCCATTTGGCTTTTCCACAACTGCCTCACCAAGAAATATACTTCATTCAATACCTTATTACGGATTTATAGCCAACACTGACTTATACATTTCAATTTTCGTGGAATGGAGTTAGCCGGTATGCACTCTAAGCCATCGATATCAGTTTCAGTAGATATCTCCATTCAAAACATGAAATAATTCTATATTCTCAGAAGACATTTACAATTTTCAGTTTTTGTGTGTTTGAAATATGACTCTGATCTATAACAATTACGATACGGGAGTGAACACTGGCGATATATCTCATTTTGGCGCTCTAGTTCCTCGGAACTGAGTGCTTTTCACTTTGCCCAAATGTCGGTAATTTTCGAATTTTTCGATGAAAATGGTCTTAAACGATTTGGTTGGACTCACTGATCGAGAATCCGTGGTCGAAATTCATTCTGTCCGGCCGGCCGGCCGTAGGCACGATAACTCTCGAACGGAATGCAGCTAGACAGTTGAAATTTTCAGAGTAGGTCTGGGAGATAAATATCTCGGCTAAGTTCATTATTGGGCAAAATCGGACAGATGGTTTCGGAGTAACAAAAAAAAATATTTTTTTTACAAAACAAATTCCAAATTAAATTTTTCACAATAAGCAGATTCACCATAAGAATCCAATGATATCATTTTTAACTCTAACAAGCTAATACTTTCGGAGATACGATTTTTCAAAATTTCAATAATAAATCGTATTTCTACGATGTCACAGAATGATATAATTATTCTATGTATGAATTGTCATAATGTCAACTTATTTACCTGAGACATGACATTATCTAATCAATAGAAGAATTGTGAGCGAAGTGAGAAAAATCTCAGTTGTTTGCTCCGAAATTAGTTTTTCTCAGAAAAGTCTTACATTTCGGAACATGAAGTAAGAGATCTGAGAGTAGTGAGACTGCTTTTCATCCATAGACATAGAATGCTCAGTTCTCTCAATTTATGACGGGACTGACGGAAGGGAATATTATAACTTCAAAAATATTATGTTTGAAAATATAACGTAAATATTGAAAGCATAATTCTGTAGTTCGAGAGAGGAGAAAATTTGGTGAACGTAGATCAGGAAATTTTTGATCGATTACAAGGTAATTTTTCATTATTACTTCTCTTCTTTCATACATGTTTTATGGAATATCTACTATTTGTAGGTACTTCAAACCTGTATTGGGCACTTGTCATACGAAACTTGTTTTTTTGGTGCTCTAGTTCCTCGGAACAGAGTGCTTATAAATTTGCCCAACTGTCTGAAATTTTGGAATTTTCGGCTGAAAATGGTCTCAACCGATTTGGTTCGACTCACTGATCAAGAATCCGAGGTCGAAATCGATTCAGTCCGGCCGGCCGGCCGAAGGCACGATAACTCTCGAACGAAAGGAGTTAGAGGATTGACATTCGCAAGGTGGGTTTAGAGCGTAAATATCTCGGACGAGTTCGTTGATGGGTGAAATCCATCTAGCGGTTTCGGAGTTATGGCCTATTTTAGTAAAAATATTTTTTATGAATATTTCCGAAATCTGAAATTTAGCATCAAATTGTAGAATCATGAGCTTTATACGCATGTGAAGTTTTGTATTGACCAGGTTACCGCAAAGTGTCGAAATAACATTTTGAAAATTTAAAAAAAGTTTTTCTACAATAACTCTTGAACGGAATGAGCTAGGTAGTTGAAATTTTCAGAGTAGGTTAGGGAGATGAATATCTCGGTTAAGTTCGTTATTGGGTAAAATTGGCCAGATTTAATTTGATTTCTTCCATGGTGCAGTTCTCATTCTCAGATTGCTCATTTAATCTTGATAAATAAACTATTATTTGAATTGAATTTCCTTTATGATGCAGTTCTATCATATGAATCCATTCATATCATTCCCAGAGACCAATAATTTCGGAGATATGATTTGTCAAAGTTTTGTCTGTTTCAACTAGAGCGCCAGAAAGCTCCTGTCCACAGGGCTTGAACCAATTTTTGAATAAATAATCTGGTGAATAGTCGGGAATCAACTCCAAAAATCCTGAACATAACTCCATATCCTACATCCTGAAATGGGTTTCCATGAAAAATTCAGAATCAATTGCATGGGACAAAGAGAGAAATACTGGAGGACGAATATCCAACTATCGTATAAAATGTTCATTACAATCGACTACATTTCACGGTGGTGAAACGGCCTTAATGGAGATGAATTTTGGATATAACTCATATTCCTGTCCATGAATATGCTAAACGCTCTATAGCGCGATTAAAACCGAAGTAATGGCTAACAAGCCAACTCCAGCTTTCGGGAAGGTACATTTAGAACGATTTAAACTAAACAAGTCTCTAGAGTGGGGTGTAAGTAATAGAGGCTATAATCCTTTTAATGAAAGTGGTGGTATTGTATGGTTTCCAGATTTCTGGCGATGCTATCTCTTATTAATAATTGTAGGTGGCAGACACGCCTCTTCTGCTGAGCATTACCTTGTTGGGCGTTCCAGAAATGGAATAGAGAGACTAGACATATTAGAAATTAATATATGGAACTTCTGAGCATTAATTTACTTTTTTCTCCAAATGATATCAAATGCGGCTTTTCAATTTTTTATTTAAAGTTCATTTTTACTGCATAGTCGAAAAGAGGTAGTTACCATAGTAAATTCGATGAAGAGTGTCTAATACAGGAGAACGGACAATAGAATTCACCATGGTAAATTCGATTAAGAGTGCCCAATGCAGGAAAATGGACAATAGAACATACGTGTAAAAGTTCCTGACTTCACGTCAGTGCTTGAACCAATTTTTTTCGTCATTTTTTTTTAATTTTCTATGGGTATGGTTCTCACAAAATTTTACACATGTCTTTATGTCGATATTCTACAACTAATTACCAAGCTTCAATAATTCGAATATAGGTGCAAAATTTAAAAGAGTAGAAAAACGAACGAATTAAAAATAATACACAACCTTTCAAAGGTCCCCTCTCACAAGTAAACTCCTCTGTAGCGGCATGGATCTCTTGAAGAAGAATCGCCTCCGCTATTTTTCAAAGATATTCATTCTTGTTCTCAAAAATCCCTTCAATATTTGATTTTAAAAGGGAAAATGTTGTAGCTCATAAGGCCAGGAGGATCTCTTCCAAAGCCAGGTCTGGCCTATCCAAACGATGATTATTCAGAACTTCAGATGTTCGAAGAAAGCTACAGGATCCTAATGTAGGGCTATCATCTCCCATAGATTCTAATGTATTATGAAAAAATCGGCCCGAAAATGTATGTTATAATTTAATGTGTCATCATAACCTTCATGGTTTTGAAGGTTCTCGCAAAATTTCAGCGATGTACTGCTTTATATGATAATTTTTTTTCAATGATTTTTATAAAAATTTCCTATTTATACGATCTTCACAAATTTTTGTTGAAATTTTTGCGTTGGCATTATTGAACTAATTACCATGTTTGAATTGAATCGGCATCGTAATTTTTGAGTTATTGAAGAAATAATAACCAAAACCATTTGGACGATTATACTAATTAACAAACACAAATTTCGCATTCAGATGCGCAATCTACCCTGAAAATATGCAAGTCGCTATATCTTTCCGTTCTCAAGGTATCGTGAGAGGTGAGGAGTTATACCGGTACAAGGTGTACCGGTATAACTGCGAAACCGTTATACCGATTATGGTCAACGGCGAACAGCTCTCCCATTTAGATGCACAACCTACCCTCAAAATTGCAAGTCCTGTCTCTTTTCGTTCGAAAGTTATTCAGGCAACGGTCACCCATCCAGCTACTGAACTCACACAAGGCTGCTCGAATCTCCAACAATATAGATTCGATCATGTTCAAACTTGGAACTTGTAGTAGAGTTAGGTTTTGAAGGATCTCGCAAAATTTCAGCCATGTCGGATGAATAGTTTCTGAAATGTAATTTTTTTTCCTCTAATAACCATGTGTGAATTTCTCGAGTTATCGAGGAAATGATAATCAAATTTCAGATGGGTATAACTCCAAAACCGTTTTGCCGATTATGATATTTATAAACAAACTCAAATGTTGCTATCTGTTTCCGTTCTTAGGTTATCGTGACAAAAATATAATATTTTTTAATAATTTTTTTTTAATTTTCTAGTGTTACGATTCTCACAAAATTTCACAGACGTAGTAACGTTTATATTCTACAACTACCAACCAATTTTCAATTCGATAGGATCTATATTGGTTGAAAACAAAATTATTACACGGAAACCGTTGGGCCGATTATACCCAAACGTTTGATATCATTTTCGGCAAATAATTACAGAAATTTGGGCAAAATGATAACACGATGTTCCCCAGAAAAAATAATTACACACAGAAAAAATAATTACGCAACCAAAAATTAGGACCATACACATCTCAGCTTTTATACAGGGTGTCCCAAGTTGAAAAAATTGTTTTTTCAAGTTTTGCATTTCTGGTATGATTAAGTTATAAGTATTCAATGCTGAATACATTCCTGTTGAAATCATTGTATTCATTCGAATAGTTTTCAAAATATCGAAAAAAAAACCGGAAAAAAAGTCGAATATGTTTAGTGAGGATTATGTTCATTATTCTTATTTTAAACATCCTGAGCGTAAACCGTTTTCACAACATCGATGAAGAAGAATGTGGAAAGGTCATGCATCTTTTGAATTTCAGAAATATCATCACAGGGTGGTTCAAATTTTGTGTCGAAAATTGTGATCAAAAATTGGCCATAACGTCTGTTTTTTCTGTTTAGAATCAAATTTTTTTTTATGATTGTGTTGGATTCTGTGTTCAAAAATAATGATAGTTTTCTAACATGATTATGCTCCTAAATTAAAAAAAAAACTCTGTATGTTTTTATTTAAGAGCATAATCATATTAGTCTTGTTAGAAAACTATAACTATTTTTCATCCAACGCAATCATAAACAAGCCCTGTGGACAGGAGCTTTCTGGCGCTCTAGTTCAAACAGACAAATTATACAACCAACAAAAAGAATGATATTATATTATCATTCTCATATTTATACGATTGCTGGAATGAATGATAATGAGACAACGTCATGTCTCAGGAAAATAAGTTGACATTATCACAATTCGTAGAATACCCACAGAATAATTCTATCATTCTGTGAAAACGTAGAAATACGATTTACATTGAAATTTTGAAAAATCATATCTCCGAAAGTATCAGCTTGTTAGAGTTAAACATGATATGAATGGATTCTTATGGTAAAACTGCTTATTGAAAAAAAATTTATTTGGAATTTGTTCTGTAAAAAAAAAATTTTTTTTTGTTACTCCGAAACCATCTGTCCGATTTTGCCCAATAACGAACTTAGCCGAGATGTTTATCCCCCAAACCTACTCTGAAAATTTCAACTGTCTATCTCATTCCGTTCGAGAGTTATCGTGCCTACGGCCGGACAGAGTGAATTTCGACCACGGATTCTTGATCAGTGAGTCGAACCAAATCGTTTGAGACCATTTTCAGCCAAAAATTCGAAAATTACAGACATTTGGGCAAATTGATAAGCACTCAGTTCCGAGGAACTAGAGCGCCAAAAAATAGTGCTGTAATTTGGAAAACAGAAGTTATGGCCAATTTTTGATCACAATTTTCGACACAAAATTTGAAACACCCTGTGATGATATTTCTGAAATCCAAAAGATGCATCACCTTTCCACATTCTTCCTCTTCGATGTTGTAAAAGCGGTTAACGCTCAGGATGTTTGAAATAAGAATAACGAACATAATACTGACTAAACATATTTGACTTTTTTTCCGGTGATATTTCAATATTTTGAAAACTATTCGAATGAATACAATGGTTTCAACAGAAATGTATTCAGCATTGAATACTCGATCATACCAGGAATGCAAAACTTGAAAAAAAAATGGGTTCAAGCCCTGTGGACAGGAGCTTTCTGGCGCTCTAGTTCAAACAGACAAATTATATCTCCGAAAGTATTGGTTTCTCAGAGTTGGGAATTATATCAATGTATTCATATGATAGAACTGCATCCTAAAGGAAATTCAATTCAAATAATAGTTTATTTATCAAGATTAAATGAGCAATCATGAGAATGAGAAAAGCACCATGGAAGAAATCAAATTAAATCTGGCCAATTTTGCCCAATAACGAACTTACCCGAGATATTCATCTCCCTAAACTACTCTGAAAATTTCAACTACCTACCTCATTCCGTTCGAGAGTTATATCTATGTCTATGGATGAAAAGCAGTCTCACTACTCTCAGATCTCTTACTTCATGTTCAGTTCCGAAAAGTAAGAATTTTCTGAGAAAAACTAATTTCGGAGCAAACAACTGAGATTATTCTCACTTCGCTCACAATTCTTCGAAACATTTCAAACATTTCTTTCACAATTCTCAGGAACATCATTTGACATTATGACAATTCATATTCATACATAGAATAATATCATTCTGTGACAACGTTGAAATACGATTTATTATTGAAATTTTGAAAAATCATATCTCCGAAAGTGTTAGCTTGTTAGAGTTAAAAATGATATGAATGGATTCTTATGATGAAACTTCTTATTAAAAAAAATTTAATTTGGAATTTGTTTCGTAAAAAAAAAATTTTTTTTTTGTTACTCCGAAACCATCTGTACGATTTTGCCCAATAACGAACTTAGCCGAGATATTTATCCCCCAAACGTACTCTGAAAATTTCAACTCTCTAGCTCATTCCGTTCGAGAGTAATCGTGCCTACGGCCGGCCGGACCGGCCGGCCGGACCGGCCGGACAGAATGAGTTTCGACCACGGATTCTTGATCAGTGAGTCGAACCAAATCGTTCAAGACCATTTTCATCGAAATATTCGAAAATTACAGACATTTGGGCAAATTGATAAGCACTCAGTTCCGAGGAACTAGAGCGCCAAAAATGTTTCATCTAATTTATTTTCACTCACTGTATCACCGGAAGTACTTGGGCTTCTAAAGTATTTTATCTCTGTAGAGGATTTCAAGCTATATCATAATCCCAATTTTCAGATTTCAAATATGTCCATTGTCCAGTTCTCCAGAAACGTCTAATAGGCACTCGAACTTGGGACACCCTGAATTATTTTACTCTAGCTACTGTAGCACGAATAAAATATTCCTGAATAGAAACAGTAAACCAGTCAATGAATCCTGAAGAATGAAATAATGCCGAAATTCGCAGCCGCGTAATACCGATTTCGTCTCTTTCATTCGGAATATCTCCTTTATGATCCATATTCAAATGCCAACCGAAGATTCGATATCCCGGAACGCAAAAAACAACATAACTTACGTGCATTACTCCTACTTCTGATCCGAACAAAAAGGGAAAAATAAAACCATAACTTCTCCGGGAGCCAATTTCAGAAATAATAAAAATTGATATCATATCACGAACATCAAGAATGCGGCATCTCCGACAACAATATCGGCATGTTTACCGAAGCAATGGAATATAAATAACTCGCTCTTCTATTATGTCAGAGTCGATGGTGAATTTGGCGCACAGATAGCTCGCGAGCACGCGAAAGATATGTCGAGGAAATATTTCGCTGAGTCGGAGGAACCCACTGATTTGCATGCGGTTTAGACGAGATCCGAGCGAATTTCGTTGAATTCACGAAAGCGAGGCTCTGGCTCTACCTAATTCGAGTAATTGTCATACCCGCTTTATGCACTCACGAAATTCATTATGTGAATTGAATATGTTAATTACCGACTTGAAGGAAACAAACGAAGGCGGGCGTGCTCTAAAACGTCGAATCAGTGTACAATAAGTAGAGTTTGTGTGCTGATACCGCAGACTGCAACGTCGCATAAGGTACATAATTAAGCAGGATTCTAAGTTAAGAACAATGTATTACGTTGGGAACACAGGAACACATTCCATCCAAAATTTAATCGAAAAAATTGGTTCAAGCCCTGTGGACAGGAGCTTTTGGGCGCATGTTCATCTTCCTTGTGGCCCGTACTGACCAGTAAAGAAAAAAAGCAGTATCATGTTGAATACCTTAATATTATTCTGGAACACAAATTTTCCATTACAATAATCTTCATCTAGCTTCTATTTAGTATCAATTCCTGTAGAACGTGATCATAATAAGTGTTTTCCATATAATAAAATGTGTTTGAACTTGGTATGTAGGAAATCTGACATCAATTATTGGAATTAATTGATTTGACAAACAGCCGTCAAATGAGGTAAATATATTTTTGTGACGATTTTCTGTGACCATAGAACGTCAAAACACGCTGGAATGTGAATTTTAAGCAATATCTTCTGGAATTGAGATCGTATCGAACTGAAATTTTGCACACTCGTGTAGAATGCTTGATTTAACGTCGGTACAAATTTTTTTATTAAAAAATTTTCCAACTGCCCAATCCCAACAATACTTAGATAATATTATATCCATAAATTAAGCATTTCATTATTGCATTTCTTGAAATAGGTACCTTTTCAAGTCGATCAACATCGTCCTTCTTTCGACGTCTAAACTATGACTTGATTCTTTATGTTTATGTCTTTGAATTTGTTTTCGGTGGAATTCAAAGAGTTCATAGAATAATCGATGAAAATACTGAGAGAGACCCAGGAAATTTGACACATTTTGTCTTATATCTCCAGAAATTGAAATCGTATAGAGCCAAAATTTTGCACAATGTTGCAAAATACTACAATTGACGTTAGTACAAGTTTTTGTTGCAATCTGATGAATAGTTCACGAAAAAAAAATTTTTTTTTCGAAAAAATTAAAAGAAATATTTTTTTTAAAAATTACCAACTTTTCGATCATAACAGAATTTTGCCAAAAGTTGCGCGTTTATATTCTCGAACTGACTACCAAGTTTCGATTCAACATCTTCTTTAGTTCCTGAAATATCAGGGAAATAACCTCAAAATTTTAAATGTCTATAACTCCTAAACCGTCCGGCCGATTTTGCCCGTTAACGAACTTAACCGTCGCATTTTGATCAGAAGCCTACCCTGAAAGCTTGAAGTCGATAGGACCTTCGGTGCTCCTGTTATCGTGCCTACGGCCGGCCGGCCATACGGCACCCAAAAATCTGACACCGGATTCGTGATCAGGGAGTCCGAATTAGTCTATTAGCCAATTTTCAACTCGAAATTCGAAAATTACAGACATTTGGACGAAATGATAGGACGATGTTCCCCTAGAACATGCGCCCAAAAAGGAAAAATAAATTTTTCTACAATCGATATCCAAAGTAGGCATTTGCGCTCGTATTAGACAACGCAAACGTCATTTTTTATGAGGAATGTCACTTTTTAGCTTATGAGCGACTTTATCAAAAAAAATAGGTTCATGCACTTACGTGAAGTCAGAAGCTTTTGCGCGTATGTTCGCTTGTCCATTCTCCTTTATTGGACACTCTTAATCGAATTTACCATGGTGAATTCTATTGTCCGTTCTCCTGTATTGGACACTCTTAATCGAATTTACCATGGTAAATTCTATATTCTGTCCTCCTGTATTGGACACTCCGAATTTACCATGGTAAATTCGATTAAGAGTGTCCAATACAGGAGAACGGACAATAGAATTCACCATGGTAAATTCGATTAAGAGTGTCCAATACAGGAGAACGGACAAGAGAACATACGCGCAAAAGTCAGTGCTTGAACCAATTTTTTTTTCGATTGTTTTTTTAAAATTTTCTATTGCTACGATCCTCACGAAATTTTGCAAGAATTTTCGCGTTGGCATTCTACAACTAATAACCATATTTGAATTGGATCGGATTTGTAATTTTGTGATTTATTGAGGAAGTAACAACCAAATTTAAGATTGATATAACTCCAAAATCATTTGGCCGATTATGCTATTTAACGCACTTAAATGTCGTATTCAGATGCGCAATCTACCCTGAAAACAGCAAGTCGTTATTTCTTTCCGTTCTCAAGAAATCATGAGATACATAATATTTTCTCGTAAATTTTTAAAAACTTTTTAGTGGTACGGTCCTCACAAAATTTTACGCACGTCTTCATGTGGATATTCTACAACTAGTTACCAAGCTTCAATTCGATCGAGTCTGTATGTTTTGAGTTATCGAGGAAAAAATATTTCAGATGGGTATAACTCCGAAACCGTTGAGCCGATTATGGCCAACAGCGAACTTAGCTCTCCCATTCAGATATGCAACCTATCCTCAAAATTGCAAGTCACTATCTCCTTTCGTTCAAGAGTTGTCGAGCCAACGATCACCCATCCAGCTACTGAACTCACACAGGCAGCTCGGATCTCCAACAATATAAATCCGATCATGTTCAAACTTGGAACTTGATAGTAGAGTTAGGTTCTGAGGGCTCTCTACAAATTTCAACGATGTCGGACGTATAGTTTCCGATATATAGAATTTTTTCCAATAATTTTCTATGATTTTTTAAAAATTTTCAAGTGATACGATTCTCACGAAATCTTGCAAGAATTTTTGAGTTGCCATTTACAACTAATAACCATGTTTGAATTGGTTCGGTTTTGTATTTTTCAAGTTATTGAGGAATTAAGAACCAAATTTCAGATGAGTATAACTCCAAAACTGTTTTTCCGATTATGCCTATAAACAAACTCAAATGGCGCATTCAGATTATCACCTAACCTAAAAATTTCAAGTCACTATCTCTTTCCGGTCTTAGGTTATCGTGACGTAAATAATTTTTTTCAATAATATTTTTAAAATTTTCTAATGATACGATTCTCACAACCGTCCTTAGGTTTATATTCTACAACTACTCACCAAGTTTCAATTCGATCCGAGTAGTATTGGTTGTAGACAAAATTATTACTCGGAAACCATTAGGCCGATTATGCCCATTAAAGAACTTGTCCGTCGTATTAGGATGCGCCACATACCCCGAAAATTTCAAGTCGCTATCTCTTTCCGTTCTCAAGTTATCGTGACAACGGCCGGACAGAATTAAATTTGACTTCGAATTCTTGATCAGGGAGTCGAACCCAATCGTTTGAGACCATTTTCGGCGAAAAATTCGAAAATTAAAGACATTTGGGCAAAATGATAACGCGATGTTCCCCAGAACATACGAGCAAAAATTGGTTCAAGCCCTGTGGACAGGAGCTTTGGCGCTCTGGTTCAAACTTTGACAAATCATAGCTTCGAAAGTATTGGTAAGAGTTGGGAATTATATCAATGGATTTTTATGATAGCACTTCATAATAGCAGGAATGAAATTCAAAGATCATAAAAGAATTTAAATTCAACAAGGGTGCAAAAAATTATTAATCCAAAATCAATAGACCAATTCTACCCAACAATGAACTCATCCGAGATATTTGTTCCTCAATTCTATTATGAACGATATATTTATTCCTCAAATCCGCTCTGAAAATTATATTATATCAATTGAAACTTTAGCCAATATTCCAGTCTTGTTTTTACTGGAGATACTCTGAACTCAATATTATTAACTTACCATTAAAATTCCCATCATCTTATGGTTTAACAATGGGCATTAAATATCAAAATTTGACATATCATGTCTCAGGAAAATAAGTTGTATTGGTTTTTCCGAGTTAGGAATGATATCAATGGATTTTTTTCAAGTTATTCTATTTTATGATGCGGTTCATCATCATCATAATATTCCATTGATATCATTCCCAACTATGAGAAACCAATACTTCCGGAGATATAATTTGTCAAAGTTTGAACAAGAGCGCCTAAGTTCCTGTCCACAGGGCTTGAACCAATTTTATTGCCATAAAAAACGCACACACTACATTTCATGCAGACAAAGAAAGTCCTTGGTAAGAGCTGGTAACTTCATTTATCCGATCCTTTGAATCCCTGTTAACAAACAAAACTCTCCAGACTTATGTTTATCTCAGAGCTCGAAATGAAAGAAGACTAACCAATTACGCTTGTCGATGTACTTACTCAACAAAAAGTTCTTCGAGCACTTCATACAACAAAACTCGTCGCATTTCCCGTCGAAAACGAATTTTTCAAACATCCGACGTCATCTGACGACAAAGTTCGAAACTTAAGGCTCCGCACGATTCGACGTAAATAAAAATCATTTTAATTGTTGAACTTTGAAGCTGGAAAAGTATCTGAGAGAGATTGCAGAGAAACAAAGTTCTAATATTTCCCGTGAGCCTAGTTTTCCAACTGTGGTTTGAGCTTTCAAACGTGAGCTGCTTCTTCTCCTCGTAATCCCGACAGTTCTCTTCGGAGGCTTTTTCAAAGTTAGATTAATAAAAGGACGAAAATCCCCTGGTGAAGACCATAAATTGTGCCGTGAAAAGCTGATTTCGGGGAAAGAATGGTACCTGATAGTACTGGTTGACAAGATCTTTGATTATGTCATTGAGGAATTGAAACATCTCACTTGTTTAACAAAACTTTTCGTAAATATTCACTTCACAATATTTTTCAGTACAAATAATGAAAATTTTTTGTGAAGCACTGACTTGAAGTCATGCGCATGTTCTCTCTATTCACGCCTCACACTCTCTCACGGCATACTGCATGAACCTTGAAGACTTCTTTTTTCAACCGATTACTAGATTTCAATTCGCTCAGATCTGTATGTTTGAAAATAATGGGAAAATAAAATTTGGTTTGAAGGTTTGTGCAGAATTTCAGCGGAATCTGACAAATAGTCCTTGAAATATTAAATTTTTGAAGAAATATTTCTATTTTTTCGGCGCCCTTGTACCTCGGAACATAGTGCTTATCAAGTTGACCAAATGACTGTGATTTTCGAATTTTTGGCTGAAAATGGTCTCAAACGTTTTGGTACGACTCACTGATCTAGAATTCTATATCAAAATCGATTCTTTCCGGCCGTCCGTTTACACGATAAACTCGAATGGAATGAGCTAGGCAGTTAAAATTTTCAGAGTAGGTTTGGGACATAAATGCCTCAGTTGAGTTCGTTATTGAGTAAAATTGACCTAGTGGTTTCAGAGTAACGAAAAAAATATTTTTTATACATTAGAAATTTGAAATTCAATTGTTTTTAAGATGCAGTTTCATCATAAGAATGCATTGATATCATCCTCAAATATAACAAAAAATATTTCAATAGCTAATCGTAATTTCATGATCTCATAGAATGCTCTAATTATAATTTGCTGATGTATGTAAATCCAACATAATGAGGTGAGTCTTAGTTTTGAATTTTCACAAGATATAGATAAAATCCATACTCCTCGAATGAATAATATACGAATGCCCAGCACATACCGTATGCGAATAGCGAACGGAGACAGATATAAAGTCTATGATCCCATGGACTTTCTTTGAAAGTTACCTACGAATAATTATTAAGATTAATCTTATTATGATTTGGAATAACATCGAGACTATTCGATTTGAGATTTTCTTGAAAATGGATGGATTATTGGATATTCAATAAAAAAAATATTTCAAGAGATCCGAAATGTGTGAATTGTGAGTATAAAACAAACACACCATCTTTAGTAAATTGAGCTTCATCACTGATGATTGTCCTGTACAAAGTAATTCTGCGATTTGCGATCTAATATGCGAAATTTAATCTTAAAATATAATTCACAGGTTCTAACGGTTGTACAGGGTGCGCAAAATTAGTGATACCTGAACAAAAACTTCTCAATTCTTATTTATGATGCAGTTCTATCTTGAAAATCCATTAATATCATTCCTAACTCTCACGGTGGCTTTCACGAATGTTTGACAGCTCTTAATTGTCAAAGCAGTGCGATTCTATATCAATTTCCAGTTAATTTTTAATGCAGTCACCGAATTAAATCCACGGATGCTCAGCCTACCACTTTGCTATCTCTTTCCGTTCGAAAGTTACCGTGGCAATGGTTACCCATCCAGCTACTGAGCTCGCCCAGGGATGTTCGGCTTCCACAATTTCCTCAATATCTCCAACAATATAGATCTGATAGTGTGGCTGTAGAATTAGGTTTTCAAGGCCGTCGCAAAATTTCAGCGATATCGGATGGATATAGTTACTGAAACAACTAATTAACAAGTTTCAATTCGATCGGATCTATATTGTTTGAAAACAAAATTTGTATCCGGATACCGTTTGGTTGATTAAGCCCATTAACGAACCTGGAGAGGTTCTGGAAAATAGAAGCGAATTGATTTGAATGATTTTTTCTCGTTCTTCATGTGGAAACGTGATGAGATAACTCGAAAGCCGAAATGTATATTAATTACTTCATTTTGAACATCTGGAAATAAATATGGAACACAAGATGAAGTAATGAACTATGAATGCTGATATAAGGACTGGAAATGATGGAAGAGCTCAATTGAGATAAGGGAAGAGGGAAATGATATTGGTCTACCCTCAACGGAAACCGCTAACGCGTCGGCGAGTGAAGATCAAGGCCACCGAGAGCTTAACATGGGGAGTGATCAATATGTCGAGATATCACTGGATTATTGCAACCTCTGAAGAACCTATAAATCGATTGTTCAAATCATTCGATTCTGCCCGATCCTACTCGAAAGTAAACCTACTAGGTGGCCCACCACAGACGCGGAGCTCGTTATGAAGTTGTTTTGAGAATATTTTTTGTGATTTATCTAGGGTGATCATATACACAATTTAAAATTATTTTTATGTATGTGTTCTAAAACAAAGATATAGAGCAAAGTTTATTTTTTTCAAATGTAGCACCCAGATGAATTTGACTTCAAAAATGGAATGGCAAGCTCAAATTATGATGAGTTTTTTCAGATCACCTTATACATTAGAAGTATCATTTACGAGAAAATGGCGAAAATGTAAAATATGGAGTTTTTTAAAAAGCAGTTAATGAAGAAACCAGTTACTTCGGTGATACAGACAGTGTTTTTTCGAGTAGACATATTGGCTACTCTTATACAGAATATACAGAGTGATCATAATTAATTTTCAGACAACAACTACAAATAATGGTTTGAAACTTTCTTATTTCAAATGGCCCACCCGGTATTTCTATATCTCGTTGAACGTGAACTTTAATTTCGAAACTATCTTCATAGGGATTTCCTACACCTAAACTGATAGTTTCTTAGCAATTTTCGACCATTATTTGTAGTTGATGTTTGAAAATTGATAATGATCACCCTGTGTATTCCAGAGTTCATTTCTTTTCTGTATAGGAGTAGCCAATATGTCTACTCGAAATAATACTGTCTGTATTGCTAGCGTAACAGTTTTCTTCATTAATGACTATTTGAAAAATCTCTATATTTAAAATTTTTCACCATTTTTTCGTAAATGGTGCTTCTAAGGTATAAAGTGATCTGAAGAAACTCATTATAATTTGAGCTTGCCATTCCATTTTTTAGGTCAAATACTGGGTGTTACATTTAAAAATATGTAACTCTGGTCTATATCTTTGTTTTCGAACACCCTGTATGTATGAAAATAATTTTAAAATTTGCTTTGAAAATCTCTACATACATCACAAAAAACATTCTCAAAATATCTCCGTTTACTCCCTCAAAACGTTTGTGGTGGGCCACCCGGTATAACCGGCGCATTCGCCATTTTGCGAAAAGAAGGAGAATCTTTGTACCAAATACTATTTGAAAATTCTTCTGTTGCAGAAGGATATCTCAATATCAATGAATGTATCCACGAGTGCATTTAACACAAACCAAATGATGGCAAGGAGAATACATTTTTCATAGATGCAATAAATTTCTTCCCTATAATTCTCGAATTATTAGTAATTAATAGTAATATATCGAAATTGTTGATTATATTCTTCGTCTATAAACTTTGGCACAACTTATTTAATACAATGTATGTGCTAATATACCTTTAGGATTCCAAAGACCCTGATTTATATGATCCATGAATAAATGTAAGAAAATTACATTGATGTTAAATAACCCGAATACTGGAATTAGAGAAGAAAAAAATGCAACCATTAATTTCAAGTGTACATTTTTATTCATTTTTCAATTCACTAATATTGATTATTTCCATTTGTATATATGTATATACAGCAATAAGGCTCATTAGAGAAAAAAACAAAAAAAATTGGTTCAGGCCCTGTGGACAGGAGCTTTCTGCCGCTCTTTTTCAAACAGTCAAATTATATCTTCGAAAGTATTGGTTTCTCAGAGTTGAGAATTATAACAATGTATTCTTATGATAGAACTGCATCATAAAGGAAATTCAATTCAAATAATAGTTTATTTATATAAACACAGTATGAACACAGATCATATAATAAATCATAGATAGAATAATTATAGCAATATGTGAAACATAGAATTACGATTCATTAGGTATTGAAATTTCTGAAAATCATATCTCCGAAAGTATTAGCTTGTTAGAGTTGAAAATGATATCAATGGATTTTTATGGTGAAACTGCATCTTAAGAAGAACTTATTTTGAAATTTGTAAGTTAAAAAAAAATTGTTTTTCGTTACTCCGAAATCATCTGGAATATTTTGCCCAATAGCGAACTTAACTGAAATATTTATCTCCCTAACCTACTCTGAAAATTTCAACTGCCTTGCTCATTCCGTTCGAGAGTTATTGTAGAAACAAAATTTTAAAATTTTCAAAATTTCTTTTTGACACTTTATGGTAACCCGATCAATACAAAAAAGTTCTTGAAAATAAAGGTAGTATCAGAATTAATAAAAAACAGCACATTGGAATGTGTTAACAATTCCGCGTTTGAAATGGCACAATAATTCAACTTGGCCCTGCAAAATCAATGATTAGAAACAAACTTTTGTGGCAGGATAATAATAAATCAATAAGCCACAGGATGTGCTTGTCTATTGTACACTTTTTGTTAATTCTCTGTTTGTCGAAAAGGAACAAAAAGTAGTTCTCCATACTTTACATATTATGTTAATAGCACTAATTTCACTTAATTTTAAGGCAGAGATAATACTAACTGATATTTAAATAAATGAAATCTTTTTGACAATCATCCTGAATATTTTCGATGGTTTATTTTCAATCCTGAAAGGAGATTACTTTATAAGGTAAGGCTAGTTATTAGTTCAAGAATAGAACATTTATAATACCAAGATCCATGATTTTAAGTTAAATTGATATTTTATAAATCATTCCAATACATTCCAATGCTTTGAGAAAGTATATATTTATATGGAAAGGTTTAACGGGTAATTCCGCAAAAGGAGCAGATTAAAAATAATTCTGCTGGTTTTTTAATCTGCTCCCTTTGCGGAATTACCCGTTAAACCTTTCCATATATATATATTACTCCGCATGATCCATATTTCTATATATATTTATATTTGAATATTTCATTACAAATCAAATTGATTGTACCTATTGTTGTGAATCGTGAAAAGAAATTAGAAATAATTTAAATTATGCTATTTTGAAATTCAGGCTTTTCAGGTATCAATTATTTCAATTCTCTCTCGAGATAATGATTTCCAATATTAGAATATTAGTGACACGGTTATTCCCTTTCACGAATTTTGTTGTTCAATGTAAAGCAATCGATAAATAATTGAATTCCAACACGATTGAATAAATTGTAACAAAATTTATTCGTGAATATATAGACATATCGGAATTGTTTCAAATAAAATGAATACATTATCCACTAGTCAATAGCAATGAGTTATTCCATCATACAATTTGAATTTATACAACTTTTTACTGATTTATTTTGGAACGTATTTTCCAATCAATATGGGGGTAAAACTTTTTCTCCGCCGCTCCACCCAAGACTTATTGTACATAAATGTTTTTGAACTGCCACCTACTTATTAGACCAGTGCCTTTGAAAATGGTAAAAAGTGAAAAGAATTTAGTAGGGTGAAACTCATTAGGGAAGGAAGGGAATATAACAAAAATGATTTACGGGCGATCTGAGGACGGGAAGTGTAAGGGGGTGAGCTTTTAAGGGTAAAAATGGTTTATCTCGATTTGCGACAAAACCACAGACCTATGGAAAAAAGTTGAATTACAAAGTTTTAGGTAATAAAAATATCTACAAACTTTTATTCACACTTTTTTCACATAACCTCAAAATTTATGGGAAAAATTCAAATAACCAAGTTTTAGGTTAAAAAATTTTTGTTTTCACAAAATTTGGTAAAACTTGTCTTTTCATGACCCAAACACGCAGTAATTTTTTTTATTTAAAATATCTATTTCTTCACCTCATTTTGACTTAATATCGAAAAAGCAGCCTAATTTTCAATCGAAAATTTTCACGTGAAAGATCTGCTTTTTCACAAAAGTCGGTAGGCTGTTAAATTTTTTCAGAGAATGCTATGAAATAACAGGTAATAAGGTCCAAGCCCTCCTAGCGCTTTCCCCACTTCTCTACGAAATACCTTTTGGATATGATACATACCTCTGCAGGCTGAATTGGAGGCCAGCGAGATAATGAGCATGTGAACTGACGTGTCTATAAACAACACCTACAAAGAGTGGCACTACCAAGTCACCTTTCCCAGCAGAGACGATGAGATTATCTCTGGGACCCCACTATTTGAGGGTCCCCGTTTGTTCACAGATGGCTCCACTACCACCCAAGGTGTGGTAGCGGGAGTCCGTCGTAGCGAAATTGCTCAGGGTAGATTTGCGACTGTCTTCAAAGCAGACATTTTTGCCATTGATCACTGAGGGAAGCTCATACTTGAGAAAGTATGGGTCTACAGATCAATAATGATCCTATTGGATAGGCGAATCGTCTTGAAGGCCTTGACTTAATACAACTGCAAGTCCCTGCTTGTGCAGGACTGTTGAACGACACTTACTGAACTGGGGGAGGCTGGAGCTCATATGGGTCCCGGGACACTCAGGCATAGAGGGTAATGGGGTGGTGGACTCATTTGACGCACAAGGGGCTTCCACAGGACTCATTGGCCTTGAATCGGCATGTGGCATTTCTCTCAAGGCAGCAGGGTGGGAGAACAACAGATGCTTGGACCAAAAGGTCCAGGAAATCTGGATCAGCATACCTGGACACAGATATTCTTGCCCAACAATTATTAGCCATCAGATGAAAGAGCCAGAAAATGGCTCAATTTCTCTAGGTTAGACCTGAGAATCTTAACAGCTGTATACACGGGTCACTGTGGCCTCAGTAAACACCTTAGTAGGTTGGGGTTGACTGAGGACTCTTAATGCAGACTACCTGGAGGACGACGAGTCTATCGAACAAATCACGTGTGACTGCCCATGCTGGGGACAGGATCAGATAAGAGGAACTAGGAGTCCACAAACTGAGACTGAAGGAACTGGACAAGTTCTCACCCGCCTGTTCATATCCCTTATCAATAGGCTTAATCTTGTGGGTGAAGTATATATTTAGGTGTGCCACAATTGACAATAGATCGATCGGTCGCAGTGGCAGGGCGGGTTTTTGTCTATCCGACCCGAACTCATATTCTATAATATAAAAATGAATCGCTGAATGTGTTGCTAAGCACAAATTTCCAGAGCAGCTGAGCCGATTTCGCTAATTCTTTTTTTAGAATATTCCTTGAAGTACGAGGATGGTTCTTATGGAGAGAAAAATTTTAAAAATCGAATCGCATCTTCATACAGGGAGTTTTTCTTTTAACGTCAATGGTAACTTGCTGTTTTTCACGCCATAATCATACAATTTCATTCAATTGTGTTAAAAAATATAATATACATCATTGAAAATAAACTATTACTGGTGTTCTTTTTCTCACGGCACAATTGTACGTGATTGAAGTGATTTGTGCTTAAACAAAGCATTGACTAAATAGGTACCTTGGATGGATTCTCATAATATATTTGTCCAATGTTTTTATACAGTGTTTTTCTTTTTACGTCAATGGCAGCTTGCTGTTTTTCACGCCATAATCGTGCAATTTCATTCGTGTGTGTTGAAAAATAACTTTCGAGACATATATCACTGAAAATAAACCATTACTTTACAGAGTGTTCTTTTTATCACGGCACAATTGTACGCGATTGGATACATTTTATCCCGTTCAACCGGCGAACGTTTAAGATAAACGTGTACCATAAAATCCAAAATCTGCTTATTTATTGTCTCTAAGGCGAAACAGAGTTCGCTGGGACATTATGTTATATAAAATAATGTCTGTCACAGTTCTAAAAGGCTGGATCAAGCCTCATCACCCCGTTCTAATAATAATAGGTTAGAGAGCCTCTAGGTGAGTCTGAATATCATTCATATTAAGGCCTTATATCTACCAAATGGGATTCATAGATTGATTTAGTATAACGAATAGTAAAAATATCAAGTATGAAAAATTCAAATACAAATCAGGAAAATTGATCATGGGTAAATTCTGCTCTCAAAGATGTAAGATCACGAACAATAACTCGAACTTCTTTTCATATTTCGAGAATCTAACCCTTCAGCCCTCCTCCTACGCTGCAAATCAAGTCCACCTCTCCTTCCTAACGTTTCAGTAGAACTCCCACCTCAAGTAAGTGCAAACAGCGTGGAACAGTGACATGTGGCAGACAGATTTCTCTTGCATGCATCCATATTTCCAATATTGATGATCCGTGAAGTTCCGCATATACAGTCGACATCGGCGACCCATTTTCGAGCATATCATCTATCATGATAAGAAATGCCAACGTTGGAACGTTCGTGTCACATGTCAGTATTATAACGATAGGTGCTCAATATCAAAAATTATGCCGTGTGGAGGAAATGATTCCATGTTGCAGATGATGTGTTCTGCGCTGGCTGATACAAGGGAGCGCACAAGCGCTTATCTGGGGAACGTGTCATCCCAACACGATTTTTCTGACTGCATTTCATGCATTGCGGATTGTTCTACTCATTGTCTGGGGAAATACAATGCATGGATGACTTCAATGGAAGCCGTGTGGCTGTTGATATCAGCCATTAGATGAGAGTGGTTGGCACTATCAATCAAGGAATTCGTGAATAAATGCAGAGTTTTTGGCGCTCTAGTTCCTCAGAACTGAGTGCTTATCAATTTGCCCAAATGTCTGAAATTTTCGAATTTTTGGCTGAAAATGGTCTGAAACTATTTGGTTCGACTCACTGATCAAGAATCCGAGGTTGAAATCGATTCTGTCCGGCCAGTCCGGCTGGTCCGGCCGGCCGGCCGTAGGCACGGTAATTCTCGAACGAAAGGAGTTAGAGGAATGAAATTTGCAAGGTTTGGAGCGTTAATATCTCAGACAAGGCCGTTAATGGGCGAAATCCATCAAGCGGTTTCGGAGTTATGGCCGATTTTAGCAAAACACATTTATAATGAATATTTACGAAACCGATCACTCGATCTATCTGAATTTAGCATCAAATTGTAGAATCATGACCTCTATACGCATGTGAAGTTTTGCATTGACAAAGTTAACACAAAGTGTAAAAAAAAAAATTTCAAAATTTAAAAAAACATTTTCTACAATGACTCTCGAACGGAATGAGCTAGGCAGTTGAAATTTTCATAGTAGGCTCGGGAGATGAATATCTCGGTTAAGTTCGTTATTGGGCAAAATCGGATGGTTTCGGAGTAACGAAAAAAAATATTTTTTTTTAAGCAACAAATTTCAAATTCAATTTTTATTTAAGATGCAGTGTCACCATTAAAATCCATCGATATCATTTTCAACTCCAACAAGCTAAAACTTTCGGAGATATGATTTTTCTAAATTTCAATAATGAATCGTACTTCTATGTTTTCACAGAAAGTTATAATTATTCTATCTAAGCTTTATTATATGATATGTGTTCATACTCGTACATTTCATCCTGTTCTAAAAGAGAGACTCAAATTCAGTTCAGCTATTTTAATTAGATTTCTTCCATGGTGCAGTTCTCATTCTCAGATTGCTCATTTAATCTTGATAATTAAACTATTATTTGATTTGAATTTCCTTCATGATGCAGTTTTATCATAATAATACATTGATATAATTCCCAACTCTGAGAAACTAATACTTTCGGAGAAATAATTTGTCTGTTTGAAATGGAGCGCCGGAAAGCTCCTGTCCACAGGGCTTGAACCCATTTTTATTCAATGATGGTGTTAGAACTTTGATTTGGATTGGAATGATTTGTTTTGGTTTGTTAAGTGGAAAACGATAGACAGATAGGACTTTTGAAAACTTTCGATTATCTAGACTATCGAAAATTAACGATATTCTTTGTTGATATCGATAATTTTTGGCACTCTTGTTCCTCGGAACAGAGTGCTTATCAGTTTGCCAAAATGTCTGTAATTTTCGAATTTTTGTATGATCCTGGTCTTAAACGATTTGGTTCGACCAGCCGGTCCGGCCATAGACACGATAACTCTCGAACGGAATGAACTAGACAGTTGAAATTTTCAGAGTAGGTTTGGGAGATAAATATCTCGGTTAGGTTCATTATTGGGCAAAATCAGTCGGAGTAACGAAAAAATACTTCTTTACTTTACAAATTTCAAAATAAATTTTTGTATGATGACGTTTCATCCTAAGAATCCATTCGTATCATTTTCAACTCTAACAAGGTAATACTTTCGGAGTTATATTTTTTCAAAATGGAAAATTAATATCCGTATTTGTCTATAAATATCTATAAATTTCATGATCTGTGTTCAAAAGTGTCTGTACTTTCCGAATTGTAGGCTGAGAGTTGTCTGAAATGTGTAGGTTCGACTCACTGATGAAGAATCCGAGGTCAAAATTGATTCTGTCCGGCCGGCTATCAGCACGATTACGCTCGAACGCAATGAGTTAGAGTTGAAATTTTCAGAGTAGATTTGGAGTCCATATGCGCCAGCTCAGTTTGTTAATAGGCAAAACCCACCGGCTGGTTTCAGAGTTATAGTCATCCGAAGTTTAGTTTTCCCAATAAATTACTTAGTTGAAAATACAGATACGATGAGAAAAATTTTGTGAGAATCGCAAAAATTATGTTTAAAAAAATCTCTATCTCAGAAACTACTCGTCAGATATCGTCGAAATTCTGGCATTTGGGCAAATTGATAAGCACTCTGTTCCGAGGAACAAGAGAGCCAAAATTAGATAACCTGAAATATAAGGGATCATGAATGGCATCAACTGTTGTCCTCACAAAATCTTGATGAAACAATAAAGAATTACTCGAAAAAAGTATTACCTATGAACTTGGTGTACAAATTCAGGCAAAAACTTGCTAGTTTCATTAGCTTTTCAAAAAGGTACATATGTAAATCGAAAAATGTGGCCGGAAACCGCTCCAAATAGGCGTATTTTATTCCAGGGACACAACCCATAACATAATGAAATATGAGCATTTTTTCTTTTTGAAACTAATTATCCGCAAATTGAAATTCATAAGAGTTACTCTCAGTTAATTGAGAATTATTTCTATTTCATTCGAGAAATACTGTTATTTTTGTCGCTCTCGTTCCTCGGAGCAGAGTGCTTTTCAATTTGCTCAAATATCTGTAATTTTCGAATTTTTGGCTGAAAATGGTCTCAAACGATTTGGTTCGACTCACTGATCAAGAATCCGAGGTCGAAATTGATTCTGTCCGGCCGGCCGGACCGTAGGCACGATAACTCTCGAACGAAAAGAGTAAGAGGATTCAAATTTGCAAGGTGGGTTTGGAGCGTAAATATCTCGGACGAGTTCGTTAACGGGTGAAATCCATCAAGCGGTTTCGGAGTTATGGCCGTTTTTAGTAAAAATATTTTTTATGAATATTTCCGAAACCGATCACTCGATCTATCTAAAATTTAGCACCAAATTTTGAATCATGACCTTTATACGTTTGTAAAGTTTTGTATTGATCAAGTTACCTCAAAGCGTCAAAAAAATTTTTGAAAATAAAAAAAAAATGTCTACAATAACTCTCGAACGGAATGAGCTAGGCAGTTGAAATTTTCAGAGTAGGTTAGGGAGATGAATATCTCGTATATTTATATATCCGGTTTCAGGTTCCAAGTTTCCAACTATCTCTAAAAGTTATAGTATTCCAAAAGATACACAGTATCTCAGTATCATCTTCCAAAAGACACACCGCACTCAGGTTTCACAACCTGTTCGGTTTTCGTTCCGAAATGAAACTAACAGCTCTGATACCTCCCTCTGCTTCTGATAAATCTAAATCACTCCAAATATCAATCTGGAAAATGCTACAGAGCTGTGATGGGAATACATATATATAGGAAGTGTTCCAAGAAAGGTTGCCACTTTTTTGCAATTGAATCATCCAAACGAATACAGGTCATTCATTGAGGGATTGAGGCGACCGTCTACTACACTACTTATGAATGGAGGAGCCAATTTTAGTACTAAATTAGATATATTACAAGAGGAGCCAACATTGAGTCTCTGAAAAGACACAGAGGTTGGAAGTCAAGTAGAGTAGCAGAAGGGTACATCGAGGATTCGCTGCGAAATATAAGAATGAGATTGCTGGTAGGATATTGAGCGTTAACGAATTCCCTGGATCTAGCAACTTAGAAGACCTAGTTTCTGTTTACAGTCAGATTTAGTTTATTGGAAACATAGGGAATATAATTCGTTTTCTGGAGCTATGCACCTTTGGACGAGTTCAGTAGCTGGATGGGTGACAATTTGAATAACGCGCCAAAGCTCCTGGGCAGGGTGCTTTTCCACTGTGTTCTTTATTTCATTTTATTTTATTTATATTGCTACACTTTGGGATACAGACGAGATATCTCAAAAACAAAAGATCTCGTATATTTATGTGTCCGATTTCAGTCCATGTTCAAGATTCCAAGTTTCCAACTATCAATAAAAGTTATAGTATTCCAAAAGATACACAGTATATGCTTGCTGTGACAACGCCTGGCGCATTATCATGCACTCAGGTTTCACAACATGTTCGGTGTTCGTTCCGAAATGAAACTAACAACCCTGATATCTCCCCGTGCTTCTGATAAATCCAAATCACTCAGATGCATCTGCTGTCACGTGAAAAATAATGCCGGCAGAACGACTGGGAGATGAATAAATCAGCTCTGGTCAATATAGATGACTCGTCCGGTTTGGCCAATTTCGCGACGACATCATCCATTTCCACCCGACAGAAATTTATATTTGGACTCGTTCGTCGGGTGCATAGAATATCCGTTCGAAAAATCCAAAGAGCATACTGGCCCAGGCCCGGCCATCCGTCTTTTTTGACAGGGTTAACCCTTCGATATTGTGGCCTCATTAATCAAGGCGAGCCATGCAACGCCCGAATACACCCGGATCTGCTACGAAACGTGTTGTCCGTGCTAACCGTGAGGCCTGGACGATAATTCGGACGATAGCAGTTCCGGTGACCGCACGAGTGCGGATGGTGACATGACGACGGCATGCTGATGACCTATATTCATAAGAAAAGGGAAAAAAGCGAAAGGAGAGGTTTTGGATCTGTTCCTGGGGTTACGTGTCGTGAAAATGGAAGTTTCACTTATCTTGGTAACCCCAAATTTCTCCGAAACGGCCGAATATATTTTAATTCTATAAACGCTGTTTTATACAAGTCAACGTTGACTTGGGATGCGTGTAGAAGTTGACAAAATTTGTTATTTTTGGACGACAGTACACCATCCCAACGTTCGAGAATTGCCGATGAAGCTCTAGAAATCCATAGTATTCCACATTTGGCCCTGCTCCCTCGCTCGCCAGACCTCAACCCCATTGGGCACGCTTGGAATCCACTACAAAGAGCTTTGGATTCTCATCAACCATATCCGCATACACTTCAAGAGCACAGATGGCTTTTACCGCAACTCTGGAGAGAAATTGATCATGGCTACCTCGATAATCGGATCGAAAGTATGCATAGGCGTTGTCAGGCTGTGGTTGATGCTCGAGGAGGCCATACTCTTCATTGAACTTTATTTTTTAATTTTTTGAGTAAACTGATTCTGCACTACAAATAATAAGAATTAAGAGATAAGTGACTAAACATTTAGATTTCTCATATTTAAAAATTTGTTCAAGCCCTGTGGACAGGAGCTTTTTGGCGCTCTTGTTCAAACAGACAAATCATATCTCCGAAATTATTGGTTTCTCAGAGTTGGGAATTATATCAATAGATTCCTATGATAGAAGTGCATCATGAAAGAAATTAAATTTAAAGAAAATGTTTCAAAAATTATCTTATAAAAAAAGAACAATCTAAAATGCTTCAATGCCATTATGCTTCAAAAATTGTCATTAAATTTATTTACCAATATTAAATGAGCAATCTGCAATGATTCAACCTCGCGGAATGGGTTGTTGCAACTTACAATCGGTGCACAGTTTTCACAACTCGAAATACCTGAGGAAAGTATCATCGAAATGTCTAGAGCAAGGCTGGAGACAATCATAGCAGATTGTCCATTTATTCCTGATATTTGAGTAGGTTCAAAATATATTAATAAAATACTATCCTCTTTTCATAATTCAAAATTTAAAAGTTCATACCACTAACACATTCTTTTCTATATTATGAACCTTAACTCAAGAAATAATTATTGATACACAAATGTAGATCCATATTTCAGTATTTTTTTGCTAGCAGCATTAGGAAAATACTCTATATAGGAACATGTCTCACTACTTAAGGAAGTAAAAGTTAATATTAACCTCAGTGGCCAACGAACTTGATGATTCCAATATGATCTTCTTTCCTATTGCCTCCATAAACTACATCAAAACAGTCTCTATATATTCACAAATTCAAGAATCGAATTTTTGCTTTCCAAGAGAAAATAACAACAATGATTTGACAATTTCTTATAGCTAGAAAATATGACATTTAAGAATAGTGATCACAGACAGATTTTGTGTTCACATTCTGTGAATACATAGAACTCACGATGTATTATTGAAACTTTGAAACATCATATCTCCGAAAGTATAAGCTTGTTAGAGTTGAAAATGACAACAATGGATTCTTGTGATGAAACTACATCTTAAAAAAATTTTAATTCAAAAGTTGTAATGTAAAAAAAAATATTTTTTTCCGTTACTCCGAAACTATTAGACCGATTTTGACCAATAACGAACTTAACCGAAAAATTTATCCCTCAAACCTACTCTGAAAATTTCAACTATCTAGCTTATTTCGTTCGAGAGTTATCGTGTTAACGGCCGGACGGCCGGAAAGAATCGATTTCGAACACGGATTCTTGATCAGTGAGTCGAACCAAATCGTTTAAGACCATTTTCAGCCAAAAATTCGAAAATTACGGACATTTGGGCAAATTGATAAGCACTCTGTTCCGAGGAACAAGAGCGCCAAAAATGGGAATTATTGAAACAGTCTCAATATTTCTGAACTTCCTTAACTTATGTGGATCAGTATACCGCTTACGATTGATATAGTCATGCACAATTCGTACTGTATTTTGGGGACACTAAACAATACTTCCACGTTCACTGAAATTTCACATATTGAAGGAACAACACACTCAGTACGCTTGAACAGTTTGAAGACTTGAATAAAAGTTTACGCGCAATGAAATTTTCCACTTCAAGCTGCATCCAACAATAAAATTGATCCCAATTCGAATGTGGTTCGACAAAACGCGTTCGATACGCCACTGCATCGAACCATTGTCGAACAGAAAATTGCGGAAGGTGGAAAAGCGAATAGTTACTGGGTAAGTGGTTGATGCACTTGAATGTATTTTGCTGAAGGATAACGCGAGCTGGAAGTATCAAGTTTAAACCTCCAAGGAGCGACGTTCTCTCAGAAGAGAGTGCAGCTAGTGCAGCTGTTTCCCCCAGGGGAGTCTGCACATGCAATCTTGATGCATTATGTGTAAGGTTATACGAAGGAGATGACTGTGGTGCGCAAATTCGTTTCGAGGTAAGTCACTGGAAGCTCGAAAAGTTTGTTGTTTATAACTGCTGCGCCACTTCGGGCACGTATATGAGATTTCGCATTTTGTTTTACTCGCCTGATCTCGGTTCAAATAGTCCTAGAAAACTCTGGATGTATCCTGAAGTCAAATTGGATTAGTTCACTCGGGAATAATTCGGTACAGACTTGCACCATATAAGAAATCTCACGCTGAGGTAAGTTTAATGCAAATTTATTAATGGAATTAATATTCTTAAAAACACTGACGTGAAGTCAGTAGATATTGCAAGCATGTCTTTTGGCGCTCTTGTTCCTCGGAACAGAGTGCTTATCAATTCGCCCAAAGGTCTGTAATTTTCGAATTTTTGGCTGAAAATGGTCTAAAACGATCTGGTTCAACTCACTGATCAAGAATCCGTGGTCAGAATTTATTCTGTCCGGCCGGCAGTAGAAACGATAACTCTCGAACGAAATGAGCAGTTGAAATTTCCAATGTAGGATAGGGAGCCAAAAATCTCGGTTAAGTTCGTTATTGGGCAAAATGGTTCCGGAGTAACGAAAATAATTTTTTTTTTACATTACAACTTTTAGATTCAATTTTTTTAGGATGCTATTCTTTCATAAGTATCCATTCATATCATTTTTAACTCTCAGAAGCTAATACTTTCGGTGATGTGAGTTTTCAAAATTTGAATAATACATCGTACTACCATGTTTTATTATCATTATTATTATTTATTTGGTAAGAGTTGAGAATCAATTCTATAAACTCACAGTTTACATAGTAAAGTAAAATAAAATGAAATAATGCACAGAGCTTCAGGAATAACAAATGAAAAGAAAAAAATGGTTGATGTCACACTCCACACTTCATCCAAGGACACCCTGCCTCTTCCTCCATCCATCGTAACGGTTCTTGATCCCAATAGTCCATTCTGTGAGTGGCGAATTCGGTTTTTCGATGATTTTTCAACAGAGGGTACGATAGTTGGAGTACCCTTAACATATTTTATGTTAATGTTAATCTCTCCGGCAGTTCTTCTGCGCCTGAGTTGATCCCTCAACAGTGTGAGGTCACTCAGTTGTTTGGGTGTTTTGTCGTCAGATATAGAAACTTTGCTGTAGGAAGAGTCACTGAGTATCACTTTCCAGTTCCGTAGGATTTTTTGGACGATTAGAGGATTCGAGAAAGAAACTTTCATGAGTCGATGTTTGGTGTCATTTGATTTGCCAAGACGTGTATAATCCAATCGACATTGGCCACTGGATTGACGAGATTAATGACTTCCGAGATCGCAGCATCGACGCCCACTGAGCCCTATTCAGGTATACCCCTAAGTAAAATATTGTGGGATCTCCGAAGCCGATCAAATCACTCGGACTGATCGCCAATGACGACAGAAGTGTCTGGAGTCACTGCGCTCTGCTCAAGCAAGTCGACTTCATGTTCTATGATATACAGAATTTTCAAGAAGTGAAATTTTTCTCAGAATCTTAAATAATTACTCTTTCAAACAACCCTATTGGCGATAATGGCACACTTCGCATCAATATTTTATGAACCATTGAATATCTGGAATTTTCAATTCATAATAAACACGGACCTGTGTGCCTCCAAATAATGCGTTAATATATATTGAATGAATTGAATTTCATCATCATGACTTCAGGAATGTGGTGCATCTTATTTCACTGAATACACAAATTCAGTGTTTCTACTTCAGATTTCAAATGATAGAAATTCTCATTCTCGAATTATTCATCTGCGAAAACTCATTGTTTTGAATAACTAAAACAGATGGTAGCAGAATCAAAGATTTCATAGAAACAAAAATAAAAAAAAATTACATCTTGTAAAACACCCTGTACATAAAATTTTCAAGAAGTGAAATATTTCTCAGAATCTTAAATAATTACTCTTTCAAACAACCCTATTGGCGATAATGGCACAATTCGCATTAATTTTTTATGAACCATTGAATAACTGGAATTTTCAATTCATAATAAACACGGACCTGTTTGCCTCCGAATAATGCGTTAATATATATTGAATGAATTGAATTTCTCAGTATCATGACGTCAGGAATGTGGTGCATCTTATTTCACTGAACACACAAATTCAGGGTTTCTACTTCAGATTTCAAATGATAGAAATTCTCATTCTCGAATTATTTATCTTCAAAAACTCATTATTTTGAATAACTGAAACAGATGGTAGCAGAAACAAAGATTTCATAGAAACAAAAATTTTAAAAAAATTAAACATAGAAGTGAACTCATTATTAAAGGGAATTAAAGGAATTATAATGTGATTTATTCTCGAAAATTCCCCTATTCCTCTTTGAGACTGCCTCTGTATTGAATGTACTGCAGCTTTAATTAGCATTTCTGGTCGATTATTTATCTCCTCACATGCAGCTTGAATCGATCTGTAGCTTCGGATTTTATGTACCATTTATTTTCAATGCTATGTGAAATATCACAGAACATTTTCGTATACTCTGAATTCAAACCATTTCAATTGGCCATTGTAAGAATTTTGACATGTCAAACCATTGTCAATCAATTATTGCAATAGTATAATCAAGAACGAGTGGTAGATTGTCATAAATTTTCAATACGAGAAATATCGAAATGTCGTCATTTACGAATACTGAATATACTGACATGTTGTTGGTTTACGGATATTGTAAGTGTAATGGTCGCTACTGGTCTACTAACGGCCTCACTGGTAGCGAGAGGAACACACGCAATTCCCTCTGAGATTAATTTTTAGGCAGTAAATGTGCGAAATCATGTCACAGGCCCCTTTTTTCATTGAGGGTAATTTGAATGGCGATAGTTATTTAGCACTACTTCAAAATGTTCCAATTTTGCCAAATTTATATCCTGATCAAGGAAATCCTCAAGTTTCACAGAATACGATATGGTTCCAACAGGATGGAGCACCACCACATTACCAACGTAATGTCTCGCAATATTTCCATATCAGTGGATAGGAAGGCAAAGAACGATCGAATGGTCAGCGCAATCCCCTGATCTTAACCCATTAGATTTGTTTTTATGAAAATATGTAAAGAGCATTGTTTACAAAACTGAACGCCTTGATTTGAATGACCTACGATCGAATAACGCTTGCGATTAGGTCGATCACTCATGAGATGTTGAATAATGTTGAAAGAAATTTGTATTTGAGGTTAGGATGTTGCCAAAGCGTTAGCGGTGAACGCTTTGAACATCTACTTCATTAACATTCATAATTTTTATTACATTTCAGTTTTTGATATTATGTCTAACTACTTTCGCGAATCACTTGATTTTATTTCATTCTTATTTGATTTTTGCAACAAACATGAAAGTAATAACAGTTCAGAATAGGTAACGACGAGACCTTTCAAAGGATGTATCACAAGCCCAAACTTCTTATTTGAAAAATTGGTGGTACCTGTCTTTCGAAGGGGGTTGAAGGTAGGGTTCGCATTTTTATGAGGAAGAATGACAATTTGAAATTTAAATTCGATGTGTTTCAGGATTTTCCATAAATATGAGGAGTAACCAAAATAATGAATTTATTCCATTTGGCTTTCCCACGCTGTATAGAAGAAATATCAGTTCGATTAATTTAAATGAAATTAATTACACTGGAATATTATACATAGAAAAAATTCAAGAAATAAATAAAATAAAATATTCAGTTCCCGAAACCACTCAACTAAATAAGGATAAATGCGATTCAGAAAGTTCGGAAGTGTAACATTTATAATAAGATAAAAAAGATAAACGAAATTCGGTAAGTTCAGGAGTGTGAGAATTATAATTAGTTAAAAACTAAATAGTCTCCAACTACCGAATCCGTTAAATGAAATTGCATAGAAGACACCCCGAATACCTGCTTTGGAATATAATGTGCCAGACATAAATTTCTGTACTTCTGAAGCATAATTGGAATAATTCCTAATTGTACGGAAATATAATAAACTCCAGAATAAATTTACGTTCAATTCTCGAGAAAGGGTTATTCAACTGAGAGATGCAGTGCCTCCATCGCAGAGATTTCAGCACTTTTCATTAATTACTTTGGATATAATAATATTATTATATGTTCAAAACATTTCTGAGAAAAATCGTCAGTCTTCCTAGGACTATTGGCTACATTGAATTTGCAATCACATATCACATCATGATGATATTAGGTATACAAATGCTTGATGATTTGCATTACCCAACATATGTTGATTTAAATGTTACATTACTGACTGAAAAGTCGTGCAGTACACAAAATTTATTATTATTATTTTAATTGCTTGAACATTAATATCATAGATATCACCTTAATATTTTACCAATTGAATTCTCCTCAATATTTCAGGTTTCAGATCCAATTGTTTCTGTCTCCGAATATGTTTTCCACATTTTTTCTTCTTTTATTTTTATCCTTTATTTTTTTTTTGGTATCTAAGTTTCCAACATACTATGTTATCAGGAAAATGTCCATTAATATGTTTAAGGATATACATCACTCATGCCCTGAGCAAGAGGCGAACCTGCAATTACCGGTGTTGTAGCGTGGCCTTTAGTCCCCCTTACCACAGAGATCAGTACCCAAATATTGATTAGATGATTCTTCGAATCTATAGGAATATCTCTCCAAACTTCCATACCACATGTTCAGGAAAGGAACAATATAATTTCAAATATCAGTGTAACATAATATGAAATCCTATAGCATCTCATTGCAGTACAACAGATTTGATTTTCATTTATTATTCCTTAAATTATTTTTAGGGCATCTTAATTGTTATATCAGATAATATTTCAAGTGTTTTGGAATGATATTAAAATAAATTTTCATATTTCACATAAGTAGGTATATATTGTATTGCAGTGGCGGGTAGTGATATAACAAAAATAAAAAAAAAGTATATGTATTTTAAAAGGTGATTAGTAAATGCCTACTTCTTAAAATTAAACTCAATCCTCGTGTCTTTGTCTCTGGTAAACTTCTCGATCACCCTTTTGTTGAAGTCAGGAATGTCTTTAACTAAATTTTGTTCGATGGACAACATTGCGAGTGCCATCAGTCTTTCTTCCGACATTACGTCCTTAGAATCGTCTTGATGAATTTTAAAGTAGAGAAACATCTTTCAGTTTCTGCGGTTGTCATTAGTATCGATATAGAAATAACCAAAACAAAACATATTTCACAAAACGTTGAATCCAAACCATACCACTCTACAGGGTGGTCCGCGAGTAACTGTACAACGTTTAATGGTGAATAGCTGGTACCTTGGGGAGCCAGAAAACAACAATCAAATATGGGCTAAGTCTTTTCGTTTCTGAGATACAGGGTGATTTATTGATTTTGGCAAAACATTCAGATAGCTATAACTCCTGAACCGTTCTACGTATTCGCTTCAAATTTGGCACGTGTTGTCATCTCAGGCCATCAAATTGTTCATATACACCGCACCGAAATTGTACAGACCAGGACAAGGAAATTTTGATTTTTACTTCCAGGTCAAATAAAACACCCTGTACATGGAATGCCAAATTTTCGGATTCACCATCGGATTCTGCATAGATTTTCCTGCCAAATTCCGTTTTCCGCGTGAACGGCACACCTCCCGTTCATTTTTTTTTCTCGAAAATAAGATCACACCTCCGAATATTAAGTGGTGTTACGGACCTGCATTTTGCAATAGGAAGCTCATGACATTAAATTCGGTTATAAAAACATTTTTTATATTGAGAATCGAACTGAACATAAATAATAAAACAAAAATTAAAGAAAAAAAAAGAAATTCAAAACACATTTGAATAACTTTCGAAGCAAAACTTTGATTAAAGTTGATTTTCAAAGATTCCCCCGTTTTCATCAATACATTTTCTTGCTCTAAGTCTAAGTTGATTGACAGCTTTTCTAATAGTATTAGGCTGGTTCCGTATCTCGCTACAACTTAATTCTATTCTTTCAATAAGATGTTCCCTGCTACGTATTTCCTCAGCATATACTTTCTGCTTCAAGCAACCCCAAACGAAATAGTCTAAGCAAGTCAGATCTGGCGATCGAGGAGGCCAATTATAGGGTCCTCTCCTGCCAAACCAATGCAGCGGGTATGCATTATTAAGATGCTGAATAACGCTATTAGTTGAGTGTGCTGGAGCGCCATCTTGCTGAAAGTACATTCCTCTAATATTTATGCTGGCATCGTTCAGTAACTGTGGAAGTTTATTTCTCAAAAAGTCAAGGTAAATATCTCCGTTCAAACGTGGGGGCAGAAAAGCGGGACCTACAAATTTGTTGTCATAAACACCACACCAAACGTTCACAGAAAATTTGTGCTGCGAGTTGCGCCTCTTTATACCTCTTGGATTTTGTCTCGCCCATAAATGTTCACTTTTAGAATTGAATATTCCATCTTTCGTAAATTGGGCCTCGTCAGTGAATAAAATTCTATTGATCTGTCGAACATTCCTGGTTATCCATCTGCAGAATTGTAGTCTCGCAATTTCATCTCCTTGTTCTAAGGTTTGAACTTTACTCAAATGATATGCTTGCATCTTTTCTTTTTTAAGTACAGGAATAATTCTTGTTTTAGGTATGTTCAACCTGCTACTAATCCGTCGAGTACTGATACTTTTATTTGATTCGACCACATTCAAAATTTGTTCTTCATTTCCATCTGAAGGTCTCTCCTTTTGGTGGGAAGGAAATTTTCCTCTTTCTCGCAAAGAACGGCTGATATTTTCGAAAGTTTGGTGATTAGGAACTGCTCTACCAGGATACCTTCTACAATATTCTCTCGACGCTGCTCGCCCATTCGAATTGCAGAAACCATAAACAAGTACCATGTCGCAATACTCAACATTCGAAAAACGAGGCATAATTGAA
The DNA here is from genome assembly GCA_937662695.2 of Halyzia sedecimguttata. Classification (NCBI taxonomy): domain Eukaryota; kingdom Metazoa; phylum Arthropoda; class Insecta; order Coleoptera; family Coccinellidae; genus Halyzia; species Halyzia sedecimguttata. The sequence goes on along the minus strand of OW569417.2, from coordinate 16,237,418 downwards.
AAACAAATTTAAAAACTAACAACTAGCAACAAAATTCAATTGATATAACAATGACTGTCAAATGGAATATTTCTGTAGTCTGGACATAATATTACGGATTATTTTATTTGTGGTTGCATGTAGCAGAATGTCTGTGCGATGCTGGTACGGAAAACAAAGTTTAATAAATATTTTGTTTCGAGAGATAGACAGGTACTCAAATGAATATTGAATTTCTTCATTTTCTTCATAATTTGAATTTTCAGTTCGATTCTCAACATAAAAAATGTTTTTATAACCGAATTTAATGTCATGAGCTTCCTATTGCAAAATGCAGGTCCGTAACACCACTTAATATTCGGAGGTGTGATCTTATTTTCGAGAGAAAAAAATGAACGGGAGGTGTGCCGTTCACGCGGAAAACGGAATTTGGCAGGAAAATCTATGCAGAATCCGATGGTGAATCCGAAAATTTGGCATTCCATGTACAGGGTGTTTTATTTGACCTGGAAGTAAAAATCAAAATTTCCTAGTCCTGGTCTGTACAATTTCGGTGCGGTGTATATGAACAATTTGATGGCCTGAGATGACAACACGTGCCAAATTTGAAGCGAATACGTAGAACGGTTCAGGAGTTATAGCTATCTGAATGTTTTGCCAAAATCAATAAATCACCCTGTATCTCAGAAACGAAAAGACTTAGCCCATATTTGATTGTTGTTTTCTGGCTCCCCAAGGTACCAGCTATTCACCATTAAACGTTGTACAGTTACTCGCGGACCACCCTGTATAATAAATTTAAAGTACGTTAGCAACCGGTCACGTTCTCATTTTCTTGTGTTATGAATCGATTCGTCCGACTCATTATAACCGCGTAGTAGAATATTGCATTTGCCTTACAACTTCAGGCTATCGATTATTATTGACAGGACGTACCGGTTTTTTGATACCATTTCGTTGTGCTTACAAATATTTATGACATATGCACTACTTAAACCTTAAGCGATATTAGTTGTGGCCAATAGCTGAAAGCTTAAAATTTTGTTCATATTTTTGGCCGATTTTTCCTGTTTTTGCGCGTATGTTCTGGGGAACATACGCGTTATAGTTTTGCCCAAATGTGAAATTTAATTCTGTGGTGCCGTCCGGCCGGCCGTCCGGCCGTCCGTTGCCACGATAATTTGAGAACGAAAAGAGCTAGCGACTTGAAATTTTCAGGATGGGTGGCGCATCGTAATACGACGGACAAGTTCGTTAATGGGCATAATCGGCCCAGTGGTTTCCGAGTAATAATTTTGTTTTCAACCAAAATAAATCCGATCGAATTTAATCTTGGTGAATAGTTGTAGAATGTAGACCTAAGCACGTTTGTGAAATTTTGTGAGAATCGTATTGCTAGAAAATTATTAAAAAATTATTAAAAAATATTTTTGTTGTCACGATAACCTGAGAACGGAAGGAGATAGCGGCTTGAAAATTTCAGGTTAGGTTGTGCATCTGAATGCGACATTTGAGTTTGTTTATGAGCATAATCGTCCAAACGGTTTTAGAGTTATAGCCATCTAAAATTTTCTGAAATTTGGTTCCTCATTAACTCGAAGAATACAAATCCGATTGAATTCAAAAATTACTATTAGTTGAAGAATACCAACGCGAAAATTCTCGCAGAATTTCGTGAGGATGGTATAACTAGAAAATTTAAAAAAAAATAGTTGAAAATTATTGAAAACAAATCTATATATCATAAACTATTCGTCCGGCATGGCTGAAATTTTGGAACAGCCTTCAGAACCTAACTCTACTGCAGAATTCCAAGTTTGAACATGATCGGATCTATATTGTTGGAGAACCGGGTAGCCTTTTGTGAGTTCGGTAACGTAGTGGTAGCCAAGTGTAGCGGATGGGAATCGTCGTATGATAATATGTAGTCTATGGTCGTATTTTTGCGAGAAGCTTCAAAAATAAATATATGAATGTCATGATGACATATTTCCGCTCGTATATTATGGGAAAATCGTCTTATTTCATCACAAATCTATGGGAGATGATAGCCCTACATTAGTGGTCAGACCTGGTTTTGAAAGAGATCCTCCTTAGGAGGAGGCAACTAAATATTGAAGGGATTTCTATGAACAAGAGTGAATATCTTTGCGAAATAGAGAAGGCGATACTTCTTCAAGAGATCCATGTGCCTTCAGAGGAGTATATTTGCGAGAGGGGACTTTTGAAAGGTTATGTATTATTTTTAATATGATATCGCTGAAATTTTGCTGAAGGCTTCTGATCTTGTAAGGTGAGAGGCTCATTTGTGGATATTAAATCCTGTGATGGGTAGAGAGGAATTTTAGGCCATGTAGGCCACTAAGGCCCACTTGCACGAATGCGGGTTATCTAATTAAATCCGGATTAACTCTGAACCTAGGGTTAAATTGATAATAGGTCTTGCACCTTCAAGATTTAGAGCCTAACCCTGGGTTAAAACTATAAAAATTTAACCCGGCAAAATAGCAGGGTTAAATGGCTAAGTCCGGGTTAGTCATGTAAAAATTGACATTTCTAATTTAAATAGTTTCGATTTGTGATGAAGTGTGAATGCCCGTCGAAGAAAAGCATTGAAGTAATTCAAAGTGACGAATCCATATTTGCTGGAAATGTAACCTCAAATGAAGAAATTGTGATCGATTCTGGTGCTTCAAGTTCAAATCACCTAATGAAAGCAGAATATGGACGCTTTTGTAAAAATTTGAAGAAGATATCCCATACCATAAATGTAGCAAAAGAAGGTGAAACTGTGACGTCGGCAACTTCAGGTGATCTACCTCTTATCACGGAAAACAACACACCAATTATATTAAAGGACGTGTTCACCTGTGAAAAATTATTCCACAATTTACTGTCGGTAAGGAAGATGGTAGAGTCAGGATTGAAGGTTGAATTTCATGAGAAAATTGTCAACATTTGGAAAGATGGAAAAATATTATTACAAGGTAATCGTGTTGGCAATCTGTTTATTTTGAGATTACGTATAAGGAAATTCCATGAAGCCAATCTAGTAGAAAACACAAATGTGTTGTGGCATAGAAGAATGGGACATTCATGCAGATTTCCTGTAGATGGTATCTGTGAAGCATGTTTGAAAGGTAAACAGACGAACAACAAGTTCCTGAAGCAATTACCAGAAGAAAGGAAGCCAAGAAGAATACTCGAGTGCATTTCGTCTGATGTTTGTGGAAAAATTACTCTTTCAACACATGATGGGTATGAATACTTTGTGTCATTTTTGGACAATTATAGCCATTTTGCCGTTGTATATTTGATAAAGAAGAAAAGCGAAGTGGAGTCATGCCTGAGAAAATATGTGGCAATGACTGAGGCTATGTTCAGCACAAAAATATCGAGAATTCGATGCGACAATGGAGGAGAGTATGTATCGATGAATATAAGAAAATTCTGCACTGAAAAAGGAATTGAGCTAGTGTATACTATTCCACGCAACCCGCAACAAAATGGAATTGCTGAGCGCTTCAATAGAACGATTATGGAGAAAACGAGATGCATGATCTTTGATTCTAATTTCGACAAGAAGATGTGGGGGGAAGCTGTTCTGACAGGTACATATCTGTTGAATCGTACACCAACATCAGTTATACCAGATGGAAGAACACCGGCTGAGCTTTGGTATGGGTACAAGCCTGATATGGGGAAAATACATATTTTTGGTTGTACTGCTCATGCTCTGATACCTCCTGAAGATCGGAATGGAAAGTTGTCCTCACGTTCCAGAAAGTTGAAACTTGTTGGGTACTGCAACAATGGGTATAGACTATGGAATGAAGAAAGAAACAAAGTCATAACTTCTCGGTCTGTTATTTTTGATGAATCTTTTAATTCAATGCATTACATTATAGATTCCAGCCATGATGGAGAAGCAGCTGCTGAGGGGTCTGAACAGCCCATGGACAGTAGAGGGGTCTCTGAGGGCGAGCAGAGTGTCGAATCCGATGATCAACCTGGGAGAGGCAGTAATCAAGTCTCTGAGGGCGAACAGAGTGGTGAATCCGATGATCAACCTGAGCTGAGAAGAAGTAGAAGAGAACGAAAACCTCCTGATCATTTCAAAGATTTTGAGATGATGATGGCCTTATCAGCAGGAACTATCCCATCAGAAGTTCCATCATCATACCATGAAGCCATAAGTACTGATGAAGAGTGGAAGAGTGCTATAGATGCAGAACTGGATTCACTGGTGGCAAACAAAAATTGGGAAATTGTTGATAAGCCTGCAGATGCAGTTGTTATCGACTCAAGGTGGGTGTTTTCGTTCAAATTGATTGACAATTGTTATGTAAAGAAAGCACGTTTAGTGGAAAGAGATTTTCAACAACCAGATTCAGACGACTCTAATTTTTACTCTCCAGTGGCTCGAATGTTTACGTTGAGAACAATATTATCGTTATCTGTTCAATACGAAATGAAATTGTTACAACTTAATATCAAATCTGCATTCTTATCGAGTCCATTACATGATGTTGTTTATATGAAACCTCCATGTGGTTTGAAAGTGCCAAAAGATAAAGTTTGTAAATTAGTTAAGGCATTGTATGGACTGAAACAAAGTCCGAAATGTTTCAATGAGTTAATGAATGAAAACTTATCTAGATTGAAATTTAAAAGATCTAAAATCGATCCATGTTTATATTATAATCAGTTTACTTATATTTTGATTTGGGTAGACGATATGTTAGTGGCCTCAAATAGTGAAGACGATGTTAAATTTTTGATAGATGGTCTGATGAAATTCTTTCATTTGAAAGTTTTTCCTGATAGCAATAACTTTACATTTCTTGGAATGGAAATTAGGAGAGATGGTAATACGTTAAAATTATCTCAAAAGAGACTAGTTGAAAATTTGCTGAAACATTTTCAAATGGAAAATTCGAAATGTGCTTCTGTACCAATTCAGCCTAATTTGAATTTGAAGAAGAATATCGCTGTTAATCCCTCTAACGAACTCAAATTTAGGGAACTTGTTGGCAGTTTAATGTATTTAATGTTAAGTACACGACCCGATATTTGTTTTTCTGTTGCTTATTTTGGCAGATTTCAGAGTTGTTATGATGAATCACATTGGAAACAGTTAAGAAATGTTTTAAGATATCTAGCTGGTACTAAGGATTTGGGTTCATGCTTTGTTAAAGGTGACGATATTGAATTAATTGCATAATGCTGATTCGGACTTTGCGTCAGATGTCAATGACAGAAAAAGTGTGTCAGGTTTTTTGATAAAAATGAACTCAAATATATTATATTGGTGTTCGAAGAAACAACCTATGGTTGCAATTTCAACATGTGAAGCAGACTATATAGCTTTATCAGCCTGTATTTGTGAATGTTTATTTGTAGGGCAGCTCTTACAGGAGCTCCTGGGCAAAGTGATTTTTCCGATAACAATAATGGAAGATAATCAATCATGTATCCTTGTGAGTAGTACTCCTGAAACAAGGAGGACTAAGCATATAGATGTGAAATTTCACTTTGTTAAGGATTTAGTAAGTAGGGGAAAGTTCTTGTTAAAATATGTTTGTTCGGAGAATCAAATAGCCGATATTCTCACGAAAGGTCTTAATCATGTGAAATTTAATAAGTTGAGAAGTGATTTGGGTATGATTGTTGTTTGATGTGTATCATGTATCGTAGAATTGAGAGGGGGGGGTATAAGAAGAACAATTCTGTGGTACATATATGTATATTTTCTGTGTTCATGTTCTGTGCTCAACAGGCTGTGTGCAGCATGGTCTGCTTGGCTTCCGAGTTCCTTTTCTGTTCATGTAACATGTAACGATCTCCTGTAAGTAAGTTGTACTCAAGTTTATACTTCTGTTCATTGATTAAATATATAGTTAAACGCTGTGCTGTGTTTTTTACCCATGATAAGAAGTTTGACTATCCAATTGCTTATAATCTTTATAATATTTTTGCTGTAAGTCAGTATAGCTTAGAACTTTCAAAGTAAAGTCTAACAATATTAATTTAAATGATATTATAAATAAAAAAATTGGTTCAAGCACTGACGTGAAGTCAGGAGCTTTTGCGCGTATGTTCTATTGTCCATACTCCTGTAATGAACACTCTTCTTAATCGAATTTACCATGATGAATTCTATTGTCCATTCTCCTGTATTGGACACTCTTCTTAATCGAATTCACCATGATGAATTCTATTGTCCATTCTCCTGTATTGGAGACTCTTAATTCGAATTTACCATGATGAATTCTATTGTCCAGAATGGACAATAGAATTCATCTTGGTAAATTCGATTAAGAAGAGTGTTCATTACAGGAGTATGGACAATAGAACATACGCGCAAAAGCTCCTGACTTCACGTCAGTGCTTGAACCAATTTTTTTTTTATCTCTTCACCCATATGTTTCATATCACGGACACCTTTTTGCGCGTATGTTCTGGGGAACATACGCGTTATAGTTTTGCCCAAATGTGAAATTTAATTCTGTGGTGCCGTCCGGCCGGCCGTCCGGCCGTCCGTTGCCACGATAATTTGAGAACGAAAAGAGCTAGCGACTTGAAATTTTCAGGATGGGTGGCGCATCGTAATACGACGGACAAGTTCGTTAATGGGCATAATCGGCCCAGTGGTTTCCGAGTAATAATTTTGTTTTCAACCAAAATAAATCCGATCGAATTTAATCTTGGTGAATAGTTGTAGAATGTAGACCTAAGCACGTTTGTGAAATTTTGTGAGAATCGTATTGCTAGAAAATTATTAAAAAATTATTAAAAAATATTTTTGTTGTCACGATAACCTGAGAACGGAAGGAGATAGCGGCTTGAAAATTTCAGGTTAGGTTGTGCATCTGAATGCGACATTTGAGTTTGTTTATGAGCATAATCGTCCAAACGGTTTTAGAGTTATAGCCATCTAAAATTTTCTGAAATTTGGTAGTTTTTTGTTCCTCATTAACTCGAAGAATACAAATCCGATTGAATTCAAAAATTACTATTAGTTGAAGAATACCAACGCGAAAATTCTCGCAGAATTTCGTGAGGATGGTATAACTAGAAAATTTAAAAAAAAATAGTTGAAAATTATTGAAAACAAATCTATATATCATAAACTATTCGTCCGGCATGGCTGAAATTTTGGAACAGCCTTCAGAACCTAACTCTACTGCAGAATTCCAAGTTTGAACATGATCGGATCTATATTGTTGGAGAACCGGGTAGCCTTTTGTGAGTTCGGTAACGTAGTGGTAGCCAAGTGTAGCGGATGGGAATCGTCGTATGATAATATGTAGTCTATGGTCGTATTTTTGCGAGAAGCTTCAAAAATAAATATATGAATGTCATGATGACATATTTCCGCTCGTATATTATGGGAAAATCGTCTTATTTCATCACAAATCTATGGGAGATGATAGCCCTACATTAGTGGTCAGACCTGGTTTTGAAAGAGATCCTCCTTAGGAGGAGGCAACTAAATATTGAAGGGATTTCTATGAACAAGAGTGAATATCTTTGCGAAATAGAGAAGGCGATACTTCTTCAAGAGATCCATGTGCCTTCAGAGGAGTATATTTGCGAGAGGGGACTTTTGAAAGGTTATGTATTATTTTTAATATGATATCGCTGAAATTTTGCTGAAGGCTTCTGATCTTGTAAGGTGAGAGGCTCATTTGTGGATATTAAATCCTGTGATGGGTAGAGAGGAATTTTAGGCCATGTAGGCCACTAAGGCCCACTTGCACGAATGCGGGTTATCTAATTAAATCCGGATTAACTCTGAACCTAGGGTTAAATTGATAATAGGTCTTGCACCTTCAAGATTTAGAGCCTAACCCTGGGTTAAAACTATAAAAATTTAACCCGGCAAAATAGCAGGGTTAAATGGCTAAGTCCGGGTTAGTCATGTAAAAATTGACATTTCTAATTTAAATAGTTTCGATTTGTGATGAAGTGTGAATGCCCGTCGAAGAAAAGCATTGAAGTAATTCAAAGTGACGAATCCATATTTGCTGGAAATGTAACCTCAAATGAAGAAATTGTGATCGATTCTGGTGCTTCAAGTTCAAATCACCTAATGAAAGCAGAATATGGACGCTTTTGTAAAAATTTGAAGAAGATATCCCATACCATAAATGTAGCAAAAGAAGGTGAAACTGTGACGTCGGCAACTTCAGGTGATCTACCTCTTATCACGGAAAACAACACACCAATTATATTAAAGGACGTGTTCACCTGTGAAAAATTATTCCACAATTTACTGTCGGTAAGGAAGATGGTAGAGTCAGGATTGAAGGTTGAATTTCATGAGAAAATTGTCAACATTTGGAAAGATGGAAAAATATTATTACAAGGTAATCGTGTTGGCAATCTGTTTATTTTGAGATTACGTATAAGGAAATTCCATGAAGCCAATCTAGTAGAAAACACAAATGTGTTGTGGCATAGAAGAATGGGACATTCATGCAGATTTCCTGTAGATGGTATCTGTGAAGCATGTTTGAAAGGTAAACAGACGAACAACAAGTTCCTGAAGCAATTACCAGAAGAAAGGAAGCCAAGAAGAATACTCGAGTGCATTTCGTCTGATGTTTGTGGAAAAATTACTCTTTCAACACATGATGGGTATGAATACTTTGTGTCATTTTTGGACAATTATAGCCATTTTGCCGTTGTATATTTGATAAAGAAGAAAAGCGAAGTGGAGTCATGCCTGAGAAAATATGTGGCAATGACTGAGGCTATGTTCAGCACAAAAATATCGAGAATTCGATGCGACAATGGAGGAGAGTATGTATCGATGAATATAAGAAAATTCTGCACTGAAAAAGGAATTGAGCTAGTGTATACTATTCCACGCAACCCGCAACAAAATGGAATTGCTGAGCGCTTCAATAGAACGATTATGGAGAAAACGAGATGCATGATCTTTGATTCTAATTTCGACAAGAAGATGTGGGGGGAAGCTGTTCTGACAGGTACATATCTGTTGAATCGTACACCAACATCAGTTATACCAGATGGAAGAACACCGGCTGAGCTTTGGTATGGGTACAAGCCTGATATGGGGAAAATACATATTTTTGGTTGTACTGCTCATGCTCTGATACCTCCTGAAGATCGGAATGGAAAGTTGTCCTCACGTTCCAGAAAGTTGAAACTTGTTGGGTACTGCAACAATGGGTATAGACTATGGAATGAAGAAAGAAACAAAGTCATAACTTCTCGGTCTGTTATTTTTGATGAATCTTTTAATTCAATGCATTACATTATAGATTCCAGCCATGATGGAGAAGCAGCTGCTGAGGGGTCTGAACAGCCCATGGACAGTAGAGGGGTCTCTGAGGGCGAGCAGAGTGTCGAATCCGATGATCAACCTGGGAGAGGCAGTAATCAAGTCTCTGAGGGCGAACAGAGTGGTGAATCCGATGATCAACCTGAGCTGAGAAGAAGTAGAAGAGAACGAAAACCTCCTGATCATTTCAAAGATTTTGAGATGATGATGGCCTTATCAGCAGGAACTATCCCATCAGAAGTTCCATCATCATACCATGAAGCCATAAGTACTGATGAAGAGTGGAAGAGTGCTATAGATGCAGAACTGGATTCACTGGTGGCAAACAAAAATTGGGAAATTGTTGATAAGCCTGCAGATGCAGTTGTTATCGACTCAAGGTGGGTGTTTTCGTTCAAATTGATTGACAATTGTTATGTAAAGAAAGCACGTTTAGTGGAAAGAGATTTTCAACAACCAGATTCAGACGACTCTAATTTTTACTCTCCAGTGGCTCGAATGTTTACGTTGAGAACAATATTATCGTTATCTGTTCAATACGAAATGAAATTGTTACAACTTAATATCAAATCTGCATTCTTATCGAGTCCATTACATGATGTTGTTTATATGAAACCTCCATGTGGTTTGAAAGTGCCAAAAGATAAAGTTTGTAAATTAGTTAAGGCATTGTATGGACTGAAACAAAGTCCGAAATGTTTCAATGAGTTAATGAATGAAAACTTATCTAGATTGAAATTTAAAAGATCTAAAATCGATCCATGTTTATATTATAATCAGTTTACTTATATTTTGATTTGGGTAGACGATATGTTAGTGGCCTCAAATAGTGAAGACGATGTTAAATTTTTGATAGATGGTCTGATGAAATTCTTTCATTTGAAAGTTTTTCCTGATAGCAATAACTTTACATTTCTTGGAATGGAAATTAGGAGAGATGGTAATACGTTAAAATTATCTCAAAAGAGACTAGTTGAAAATTTGCTGAAACATTTTCAAATGGAAAATTCGAAATGTGCTTCTGTACCAATTCAGCCTAATTTGAATTTGAAGAAGAATATCGCTGTTAATCCCTCTAACGAACTCAAATTTAGGGAACTTGTTGGCAGTTTAATGTATTTAATGTTAAGTACACGACCCGATATTTGTTTTTCTGTTGCTTATTTTGGCAGATTTCAGAGTTGTTATGATGAATCACATTGGAAACAGTTAAGAAATGTTTTAAGATATCTAGCTGGTACTAAGGATTTGGGTTCATGCTTTGTTAAAGGTGACGATATTGAATTAATTGCATAATGCTGATTCGGACTTTGCGTCAGATGTCAATGACAGAAAAAGTGTGTCAGGTTTTTTGATAAAAATGAACTCAAATATATTATATTGGTGTTCGAAGAAACAACCTATGGTTGCAATTTCAACATGTGAAGCAGACTATATAGCTTTATCAGCCTGTATTTGTGAATGTTTATTTGTAGGGCAGCTCTTACAGGAGCTCCTGGGCAAAGTGATTTTTCCGATAACAATAATGGAAGATAATCAATCATGTATCCTTGTGAGTAGTACTCCTGAAACAAGGAGGACTAAGCATATAGATGTGAAATTTCACTTTGTTAAGGATTTAGTAAGTAGGGGAAAGTTCTTGTTAAAATATGTTTGTTCGGAGAATCAAATAGCCGATATTCTCACGAAAGGTCTTAATCATGTGAAATTTAATAAGTTGAGAAGTGATTTGGGTATGATTGTTGTTTGATGTGTATCATGTATCGTAGAATTGAGAGGGGGGGGTATAAGAAGAACAATTCTGTGGTACATATATGTATATTTTCTGTGTTCATGTTCTGTGCTCAACAGGCTGTGTGCAGCATGGTCTGCTTGGCTTCCGAGTTCCTTTTCTGTTCATGTAACATGTAACGATCTCCTGTAAGTAAGTTGTACTCAAGTTTATACTTCTGTTCATTGATTAAATATATAGTTAAACGCTGTGCTGTGTTTTTTACCCATGATAAGAAGTTTGACTATCCAATTGCTTATAATCTTTATAATATTTTTGCTGTAAGTCAGTATAGCTTAGAACTTTCAAAGTAAAGTCTAACAATATTAATTTAAATGATATTATAAATAAAAAAATTGGTTCAAGCACTGACGTGAAGTCAGGAGCTTTTGCGCGTATGTTCTATTGTCCATACTCCTGTAATGAACACTCTTCTTAATCGAATTTACCATGATGAATTCTATTGTCCATTCTCCTGTATTGGACACTCTTCTTAATCGAATTCACCATGATGAATTCTATTGTCCATTCTCCTGTATTGGAGACTCTTAATTCGAATTTACCATGATGAATTCTATTGTCCAGAATGGACAATAGAATTCATCTTGGTAAATTCGATTAAGAAGAGTGTTCATTACAGGAGTATGGACAATAGAACATACGCGCAAAAGCTCCTGACTTCACGTCAGTGCTTGAACCAATTTTTTTGTCCAGTTATCGTCTCCACCAAACAGTGAGCAAACAAAACAAAAAAATGCATTTTTTTCTTCACATCCGCACAACCATAATGTCTTTTCGTAAATATTTGCTTCAAAAACTTCCGCGTAAACCCCGCCCGATTCTTATACCCGGGTTGCACTTGACTTGCATTCAATATGGGCACAGAGGTCGTTCATTGTTATTAATATTCACCTCGTCCACCAAACTCAAAGAATTAAAGTTTAATTCTGCCAGATCACACACCCTCAGTGCCAGTTCTTAAATCCTCAGCGCAACTTATAACACGAAACAATTGCCACCTACAATACTTATCTATTCAGCGTAACCATAAACAAAGATTACTACTATAGAACGTAACTTTAATTCCTCTCTGGGCAGCTACTCTGGGCGTCCGAGTCATCATTGAGAATCGCGTTGAACTAGCTAGTCTTCGAGTAAGGACGTTTGCCGTTTCCAGAGTAACCAGCGATTTTGCTTGGGCGTTCGAGATTTAGCCCAGCATAGTGCGGAGTTTCATAGTATACCCTGTCTATGCGGACGCGGATCTGTTGTATCTGCTACATCCACTGAAGTCCGTCTCATTCGTGTATATTTCAATTATGTTTCAACTTCCAGTTTGAGACTTCCTCGTGTATTACCTCATTTTCATAGTAAATAATAATACATGAAGCAAAACCATCCAACCACCACATTTTTTTTATGAAACCATGAAATTAACTTGTGAACAAATGTCACCTTCATACAATTTCCAGTTTACATTCGTGGAAAAATGGCTTGCCTCGTAAAAAGAATTCTCCAGCCCAATTCTCATCTCTCACATTATTTATACGAGCTTGTTTGGGGGTAATGCCGCATCAAAGCATGTAATATAAAGTCATATATTGGACTCCTACATGTGCTCTCATAAAATATTTTTGCATAATTCATGGTGAGTTATGCCATCATTCGAATAATAAAGGTAGCATCAAGAAGATGTGATGAACTTACCTTGTGGCTTTTGATTTATTATTATTTCAAACAGTAAATCTTCAGAAGCGTGCGGCGAATATTTTTTTTCAACCTGGAACTATCACACTATACGTTTTGTATATACAAGGTGATTCTGAAATAGGTGGTCAAAGTTTAAGAGCAATTAAAAATATACGATGAAAACGTTAATAACATGCAAGAGCTTAGGAAAACCCCTCAGCAGAAAAACCCTGTCATCCCGTGAGTGTTGTGATTTTTAAATATTGAATTTATTTACAAAATTAACTGAAATTTGAAATATTGATGGAATTTTTTTTCTTGAATATGGATTCCCTCGAAAAAAAACGGAAAGGTTTTTCCAAAGTACCCGAAACTCACCTGGAAAATGAAAATACAAGAAGAGAAAAACGAGCAAATTTGAATATCTGTAGCCGCATGGATCTCTTGAAGAAGAATCACCTCCGCTAATTTTCAAAGGTGTTCACTCTCAGAAATCCCTTCAATATTTGAATTTCAAAAGGGAAATGTCGTTGCCAATAAGGCCAGGAGGGATTTTTTTAAACCATGTTTGACCAACCCAAGCGATGATTATTCAGAACTCCAGATGTTCGAAGACCGCTACAGGACCCTCATGTAAGGCTATCATTCCCCATAGATATATGCTCCACTTTCTATTGAATAAAATATTTAAATTGTGATCTGAGAAAATTAACGTCTTACAGATTACGGCAGTATTCCTAACAAAAATATTCCAATTTAACACTAAATAGCCACTCGATTTTAATTAAATATACTACTTTTCTTCACCATTAATACACTAAAATCCACTTGATTTTAATTCAATATCCACTCTAATATTATTCCGCAACATGAGCCGAGAAATATCATTCTACTGGTAACTGCCGACACTTGTTTCTACTTTTCCGCACTATTCTTAAATTATTAGATTCCATCATAAGATTATACTCATTCACATGAATTTCCTTATTATCATCTAAACCTATAAATGAATAATCAGAGTCTTAATCAATAGAAATTAGGAAGACTCCCTGACTGCCAGATATATTGGCCAATCACAGGGTTTTCGCTAATGGCGCATAGTGGCGGCTTCAGGAACTACTTCATATTTACGATTAGATGATTTAAGTGTCGCACAGCTGCTTGAAACTATTGAATATTATTATAATGAATCAAATTTAACTTTGTCTGCTTTCTTTATGTTTCATGTTATGCTTCATTTAAATAATTATCGTTGATGTTGTTTCGTTATTGCTTGTTTGGCAACATTGTTCGATTTATTGCTTCTGACGAATATCTTGTATTCCTTAAGCAGAAGCATACACTTTTATTTAATATATATTCAACAGCCTGTATCTTTTTATCTAAGCCGAATCAGGGGAAATGAAAAAGTGTTTTATTTGATAAGAGGAATCTATGGTTAAAATGTATGTACAACTTAAAGACTGACCATGTATAAATCTTCATAATGGATCTTAATACCCTATATAGACAAGGGTCGATAATCTTTGAAATAAAAAAAAATAATAGGATGAAACCCTATGGAAAAGCCACAATGAGAAAGTAGAGATATCAACAAACAAAAAACCCACCGACTTTCTTTTGAAAAGGCAGATATTTTAACGTGAGAATTATCGATTGAAAATTAGGCTAATTTTTCGATATCAAGTCAAAATAAGGTGGAAAAATGAATATTTTAAACCAAAAATATTACAGTATGTTCGGGATATGAAAAGTTAAATTTCCACCAAATTTCGTGAAAGAATTATTTTTCTGTAAAAGATAAAAAACCAAAACTTAATTATTTTATTTTTTCACATAAATTTCGAGGTTATGTGAAAGAAGTGCGAATACAAAAGTTGCAGATCTTTTTATTGCATACAACTTTGCTATTAAACTTTTTTCCACAGAACTTTTAGTCTTGCCGAAAATCGAGATAACCTTTTTTACCCTTAAAAACTCACCCCCTTCCACTTCGCGACCTCAGATCATCCGTAAATTATTTTTCTTTCATTTATGTTATATTCTCTTCGTTTTCAAATGGGCTTTATCCTACTACTATTTTTTTTCACTTTTCCCGTAACATTTTTTCGATAATTGATTATTAACGAAGTTACAGGGTGTTGAAGTAAAATTTTATTGATAATATTTCGACGAAATTTCGTATGTGGCTTTTACTGGATGAGCAAAACGAATTTGCAAACAATTTTTTCTCATTTTGTAGAGGGCGCCACATACGAGCTTATACTTTTGTTTGAATGGTCCCAACTTTTTTGCGCTACACTGTATGCAAATTATTACCCAATATTTAAATTTTCTAGATTTTTATACACAAAAATGGTATACCTCTTTTGTTTCGATAAATCAAACCGTTTTCGCAAAATAGCATTACTTGCATGCGATGAATACGAAATCTTTTCAATTTATTTTCAACCTTAAACATAGCAATACACACATAATAATAAAAATACATAACAATAAATCAGTCATTCAAATCAAAGGTTCAAAGTGACGTCCTTCTTCATCAATGCTTAGGTACATTAATTCTTCTTAGAAAGTTACGACGGACTCTATGGAATATTCCTCCTTTTGCCTTATTACCTCACAATTAGCAAAACGAAAACGGTTAGATTTATCGAAACAAAAAAATACCTTTTTTGTTTCTGGAGAATGGAAAATATTTGGTGAAAATTTGCACACAGTGTAGCACAAAACAGTTGGGGCCATTCAAACAAAAGTATAGGCTCGTATGTGGCGCCCTCTACAAAACGAGAAAAAATGGTTTACAAATTCGTTTTGCTCATACCGTAAAAGCCACAAATACGAAATTACGTCGAAATATTATCTACGTGGCAAAACTTAGAGCAAAACAAGCACTGACGTGAACTCAGAAGCTTTTGCGCGTATGTTCTATTGTCCATTCTTCTGTATTGGACACCCTTAATCGAATTTACCATGGTAAATTATGTTGTCCATTCTCCTGTATTGGACACTTAATTCGAATTTACCATGGTAAATTCGAATTAAGAGTGTCCAATACAGGAGAATGGACAACATAATTTACCGTGGTAAATTCGATTAAGGGTGTCCAATACAGAAGAATGGACAATAGAACATACGCGCAAAAGCTTCTGAGTTCACGTCAGTGCTTGAACCAATTTTTCTTTAAATTTTCTGGGGGTACGGTTCTTAAAAATTTTTTTTTTCGTCATTTTTTTCCAAATTTTGTAGGGGTACGGTTCTTACAAAATTTTAAACACGTCTTTATGTTGATTTGCTTCTACTAGTTACCAAGCACCAATTCGATCGAATATTTATTTTTTGAGTTATTAAGGAAATAATATTCCAGGTGGGTATAACTCGGAAACCGTTAGACCGATTATGCCTTAAAACGAACCCAACTCTCCCTTTCGGATACGCAACCTACCCTGAAAATTGCACGTCCCTATCTCCTTTCGTTCGAAAGTTATCGAGGTAACGGTCACCCATCTACTGAACGCACACAAGAATGCTCGAATCTCCAACAATATTTAACCGATCGTATTAAAACTTGAAACTTGGTAGTATAGTTAGGTTATGAAGGCTCTTGCAAAATTTCAGCAATTTCAAACGAATAGTTACTGATATATAGAATTTTTTTTTTTTATTTTCAAAGATTTATTAAAAATTTTCTACAAATGCTATCCTCACCAAATTTTGCAAACATTTTCGCGATGGCATTCTACAAATAATAACAATGTTTGAATTCAATCGGTTCAGTATTTTTCGAGTTAATGAGGAACAAAAAACCACCAAATTCCAGAAAATTTCAGATGGCTATAACTCTAAAACCGTTTGGCCGATTATGCTCATAAACAAATTGAAATGTCGCGTTCTGGTGCACATCCTAACCTGAAAACTTCAAGCCGCTATCTCATTCCGTTCTCAAGTTATCGTGACAAAAAAAATATTTTTTAATAATTTTTTTAAAATTTTCTAGCCATACGATTCGCACAAAATTTCACAAACGTGCTTAGGTTCATATTCTACAACTACCCACCAAGTTTCAATTCGATTGGATTTATATTGGTTGAAAATAAAATTATTACTCGGAAACCACTGGGCCGATTATGCCCATTAACGAACTTGTCCGTCGTATTGCGATGCGCAACCCACCCTGAAAATTTCAAGTCGCTAGCTCTTTTCGTTCTCAAGTTATCGTGGCAACGGCCGGACGGCCGGACGGCCGGACGGCCGGCCGGACAGAATCAAATTTGACCTCGAATTCTTCATTGGGGAGTCGAACTTAATCGTTTGAGACCATTTTTTTCAAAAAATTCGAAAGTTACAGACATTTGGGCAAAACTATAACGCGATGTTCCCCAGAACATACGCGCAAAAACTGTGAATAAACCACACTGTTACTTCGTTAATAATCAATTTTCGAAAAAAAATTATAGGAAGAAGTACCATTTATTTTTGGTCTAGAAATCACCCCTGAATTTTTTGCTCATCATTTCCGGACACCCTGTATAGTGAAATTATTCCTTCGTGAAGTTGCATGAATTGGTGGGTTCATCGATCCATCTTAAACTGTCTGTACAAATCTTGTTTGCGCGGAGCCGTTAAGGACGAAATTTATGCCGACTTGCAGAACCACAGAGGAGGGTTATTTTCAGGGATGGGTCAGGAGCACATTAGGTGCATTCAAGCAAGAATCAAGGTACGCTAACAAGCCTTCCGTCTTATCAAATATTATCACCCTTAAATCAATTAGAGCTGAGCTCCACATCAACCCGACCAAGTGAACTATGGGTCCATTTTGGAGGGGCATTCTACATCACCACATCATTAGAATTCACGCTCGGTACACTCCCATATCTTGCTATAATTAATTTACTGTTTAACAAGATAGTGAAGGTGTCTGTGATGGTAATTCAGGGATATTCAGGTATACCGTAAACTTGCACCGGCGCTACCGCCTTATCTCATGGAAATGAAAAATTATTGTCTGGTTAAACAAGCTGCAGATTAGATCGTTACATTAAAATGTCAGCATTATTTTCACGATGACCTTTTCGGTCCAATGGAAGTAAATTTGTAGTTCGATAAAATTGTGGCATTAAGATGACAAAACGCAAATCCCAGAATAAGTAGGGGAAGTCCGGGAGAGTTGAACCGCTTTTTGTTTAAAGTAACGTATTATCTTAGAAATGCGTCTTAGTAACTCAATTATTATAAAATAAAGTATCTTATTAATTTAGGCTCACTTATGCATAATTACTATTTCGATATTATAGTACTTAAATATGTTATATCTAATTGAATGAAAAATGGGATATGAGTCAACTCTCCCCACCCTTAGGGACACTCGAACCGCAGTTTGGGGAGAGTTGAACATTGCTTTTTGAAGGGAAAAATAAAAACAGTTTGCAGCTTAAATCACTGATATATTAAAGAAAACATCACAAAATTAAATTGAATGATGAAGAAACACAAAAAAAAAACAAAACTCAACATTTTCTTTAATATTCCAAAATCACCATAATTATTAAACATTTTGTTAACAAAATTAAACATTTCAGCGTATGCAAAACATCTTCGTCTTTACACTTGGTTTCGCTATCATCATTGACATTTTAATTTTTTTTCCTTTTCTAGCTTTCTTTCTCTGGGCTTTCTGTTTTGAACCTTGTCTAGTTTTCAATGTTTTCTTTCCTTTAGTTTTTACTGGAACGATTTCTTTTTTGTCATATTTCAGATAAGGATTTTGTTTTGTTTTTATTATTTTCTTTCCTTTCTTATCAGTGCCTTCTTGAACATTCTTATTAGTTTTATTAGTATTATTTTTATTTTCTGATTCAATATCAAAAACTCTGTTCTTAATATTCATTTTTTGGTTTTTTATTAAATCATTCTTCGTACCATTGGACCGTAATGCATTTTTCTGCAAGATAGTTCGTACCAGGAGTTTTTCTACAGAAACAGCAAATATTCTTTAGTCTTTATACTGACTATTTTTCCTTCAAATTCTTAGTGTACTTCCTTCTATCTTTCCCATAATCAATAGATGTTCATCTTAAAGATGCATCCTCCTTTACCTCACATATAGCTTTTTCTAATTTTGTGACGGTATGCTTTCTTCTTTTGCGTGTTGCTTCAGAAGGCTTGTATCGAAAAGACATTTTTCATGCAATTAACCTGTGAGAGAAAATAAGATTGAACATTGAAAAAAAAAACAAATAAAATGCATATAGAACTTGCGTGTTAAGGTTTCCGAATTGTTTTTAAATTTAGTAAAAAAGTTTTTAATTTCAATATATTAAATGAAACTGCAAATATCATCATACAAATAATATAGAGACATGAACCACTGAGCATATCTCCCGCCCTCGCCATGGTGCAAGTCTCACGCATGTACTACTTTGACATTACATTTTACTCACAGAAAAAACGATAAATCTTAGCGAAAAAGTACTTAGCACACCTCAAATTACAACAATCAGGCAGTACAATAGTAATAACACACAATACGTACCTCTATAAACACGATCGCAATCTCAAAATAACATAAATTAATAAAATTTACTCCGCTGTAACAAATACACTTTTTCGAACCTGAGAGCCAAACAAACTGGCCATTGTACAAAATGACAGCTTGCTGGATATTGGCGTCCCGTGCTGTACCAATGACCGTCTTGACGTTTCATTAGCGCGAAATTTAAATTGAGTTTTGATAGGTGGTTAACTCTCCCACCTTAGCAAGTCTCCCGGACTTCCCCTAAGTATAATTGAAATAAATATCGATGTCGTTTTTTCAAGAACCAGATAATGGTGGTCTGGAAAATGATAACATTCAATAGAAATATCAATATAACGATAACTAAATTTTCACACGGATAAATATTCATAGATTGAACATCAACAAACAGTGATCAGAGCTAGCCACGTCACCACCCAAAGTTCCACAAAGATGAGTGCCATTCAAGACAGATACGTAGCAGTTTCATTGATATAACGAATAATTTGCAGTTAACCCTGATTGACAACGGAAGAGTTCTAGGAAACTTAATCACTATGAAGGCGATGTACTGAAAAGGCAATATTACCAGCGCCACCTAGGCTGAACTCCAACACTCTATGATGCAGAAACCTTGTCCATGTTCATGAAATTCATCCGTTTGCCTCATAAGGTATTAATTTTTTATGTTTAATCGATCAATATTTCTCCGTGTGAAAATTTCATTATTTCATATTAGCTATGAATAACTTACTGATATAACCATTATAGAGCAGTGACGAAACCTTTGAAAATGGTAAAAATTGGAAATAAATAATAGTAGGATAGAAATCATTGGAAAAGGAAGAAAATATATCAAAAATAAAAGGAAATATATTTTTAAGTTGATCTGAGGTCGGGGAGTGGTCTTTTAAGGGTAAAAAACGATTTCCAGCTAAACTACATATCCTATGGAAACAAGTGGAATGGCAAAGTTGTAGGTAATGAAAATATCTACAACTTTTGTGTTCAAACTTTTTTCACATAACCTCAAAATTAATTTGAAAAATCCGAATAACTAAGTCCTAGGTTTTTTATTTTTATCTTTAGCGAAACAATTTTTTTTCTCACAAAATTTGGTGAGAACTCACCTTTTTAGATCCCAAACACAATATATTTTTTTTTAATATTAATGTTTTCGCCTTAATCTGACTTAATATCGGAAAAGCAGCTTAATTTCCATTAGAAAATTCTAATTTCAAAATATCTGCTTTCTTGAAAAACTGGGTGGGCATTTTTTTCCCTGAAATCTCTACTTTCTGATGTTGTAAAAAAAGTATATATTACTATGGTAAATTTTCTCAGACAATACTACGAAATAACAGGTAGTATTACCCAGACCCTCCTAGCCCCTTCCCCACTTCTCTATGAAATACCTTTTGATGGTCTAAAATTTTCCGCTGGTATATAAGTTATATGTTAAAATAGCAATAAATAAGCATCTATGCATATAATTTAGAGAAGATTCTACGACTTACAGAAAATATTGTAGATCTTATTAAATATTAACTTTAATAACTTAGCATTTTCTGAGAAAATCTACCACAGTAATGTATAAGTATTGTATATTTTTTTTACACCATCAAAAAGTTGAGATTTCAACAAAATCCCATGAACTTTTTTAAAAAGCGGTTATTTTGACATGAGACTTTTCGATTGACAATTAAGCTCTCTCTCGATATTAAGTAAAAATAAGGTGAAAAAAAAAAATTTTGAATCAAAAAAATTACAGTGACATAAAAATTCGAAAGTTACAGACATTTGGGCAAAAGTATAACGCGATGTTCCCCAGAACATACGCGCAAAAA
Organism: Halyzia sedecimguttata; assembly: GCA_937662695.2. Taxonomy (NCBI): domain Eukaryota; kingdom Metazoa; phylum Arthropoda; class Insecta; order Coleoptera; family Coccinellidae; genus Halyzia; species Halyzia sedecimguttata. The sequence continues at coordinate 16,216,302 of OW569417.2, read as the reverse complement.
GATAAATTTTTCGTGCTAAAAAAATATTTTTGGATAAAAATAAAAAACAAAAAACTTGGTTATTCGAATATTGCATATAAATTTTGAGGTTATGTGAACAAAGTATAACAGTTGTAGACCTTTTTATTACCTACAATTTTGTCATTGAAATTTTTTCTATAGGTCTTGTAGTTTTCCCGGAAATCGAGATAAACCGTTTTTACCATTAAAAACTCACCCCCTTCCAGTTCCCGACCTCAGATCACCCGTAAATTATTTTTCCTTTCATTTTTGTTATTTTCTATTATGATATATCTCGAACAGCAAGTCTTGCTGTGATATTATCATTATTGAAATCTGAAGTAAGCGCTCTGGAAGTTCTCTCCTATGATGAAAACGTTTTGTCATTGACAGATCACGAATAATGTACAAAGGCACATTCGTATTTGAGAACATTTTTTTTTTGTCTCTAGTGGATAACCTTGTATAATGCAGCCCATACACGCTCAATATTATTGTACAATATTTTGGTTTGTGCAATATAATTGATCGTGTATGGGAGATATGGTGCAATATATTGTGCTATTGCGCAACCAATTGTACAATAATATTGACCGTCTATGGACCACTATCAATATATTGTGAAACCTACATTGCACAATAATATTAAGCGTGTATGGGCCGCTTTACACTTCTATTGCTGAATATATATTTTTGATACTGAATATTTTTCTAATAATATTTGGAGAACTTTCTGTGGTTATACCAATCTATAACTCTAGTTCTGAAAGATAAAATGAATATCTGCCAAGAATTTCACAGAACACGTTCGAGTTAATTTTCTTTAAATTCATACTTCCACAAATTTCCGGATAAAATTATTTTATACCTCGAGACAACCAGAAAATAACCGCCCTCAACCCGCAGGGGTATCATCCATCCCACCTCACCTCCCGAATAGTAAAAATAATCGGTTCATTTCATGCCTAATCGTTAAACTTCCCTCCGAACCACGATGATCCAACAGGATAATCTCTCATACTGATATCGCCCAGAGTTGGAGATCCGAGAGATCAGCCTACCTGACTGTGAAACCACCCTGGCGTTTTTCATCGCTAACAGTGAAGTGTTCTCTCATTTACTGCGCCCAAGGGTGTTATATTAGGCTAATTAGTATTGCGCTTCATCGCCGAATGGGGCAGGAAGACTTTCCATTTAATTAGGTACGCAGTGTACGTGCAAATGAATGGGGGCTCGTACAGGTTAGGTTGCCGGATTTCTAGGGGTGACAGTCAGGAGTCCAACGTGGATTTGGAGCGGTAATGTTCTGAAAGAGACAGTAATTTCATTTTCGTTCATTATTTCTTATAATCAAGAACTTGGAGTTAATATAGATCGTTAGATTATATAAGAGATACCCTCCAACTCATAAAAAAATACTTCGAAACCAAGACGAGACATGACAAAGAAAACAGATTTTCCAAGGAAAATTTAGGGTATTCTTCCGGATGGATGATCAGTCTCCTTCCAAGTGATGAATATGGGTTCTTCCAACTGGAACTCACGATGTCTCCAGACACGGTGTTGGTAATGTAGGGATAATTTCCAGTTCAACATCAAACTTCAAAATATCCAAATGGTTCAGTAAGATTGATTTTCACCTCTATCCAACAATAGCTTCAACTTAACATATCGTCGCCTTAATAAGAAAGCTGCCTAACTCCGTATTGGATAATTTCACAGGAGGAGCAAAAATGAATATATATTGTATAAATCTTTGAATAAATAATAGATTAGGCAACCATGAATTAATAATTCACTATTCTTGAAATCCAGAGTTTCTCTAAATATTATTGGAGGTAGATATTTTTCGCATCAAAAGTCTATGAAGAAAATGGAGTTAGGCAATTTTCTTATTAAGGCGACGATATTATGTTAGCAATGCATCCTCACAAAAAATACGTAGCAGTGAGTTTCTTGCCCCAGCCAAAAACTACGAACAATGAAACTAGTATTACACATACTACTTTCCAAAATACATTATTTATCTGTACGAATGTGGGGGTATAAGTTAACAGCACACAAACTTTATTCATAAGAATTCCTTAAAACCTGGAAAAATACGAGGCACACAACCCCTCGAAAATTTAATAAACTCTCCCCTGATTCATTCACAACAACATCAATATTAAATTCATATGTACCAGAAAATTTAGTAGGTATGGAAATAATCAAACATGAATTAGGACTCATTATTTTCTAACATAAATGGCTCAAAACTATATGAACTAATTTCAATCTTAAATCATTAAGTTATTTTACCTAAACCAATTTCAACATCACAAAAACATTTTTAAATATTACTCACAGTCAACACGACGTATGTCTTTACAAATAATCACTCAAACTGTTAATATATATTCAGACCATCATTTCTTTCATCTTAACTATTCAGAACAAAGAAATCTTACGAGAAACGTTTCAGAGATATATCTCGCTCGAGAGCTTCGTCCGTAAAGAACGATTAATTCGCCAAGAGCTTGCTATGCCGATCAAGCGTATGACCACAGAAAATTCCGATTGCACAGAAATGAAACGATAAATTCACGGCGTTGAACAAAATTATACCAAAATGATTTCTATAATATATTGAAATATTGGATGTGGAAAATCAATACGGATGCACAAGACAAAACATTTCTAATTTAGACTCAAAATAAAATAAATGATTTCCAACCATAATGTAACCTGCAATTCACATTCGATGCATCACGAGTTGGAGAACTATACTAAATCAGCGTAAAGGGGTTTTATACCATTACACATCCTCTATTTTTTTACCAACCACACCAGATTTGTCATTTGTCATCATTATAGTTTTGGAATAGTTTATCTTAAGCCCTACTTCTTGCATTGAATTTTGACGTTTTGACAAAAACTACTTCTTAGATCAAGAAACAACTCCAGAAAAACTTGAATGAACAAAAATATTACAAGACTACGCTTTTAATATGAAGAATAAAAACGGTGAAAAAAGGTGTGAAATCTAGTTGGAACACCACTGCAGATATGATTCAAATGTTTTTTCTGGGCTTAAGTCAAGTCAGCTCGTTTGGCTAGAGTTAGGAATCATAAGCAACTGCAAACTCTACCAGAAAAAACGAAATTGAGTTCCAAACCTTTTTGGACCAAATATTTTTTGTGAATGGTCAATTGCTACGATGAAGATAACCCAGATGGGTTTCGAAAGAAATTCTACCATATATTATATGCTCGTTCAAATTGGCTTGGCGCTGTAATGCGGCAGCTGATTACTCAATTTATTACTTCCAAAATGAGTATGAACTTCTGGAGAACTTCACTGTAGGGGTGGAATATAACCCAGTATTTTCGGAAAATTCCCAAGGTGGGTCGAATAATTTATATTATATTAAATAATAAATGGTTGGTGAAAAACAAGGAAGATGAAGAGTTATGTCCCGTCCACTTCTAACTAATACTGATGGACATTACGCACCCCAACTGACAAAGAGGAATTTGGTACAAAAACATGCCAGTAGGAATAAATACATTATCAAAATGGACAACAACATCTTCGGAAAATATTGGACTAAGCACGCAAAATAACAAACCAATCCCATCAAGCATCTGCCATCTCTGCATTGATTTAAAAAGGAGTAAATGAATAAAAATTGATTAAAATTACCAGACATTCGAGTGCATACTCATCGAAACCGTATCTACTACTAGATTCCGAACACCAAAAAATTGTTGAAAATCTTAGAGGGAATAATATGCATATCTGCTACCACTACAAATTCCGTGGATCAGAATCATTCTACTGTAGTCGAGGATAATACTACTCAAATCATGTAATTTCAAAATTCATAAAAAATGGGTTCAAGCCCTGTGGTCAGGAACTTTCTGGCACTCTAGTTCAAACAGACAAATTATATCTCGGAAAGTATTGGTTTCTCAGAGTTGGGAATTACTTCAATGTATTCTTGTGACAGAACTGCATCATAAAGGAAATTCAATTCAAATAATAGTTTATTTATCAAGATTAAATGAGCAATCTGAGAATGAGAACTGCACCATAGAAGAAATCAAATTAAAATAGCTGAAATGAATTTGACTCTCTCTTATAGAACAGAATAAAATGTACGAGCTTGAACACGGATCATATAATAAAGCTTAGATAGAATAATTATAGCATTCTGTGAAAACATAGAAGTACGATTCATTATTGAAATTTAGAGAAATCATATCGCCGAAAGTATTAGCTTGTTGGAGTTGAAAATGATATCGATGGATTTTAATGGTGAAACTGCATCTTAAATAAAAATTGAATTTGAAATTTGTTGCTTAAAAAAAATTTTTTTTTTCGTTACTCCGAAACCATCTGGCCTTTTTTACTCAATAACGAACTTAACCGAGATATTCATCTCCCTAACCTACTCTGAAAATTAAAACTGCCTAGCTCATTCCGTTCGAGAGTTATTGTAGAAAAAAATTTTGAAAATTTTGAAATTATTTTTTTTACACTTTGTGTTAATCTGGTCAATACAAAACTTCACATGCGTATGGAGGTCATGATTCTACAATTTGGTGCTAAATTTCAGACAGATCGAGTGATCGGTTTCGGAAATATTCATGAAAAATGTGTTTTACTAAAATCGGTCATAACTCCGAGACCGCTTGATGGATTTTGCCCATTAACGAACTTGTCCGAGATATTTACGCTCCAAACCCACCTTGCAAATTTCAATCCTCTAACTCCTTTCGTTCGAGAGTTATCGTGCATATGGCCGACCAGGACAGGCCAGCCGGACTGGCCGGACAGAATCGATTTCGACCTCGGATTATTGATCAGTGAGTCGAACCAAATCGTTTGAGACCATTTTCAGCCAAAAATTCGAAAATTACAGATATTTTGGCAAATTGATAAGCACTCAGTTCCGAGGAACTAGAGCGCCAAAAATCGAGTTGTTCTAATTTGATAATACAAAACTTAGTTTTATCACCAGAAAGTTTTGATTTTCTCACACATAATTATGTTACTTTTTGAATCATTTTCTCGTCAAATACAAATCTCTAATACCCCTCGAGATAAAATTTAAGAAGGTCAAATGTCTCTCTTGTAATATTCAAGTTCATTGCTCATTCGCTCATGACATTTCTTCCATATTTATCTCTATAGTGGTATTATAATTATTTAAATGAATAATCATTAATAAATTATTGAATACTTTTACCAGAAGAACATATGGCTCGTTCACATTTTGAATCACATTCAATGCCTCTCTGAAAGATTCTCCCCACCCATATTTCTAGCAATCTAAACATAACTCACCCCCAATGGCAGCCCACATTGTTTGATTGCAGGCAATTCGAACTGTGGCCAGAGAGAGGGTGGTTGCAATTTCTGCATATCCGCCAAAAATGCCACAGTATTTTCGTCGTATAACGAGAAATTGTTCATCATATTTATGTTTACTTCCTCGGCTCTCTAGGCACTCGAAAATTTATACGGAAAATTATTGTTGGTGACTCTCACGACGCAATTTGGATCTGGTCCAGGGCGGTCTATTTTATCCGGGCAGCTTGCCTGATATACTGGCAATGAACTTCATGAAAATATTAAATGGAGCCCGAAAGTCGTTTTGGTGAACCAGGACACAGAATTTATGGACAATTATGCTGGAAAATTGTTATTTACCGAAGGGGTGTGATGTAGGTGAATTGATATATGCAATATTCTAAGCAAATAGTGCTCGTGGTGTAGTGGTATGATAGTTGGGATTACATTCATATTTAAGTCTTGATATACAGGGTGAGTCTTTGACCACTGCATTATTTTAACCAAAGATTCCTCTCATCAAATGAAACACTTTTTGCGCGTATGTCCTGGGGAACATCGCGTTATAGTTTTGCCCAAATGTCTGTAACTTTCGAATTTTTTGACGAAAATGGTCTCAAACGATTAAGTTCGACTCCCCAATGAAGAATTCGAGGTCAAATTTTATTCTGTCCGTCCGGCCGTCCGGCCGTTGCCACGATAACTTGAGAACGAAAAGAGCTAGCGACTTGAAATTTTCAGGGTAGGTGGCGCATCCCAATACGACGGACAAGTTCGTTAATGGGCATAAGCGGCCCAGTTGTTTTCGAGTAATAATTTTTTTTTCAACCAATATAAATCCGATCGAACTGAAACTTGGTGGGTAGTTGTAGAATATGAACCTAAGCACGTTTGTGGCATTTTGTGCGAATCGTAAGGCTAGAAAATTTTAAAATATTATTAAAAAATATTTTTGTTGTCACGATAACTTGAGAACGGAAAAAGATAGCGGCTTGAAATTTTCAGGTTAGGATGTGCACCAGAACGCGACATTTCAGTTTGTTTATGAGCATAATCGGCCAAACGGTTTTTGAGTTATAGCCATCTGAAATTTTCTGAAATTTGGTGAATTTTTGTTCCTCATTAACTCGAAAAATACTGAACCGATTGAATTCAAACATAGTTACTAGTTGTAGAATGCCAACGCAAAAATGTTTGCAAAATTTGGTGAGGATAGCATTTGGAGAAAATTTTTAATAAATCATTGAAAATAAAAAAAAAATCTATATATCAGTAACTATTCGTTTGAAATTGCTGAAATTTTGCAAGAGCCTTCATAACCTAACTCTACTGCCAAGTTTCAAGTTTTAATACGATTGGTTAAATATTGTTGGAGATTCGAGCATTCTTGTGTGAGTTCAGTAGATGAGTGACCGTTGCCTCGATAACTTTCGAACGAAAGGAGATAGGGACTTACAATTTTCAGGGTAGGTTGCTTATCCGAAAGGGAGAGTTGAGTTCGTTTTTGGGCATAATCGGTCTAACGGTTTCCGAGTTATACCCACCTGGAATATTATTTCCTTGATAACTCAAAAAATAAATATATTATGTTGTCCATTCTCCTGTATTGGACACTTAATTCGAATTTACCATGGTAAATTCGAATGAAGAGGGTCCAATACAGGAGAATGTACAACATAATTTACCATGGTAAATTCGATTAAAGGTGTCCAATACAGAAGAATGGACAATAGAACATACGCGCAAAAGCTTCTGACTTCACGTCAGTGCTTGAACCAATTTTTTGTCATTTACCATTTTTCCAGATTCAGCTCAGGTAAAAAGTTACAAGCGTTTAAAGATTTCACAATGTGCTAATACACTCCCGCATATAAATTATCTATGACATTGTTGGCAGACGAGAATAAGGCATGGTAACGTGGTTTACAGCTTGATTCGGGATTCCAACGCTCAGGGACGGATCCATAAAAGTAGTGAAATTTCTGGAGTTTTCCATTTTAATGAATTCAATGAAGAATATCTCGAAAACGGTGCGTTTAAGGAGAAATGATGAAGAATAATATAATGTTCTAAAACGATGGAATATTCTTGAAATGACTCAAGAAAAACTTTGTATGCTTTCTTTATGCTAATTTCGTTTAGTTTTATGAATCCACGAGTTCATAACTAGAAAACCAGTAGAAGTAGGAACTAACTAATATTTGGAGAATATGTATCATAGTTATAGGAAGCTTTACGCCAACATTCATTTTATTCGAAAAAAGGATGTCAAAGCTACAAAATAAAAACTGATTTTTTTTCAAAATTTCAACAGCCTGTATCTTTTTACCTGAGCTGAATTTGGAAAAATGTTAAATGAAAAAAGTGTTTCATTTGATGAGAGGAATCTTTATTTAAAATTAATGCAGTGGTCAAAGACTCACCCTGTATACTATATTTAGGGCTTCACACGAGATGAGAGTAGGCGAGAGTATAAAAAATCTCGTCCCGCTCTCGCCAATTCCCAAAAAATTAAGTCTCGTTTAAGTCTCGTTCTCGTCTTGTTATCAGTTGTCTCGCTTAATTCTGAATAACGATAATGAATATTATAATATATAAAAGAAATGGTATACAATAATGAATAATTTTGTGAAGCTGTATTTATTACGCTCATAGGAAAATATTTGTACATGTACATATAATTTTTAATTTTAAAAACTGATAATTTCAACTTTTAAATTACTCGATGACCAAGAATTCAAACATAATTACGCTTGCATCACATCATTTTTCAATGATGTACGTGTTTTTGCCATGATCCTACCTGCTGTGGAAAATAATCTTTCAACAGGTACGGATGTAGCCATTAATAAATCATCGGCCATCTTGGAAAGTGCAGGAAGTACTTTTTCATCACTCTCCACCACTGTAAAGTATTTTGATTCGTATTTACTCTTTCTAATGGCAAATATTCTTCAAACTCAGCTTTCCAATACTTCGAAAGTTTTATTGTTGTTTTAAATAGGCTATCGATGTCGATACATTTTTTAATAGAATTGAACAATTTGGTATAGTTTTCAAAGAATACCTTCCCAGTGGGTAGATCATTGAGGGAGTTCTTGGCGTATTGCTCATAACACTTTTCGAAACATAGAATAGCTTCATTTCTCTATCAGTTATATTATACGTAGTTCCACAGATGTTCTTCAATAATTGTTCACATCTTCACTACAAGGAGCACAAGAGAATAAATTTCTCCAGATGTTCAAATAGAGACGAAGTTTTCGAAGCTTTGGGATTTAGGGACAATAAAAGTTGTCCATTAAGTATTGAATTCACAATGGCATCCGTTTTTATGGTTGTGAATTCTATTTTTTCTTGAAAAATAATTTCAATTATCGCAAGGTCATAACGAATGAATAATCTTCTAACAAATCGTGTATTTCTAGAACGATCGATGCATAATATAGACAAAATATATTGGTAATTATAGTGGAAACTCTTCATATTCACTTGTTTTCTGTGGGTGTCAAAAAAAGTCGAGTCGTATATAAAACTTCATGCAAAAAATTTCACGAGACCAAAAACGAGACTCTCGTGTTGCGCTGTATGTGGTCTCGGTATCGCCTATAATATTTTTGAAAACGTCTCGTCTCGTCTCGTCTCGCTTTTACGAGACGAGAACGAGACGAGACGAGAACGAGACGAGACGAGAAAAATCTCGCCCTCGCGTGAAGCCCTAAAATTTATTCCAAGAATTTGAAACAGCATCAGTCTGCTTACGAATGTGGGGCGGGACAATGTTTGAAAGAACTGGCAACAAATGAATAGGTGTAGATCTAATAGATCCAGTGATGATCCTCATAGATTCATTCAGCTATCTAGAAAATAAATGAGTAATATACAACTCTTAAGAAATGGAACTTTCGAAAACTGATTTCCGTCGATTACAATGCAATCTACACACTCAATGTTCCCCATCAACGAATCCACCTCGGTCCGGAATGTCTAAACTCCTAACTTTCCACATCTCAATGTTACGGAGATGGGACAATTATCATCATTTATTTGTACAGCCGGGTTTGTCAACAACTTCGTCCCGAGTTAAAGTCAGGAGTCGCGTCTCCGTTTCCTTCGTACTGCCGAAAATTTAATTCTGAAAATAACAACAATATGCAATCTAATTTCACGGTTTCCTTCGCGCTTCATACTTCCGCCTTGTCTTCGTCTTGATATTGATTTTTATCCCTTACAAACCGCAACTACCGGCCTTTCTGAAAACGTTGCCCCACTTTTTTGATCTATATGGGGGATATTACCGAGGAAATTTTGACAGGTCCGGGAATAACTGGGCATTCTAGTCTGCTTATCTGTTCGGGATTCATTGCTCGTTCGGCCACTGAATGGGAGAGCTTAATAATAAGGTCAGACGCTTACATGATGAATTCGATTTAATAGAAAATATCCTTTCAATCGATTCTCAATCTCATGTTCTGGTGAACATCGCGTTATCATTTTGCCCAAATGTCTGTAACTTTCGAATTTTTTGACGAAAATGGTCTCAAACGATTTGGTTCGACTCCCCAATGAAGAATTCGATGTCAAATTTGATTCTGTCCGTCCGGCCGTCCAGACGTTGCCACGATAACTTGAGAACGGAAAGAGCTAGCGACTTGAAATTTTCAGGGTAGGTGGCGCATCCCAATACGACGGACAAGTTCGTTAATGGGCATAATAGGCCCAAGGGTTTCCGAGTAATAATTTTGTTTTCAACCAATATAGATCCGATCGAATTGAAACTTGGTGAATAGTTGTAGAATATAAACCTAAGCATGTTTGTGAAATTTTGTGAAAATCGTATCGCTAGAAAATTGTAAAAAAATTATTAAAAAATATTATTTATGTCACGAGAATCTGAAAACGGAAGGAGATAGCGACTTGAAATTTTCAGGTTAGGTTGTGCATCTGAATGCGACATTTGAGTTTGTTTATAAACATAATCGGCCAAACGGTTTTAGAGTTATAGCCATCTGAAATTTGGTTGTTGTTTGTTCCTCATTAACTCGAAAAATACTACACCGATTGAATTCAAACATGGTTATTAGTTGTAGAATGCCAACGCAAAAATTCTTGCAAAATTTCGTGAGGATAGTATTTGTAGAAAATTTTTGAAAAATCATTGAAAATTGAAAAAAAAGATTCTATATATCAGTAACTATTCGTCTGAAATTCCTGAAATTTTGCAAGAGCCTTTAGAACGAAACTCTACTGCCAAGTTTCAAGTTTTAACACGATCGGTTGAATATTGTTGGAAATTCGAGCAGCCTTGTGTCAGTTCAGTAGATGGGTGACCGTTGCCTCAATAACTTTCGAACGAAAGGAGATAGGGCTTTGCAATTTTCAGGGTAGGTTGCGTATCTGAATGGGGGAGTTGAGTTCGTTTTTGGGCATAATCGGTCTAAAGGTTTCCGAGTTATACCCGGACCTGGAATATTATTTCCTTGATAAATCAAAAAATAAATATTCGCTACTTCAACAACTTCTAGGAAATATATTCGATGAAACTCGCACATGTTGAAATCGAGTATATATATGAAATTAAATGTTTAGTTTCCAACAAGTGCTACGTCGGGAAAGCAACCTAAAATATTCTCACACGACATAAAGAGCATACGGGACACCTTCGGAACAACAACATCAATTAAATATGCTGCTGCAAATCACGTTTCAACAACTGGTCACTCAATTTGTGAAAATCCCTTCACATTTTTGAAAAATTCCAATAAATTATACTTAGGAACACTTGAAGGTATCGAAACGAATAAAAGAAAAGATATTTTACCCAATGATGATCTAATCCCTATTAACAACAAATTGTTCTCACTAATCTGTTCATGACTAAGGATATAATGTCAACCCATACTTGAGCGTAAAAATTGATAGCATGCTTCGTCTCAGAAGAGAGAAACTGTACCACTTTGTAGGAATTCTTACATTTCCTAATATTCATTGGACGTTGAGAATTCCGTTTTGAAACTTCTCATTCAATTTTACCACTTTCATTTATTTGTGTTCTATCATAGATACTGCTATTCGTGCATCAACCAAGGAAATTTAACATTCGGACGAACAAACGGTCAGCACACTAAATCATGAATTATCCTTATCACCTCCACTGAGCCTGTACTCACTTCCTTTCTACATGGCTTTTCCACCATAAAATGAAAGGAAATAACCGTTTTCCAACGCTGCAAAAGATTCAATGAAGCATATGAATTTTAACGTACCCGATTATTGGATAGAACCAATGCCATGCTTGAATTAATCCTCCTAGCTACATCGAATGTTAAGACCCTGTTCGTCTCAATCGTCCAACCTTATTACCATGTGCGCTTTTTGGAGATAGAACGTCATATGGGGGATTCAAGAATGGTAATATGCGAGATGAAAGAAATTCGTGTGCCCTGAAGCACATCATGTTGAATTGTAAAATGGGAAATTGCCATTAGTTGAGCTCGTTCTCTGCTTGCATTTTGCATTATTGCGAAGTTTCTCATGACCTACCCTCTTTCATTGCGTTTTATTTGTCGCTGTTCCGAAGTTCTTTTTTAGATTTTTTGGAGATTATGGGCGTCATGTTCTGGTATTTTATGAACTCTAACATGAATGTGACCTTTTTGAAGTCGATTTGAATATTCGATATTGGATTCTTCTGATATTATTGTTCATTTCGAACAAAACTATCCAATTCCTCATTTTGAAATATCACAGAATTAGACTAGTGCTTTTTAGGTCAAAAGTCTTGCGTATTCTCCGAAAATTATGATAAAGGTGTCATTTGTTTCGGAATGGCATATAGCTGTTCCCCAGAATATGGGCACAAAAGGGCTAGTTTTCGATGTGTAACGCAGAACCTTTTCGGTAAAAATTAGAATTGAAAGTCAAATACAGGGTTTCCCAAGTTCGAGTGCCTATTAGACGTTTCTGGACATATTTGAAATCTGAAAATTGGGATTATGATATCGTTTGAAATTCCCTAGAGAGCTAAAATATTTTCGAAGCCCAAGCACTTCCGGTTATACAGGGAGTGAAAATGAATTTTATGAAAAAAATTTTTTTCAAGTTTGCATTCCTGGTATGATCAAGTATTCAATGCTGAATACATTTATGTTAAACCATTGTATTCATTCAAATAGTTTTCAAAATATCGAAAAAAAACCGAAAAAATTCAAATATGTTTAGTCAGTATTATCTTCATTATTCTTATTTCTAACATCCTGGGTATGAACCGTTTTTACAACATCGAAGAGGAAGAATGTGAAAAAATCATGCATCTTTTGAATTTCAGAAATATCATCACAGGGTGTTTAAAATTTTGCGTCTAAAATTGTGATCAAAAATTGGCCATAACTTCTGTTTTTCAAATTAGAACCCTATTTTTTTATGATTGCGTTGGATTCTGCAGTGAAAAATAATGATAGTTTTCTAACATGATCATGCCCTTAAATTAAAAAAGATAAAAAGCTCAGAAATTTTGAATTTAAGAGCATAATCATGTTAGAACACTATCATTATTTTTCACTATTGAAAGGTTTTTTTTTTTGGGTTTTCTCTCCTAAACTCTAAAAATATCTATAAAATAAAAAATAATTATTTTTTGATTTGCTTCTGCGTATGAAACACAAGATATTTGTCAGAAGCAATCAATTGAACAATGTTGCCTAACAAAACACAACGAAACAACATCAACGAAGAAACAACTATATCGTAACGTTTCGGAGCCTATATCAGACTCCTTCGTCAGACGCTTAATGAAAATCTTTAGAATTACTTTGTTGATAGTTATTTTGTGAAATTCAAGAATTGTCACATTGACAGTATTTAAAAATCATAGCTAACATAGTTTTACTTCGCATAGAAATTTCCAAGTTCCAACTCCTTTTTCAATAAATTTAGCCAAATATGGTCAATACCAATTGAGCAATTTGCAAAATTGCATTCTCTGTTCAATAAAATACAAGTTGACTCCTTAAGTCTCCTTTTAATATAATCAGGTTCTGTCATTAGAATCTTTGTATTACTCCTATCCATCATGTGATCTCCTTGGATTGTACATACATGTTCTGCTATTTTTGATGTCTGTATGTCTCTATTTCTCAAGTTATTTTGATTTTCTTACTTCTAGTGGTCTTGATGTTTCTCCTGTGTATGATTTACCACAAATACAAGGAATATTATATACAGAGTTTTTTTATTTTTGTTTTTCATTTATGGGTTTTGTTTTCGTTAATATAGACCTAAGATCATTTTGTGTTTTGAAGACGGTTCTTATATTGAACTTAGAACCGATTCTTCTAATTTTTTCAGAAAGGCCACGAACATAAGGGATCACATTCAACAGATTGGGTTGCTGTTCTTGTTGATTATTCTGTTGTACTTGTTGATTATTTTGTTGTTCTTGATTATTTGCTCTTCTATCTAAATTCATGATACATGTATTTATGAATTGTCTCGGATATTCATTTTCTTCAAGAAATTTTTTGATGAAATCAATTTAATTATTTCAAATTACAAGAGTAGAACAAATTAGGTTCGCTCTATCATAAAGTATTTTAATAACACCTCTTTTCACACTAAGCTGATCGTTTGAATAGAAATTTAAATATCTATTTGTATGTGTCTCCTTCCTGAAGACACTTGTTTCGAAATGGTTCGGATACTTAATTATCGAAACATCCAGAAAAGATAGCTGAATATTTTTCTCTATTTCCAAAGTGAATTTTATTGTAGGTCCTTTGAATTTATGAAATCGAAAATTTGCCTAACTCTTCTCTACCATGTTGCCAAATTACAAATATATCGACAACATATCGCCACCAAGCTTTTGGTTTCAACAAATATGTATCCACAAATTTTTATTCAAAATTTTCCATAAATATATTACTCATGACAGGTGATAAAGGCGAATTCATTGCCATTCCAAAATTTTGTCGATAAAAAACATCTCCTAGTTGGAAATAGGTGGTATTCAAACAAACATCAAGCATTTCCATAATATCATTGGCATTAAATTTTGAATCTTTAATTATCGAGTCATCATTTTCTAATTTCATTCGAACTATTTGAAGCTACTTATCGACAGGAACATTGGGGAACAAACTGACAACATCAAAGCTCACTAGAATGTCAATTTGGTTTAAATTTGAATTTTGTAGTTTTTCAAGAAAGTGTTTGCTGTTCTTCAAAAAACTTTATTTCTTCCCTGTTAATGGGTTTAAAAATTGAAGTAGATATTTCGCTAAATTTTGACAAGGAGATCCAATAGGACTTACTATTGGTCTCAGTGGAATTAGAGGTTTGTGTATTTTTGGAAGACCATATAAATGTGGTGGTTTACTGTAAGATGGCTTTTTTCTGTCTATACGTAAGGGTTTTTGAATGCTTTGATAAAATGTTTTTGACTTTTCTTTCTGTTATAGAAGTGGGATCGTTATTGATTTTGGTATATTTGTTCTTATCGTTAACTTGGGACACCCTGTATAGCACTTGAATTTACATTGGAATATTCTTTCAAATCGAGTTTCTGAGACAACAAGAAAATATTGGTAAGTGGTCCAAGGCCTTTTATGGTCCCTGTACTCCGAAGAGAACTCCAGTTTTCGCCACTACGATATCTATAACGCCCCGATATCATAACAATCACTCCACTCTATATCGCCCAATAAACACTTCTGAAAATGGAGAGGAAAGGTTCCACGTACGTGCCTCAGTAGCTTTATACCGGCATCCTTTTCCAATTCCGGCAGACCTCCATGTACGCGCCCGAACGCATGAAAAAATATAGGGGTTGATAATGCAAATACTTCAATATATTTGTGCGGGCACGAGTTCGCTGTAATGGGAAAAGTTCTAGCTGGCCCTATCAGTATTCCGCTAGGATGAGGGACATGGATTACGATAATCAGAAAAGACTCTATCTGGCTCCGATTCGACCCACAATTATTCATGGCGAACTCCAATCGAAAGAATGAAGATTAGAAACTTCTAATAGATGAAAATTGGATTTCAGGATTCCGAGTTATAAGGAAGATGTTGATAGTCAGTGGTTCGTCGCATTGGTATTCAATCATTGGGAAACAAGATAAGTTTTCCGCGACGCCCCATTCATTTCGAATGTAAGGTATCCAGTATACATGGCATGACTGTTCATCTCCTTTAATGAGGTGAGGTTGGAAGTTCAATTGGGGTTGGAAAAAACATTGAGGCTTGATAATTGAAATCTACCTCGAAGTGGTTCAGTTTTCGCTTCTCAATGTAATAATCAGCCTGTTATGTTCCAAGAGGGACTATTTGTACTGTAATAGTTGGGAATACTAAAACTTAACTTTCATGTGAGAATACACATTGTATTGAAATAGTTTAAATATGAACGCTTAATTTTCAAGGGAGAAAATACATTGTATTGGGATCATTTAGAATGCGAAAGATTAAACCCAAGCTGGGAGTATACATTGTATAAGCCGCTGCCGGATATTAGTTCAATTTAAAAACCGATAAGATATTACTCTCGAGCAGAATACAATGTAGCTAGTTATCTGTCGGAGACGCGATTTAATTCCTATGTGGCTCAAGGTGTTTTGTATAAAATTAGGAGGTAACCGATAACCCAAAATTAATCGGTTTGGACTACCTGCGGGACTCTATGACAGCGCATTCCAGTGATGATAAGTATCAAAAAGTGCAGATCATCGAGCGTGAGTAGAGTCAAAAGTCTAGTACTTATTTTGGCTTGCTAAAGTAAGCACATTTCCATGAATGACCGTCAATCTGGTGGGAATAGAGGGGCTTAGAAAAATGTTAAGGCTCCACATTCGTTGTTGGGAGCGAAGAAACGAGGATTTTCAGTCGGGAACTCGAGGAGGTTACAGGGTAAGTAGCTTACGGTGCCAAGTAAAAGGGATAAGATAATTGTCGTTATGCTGGAGTGTAATTCCCTGCAGCAGTTTAATCAGAAAGCTGAGGGCAGTCTCTCACTCAACTGATATTTAAACTCTGCCAGAGGGCCCTCTGTAAAAACACTTTCAACTTAGCGTCATTGCCCCCCCCCCTCTACTGAACTGGCCACACACCAACATTCCTTTAGGGCCTTTTTGTAGGTACAGATGTGGAGGGACCGAGAGATGAATGCAGAGCAATGGGGATGGAAGTTCGCAACCGATGGTTTGATGCCTGTCCAAACCACTCGGCCTCTAGCACCCAAGGTATTATTAATCTCAATTTCCTGCACCTGAAAACAGGGTGCTAAAATGCATGCTTCTGCCGAAAATTGGGTCTCAAGTGCTCAGCCATTTGCGCCCACTGCAAGGGGTATGCATGCGTCAATTCATTCTGTGGGCAGCATGTCATAACTGTTGACTCCTCTGAACTCCTCAGTACTTCCGAAGACGAAGAAGATCTGGAGACAGATGAAGGATCAGTCGTGGAAGAGGAGGAAGAGCAGCAAGAACTGCAGTATGAACAAGAGTTCTCTGAACAACCCGGACCCTCCTAAAGAAAGTAAACCCGCTAGACATCATATATGGTAAATTATTACAATTATGGATTCATAATTTGTAGTATAGCAATTCCTGATAATCAGTATAGGTAGTATAAAACATTATGATAGTTTCACAGGAGTAGGACAGTAGCAATAAAAGACTAATTTGAGCTAAGCCAACATTTCGTCCATATATTTAGACTTTATCAAGGCTATAGAGAAAATAAGACAAACCAGGTATAAGTTAACAGCACACAAAATATATGTATAAACAAAATGGTGGACAATTCTTTATAATCTTACCAAGTTCATTAAGTCGAAAACAAAAGGTGTTCATAGGCAGTAATTAACACTTTGTCAACAAAATTGGACATAGAAAAAAAAAATAATCGAAAGGTGTTATTATGATAAAATAGAAATCTGATCTGAACAAACTGACATATGAATCACACTCCGATATTTTCAATTCAACCACATTTGCCCTCTTATCACGCACCGTAGAATTCCCGATATCTGTCCAATATATTTGAATAAACCTGTTGAGATCTTGTGTGTCGGTTCTATAATTGACAGTACTATTTAGTTACTTATACCTGGTTTGTCTTATTTTCTCTGTAGCCTTGATAAAGTCTAAATATATGGACGAAACGTTGACTTAGCTCAAATTAGTCTTTTATTGCTACTGCTCTACTCCTGTGAAACTATCATAACGTTAACCCAAGGACGTGAGCCTATCGACTTCGTAGTATAAAACTTTTGTTCTGCCTACAAGATCTACTGAGGCGAGGTACTGGCCAAAAGAAGGAGACAGCTGTCGCAATTCCCTCAAGATTGTATTACCCATGTAAATAATGCCCTGTTAATTGTAGACTTTTTCTTTAATTATAAATATATATTTCGATAATATAATGGGCAACTCTCTCATTTTCTTTTCCCTGTTCCATTTTCTGGGATTGTCTGGTGAGTCATTAATAATTGATAGTTACCTCGTAATGAGAGCATTATATAATGATTTCTTAAGTACAAATTGTTATATAAGTTGACTAAATTCAATGTTTCTTGAAAAAAAATGCATTAAAGTGATGAGTTCAGACAAAGTCTCCTGCGTTGGACAGTCTTAGCGAAAATTTGGCGCTACGAACTGTTTGAAATTCATATCTCAGCACTGAAGAGAGCAAATTTAAAATTTCAAAAAGAAACTATTTCACAATTTAATTTCCTACTAGTTTAGTTTTATAACATTTTTTTATCGGTGCAGTCCTTTTCGACTTAAAAGCCTTAGAAGTTGAGGGTTGTCAACTTTTGAGCTAAGTTTTCAAAAATTGCTCATCTTTGACCGGGGATTGTAGCTGAACTGCTAAACTAGTTTTAATATTTTGATACTCAGGACCTCCAAAAGGGGTTAAAACGATTTTCAGGTCTGGAGCAATTTTTAGGGACTAGAGCACTAATTTGCATGGGCAATTTCATAATAATTGCTCAAATACAATGCTGATCGAGCTGAAATGCAGTATTCGATTGTAAAATAGTTGCTTTAAGGCTTATGCGGAATTTCATCGTAATCTGACAGATAATTTCTGAGATGTCAAATTTTTGAGACAATTATTTGTTTTCTATTGATATGATCCTTACGGAAAATTTGGAATTCTACAACTAATTATACCAAGTATAACATCGATCGGATACGTATCTTTTTATTTATTGAGGAAACAATAACAACTCCGAAACCGTTTTGCCGATTATATCCATTATCGAACTCAACCAATTTTATTTTTAAGGCAGAGATTGGTACTAAATATGCTAAAAAATCCGTTTATACTCAATTTTCATTTTCTCCTATGGGGGTCACCAACTTGACGGACCAAATGTTGAGAAGATGCTAAACATTGAAGCTACAGGCCTTCGAAAATTTAACAAAAGAGGATAAAACCTTGGACATTAGTTGGAGAATACCTCAAACAAATTGAATCATGAATTCTAATTACCCACAATACCTGAATGCATTTTTGCATGTACGTGATGCTTTCATAGTTCGAGCGATCCAAAACTAATTATATGCATCGGACGTGTAACTTCAATAATCTGAATATTCATGATTGACATGCAAATTCATCTCCGAAGCGAAACTCGATCAGCTTTGGGGAACAAAGTGTTTTCATTAAAACACTATCTGAATACATCGGAACGCAGTTAAGGAAACAAAGTCTGATCGACAGCTTGTATAGTAATGGATATACAACGACTCTTAGGCTCGCTTCACTTCAACACGACATGGTTTTATGTACGGCAACGACACAAACGCTCGAGGTTTGTGTAAACGACACCGGCATCCGATTCTTGAGTGAAGGCTTGAATGATAGCTTACACAGCTATCCGGCCGAGTCGTGGTCGTATGAACGACACACGGCTGCCGTGTACGGCTCAAGGGGACTGCCGGTCACCCTTTTGTCGTGCACGGCAGCCGTGTGTCGTTCTCACGACCACGACTCGTGCCCGTTAGTTGTGAAAGCTATCATTCAAGCCTTCACCCAAGAATCGGATGCCGGTATCGCTTACACGACTGTGAAGTGAGCCTGTGAGAATGCTCGAGCGTTTGTGTCGTTGCCGTACATGAAACCGTGTCATGTTGATGTGAAGCTAGCCTAAGTTGCCTAATGCATCATCTAGAAACAATGACCGAACGCACTTTTCTGTGCGTTAGACATTATTTTATATATGCAGTCGAAGGTCTTTCTTCAGGTCGTGGTGTGAAATTGAATGTTGGTTTAACAAATGCGCCAATAACACTGCTTCATAAAAGTTAAGGATGTTCAGAAATTTTGTGACCGTATCAAATGTAGCCGATTATTGTTCACCAAATGTACATTTATGAGAAATCAAATATTTACTCTCTTATATCTGAATGGTTTTTTCCTCCTCGTTTGATAAATTTTTCAGTTTCAGGCAAGTTCTTGTCGTTTGCGATTCTTAGAATTTTGGATCAGTTATTGTTTTACAAAATCTGAAAATTTGTTTTGCAATAATGCCTAGACGTATACTTAGTACGGATGAAGCCAATACGGCTATTAGTATGATCAAGGGGGGACGTAATCAGAGAGTTGTTGCTAATTTCTTTCAATTTAGTGAAAGCGTAGTTTCTCGGCTCATCCATCTGAATGAAAAAGTGGAATCGTGACCGAAAGACCAAGAAGTGGATGCACAAGATATACCACTCCTACACAAGATCAGTTTCTGACTGTGTCTACCTGTAAAGAGCCTTTGAATACCTGTCGAATCATGCAACAGTTTTACACGGCTTTTGAGAAGGATTCCACTAACACAAAATCATATGCGACTTCGAATGGAATGGGCCAACGAGCACGTGAATTGTAATGATCAATGGAGCTCTGTATTGTTCACAGATGAGTACCTGTAATTCATGTATCAGAGCTGCCAACGTCCGTGGAGGATGGGGTAAATTTTCAAGCCTTCTACCCATAATGTCCCAAAGATGCTCTATGGCGAAAGATCGGGGGATCTGGGCGATTCACATGGGTCGCTTCAACAAAATTTAAACTAACTCTGGCAACATGAGGTGAAGCATTATTTTGCTGAAATATTGGATTCACGAGCCGGTTAAGGTATGGGAGAACATATGGCTCAACTATTTCTTAAAGGTAACGCATCAGCGCTGTCATGTTACCTCGAATAAAGACTAAAGGTGACCTACTTGCATGTGCAGTAGCACCCCATACCATAACACCTACTATCCGGTGCACATGACGCTCAATATCAAACTTACACTTTCCAATGTTGACGTTCTCTGCACCACTGTAATCGTTGCCGACGATGCTCAACCGTCAGAGGTAACACAAGATGGGGTCGATAATGGTGCAGTTCAAAAGACCTTATCTGGCGGTAAACCGTTCGGACAGTTACAGGATGGCCTTGTTCTCCTTACCACTTATCAGCCAACGATCGAGTAGTCGCAAATCGGTCTCTAATAGCCATAAGTCTTAGAGGTCGATCTTGAACTTCATTTGTGGCCCTTCGACGTCCGGTGCCAACTCTTCTTCGATTTTGGACATTATCAAACCACGCTTGACAACATCTCATAACAGTAGTTGGATATATGTTCGTACGGTTAGCGATTTCTCGAAATTACAACCCCACCTCCCGTAGACCAATAATTCGACCTCCTTCAAATTCACTTAACTGGCGATAAATTTCGCGTACACGTGCTCTAGGCATTTTAGGAATAACTAAACATCGACTTTGAATCTCCTTGAACAGCTGGTTTGTTGCAAAATTTAAATAATTTGCAAAAAACGACTACAATATGTAAGTAACAAAAAATGTTCGCATGAAAAAACCTTCACGATTTTTTTCTCAAGATTTCGATGATTTACTCCTTGCTATACTATCTATATTTTACCAAAAATTTGAAATTTAAACAGCTCCTTCTTGGTGTTGCAGTTTCTTTGTCAGTTAGTATACATAATCTCACCTCCACTTATGAACAGGATACATTTCCAACGTGTTCAATGAAGTTCAAAGGATATTTAATTCCTCATTTTTATGCCATCCTCCAGTCGGAAGTTCAACTGTCGATTGTTATTCCACAACGGTCGGTTTCGACCCTGTATTGTCTCTGCGATGAACATTTTCCAATTTATTATTCCCTTTATATTTCGCTGTCTTTGAAATACATACAGCAGTTGATGCAAGTTGCCTCCACATCCGTTTCCCTGACATTCCTCTGGATTTTCGGCAAGAATTTCAATCCAGTTCCGCCATAATACCCATTTGTTATTCACGTGGATGCACTGAGCGGAATTCGTGATCGCCTGCAGTGGCGTAGTGGAGAATTGAAATATTCATTCCACTCTCTGTCACTTATTCTATTTTAGTATTCCGGCTTTCGGCGAGACAGATTATGTTGAAATAGAATCAATCGAGTTCCAAAGAGCGGAAGCCAGGTTGTGTTGGCACTGTCACATGAATTCGGGGGTATCACCGTATGAGCCCGTTTTTATCCTTATCATATGGGAGAAGGGGAAGATGACTATATTTCTTCCAAATGTCGAAGATAAACCCAAACTCAAGCTCCAACAGAAATTTCAATCCCTGATTCTTGAAGTTTGTACACACCTATATATTTTAGAAAGGTTGATTCTTTTTAGGATTGAATCGTCTGTAGAAGACGTTCTACAGAATTGCCAGGAAGGCTTCAAGAAAAATCGGAATTGTTGTGATTAGGTTCTGGCTCTAAGTACCTTTATCGAAACAGGTTTCAATTATAAAATGAAAAGAGGAACAGCATTTGTAGATTTGTCAGCAGCATATAACACGGTATGGAAAGATGGTTTGATTTTAAAACTTTATACTCATTTAAAGTATGGAAAAATGGTTCGTTTACTCGAAAATATGCTGACAGATAGATTCTTTTTTTGTACATAATAATAGTAGTACAAAAAAAAACAAATTTCAGATGGCTATAACTCTAAAATCGTTTGGCCGATTATGCTTATAAACAAACTGAGATGTCGCATTCAGATGCACAACCTAACCTGAAAACTTCAAGCCACTATCTCTTTCTGTTCTCAGCTTATCGTGACAACAAAAATATTTTTTAATAATTTTCTAGCGATACGATGTTCACAAAATTTCACAAACGTGCTTAGATTTATATTCTACAACTACTCACCAAGTTTCAATTCGATCGGATTTATATTGGTTGAAAACAAAATTATTACACGGAAACCATTGGGCCGATTATGCCCATTAACGAACTTGTCCGTCGTATTGGGATGCACCACCTACCCTGAAAATTTCAAGTCGCTAGCTCTTTCCGTTCTGAAGTTATCGTGGCAACGGCCGGACTGCCGGACGGCCGTCCGAACAGAATCAAATTTGACATCGAATTCTTCATTGGGGAGTCAAACCAAATCGTTTGAGACCATTTTCGTCAAAAAATTCGAAAGTTACAGACATTTGGGTCAAATGATAACGCGATGTTCACCAAAACATACGCGCAAAAACTATTCAGATGTTAGAGAGTAAGCATTCGATTTCTCATAAATGAGTAGCGGTCACAAAATTTCTGAACTTCCTTAACTTTTGTGGAGCAGTATATTTGTTCAACTTAGATGTTTAATTCTTTTACCGATATATACAGGGTGAGTCTTTGATCACTGCATTAATTTCAACCAAAGATTCCTCTCATCAAATGAAACACTTTTTTCATTTAACATTTTTCCAAATTCAGGTCAGGTAAAAAGATACAGGCTGTTGAAATTTTGAAAAAAATCAGTTTTTATTTTGTAGCTTTGACATCCTTTTTTCGAATGAAATGAATGTTGGCGTAAAGTTTCCTATAACTATGAGACATATTTTCCAAATATTAGTTATTTTCTACTTCTTCTGGTTTTCTAGTTATGGACTCGTGGATTCAGAAAACTAAACGGAATTAGCACAAAGAAAGCATATAAAATTTTTCTTGAGTCATTTCAAGAATATTCCATCGTTTTGGAACATTATATTATTCTTCATCATTTCTCCTTAAACGCACCGTTTTCGAGATATTCTTCATTGAATGTTTTAAAATGGAAAACTCCAGAAATTTCACTACTTTTATGGATCCGTCCCTGAGCGTTGGAATCCCGAATCAAGCTGTAAACCACGTTACCATGCCTTATTCTCGTCCGCCAACAATGTCATAGATAATTTATATGCGGGAGTGTATTAGCACATTGTGAAATCTTTAAACGCTTGTAACTTTTTACCTGAGCTGAATTTGGAAAAATGGTTAATGAAAAAAGTGATTCATTTGATGAGAGGAATCTTTGGTTTAAATTAATGCAGTGGTCAAAGACTCACCCTGTATAACCTAGAAAACAAAGGGAAGAAAACATAACAATAAAAAAAAATTTTAAATCAATATCTGAATAACGCTTGGAAAACGAATATTTAAAGGAAAACGGACATCATTGTAATTATTTCGATCCAAACAAACCAACCAAGAATACAAATCGGCAGATTAATTCGCCAAATTGCCACTGACGTCATAAAAATGACGGAAAACAAAATGTGTCGGGTGCAGGAAATAAGTTTATCACTTTTATTGGGGCCTGCGAGGGAATACTGAATATTCTCCATCGATTTTGCCGAACTTGCGAACGACAAAAGTTTTCTGGGTTGAATTCTTAAAAAACTATTTCCAGAAAGCGATAAAAATATATAAAAAGGTCCTGCCAGAAGAAGAAATTGAATCATGGTGTCCTTATGTTTCCATTCGTACGTCAGGAATTATGTCGGACTGAATTGGCTCACTCGGAACTTTGGTTTTCGCTTCAATTCAACCTTCTATTTTATTCTCAATTCAGGTTTCGTTATTCCAGAACTTGTTCATGCTGTGAAGGTGAATTTGATGGTTCAATTTATGCTTCCTGAATTTCAATGGATGGTATTGAGAAAGGAATAATTAAAGCTCGCTACTTTATTGAGTGAGCCAATAAACCTTGGCATACTGGATTTTGAATCAAAAATTCCAATCTCACCCAAATAGTATTCAGTTAAAGTATAGTACAATTTCTCATAAAATTAATCTGGATATTTTCCCTATATTTCAATTTCCATTTTTTCGTGTAATTTCACAACTATTTTTTGCGAGAATTGAAATGGCAGTCGAATATAATTTTCAGTAATAATATAACAAGAGAGTGAGAATAAATTGAAAATAATTTGACAGATTTTTTGAAAACTTGTTGCCAGGCAATAGTTACGAGAGCCCGCAGGGCTCGGGTGGCTATTTCCAAATGGCAACAAGTTTCAACAAAATCTGTCAAATTATTTTCTGATTTATGGAACTCGAGTTATATTTGACTAGATTATTTTTTGGTTCACAAATTTTTACAATAAAAAAGATCAATAAAACTATCATAAAATTATACCTGTTATACTTATTAAACTAAAGTTCTTGAACTAATTTTGCCGTTTTATTCCATATTGACCTTATTACTGCTTCTTTATAATCATTTCCGTCTTTTCTTTTCATGCTATCAGACCAATATTTCAAAATCAATGCCAGAGTAGATGTTGTAGTAGATTGATCCAGAATATAATTTCTTTCTTTGGTGAATGTCTCAAATTGTCTCCATATAGACTGATTACTTATTAGAGTATTTTTCGAAGAAGTTTCTAAAATCTTTTTTGTTATTTCTGCTTCAGAAAAGGTACTAAACCGATGATTTTCACCCATTTTATATATCGCGTTGACACAATTAGGTAATTATTTTGACAACTATCTGACATTTGCTAGGCAAATAAAAGCCACAGTGATTATTCCCGAGAATAATCGCAAGAGATTTATTCCCACTATAATGATGACATAGTTGGTTGAAACTTACCCTTGTGACAAATAAAGAAGCATTTCATTGGTTTTAAGAAACGTCAAAAAATAATCAATGTTATTGAAGCGTATTGGAACTGTTTCATCGCGCTTGTTTTTTTACTGGAAAATATCGATGCATAGAACCATGGAAAAAATGGGCGGATCGTGAGAATAAAAAAATTTGAAAAAAATTCTGTCATATATCACTGAAATTTTGCGAGAACCCTTAATTTCATCATTCATTGAATTTTTCTGGGTTCTCCGTACCCAACTCTAAAATAATATCTATAAAATAGGGAATTAATTGGATAATTGAATTTTGAGTAGGTACAGTAGGGAGCTTGGTTGATTGAACGCCATGTGTCACTTAGGTATGTCTACTTTGGACTCATGAGTGATTACTGGAATTTGATTAAACTGGTTTCTTTGTAGTGTTCTTTCATCATCATTGAATTATGCCTAACTGAGGATTCCTAATAAGTGAGTTTCACTGATATTTGCATTTAATTTATTCTGTTGTACAGATATTCGTAAAAATGCAGATTTGAAATTATGTGTCTTGCTGATAACCATTTAGTTTGGTACTGCGAGATTTCTAATACTTGCAGTATATTTATCATTATTTCATAATTTTTTCAGTAGGTTGGTACCTACCTTTAACAACGCTTCCAAATTAGATATATTACAAAATGGCGAATGCTTTGGTTTGATTTCTATTCATGACGGCGATATAGTGATTTTTCATTCGCAATAGGCGACACTAGATCGACAATATGGGAAGAAAAAATTATTGATTTGCCCTTCTTGAGTTCCACTGATCTTTATATTGTTGTAAGGTTTATTTTCAGAAAATGTCGATTTGAAATATTCTCTCTTTCTGATAACCATTTAGTTTAGCACTGAGAGATTTCTATTGATTACAATGTTTTATCGATAGTCAGCGTCCTAAGCTACCGACACCACGTCAATACTTTCATAAGTTTTTCAGTACCAACCTGTCCAGAATACACAGGTTGCAAAATGGCGAATGCGTTGGGCTTGATTTCTATTCGTGACCTCGATATTGCGAATTTTCAATCGATTCATGTCAGTGGAATTAAAGCGTGACGTGCAGTTTTTTTAATCGTGGCTGTTATAAACAAGTAATTCCTTCGCAAGATAGATATTCGTTAATTTTCAAGACATCTGGAGATAATAAGTATTTAATATAGGTACAGTGCGCGTCAAAATTATGGAACAAATTCATTTTCTCAGAAGAAAAATATTTGGCAACAAAATCCTGAAACAGGTGAATTTTTGTTTCACTTTTACCAAATTTTTATGCATTTTTGCAGGATTTTTGTTGCACCCTGTGCCATCCCATCAACCCTCTAAATTTTTTTAATAGGAAAAGTGGGTCATGTAGTACTTTTTTGGCAAGGTCTTCTTTACAGGCATGGAGAAATTTTCAAGAAAAAATCTTTCTTTTTTGAAAAATAATTTTCAAAAAGGAAAAATTTGGTAAAAGTGGAACACAATTTGACCTGTTTCATTATTGTGTTGCCAAGTATTTTTTGTCTGAGATAATGAATTTGTTCCATAATTTTGACGCACACTGTATAAGTCAACTGACCAATCGGTCAATAACTCTTGCAAATTTTGGGCTAGGAGAATTATTCAAATTTTGGCGGAATCCCTCTACTTGAATTAGAATACCCAATATTTATATCATATTATAGAATCTCCATGAAATTCTGCTTTTGAAATATCCCACTTGTCATAATGTACCATCAGTGTTAATTTCTGTGGTAGGCCACTTTTTTCGACAAATTTCATGTTTAGTTTGATTTAAACTAGAGATCATATCCTTGAAACCATCGGAGAGAGATGGAGAATGATAGAGCAGGGTTGTACAGTCGAAACCTCGAAAAGATGATGCAAACATTAGTAATGTAAAAAATTTACAAAATGTTCATGAGGAAATAATACACCCTCTTGTGAAATTTGCAGGCACCTGCAGCTCGAAAGTTCAAGATATTCGTTTGCCGTAGTGGTATATTCAGCTCCATAAAATCGCAATCAGTTACCGAGGTCATAACTGCGACCGAAACAAATGCCGCAAGTCACACGAAATGAGTTTTTCCAAACATCCGAGTTCATTCGAAAACAAAACGATACGGGAAAATAGCGCTTGCTGACTTTAATAGCCCTTCAGCCAACCAATTCTCTTATGAATTAAAAAAAAGTTTCTTTCGTATTTTTCGTTTTTGCACAATATGACGGTATATTGTGTTTACTTTCCGGTTCATGTAGGAATGTTTCCAGACTCAAGACTTACTATAAATTATTTTCAGAGATTTGCATCATAATGCTCGAGATATGAGATGAAACGAAATGGCCCGCAGCCTTGTAATCTGCATGCAGCACCGGCTTTTTCGTTTTGAAATTCATAACAACCTCATGAATCGACTCATTGCCAGTGAATTATGTATCGGGAAGGTTCTCTGGAAAATGCATAGGGTATGAATATATGAGGATATGGAATATAAAATGCTAACCATAAAAGACGTAATGTTATCGTAGACGCTAGAGATGTGGGGAGCTGTTTCATAATACTGAAAATCTAGAAAATTACGTTGGCTGCTAGGATATTCAGTATAGTACTAGAAAGAGAGGCAGTCCAGTCGAACAGGACAAGAATCGAAAGATATGCCCGATATGATAATGAATAATCGAGTAAGGAAGACACACGGTGAAATGATTATTTCAACCATCGACAAATATTCCGAGTGAGCCGAGCTAGGTCGCTTCATTGATCACTGTGCGAAGCTCATACTTGAGAAAGGTTGGGCTCACGGATCAATCAAGATCCTATCGGATAGCCAAGCAGCCTTGAAGGCCTTGACTTCATACAAATGCAAATCCCTGCTTGTGCAGGATTGCCGGACCACACTCGCTGAACTTGGAGGGCGCTGCAGGCTGCAGCTCTTGTGGGTCCCGGGCCACTCAGGCATGAAGGGTAATGAGATGGCGGACTCACTGGCGGCACGGGGGGCTTCTTTGGGGCTCAGTGGACCTGAACCGGCCTGCGGCATCTCTCTCAGAA
Source organism: Halyzia sedecimguttata (assembly GCA_937662695.2). Lineage (NCBI taxonomy): Eukaryota > Metazoa > Arthropoda > Insecta > Coleoptera > Coccinellidae > Halyzia > Halyzia sedecimguttata. The sequence goes on along the minus strand of OW569417.2, from coordinate 16,187,993 downwards.
CAGCGGCGAAGAAAAACAACAGATGGGTGGACCAAAAGGTCCAAGAAATCTGGAGCAGCATACCTGGACACAGACATGCTCGCTCAACAATTACTGGCCCATCAGCTGAAAGAGCCAGAAAATGGCTCAAATTCTCTAGGGTGGACCTGAGAATCCTTACAGCTGTATACACGGGCCATTGTGGCCTCAGGAAACACCTCAATACACTGGGGTTGACTGAGGACTCCGAGTGCAGACTTTGCCTGGAGGACGACGAGTCTATCGAACACATCATGTGTGACTGCCCCGCTGGGGACAGGATCAGATTGGAGGAACTAGGAGTCCACAAACTGACACTGAGGGAACTGGACATGTTCTCACCCACCAGATTCATATCCCTCATCAAGAGACTTGAGCTTGTGGGTGAAGTACAGTTTATATACTAAAGGTGTGCCACAATAGACCGATTGGTCGCAGTGGAGGGGCGGGTTTCGTCTGCCCAGCACAACCCATAATAATAATAATAATAATAGGTCGCTTCATCGCTCAATGTTCCCCCAAAGAGGAAAGCGTCATTCACGGGCAGACACTTTCTTTGGGGGAACACTGAGCGATGAGGTGACCTAGCTTGGCTCACTCGGAATATTTTTTGATGGTTAAAATCAATGAATATTTCACCGTGTGTCTTCTTTAGTTATTGGCAATTAGCCACAGTTCACCTCATTGTATGAATAATCGAGTGGTGAACCAGAACAGAATTCAAAGTTCAATTAAAAAAATTTATTTTTTTTAATAACACATTTTTATTTTGTTAAGTAGAAATAGATTAAAAATACAGAAACACAAATTATTTGTTTATAACAAATTGTTTATTAAATGAAAAATGAAAATTTAAATAATGATCATTTTTTTTTTAAATCAAACACCAAGATATTCACTGATTTAGAAAATATTATTTCCTCATATTAATTACAAGTGGAAAAAAATTGTTAATAAACAAATCCATTTCTAAGTATGTAATACATTTTTTTTAAGGAAGAGTTCATTTATAACAATTTTCTAAGCAATAAGAGATACACTCTTTTTTAAGTAGCTTCTGATCATGAGAAAACGGATTAATAGTAATATATTATAAAATTCTTTTTTTACAATGTTTAAGAGAGCTTCTTAAACCTAAGTAAACTGTTATTAACAAAGCAAAAACTAACAATCTTGTATTTTTTTGCGACGGTAATCTATTCTAACGCCTCCGAGAAATACCTCCACGAAAGAAAAAAATTCTGAGATTAATAGTTTACCAATTATCGCACTTGCAATATTAATGTTCGTGCTACAAAAAATTGTTAATTAACTAATGGATAGCTAAATAATCATTAACGGATACTGTGGGAGGTTTATTCATTATTAATTGTTTTCTTTCTGGGTTTTCTCTCCCTTGTTGATTTAGCTATTCTGAAATTCGAAAATTGTCTCAAATTTCTGGAATTCGAGAATTATCTCGAATTTCAGAATAGCTATATCAACAAAATATTCTGAAGATTTTCAATAATGTCTGAAGAAGGAGTCCGATTTAGACTCCTAAACTTTACGAAATTTAGTTGTTTCATCGTAGATGTTGTTGCGTTATTGTTCGATTAATTGCTTCTGACGAATATCTTGTGTTTCTTACGCAGAAGCAATTCACAAAATAATACATTTTTATTTAATATATATTTTAAGAGTTTGGGAGAGCAAAATCAGAAAGAAAACAATGAATAATGGATAGCTAATTGAAAAATCGATATAAAAATTTTCGGACCACGGATGATTGTTCATTGATCTATGCTGTAAGTTCCCGCATTTTTTCAACTCTTAATTTTCATAATTAATAAGTTGTAATAAGACATATTCATTACAGGTCCGAATTAGACATGGCTTGCGTAAGCTGGACTACCCATTTTCGGGCGTATATTTAACCCTCTGGGAAAATTATAAATATTGGCCTGCATTCCCGGGAGTCGGGACTACGTTTTGGGGAATTTCCTCTTCTTTTTGAATCTTGTTTTAAATCTGAAAAATCTCAGATAGTTTTCGGGATATATGGAAAAAACCAAACCTCCATTTTGTTTTACATAATTGTTCATAACTTTTGCAATTTTTGGAAGTGGCCCTGAAATTTTCTCAATAAAGAACCTAAGTGCCATTCGGATCCATAATTTCTGGAGAAATATAAAAAGTTTTGACCTAAAAGGCACTTGTTGACTAGACTCATTAACCAATTCTATTTATTCCATGTATGATGAAGCATTAAATTCCATGCACGGTATAATCTCAACTACATTATTGCTACATCATATTTCTGAACTAGCGTATCGTATACCTACTCCGAAACCTTATAGTCATTCCTAGAGCGAAATAGGAAAATTAATGAAACAACCCAAAAATAATAGCCGTGAACGAAACTCACTATTTTGCTGAACTCCGTTGAATAACGGCATCATTACCGTTGTTCATTAACGCGATGCCTACTTGTGCATTACACACGGCTTAAGTTCATCAGTATTGCGAGAGGGGGTTCATATAAATATACAAACAAACTTTGGACATTACGTGACGCCCGGATTGTTCCGGAATTCTCGAATTCGAGATAATGTATGACCGGCTGGGAACGTGCTCCGGAATGCACGCCACCATTACGGCCGGTGCGCTTTGCAGGTAATTGTCATTCGGTATCCTAACACACGACAGGTAAATGTCACTAGTGACAGTGCTAGACACCACAGGCCAGGCAGGGATATAGGTTACAAGGTGGCTAATTCCCCGTTCACATTTTCGCCCATAACATCCTTCAAATTAATATTTCTTGGAAAAAACAGGGTGTCATTTTTGGCGCTCTAGTTCCTCGGAACTGAGTGCTTATCAATTTGCCCAAATGTCTGTAATTTTCGAAATTTTGACTAAAAATGGTCTCAAACGATTTGGTTCGACTCACTGATCAAGAATCCGTGGTCGAAATTCATTCTGTCCGGCCGGCCGGCCGTAGGCATGATAACTCTCGAACGGAATGAGCTAGACAGTTGAAATTTTCAGAGTAGGTTTGGGGGATAAATATCTCAGCTAAGTTCGTTATTGGGCAAAATCGGACAGATGGTTTCGGAGTAACAAAAAAAAAATTTTTTTTACAAAACAAATTCCAAATTAATTTTTTTTCAATGAGCAGTTTTATCATAAGAATCCATTCATATAATCTTTAACTCTAACAAGCTAACACTTTCGGAGATATGATTTTTCAAAATTTCAATGTAAATCGTATTTCTACGTTTTCACAGAATGATAGAATTATTCTGTGGGTATTCTATGAATTGTTATAATGTCAACTTATTTTCCTGAGACATGACGTTGTCTCATTATCATTCATTCCAGCAATCGTATAAATATGAGAATGATAATATAATATCATACTTTTTGTTGGTTGATATTTTCATGCCGATGGTCAATCCATATGATGATGGGAATGGTAATGGTAAGTTAATAATATTGAGTTCAGAATATCTCCACTAAAAACAAAACTGGAATATTGGTGTATTGGAGTAGATTAGAGGAAAGATTTATATTATCGTTCATCATAGAATTGAGGAATGAATATCTCGGATGAGTTCGTTATTGGGTAGAATTCGTCTATTGGTTTTGGATTGATAATTTTTGGCACTCTTGTTGAATTTAAATTCTTCTATGATGTTTAAATTCAATTTCTGCTAAGATGAAGTTCTAAATTTCAATAATTAATCGTACTTCTATGTTTTCACAGAATGCTATAATTATTCTATCTTAGCTTTATTATATGATCTGTGTTCATACTCATACATTTCATCCTGTTCTATAAGAGAGAGTCAAATTCATTCACAGCCATTTTAATTTGGTTTCTTCCATGGTGCAGTTCTCATTCTCAGATTGCTCATTTAATCTTGATAAATAAACTATTATTTGAATTGAATTTCCTTTATGATGCAGTTCTATCATAAGAATACTTTGATATAATTCTCAACTCTGAGAAACCAATACTTTCGGAGATATAATTTGTCTGTTTGAACTAGAGCGCCAGAAAGCTCCTGTCCACAGGGCTTGAACCAATTTTCAGGGCTTCACACGAGACGAGAATATAAAAAATTGGTTCAAGCCCTGTGGACAGGAGGTTTTTGGCGCTCTTGTTGAAACAGTCAAATTATATCTCCGAAAGTATTGGTTTCTCAGAGTTGGGATATATATCAATGGATTTCTATGATAGAACTTCATCATGAAAGAAATTGAATTTAAAAAAAGTGTCGTTTAAAATAAATGCTTCAAAAATTATCTTTTAAAAAAAGAGGAATCTACAATGCTTCAATGCTTTAATGCTTCAAAAATTGTCATTCAATTTATTTATCAAGATTAAATGAGCGATCTGCAACCTCGTGGAATGGGTTGTTGCAACTTACACTCGTTTTCACAACTCGAAAGTATCATCGAAATGACTAATGCAAGACTGGAGACAATCATAGCAGATTGTCCATTTATTCCTGATATTTTAGGAGGTAGTGGATTACGAACAAATTATTTTAATAGTTCGAAATATATTAATAAAATACTATCCTCTTTTCATAATTTAAAATTTCATAGTTCATACCACTAACACATTCTTTTCTGTATTATGAACCTTAACTCAAGAAAAAATGTTTGATACACAAATGTAGATCCATATTTCAGTATTTTTTTGCTAGCAATATTATGAAAATACTGTATATAGGAACGTGTCTCACTACTTAAGGAAGTAAAAGGTATATTAAACTCAGTGGTCAACGAACAGTAATTCCTTTTGATGATTCCATTATGTTCTTCTTTCCTTTTGGCTCCATAAACATCAAAACAGTCTTGTATACAGGGTGACTGGTGACGTAAGGGACAACGGCTAAGTGAAGATAGAGGACCTCAAACTGAATGAGAATATTTTACATGTTCGTCCATACAGGCATTCTCTGTCAGCATAAGAAAAAAAATTGAAAAAATTGCAGGCCCGTACTCAAAAATTTCAATTTACATGTCAAGTGAGAAATATCACACGGTATATATGAGATAAAATAAAATCAAATAGAAATTTGGAAAGAGGGAAAAAAACTGATGAAATATCTGTTTTTTGTTTGAATGGCACAAATTTTTTTTTCGTTTTTATGAAATGTTGAAGTAAGAATATTACAATATTTTTATATTCAAATCATGAAAATTAGTACTACTGATAGAAAAAACCTTGAATTCGAGGCGCTAGAATGAGCCTGGCTCCAAAATATTCCTTCAAATCTTGAAATCTATTTTTATCAATTAATATTTCGATGCCATATAAAATTTCAAAATAAAATTTGTTGTAGATGGGGTGATGAAAGAGTTGGATACTCAAACACAAAAATAGAAAAAGTCGCAAATATAATTCATAAAAAAATCAAGTAAGCAAATGTTCGAAATGAGAGCCGTTCACCTCCATACATTTGTAAATACTGAAGGCATTTTTTAATTGATAGACTTTCAACACTGTTTCTAACAATTCACAAACAATTAGGTAATGTATAAATATAAACGTCATTTTTTGAAACATGCCTACTCTATGTAGTTGTCTGCATTTTATTTATCTTTGGCGACATGTGCAGGGCTTGGTGAGAACAGCTCTGTTATGCCAGCCATGCACGCTCCGGTTCGCCGGAGAGGAAAACTGTACAGTTGTTGTGTGTGGCCGTAGGCCCGTCCGGCTTTCAAAGAGGGCAAAAATAGACCTTGAGGGCGCCGTGAGATGTAACCCCTTCCTTAATATCAAGTATTAAATATCTTTGACTCAAATTTAGTGTTTTTGTTTTATCAAGAATATTATTTTTCGCGATGGGAATATACAAATATTGTAATATTCTTACTTCAACATATCATAAAAACGAAAAAAAATTTGTGCTATTCAAACAAAAAACAGATATTTCATCAGTTTTTTTCCCTCTTTCCAAATTTCTATTTGATTTTATTTTATCTCATATATACCATGTGATATTTCTCACTTGACATGTAAATTGAAATTTTTGAGTACGGGCCTGCAATTTTTTCAATTTTTTTTCTTATATCGTGGACAGGAATCTGAGTTGGACACGACACGTTGCGAGTGTTTCCGCGAGGGCAAGACAATTGACTTATATGATCCAGGGTGCTTTCAGACAATGTAGTACGGAAACATGTAAGCTGCTTTATTGTAGCTATGTCCGTCCTCTAATGGAGTACGCTGGACCTGTATGGTGTCCATTTCTCAAGGGTGACCAGCTTCTCCTGGAGTCAGTGTAGCGTTGGAACTCGCGAATTCCATTTGGTGTTAACAGACCGGATTATCCAAGTCGTCTAAAGATGATGAATCTGCAGACGTTCGAGGATCGACGAAACAGAGGAGACCTCATTGTGACCTACCGGGCGCTGAGGGGGTTTTTTGGAATTAAAATGGATCATTTATTCAAAAGATGCACCACTCAACTGCGCGGACACGAGTTCAAGTTGGGGAAGGAGAATTTCAGAACCACGCAGCGCCAGAGTTTCTTGCCCAACCGAGTTTTTGACAGATGGAATAGTCTACCGTCGAGTGTAGTGAACGCTCCTAGCGTGAATGCCTTCAAAAACAGGCTGGATCGATATGGTCAGGATCTGAACTAGTTTTAAGTGATGGTGTTTGGAGTTTACTTTTTGGTGACTGATGTGTCGGAGTGCTTGATATTTTCAATTTCCTCTTTTTCTTTTAGTTTTATATTTCTACCAGGAACTATTGAGCACATAATAGTCTACCTATTAATTTAGTTTTGTTGAGTTTATGGGTTAACTGCCCCAACTCTTGTTGTAATGTTAATAATAATAATAATAATAATGCTGACAGAGAATGCCTGTATGAACAAACATGTTAAATATCAGCGAAAAACATATCATATTAACGAAGATATGGGAGTTCATAGATTTAGCATTTTTTCATAAATCACCCTATATCTCCGAAACGAATACCCTTATGGGTCATTTGAAACCCAAATTCTCATTCAGTTTGAGGTCCTCTATCTCCACTTAGCCGTTGTCCCTTACGTCACCAGTCACCCTGTATATTCACAAATTCACGAATCGAATACTCGCTTTCCAAGAGAAATTATATGAATTGACAAACCCTAATAGCTAGAAAAGATGAGATTTAGTAATAATCACGCAGACAGATTCTGTGTTTACATTCTGTGAATACCTACATAGAACTAACGATGTATTATTGAAACTTTGAAACATCATATCTCCGAAAGTATTAGCTTGTTTGAGTTGAAAATGATAACAATGGATTCTCATGATGAAACTGCATCTTAAAAAACTTCGAATTCAAAAGTTGTATTGTAAAAAAAAATTTTTTTCTTTCGTTACTCCGTAACTATCAGACTGATTTTGCCCAGTAACGAAGTTATCCGAGATATTTATTCCTCAAACCTACTCTGAAAATTTGTCAAACCTACTCTGAACTGTTCAGCTCATTCGGTTCGAGAGTTATCGTATTAACGGCCGGAGGGTCGGCCGGACAGAATCGATTCCGACCACGGATTCTTGATCAGTGAGTCGAACCAAATCGTTTAAGACCATTTTCAGCCAACAATTTGAAAATTACAGACATTTGGCCAAATTGATAAGCACTCTGTTCCGTGGAACAAGAGCGCCAAAAATCTCGTCTCGGTCTCGCCAATTCCCAGAAAAATAAGTCTCGTTTAAGTCCTGGTATCGTCTCATTATCAGTTGTCTCATCTCGTCTCGCTTAATTCTGAATAACGATAATAAATATTATAATATATTAACGAACTGGATAATAACAATGAATAATTTCGTGAAGCTATATTCCTTACAACATACAAAAAATATTTGGACACGTACCCAATAGTTTTAATTTTAAACAATGTTAATTTCATCTTTTATATTACTCGATGACCAAGAATTCAAACATAATCACGCTTGCATCACATCATATTTCAATAATGTACTTGTTTTTGCCATGATCAAACCTGCTGTGGAAAATAATCTTTCAACAGGTACGGATGTAGCCATTAATAAAAAATCTTGGAAACTATAGAAACTTTTTATTATTATTTTATACCCACGTGGAAGATTATTTCCTCGATAACTCAAAAAAAAATAGACTCGATCAAATTGAAGCATGGAAACTAGTTGAAGAACGACATGAAGACGTGTGTAAAATTTTGTGAGGACAGTACCACTACAAAATTTTAAAAAAATTACGAAAAAAAAATTTGTTCAAGCACTGATGTGAAGTCAGGAGCTTTTGCGCGTATATTCTATTGTCCATTCTATTGTCCATTCTCCTGTATTGGACACTCTTAATCGAATTAACTATGGTGAATTCTATTGTCTGTTCTCCTGTATTGGACACCTAATCGAATTTACCATGGTAAATTTGATTAAGAGTATCCAATACAGGATAATGGACAATAGAACATACGCGCAAAAGCTCCTGACTTCACGTCAGTGCTTGAACCAGTTTTTTTCTTAATTAATTTCAATGTTAGTTCAATGTCATAATTGAATTCTACTCTCAGATATTGTACATTCTCTGTCCGCCCCGGCTGTGACTGGCAATAATTACAAATGGTTGCCACTGCTTCTGTACAACTTGCCACAATTTAGGCGAGCACAGTAAATGTCCCAGAAACGCTCAAATTCCCCCCATATTTACGCGTTCTTGGTGCCTAATGTTTCAAGAATAAAATTTAATGAATCGACTACCAGTATACCTAGTGAAAAATTTACTCTGGCTTCTGAGGCGATGATAACTAAATGGCCTGTGTAACAACATACGTTGATTAGAAACAGGGGTGAACGATGATTCGGAAAGATATGGGTAATGTTTTTATCCATAAGGAAATTTTTTAATTGCGCGTAATGGAATTTTTCAAGCGTGCGAGCTTACGTGGAATACGACAACATGAGAATTACGAATTCTTTGTAGATTGCACAAGGTGTATGCTCGAATAGGAATTTCGAAATAATTTTATGATGAGAATGTGCATACTTGCATTTCAAAGATAACTTTCCGGTTCTTATTTGATAACTTCTATTCAATATACAAAATTTCAATTGAAATATAAATAAGGTTGTATACGATATAGAACATATGGTTATGGAAATATTGATGACGCTTTTGTCATTAGTGGTGCAGGGAAGCGTTAGCGTAGATGTATTACAAGCAAAGCTAGTAGTATTTTATACATCGTGCCTCAACGAAAATTTGACCCCTCCTCCCAGATCACAGAAACGAAGAATTTTCGAAGATTTAAAGAAAACAGGTCAATTTCTGTTTTGAGGGGGACGAATTTCCATCTTGATTTTATTCCGAAAAAAACACCCCCATGAAGTTGGCATCTACCCCCAACATCTTTTGAGTATTTATGTTATGAAAACAATCTAGTTAAAAATGTTCTAAATCGGTTCATTATTCACGAAATAATGTAATAATTGAACATACCGTCAAAAGGTGATATTTAACAGAACCTAAGAGTTTTGAAGAATCCAAAAATAATTTTCAAGTTCTGTATTAGGCAGAAAGAATTCCTATGATAACATTGTTCCGATAACAACCCATGAGGGTGGCAACAACCCCCAACATTTTTATAATAGGGAGAAGATGTTGGATGTGGTTCAGTTAAAAAGATTTTTCTGTTCCCTAAACATCGCAGTTGAGATTTTACTTACGTGGGTAAAAATGGTCTATTCTATAGAAGAAAGAATAGAAATTCTCAAATTATACTATCGGAATGACGAAAATAAAAATCATCCAGAAATGAATATAAGTCACCAATATGTTAAGCATTTGATGAATAGAGTCAAAACTCTTATGTTCTTGAGTTTAAGTGGTTCAATTGTCTGTTCAACATCACCTGTTGACGGTAAACTCAATTATTACATTATTTGGTAAATAATAAATAGATTTTAAAATTTCAACTGGGTTGTGTACCGAACATAAATAACTTCCAAACTAACCAACACTCGACATCTCTTCCCTATTCAAAAATTGTTGGGGATTAATGCCACATTCATGGGGGTGGTTTTTTCGGAACAAACTCATGATGAAAGTTCGTCCCCCTCAAAACAGAATTTAATCTGCTTTTTAGTATTGGGATGATTTTGCACTACAAATACTAAAAATAAATTGTGAAATGGTCAAAATAATTAGTTATATAATTGAGTATTCAGATTTCTCATATTTAAAGAATTGGTGAAAAAAATTGGTTCAAGCACTGTGGACAGGAGCTTTGGCCTCGGCTTTGGCGCTCTTGTTCAAACTTTGACACATCATAGCTCCGAAAGTATTGGTTTCTCAGAGTTGGGAATGATACCAATGTATTATTATGATAGAACTGCATCATAAAGGAAATTCAATTCAAATAATAGTTTATTTATCAAGATTAAATGAGCAATCAGAGAATGAGAACTGCACCATGGAAGAAATCAAATTAAAAAATAGCTGAAATGAATTTCACTCTCTTTTACAGAACAGGATGACATGTACGAGTATGAACACAGATCATATAATAAATTCTTAGATAGAATAATTATAGCATTCTTCATTATTGAAATTTCGAAAAATCATATCTCCGAAAGTATTAGAGTTGAAAATAATATCAATGGATTTTTAGGTTGAAACTGCACCTTAAAAAAAACTGAATTTGAAATTTGTAAGTTAAAAAAAAATTTTTTTTTCGTTACTCCGAAACCATCTGGCCCATTTTGCCCAATAACAAACTTAGCCAGGAAATTTATCTCCCTAACCTACTCTGAAAATTTCAACTGCCTAGCTCATTCCGTTCGAGAGTTATTGTAGAAACAAAATTTTGAAATTTTCAATTTTTTTTTACATTTTACAGCAACTCAATAAAAAAAAAACTTCACATGCCTATAAAGGTCATTATTCTACAAGTTGATGCTAAATTTCAGATAGATCGAGTGATCGTTTTCGGAAATATTCATAAAAAAACGTTTTTACTATAAACGACCATAACTCCGAAACCGCCAGTTAACGAACTCGTCTGAGATATTTACGCTCCAATCCTACCCACCCTGCAAATTTCGATCCTCTAACTGCTTTCGTTCGAGAGTTATTGTGCTAACGGACGGACGGCCGGACAGAATCGATTTCGACCACGGATTCTTGGTCAGTGAGTCAAACCAAATCGTTCGAGACCATTTTCATCCCAAAATTCGAAAATTACAAACATTTGGGCAAACTGATAAGCACTCTGTTCCGAGGAACAAGAGCCCCAAAAATGGAACCTTTTGAAAGTCTAAAATTTCAGAACTTCCTTTACTTTTGTCGGGTAGTATACTTAATATTTTTCATACCAATATTGCTATGTTCACAATTTAATAATAGTGTATGTATGTTCTACGTATCTCGGATATTGAACATCCAATTAAACGGACGTCTATTGTTGCACCCACGATGAAAAAAATCGAACCACAAGCATGTAGCAAGCTGCAGTATGGTACGAATTACTTCGCGGCGTAAAGTATGCAGATGACAACGCTTCCGCAGGCCTTCATGCAATATGTCGCAGTGGTCAGCAGCAGTGTCAAACCGAGAACCCGTTGCAGTCTAGGCAATGGCTTTTGCGCGAATCCAATTATTGTTTAGGCACACAGATCTTCCGAACATGCAGTACAATTCGATAGAATTCGTGTACAGTGGATTATTTGCGATGGAAACATGTGGAACCAGAGGAAGAGTGTGCGAAATGGATCGACTTTTCATCTGGGAAGAAGAATATCGTTTCTGGTAGAATAAAATCGAGAAAAGCACTGAAAAACTTGCTAGAACTCGTAAATGTTACAAGTTATTAATAGTTGATACTCTTAAACTATTTGGAGGAATCTTATTCTAAATTAAAATTACTTTCATGCTTGAAATTATACTGACTAGTTCACTCATTTCAAAATCTGACCAACCACAGGTCAAAGACAGCTCTTTGAATTATGATTGGTCTTACAGCTTCAGTGTTTTCAATGACTCAAGCATGGATACGGACTGTTTGACAAATGATCAATATAAATTCAAACGTCAACATGAGTCATTCTGTTCGTGAAATAGTCTAATGAAATACCACTCGGGACTGGATTTATCTTATAAGTCTGTCTTTTATTTCTCAACTCAACTGAGTTGCTTAGAGAAAACACCACGAGTCCGGAAGACGAGTGGTGTTTTCAAGCAACTGAGTTTCGTTAACCCTTAACTGGCGTTTCAGAAATTTTAACGCTCCGTGCGTGGCGGAGTCTCTGGGACTCCGGAGTTTTTGAAAGAATTTTTTCTGTTCTAAATGGCGAATTGGTTCCTGTTTTGCTGAAAAAATAATTAAAGACATACAATGGAATATGATTTAATACATAAATGAATATATCATCTTATAAACAACTCAGTAAATACGATTAACAAAAAAAACTCTAGGGAAATTAACATTAGGATTTTTCTCTTGATTCATTGGACAAGAGTGAAATGGAAGTTTTTCTCCATGTAGAATATGTTATGTAGATACTGTAGTATGGAAAAACTAAGAATTTGAGGTCCTATTCATAAAGTGTAAAATACTGACAATGGTCCAAATCTCATTGGAAAAAAAAATGGAAATTACCACTCATTCAGCGATTCAATGCACTAAATGAAGCAGACCAATCGAGGTTTTGCATTTCACACATAAATATGCAGTTTTTCTCTTCAATTTCGGATCACATTTAGAACAATATTTTCTCTGATTCCTGGGCAAAACATCTGTAACTTGTGCTAGTGCCTGATGGGGTGCAATACTCAAAATTTTGAATAGTCCTAATTTCAATTCTCTTGATAAATTGGTTTTCTGGGAACTCTCAACGGAAGAGTTGTTTGGCAACACCTTCAAAAAGTCTAATCGTTCAAGTCGTTTTGTGTCGGAACAACACTGGTGGATGAATTGTAAAATTACACTAAGCGCGTCACGGAGTCCGATGGACTCTAAGCTTCTCAGAATAAGTTCTATACTTATGAGAATTCAACGAATTCCACTGAGCTATCGATGAGTTATCCCATCACAGGAAGGTACCCAGACGCGCGAATCACTCGACCAATAAAAACGAAGATTACACGATTATTTAAACATGTGTGACCTCTCATAGATGACCTAGGGATGTCTGGGTAGATTATTACATTGCTGCTTTCAAATTATTATAGGTCACTATTTCGTATCTCGTTTATTATCAATAAATACTTCCTCTCAAATAATAATTCATTCATTTATTTATTTATTTAAATAATTTGGATACAATACTCTGCAGATTACTATTTTTCCTAATCTAGACTAAAACTTGTTGATTTGATTCGTCGCTGAACAATATTTGGATATAAAATTGAAAATGAATAAATGATATTGATTTTATTTGGAATTATCATTTTAGCTGAAGCAAAAGCTGAGGAGATGGAGGTCCCCTGACCATATTTTTTGTTCACCTTGTACTTCTATGCTCGAACAAACTAAGCTTAGGTATGAAAAATGATTATTTTCGTCCAGCTGGTTATCAGATATCGTCTAATTTCTAGTGAAAAATGAAAATCCGAAGAAGAGAACTCCTGTTCATTCACAACAGTTACACAATTACGGTTATCCCTGATGTCTCCGGATCTGCAGGGAGAACCGTGAAAGATTTAATAAAGCGGAGTGCTCAATATGGCAGCCGTAACATATTTCAGGACGCAAAGGGCAAAATTAAAATGTCAGTTGAATTTTATCCGATCCCAAATGAAATGTGGAAATGTGGTCACGAACCAGCTGCATTGCACTATAATTTTTCGGCACTCAGCACCTTATACGGCAAATGTGTTTAACGATTTCGACAATTTCTTCTGGTCGCTGATAGGTGTGGAATGTTGCGTCACTGGAACGTATAATCCGAATTCCGAGCGGAAATTAAACTGGAATATATACGAAATTACATTGTGTATTTGAACATGAAATTTGTGTAACCAGAGAATTGGATCGACAAATTTCTTTTCCTGTGAGCTTCACATTCCATATGGATTTATTATTTACTCGAATTATAAACCTTAGAAACTGGCAGCTTGTTGTGCTATGCAATAATATTAAAGAACTAGAAAAAACAATTAACTTCTCTGAAGAAATCAATATCTACAATATGAGATCAATATTGTTAAATTCCGACTATGGTGGATTCTTTGTACTAATGATCCAGGAAGGTCAAAGCACAACATTATTTCAATAAATCATATAAACGATAGCTCGAGGGTACCGCAAGGCATCATACTAGTACCACTTTTATTCATTCTGTATGCATCTGGCCTGCCAGAATATCAGAAGAAGACGATGGCTTCCTATGCAGATGACGTAGCAACCCTGGCATCTCACGAGAGTGCTATAATAGCTTCCGAATACCTTCAACAGCATTTATATTATCTAGGACAGTGGTATCGAAAATTGCGTCTCAAAATTAATTAAACTAAATCAGTCTAGGTAACATTCATGAACAAAAAGAGTATCTGCCCACCTCTCACCATAAACCAGAATCATATATTGCCAACACCGAAACAATGGCTCAATCATCACACTGTTTAAGGGCGGACTAATTTAAAGTATATTTATCTACGACGTTGCCCTTTAATCGTGTTAGATGTTACGCATGAGGTACCCTTTGATGATAAGAAACGAAAATTGTCCGAAACGAAGCATTTTTGGCGCTTTTGTTCCTCTGAACAAAGTGCTTATCAATTTGCCCAAATGTCTGTAATTTTTGAATTTGTGGATGAAAATGTTTCTACTCACCGATCAAGAATCCGTGGTGGAAATCAATTATGTCTAGCCGGACGTAGGCACGATAACTCTCGAACGAAAGGAGTTAGAGGATTAAAATTTGCAAAGTAGGTTTGAAGCCTAAATATCTCGGACTAGTTCGTTAACGGGCGGAATCCACCAAACGGTTTCGGAGTTATGGCCGTTTTTAGTAAAAATATTTTTCATGAATAGTTTCGGAACCGATCACTCGATCTATCTGAAATTTAGCATCAAATTGTAGAATCATGACCTTTATATGCACGCGAAGTTTTGTTTTGATCAGATTACCGTAAAGTGGCAAGCAGTTCGAATTTTCAGAGTGAGTTTGGGTGATAAATATCTCAGTTAAGTTCGTTATTGGGCAAAATCGATTTTTTGGTTTCAGAGTAACGACAAAAAAAATTGTTTTTTACATCACAAGTTTCAAATTCAATGTTTTTCAACATACAGTTTCACCTCAAAATTCCATTGATTTTATTTTCAACTCTAACAAGCTGATACTTTCGGAGATATGATTTTTGAAAATTCCAATAATACATCGCACTTCTAAGTTTTCACAGAATGCTATAATTATTCTATCTATGAATTATCATATGATGTGCCTAAGGTAGCGTAAGGACACAGTAACAAAGCCTACACAGAACACAACTAGTTCTGCTTAATCGCTCAAGCTCTTCCAGAGCTTATGAGGGGTCTCCTTGGGGAAGACCTAGGAGGATGAGTATAATAATATACAATAACAGTATACATTCTGAGGTTTATAATATGATATTATACTTTTTGGTGATATATTAATGCCCGTGGATAATCCATATGATGATGGAAATATATACTTTGGCAAGTTTATGAGAATGGGTTCAGAATAGCTCCATTAAAAACAAAACTCAAATTTCAATTGATAATATAATTTTCAGAGTGGATTTGAGGAATGAATATCTCGGGTAAGTTCGTGGTTTTTGGATCTCTTGTTTGAATTTAATTTCTTTCATGATGTAGTTCTATTATAAGAATCCATTGATCATTCCCAAATCTGAGAATCCATTAATTTCGGAGATGAATTGTCTAAATTTGAATAAGAGTGCCAAAGCTCCTGTCCACTGGGCTTTCCCACTTTTTGGCGCTCTAGTTCCTCGGAACTGAGTGCTTATCAATTCTTCGATGAAAATGGTCTTAAACGATTTGGTTCGACTCACTGATCAAGAATCCGTGGTCGAAATTCATTATGTCCGGCCGGTCCAGCCGGCCGTAGGCACGATAACTCTCGAACGGAATGAGCTGGACAGTTGAAATTATCAGAGTAGGTTTGGGAGATAAATATCTCGGCTAAGTTCGTTATTGGGCAAAATCGGACAGATAGTTTCGGAGTAACAAAAAAAAATTTTTTTTTACAAAGCGAATTCCAAATTAAATTTTTTTCAATAAGCAGTCTTACCATAAGAATCCAATGATTCTTATTCAATTTTCAACTCTAACAAGCTAATACTTTCGGAGATATGATTTTTCAAAATTTCAATAATAAATCGTATTTCAACGTTGTCACAGAATGATATAATTATTCTATGTATGAATTGTCATAATGTCAACTTATTTTCCTGAGACATGACATTATCTAATCAATCGAAGAATTGTGAGCGAAGTGAGAAAAATCTCAGTTGTTTGCTCCGAACTTAGTTTTTCTCAGAAAAGTCTTACATTGCGGAACGGAACATGAAGTAAGAGATCTGAGAGTAGTGAGACTGCTTTTCATCCATAGACATAGATATAACTCTCGAACGGAATGAGGTAGGTAGTTGAAATTTTCAGAGTAGGTTAGGGAGATGAATATCTCGGTTAAGTTCGTTATTGGGCAAAATTGGCCAGATTTAATTTGATTTCTTCCAATGTGCAGTTCTCATTCTCATGATTGCTCATTCAATCTTGATAAATAAACTATTATTTGAATTGAATTTCATTTATGATGCAGTTCTATCATAAGAATACATTGATATAATTCTCAACTCTGAGAAACCAATACTTTCGGAGATATAATTTGTCTGTTTGAACTAGAGCGCCAGAAAGCTCCTGTCCACAGGGCTTGAACCCATTTTTGGCGCTCTAGTTCCTCGGAACTGAGTGCTTATCAATTTGCCCAAATGTCTGTAATTTTCGAATATTTCGATGAAAATGGTCTTATACGATTTGGTTCGACTCACTGATCAAGAATCCGTGGTCGAAATTCATTCTGCCGGCCGGTCCGGCCGTAGGCACGATAACTCTCGAACGGAATGAGCTAGAGAGTTGAAATATTCAGAGTAGGTTTGTGGGATGAATATCTCGGCTAAGTTCGTTACTGCGCAAAATCGGACAGAAGGTTTCGGAGTAATAAAAAAAAATTTTTTTTTTTACAGAACAAATTCCAAATTAATTTTTTTTTAATAAGCAGTTTTATCATAAGAATCCATTCATATCATTTTTAACTCTAACAAGCTAATACTTTCGGAGATATGATTTTTCAAAATTTCAATGTAAATCGTATTTCACAGATTGATATAATTATTCTATGTATATTCTATCTATGAATTGTCATAAAGTCAACTTGACAGAAGGGAATATTGTATCTTCAAGAATATTGGGGTTGAAATACTCGTATTTTAGCGATGCAACGGGGACCTCACCCGAAAATGTTTGAAAATATTACGTAAATATTGAAAGCATAATTCTGTAGTTCGAGAGAGGAGAACATTTTGTGAACGTAGATCAGGAAATTTTTGATCGATTACAAGGTAATTTATTATTTTATACATGTTTTATGGAATACCTACCATTTGTAGGTACTTTAAACCTATTTTGGGCAATTGTCATACGAAACTTGTTTTTTGGCGCTCTAGTTCCTCGGAACAGATTGCTTATCAATTTGCCCAAGTGTCTGTAATTTTGGAATTTTTGGCTGAAAATGGTCTCAAATGATTTGGTTCGACTCACTGATCAAGAATCCGATTGCGAAATCGATTCTGTCCGGCCGGCCGACCGGCCGTAGGCACGATAACTCTCGAACGAAAGGAGTTAGCGGATTGAAAATTGCAAGGTGGTTTTGGAGCGTAAATATCTCGGACAAGTTCGTTAATGGGCGAAAACCATCAAGAGGTTTCGGAGTTATGGCCGATTTTAGTAAAAATAATTTTTATGAATATTTCCGAAACCGATCACTCGATCTATCTGAAATTTAGCACCAAATTGTAGAATCATGACCTTTATATGCATGTGAAGTTTTGTATTGACCAGATTACCGCAAAGTGTCAAAAAAAAAATTTGAAAATGTGGTGCAGTTCTCATTCTCATGATTGCTCATTTAATCTTGATAAATAAACTATTATTTGAATTGAATTTCCTTTATGATGCAGTTCTATCATATGAATACATTGATATAATTCCCAACTCTGAGAAACCAATACCAGATATAATTTGTCTGTTTGAACTAGAGCGCCAGAAAGCTCCTGTCCACAGGGCTTGAACCCATTTTTTTATGTCTGTAATCGGAAAGATTACCTCTTCCTGAATGCACTATACCGAAATCACTATATTCCTCGATCAATGAACCCCTCCAGTAATTGATTAATTCTGAAATTGCAGTCTACCTGCTTGCACGCAAGACTTTTCTGCAGAAATTGTATTCTCAGATTCGGAGATTAGGGAGAGGCCATTCTGTTAATGCAATAGGGGCATTCCTGGAGGCTCAGTCCGGACATTAACTGCTCCAGCTATCCAATAAATTATTATGGGGGAAAATTTCAGTTGCGAGAATACCAGTTACCGACCATAGGATTAGCTACACCTACTTTTATGTGGGGAGGAAGTCTTCTAATATTTATTTAGGGAAGCAATATTTGGACAGTGTTATGATCGATTCGCGCTGGAAAGCACTATATCGAATTAAATTGGATACATTCGCTCAGTGAATAATGAAACGAAAAACGTTGTCCATTCGTATAAATCATGATAATTTGCGAAGAGATAGAAGGAAATCAAATTGATTTTCTTATCCCCAATAATTTCTTCGAGTTATGTCAGCATTATGATTCTCACCCCCGATTTGTTTTATTTGATACGATTCGTTTCGTTGAAATTACGTTATATCTCTTCTTATTACGCTATCTGTCAGAATAATCATCATGAATGCCGGAGGGCTGTACTGAACCTTTCCCTTTCCTATGAGATACAAACATTCTTCGGTGGATATAATGAACTGCATAATGTCTGTAATTTTCGAATTTTTGGATGAAAATGGTCTTAAACGATTTGCCGGCCGGCCGTAGCTAGACTGGGAGATTTGGGAAATTAATATCTCGGTTAAGTTTGTTATTGGGTTAAATCGGCCTGATGATTTCGGAGAAACGAAACAAACAATTTTTTTACATTACTAATTTCAAATTCAATTTTTTTTAAGATGGAGTTCTATCATAAGAATGAATTCTCTTATGTTCAACTCTTACAAGCTAATACTTTCGGAGATATGATTTTTCAAAATTTCAATAATACATCGTACTTCTTTTTTCACAGAATACGATAACTCTCGAACAGAATGAGCTAAATGGTTGAAATTATCAGAGTAGGTTTGAGGGATAAATATCTCGGTTAAGTTCGTTATTGGGCAAAATCGGTCTAACAGTTTCGTAGTAACAGAAAAAAATATTTTTTTTACATTACATTACAACTTTTGAATTCAAATTTTTTTGAGATGCAGTTTCATCATAAGAATCCATTGTTATCATTCTCAACTCTAACAAGCTAATACTTCCGGAGATATGATGTTTCAAAGTTTCAATAGTACAGCGTAAGTTCTATGTATTCACAGAATGTGAACACAGAATCTGTCTGTGTTCACTATTCATAAATGTCATCTTTTCTAGGCATTAGAGATTGTCAATTCGTAGTTTGGAAATATTTTCTCTTGGAAAGCCAGTATTCGATTCTTGAATTTGTGAATATATACAAGACTGTTTTGATGTCGTTTATGGAGCCAATAGGTAAGATGAACATAATGGAATCATCAAAAGAAATTACTGTTCGTTGACCACTGAGGTTAATATTACCCTTTACTTCCTTGAGTAGTGAGACATGTTCCTATATACAGTATTTTCATAATGTTGCTAGCAAAAAAATACTGAAATATGGATCTACATTTGTGTATCAAACATTTTTTCTTGAGTTAAGGTTCATAATACAGAAAAGAATGTGTTAGTGGTATGAACTATGAAATTTTAAATTATGAAAAGAGGATAGTATTTTATTAATATATTTTGAACTATTAAAATAATTTGTTCGTAATCCACTACCTACTCAAATATCAGGAATAAATGGACAATCTGCTATGATTGTCTCCAGCCTTGCTCTAGACATTTCAATGATACTTTCCGTAGGTATTTCGAGTTGTGAAAACTATGCACCGAGTGTAAGTTGCAACAACCCATTCCACGAGGTTGAATCATTGCAGATTGCTCATTTAATCTTGATAAATAAATTTAATGACAATTTTTGAAGCATTGAGGCATTGAAGCATTGTAGATTGCTTTTTTTTAAGATAATTTTTGAAGCATTTTTTTTAAACGACATTTTTTTTTAATTTAATTTTTGTCATAATGCAGTTCTATCATAGGAATCCATTGATATAATTCCCAACTCTGAGAAACCAATACATTCGGAGATATAATTTGTCTGTTTGAACAAGAGCCCCAAAAAGCTTCTGTCCACAGGGCTTGAACCAATTTTTTAAAATGCCGAAATGAAATGACATAAAACCTTGTTGCTTTTATTTTAGCATCGATTTTTAGCGATTTAACACCGTCTCGGACATTGCGGGTAACTCGGCTGCCGCCTCTTAACCTAGCAATATGCTCGACTCTAATAAATATAATAATCTCATTATATTAATAGCTTTAGTTGATTTAAAGCCTTTAAAAAACTCAATTCAATGAAGAACTTGTTTATTCAGGATGCACACAAGACCTGATATATCAGAATTGCTACTTCGGTTTGATAGATGGCGAACCTAAGGAGATGATAATATTTCATTTTTCTGTCTAAATTTCTCATGTAATATAAAAAAAATCCATTTCCCGCAATCCGAATCTTCCGACAAGGCGTTCCAGGAAATGGAATCCTGTGCCTGTTATGGCTCCGGAACAGGAATAAAGGAAGCCAAAAAACCAAGGTCGTCTTATGGTCCTATCGCGATTCTAATGTGTGAAATATAGTGACAATTTCATCCTCTTCTGATGCACTGTTTTCATCATTTTTGCATGAGGCGGTAAATCAGGTAACCGGGTCTAGGAAAATTCCGAAGTATTCGAATTTCCCCTGGGAAGCGGTGGAAAATGGATTTTTTACAATACGGTTACCGAGCGTATAGAAATACTTAGATCGCAAGAAACGGGCAGGAATTCGCTTTGATAATTTTCACAGTTGAGGAGAGCCGGTCTCTAGATCCGTCGAGAATTCTAGTTTATTTTCTTTTTGTTGGAATACTGAGTTGAAGAAGGCGAGATTTTTGCTCTTGAGCAAATGACGCCCCGAGTTGGTTTGATGATTTTCGGTCTAGAAATTTCAGGGAATTTATTCGATAGAACGGAAACATTTAAATTTTTAAACATGTTAGAATGAAATACATAATTTTCCAGATGTCTTAAGGCTTCCATTAGTCTAGCTAGATTGTGAAATATTCGTTGATTTCAACCAACAAATATTCCCTCGTGAACCGGGCCATAGAAGAAGGTTATAGTATGCAAATTTTTGCGCGTATGTTCTGGGGAACATCGCGTTATAGTTTTGCCCAAATGTGAAATTTAATTCTGTGGTGCCGTCCGTTGCCACGATAACTTGAGAACGGAAAGAGCTAGCGACTTGAAATTTTCAGGGTAGGTGGCGCATCCCAATACGACGGACAAGTTCGTTAATGGGTATAATCGGCCCATTGGTTTCCGAGTAATAATTTTGTGTTTGACCAAAATAAATCCGATCGAATTTAAACTTGGTGAATAGTTGTAGAATATAGACCTGAGCACGTTTGTGAAATTTTGTGAGAATCGTATCGCTAGAAAATTATTAAAAAATTATTAAAAAATACTTTTGTTGTCACGATAACCTGAGAATGGAAAGAGTTAGCGGCTTGAAAATTTCAGGTTAGGTTGTGCACCTGAATGCGACATTTGAGTTTGTTTATGAGCATAATCGTCCAAACGGTTTTAGAGTTATAGCCATCTGAAATTTTCTGAAATTTGGTTGTTTTTTGTTCCTCATTAACTCGAAGAATACAAAATCGATTGAATTCAAACATGGTTATTAGTTGTAGAATGCCAACGCGAAAATTCTTGCAGAATTTCGTGAGGATTATATACCTAGAAAATTTAAAAGAAAATAATTAAAAATCATTGAAAAAAAATCTATATATCATAAACTATTCGTCCGGCATGGCTGAAATTTTGGAAGAGCCTTCAGATCCTAACTCTGCTGCAGAATTCCAAGTTTGAACACGATCGGATCTATATTGTTGGAGAACCGCGCAGCCTTTTGTGAGTTCGGTAGCGCCGGTCGCGGATGCGGATCGTCGTATGATATGTTGTCTATGGTCGTATTTTTGCGAGAACCTTCAAAAATAAAAATATGATTGTCATGATGACATATCTTTTACGCGTA
Source organism: Halyzia sedecimguttata (assembly GCA_937662695.2). Lineage (NCBI taxonomy): Eukaryota > Metazoa > Arthropoda > Insecta > Coleoptera > Coccinellidae > Halyzia > Halyzia sedecimguttata. The sequence continues at coordinate 16,165,482 of OW569417.2, read as the reverse complement.
TGTTATGGGAAAATCGTGTTATTTCATCACAAATCTATGGGAGATGATAGCCCTACATTAGTGGTCAGACCTGGTTTTGAAAGAGATCCTCCTTAGGAGGAGGCAACTAAATATTGAAGGAATTTCTATGAACAAGAGTGAATATCTTTGAGAAATAGAGAAGACGATTCTTCTTCAAGAGATCCATGTGCCTTCAGAGGAGTATATTTGTGAGAGGGGACTTTTGAAAGGTTATGTATTATTTTTAATATGATATCGCTGAAATTTTGTTGAAGGCTTCTGATCTTGTAAGGTGAGAGGCTCATTTGTGGATATTAAACCTCGTGATGGGTAGAGAGGAATTTTAGGCCAGTTTTTCTATCACTAATGAGAATATATCTTTATGTTTCATCTCATCACCTTTAGATCTATCAATGGACATTTATTGGTTAAGAATAAGTAATTGAATATTACTTTGAATTGAATTTCATTCAATATGTTAGTAACTAAACTTTTAATTTTCTTTCCTTTGATTATTTAAATATGACATTAATTCCAGTAATATTTTTCAAGAATAATTATGTAGTCTTCTCCTGAAGAAGAATTGAAGGTAGACAATAATGTGTTAATTTTTTAATCATTGCTTTCTATCCTGACTTCACGAAAAAAAAATTGGTTCAAGCACTGACGTGAAGTCAGGAGCTTTTGCGCGTATGTTCTATTGTCCATTCTCCTGTATTGGACACTCTTAATCGAATTAACCATGGTAAATTCGATTAAGAGTGTTCAATACAGGAGAATAATGGACAATTGAACATACGCGCAAAAGCTCCTGAATTCACGAAAAAAAATTGGTTCAAGCACCGATGTGAAGTCAGGAGCTTTTGCGCGTATGTTCAATTGTCCATTATTCTCCTGTATTGAACACTCTTAATCGAATTTTTAGTTTAGGGGCTGGAGTTACGATCGTGAAATTAACACCATCTTCATTCAAATATTGATAGTTCCAATTTTCATTTGACTTGTCTACAAAGAACACATTATCTCTACTCGCATTTTTGGCGCTCTTGTTCCTCGGAACAGAGTGCTTATCAATATGCCCAAATGTCTGTAATTTTCGAATTTTTGGCTGAAAATGGTATCAAACGATTTGGTTCGACTCACTGATCAAGAATCCATGGTCGAAATTGATTCTGTCCGGCCGGCCGGCCGTCCGTTAACACGATAACTTTCGAACGAAAGGAGTTAGAGTATTGAAAATTGCAGGGTAGGTTTGGAGCGTTAATATCTCAGACGAGTTCGTTGACGTTCGAAATCCATAGAGCTGTTTCGGAGTAATGGCTGTTTTTAATAAAAACGTTTTTTTATGAATATTTCCGGAACCGATCACTCGATCTATCTGAAATTTAGCATCAAATTGTAGAATCATGACCTTTAGACGCATGTGAAGTTTTGTATTGATCGGGTTACCGTAAAGTATCAAAAAAAAATTTTTAATTTTTTAATTTTGTTTCTACAATAACTTCGAACGGAATGAGCTAGGCTGTTGAAATTTTCAGAGTAGGTTAGGGTGATGAATCTCTCAGTTAAGTTCGCTATTGTCCAAAATGGGCGAGATTTTTTTTTAACTCACAAATTTCAAAATAATTTTTTTTTTAGATGCAGTTTCACCCTAAAACCATTGATGCCATTTTCAACTCCAACAAGCTAATACTTTCGGAGATATGATTTTTCGAAATTTCAATAATGAATCGTACTTCTATGTTTTCACAGAATGCTATAATTATTCTATCTATGATTTATTATATGATCTGTGTTCATACTCGTTTATGTCATCCTGTTCTATAAGAGAGAGTCAAATTCATTTCAGGTATTTTAATTTGATTTCTCCCATGGTGCAGTTCTCATTCTCAGATTGCTCATTTAATCTTGATAAATAAACTATTTTTAAATTGAATTTCTTTCATCATGCAGTTCTATCATAAGAATACATTGATATAATTCTCAATTCTGAGAAACGAATACTTTCGGAGATATAATTTGTCTACTTGAACAAGAGCGCCAGAGAGCTCCTGTCCACAGGGCTTGTTTACCTTGTTGTTGTCGAGATGGCATGCGATGCCTGATTCATTTTGAAAATAGGTGTCTAGAATATTCATTATGAATATTCCATGTTCATAGCTGGAGACGATATAGGCTGGTTTATGCTGGCTGGTAACTTTAACTTATTCCCTAACTTAAAAATTGAAACATAGATTTCTAACGCTATGGTTGATACTGAGACTGAATAATGCATTTACTTATTATTAATAATAATAATTAATAAGTTAACGGATTATTTAGTCTAATTATAAAGCATAACACTAAAAATAAATGTCTATATATATTATATATTATATAGTTTCTTCTATATATATTATATATTATATAATATATATAGACATTTATTTTTAGTGTTATGCTTTATAATTAGATTAAATAATCCGTTAACTTATTAATTATTATTATTAATAATAAGTAAACGGCTATTCAGTCTCAGTATCAACCATAGCATTAGAAAGCTATGTTTCAATTTTTAAGTTAGGGAATAAGTTAAAGTTACCAGCCACCATAAACCAGCCTTATCTTGTCGAAGGATTTGAACTGATCTTCAATTGTGCCTAATTCTCAGAAATTAATTATTGAATGACATAATTTCCGGATAACCCATTTTATATCAAAAATATCGAAACCCTTTTCTAGAAGGTGAGTTTTCTGTGAAATATTGCAGAATTTAGTTAACAACCAGATTGTCAAACAAAACGCAACTGAAATAGTATATTCTAAAACAAGTCGCATAGTAACGGTAAATTTTTTTTTTACATTACAAATTTAAATTAATTATTTTTTTAAAATGCAGTTCCGCCATAAAAATTCATTGATATCATTTTCAATTCTAACAAGCTGATACTTCCGAGACATGATTTTTCAAAATTTTAATAATAAATCGTACCTCTATATTTTCACAGAATGCTGTAATTATTCTATCTATGAATTATAGTATGATATGTGTTCATACATCTACATATAAGAGACATGTCCAATTTATTTCTGACTCATTACCCTTGATATAAAATAGCCCTCCTGTACTAGAAAAGAAAGTATGATTGAATGCAAAATAACAAATGAAATAACCTCATCTAGCGTAGAATTATGAGGATTACATGATATTATACTTTTTTTGCCCTTGGATAATCATGATGAAGGATATGTACCTTGGTAAGTTAATCAAATTGGGTTCAGTATATCTCCAGTAACAACAAAACTACAATATTGTCTAAGTTTTAATTGATTCAATATAAAATTCAGAGTAGATTTGAGGAATGAATATCTGGGATAAGTTCGTTATTGCAATAACGAACTTATCCGAGATATTCATTCTTCAAATTTACTCTGAATATTATATTGAATCAATTACTCATGAGTAGTATTGGTCTGGTGGTTTTGGATTAATAATTTTTGGCACTCTTCTTTTGTTTTATTTGAATTTCATTTCTTTCATGATGCAGTTCTATCATAATAATCCATTGATATCATTTCCAACTCTAAGAAACCAATACTTTCGGAGATATTTGTCAAAGTGTGAACAAGAGCGCCAAAGCTCGTGTCCACAGGGCATTCCCTCTTTTTGTAAGGAGCATTTACAGATTGCAACGTATTGCACGCCTATGCTATTCATCTCCTTTTGAAACGCCACTGGTAATCATAGAATGCAAATTGACGGACTGTCACCTTATGTCAGGTTATTTATCTTCTATGATCTTCGTGTCTGCGTGATGTAAGGAAGCTGGTTTGACCTTCTTTTCCGGCTTTTCTCTGATGGAGAAATCATCTTTCGTGTATCGTTGAGAATTTTTTATCTGAATTCATCGAGTATTACCGGTGGAATTTCTAAGTTTTAGTTTGTGAGATCAATAATATTTATTCTCGGTAAGTCTCATAATTCCTTTAATTTAAGGAGAGATTTGGATTTTGAGGGAATATTTTGCTGGTTCTGAATTGTTGCATTGCTTGCCTTCATTTTGTTTTACAGCACATGTACTGTTTTTCACTTTTCATTTCCCCAGGGCAGAATTCCTTCTCAGGTTCACTAATGATTATCGACATAATGTAAATGCCTAATTTTTTTTCTTGAGAAGCGAGAAGGAGTTCTGTTGAATTTTTGTGCACATTTTCATTTACTTTAATTTCATATAGCTCCTTGGTTGGGACCACTTGAGATACATTACACTCCTTGGTTGGGACCACTTGAGCTACACTACACTCCTTGGTTGGGACCACATTTGTTACACTCCTTGGTCGGGACCACACGAGTTAGATTACACTCCTTGGTTGGGTCCACATTGTTTGCACCGAAATAGAATCATTTGCTGAAGCTTGACTTGCACCGAAACACAATCATTGGCTGAAGCTTGACTTCAACTGAAGTACAATCAGGTGCTGGAAGCTGTAGTAATTTTTGGTTGTTACGTTCGCCTGTACCCACATTTGCTTGGAAGTTAACTTATGGTGGAGGAGCTGGAAGCATACCTGAAGTACAATTCGAAGCTGACTTGAGGGTATATTCCCTTACCGAGAACATCTGACACACACAGAAACATATTGCATTGGAGGTGGAACCACGATTTGAACATTTCTTTTAAGATAAGTAGTTATAAGTTTGTGTAATTTGAGAGATTGTGATTGGAACTGTAAATTAAGATTTATATAATATATTGTTGAAAACCTGACTAGGAATCTTATTGCTGGGGTAATCAAACCTCCCTCGAGAAATTAGTATTAGAATCTCATGCTCAAATACCCCTTGGGTAAAACGTAACGTTACAAGATATAGCAACATCCTGTTCTTGACTCAGTTTGAATTGTTGTAAAAGACATTCAAAATGTATGCGAATCACATAATTTAAAAAAATGTCTTTCTTTTATCCATATAACAGCCTCAATCACATGATCTTCCATTTAAGGATCTCTTGGGTTGCCTTTATTTGAGGGCCCCGCTTTTTCTAAGCTCTCCTGTGTTTCTGTCGGAACTCAATCTACCAGATAGGGTTTCTCTGCTTCAGCCTGATCTAGTTGTGAATTTTCCGCACTCCGGCTGACATCTGAGATCTGTGCTCGCTACAGTCTACGGTCTGTTTGACGTCAAATTCTTGAGTATAAAAATTGCGAATGAGAAACCAGTTTGAAATTATAATTCAGGAGTCACAATTTTGAGATAAAATATTCATTATTGGGCAATTTGCTTATGATTTCATCCCTGAAACTAACAATAAAATGGTGCTGCATATAAACCAACATTCCAAGTAATCTCATCTCAACATTCCAATAAGTAATCAAGACATTATGACATTCCTCAGATTGTTTTTCTCCGTCTAGTCTCGCACAATTTCATATTTCATATAATGGAATTCCTTATATTCAATATGTCGGCTATGAAAATTCCTCCATTGAAAATTTGGAGATTGTGGAAATGTGAAGTGAGCTGATTATGTTGTTCAATAAACGGGCAGAAGTTTCCCGACTGCGTACATAGATGAAGAAAGTTTCATCAACTGAACACAGAACTTTGGAGGAACCAGCCGAGGAAATTGTGGGCGGCTGAATACACATAAATTGAAAACTTGGTTTTGAAGTAACTCACGCATGGTGTAATGTTGAGTTTCGGAGTTTCGTGATATCAGGAAGATAAATAAGTGTTGCGAAACACGGAAATATTCAGCAGTTTCTGTTTCCTGTGATCGGATTGAATAGGAGAAAAAATGTGCTGATTTCACTCCAAAGTTTCTCATTTTTCCTACTGGAATCTTCGAGCAGCATTTTCTTGTGTTCAGTGTCGATATTTAGTTTCATCAGATCGTTGTATTTCTGTAAACTTTTCTGGTATATTTCAATTCTATGATAATAATTCTTATATTGCTCCTGTCTGAATCGAAAACGATAGAAACAAGCTTATTATACCACTCAATTTATTCTTTAAAATTGATAATTAGAAGTTCAAAGTTTTGGGAATAGGTTTGAATACATATTGATGTCGATGTACAGGGTGTTCAACGACGAGAGCTTGATATTAGGTTAAAGGGCAGTCTGAATAACAACATTCATGCCAAAACATTGAACTCAAATATTTTCTTTACGGTTCAATCAAATCAGCTCTAATCTGGATGATATCCTTATGACACTCAACAAATTAACGTATTCCGAATAAAATAAATCGTGGCCAAACTAGGACAAATTTATCACCTTTTTTTTGACAGGAAATTTCCCATCTATTCTCACATTTCCTTCATGCCCTTTAAAAAAAAGGAAAGGCAGCGCCCAAACCTGAAGGTTATTCAGACTCACATATTTATATGCCCTCTAACCTCATACCAAATTTATCTCTTTCTTCAAGGAATATTATTACGGGTTAACGGGAAGAAATATCGGAAAATATTTTTTATATCGATTCAATCTAAGTTGAATGTATGAAGTTAATGATTTGAAAACTTATTTGAAGCGTTATTGATATTATTCAACGTTTTGGTTCGGCTCACCGATCAAGAATCAGTGGTCAAAATCGATTATGTCTGGCCGGCAGTCTGGTCGTAACCACGATAACTCTCGAACGAAATGAGTTAGACAGTTCAAATTTCCAGAGTAGGTTTGGGATTTCAAATTCAATTTTTCTTAAGATGCAGTTTCATCATTGAAATCCACTGATGTTATTATCAACTCTAACAAACTGATACTTTCGGAGATACGATTTTTTCAAAATTTCAATAATTATTGTTAATTCCTATGATTTCATACAATACTTATAATTTGCTGATGTATTAAAATGCAACCTGAGGTGAGTCAAAGACGTATTGACTTTGATAACGAAAATTCATGAAAGTTGAAGCACAGAAGCCAAATTGAAACAAGGGAAAGCCCTGTGGCAGGAGCTTTGGCGCTCTTGTCCAATCTTTGACAAATAGTATCTCCGAAAGTATTGGCTTCTCAGAGTTTGGAATGATATCAATGCACTATTATGATAGAACTACATCATGAAATAAATTTAAATCTCTTTGCATCTTATCTTTATATGACGGTCCAATTTTGGCTTAAAGTGTTTCAAACCTATCAGGAGTCATTTTGAAAAATTGTGTAAATGAAATAGCCAGATTTATTTATGAAGCCAATCTAATGTAATCAGTCCAGAGAGAACTCAAACCAGAATACTTATGTAGGAAATCTTAAAGAGTGTTACTAGGGAATAACTACCTGTACATTAGTTGGAAATCACGTTCTAAATATTCCATAATTACAGAATGACACGTGAATTATGCTTGACTTTCTTGCATCATTCAATTTCGACTTACTAACCAAATAACTGTGCCAATGAACGTAGCGAATCCAAATTTCAAATTGTCTACATGCTTACATCAACCAAATGTTCCAGAAATACACTTTCAGTTTCGTTTGACATTAATAACGTTTATCTTTCGAACTGTGCCGAATGCCAGCTACCGCAAACTGACAGAATAGAGACAGATAGAATTAGCATTCTGAGACAACAAGTACGATGTATTATTGAAATTCTGAAAAATCATATCTCCGAAAGTATTGGCTTGTTAGAGTTGAGAATAATATCAATGGAGTCTTATGATGCTACTGCATCTCAAAAAAAAATTAATATGAAATTTATAACGTAAAAAAAAATTATTTTATTACTCCGAAACCATTCGACCGATAACGAACTTAACCGAGATATTTATGTCCCAAACCTACCCTGAAAATTTCAATTGTCTAGCTCAGGGGTTCCCAGTCTTTTTTAGTCAGCGGCGCACTCACAAGTTTATTATTTTGTCACGGCGCCCGACCCTAGCTACTCGAAATATAGACATAGTCTAAAGAAATTTGTACCCATAATAATATTAGATAGATGAGCATAAAAAATAAATCAATATGAAATTAATTTTTTTTATTATATTTATAAGAATTCAGAACAGAAACCAACAAGAAAGAAATAAGAAAAACAAGAATAACATACGGTACTCAGTCAAATCAATGTGACGGATGACCTTGGTGATCTCTACACTGTTTTTCAAATCGAAGAATAAGACTTGACACTGCTACTCACATTTTTGAACCACATTGATTCTTGAGCTATATATTTTCTTGATTACAGCTATGTGGATTCTGTGTGATATGGCTGCAAACAATATTTCTTCCTCTAACTCTGCAATTATATTTATGATGCAATTCTATCAATTCAATCCAAACAATTTTCAACGAAGCGAAAAACTTTGAGAAATTATATTTCCAAAAGTATTGGATTCTCAGAGTTGGGAATGATATCTCCCAACTCTGAGAATCCAACACTTTTGGAAATATAATTTTTCAAAGTTTTTCGCTTCGTTGAAAATTGTTTTCTTTTTACATTTTTGACGGCCCAATAACATTAAGAAATATACATTTTGTTCAGCTTATTTGAAATTCATTTATTGCAAGGAATAATGTAACTTTTAATATACTAGAAATATTCACTTAGGTATATTATTGAACTCTATTTTTTATATGAGGATAAACGAAAGTAACTGTATTAACATGAGATGCCGTCATCAAATTTATGTTTTAAATGCGTAGCATATTCGTGTTTGGAATTATGATCAGCTACTAATTGGTAATGGCTGAATAAATCCACTGTATTTCATTAGCTTGTACTATTAATCACAACTGAAAATGTTCAATGAAAAATTCGATTGCTGAGAGGAGGAAAATGCGCCATGGGTCGAACTCCCAATGGAAAAATAAATCAAAAGAACTGAGGGTCTCGCATATCACCACTACTCGATAACATTTCTTGAGCGAAAAATGTTCCAGTTGGTGAGTCATCATTATTGCTCTCACAACCCCCTAGGAAAGGAAGTGGTATACCCGTTTAACCGCACTCCAGGGAATTATACGATAAATTGGCGACAGAAATATGAATTGTTGAATATGGTTCAATTAAATACGGATGATCCAATCAATGAATAGGAATATAAAGTGAAATATAGGCAACTCGAGGTTAATATGTTCCTTGGTTTTTTCGGTCCAAAACAAATAAAACTATAAATATTTATTAAACGACGTACGTTTCGGCCATTCAAGCCATTTCCAAGTTATACAAAATCAAGGCAAAATTGTAAAATATCTGATACAAATAGACAGAAATTACTTACACAATAAAAATGAAATTTAAAATGATCTGTGTGTTGCAGTCATAGTCGGCGATTATAATATATGAACACAGATATTTATTTACAATAAAAAGTAGTAGACAAGAAATTACGTATAGAAAGAGAGAACATGAAGTAGTGAGGAAAGCAGTATGCAGGGTCACAATATTATATGTAAGTATAAGGTGATTCGGAAAGTTGAAAACTTGAGAATAATGCGATTAGTTTATTAAATTTGTCTAATTTTAGATAAATTTTGAATGTCATTCCGGTTATTCACTGAGTTATGGTCTTTTTTAATATGAAGCATTTCGAGTACCGTCCTAATGTGGTAGTCACTTTCGGAGGTTAAAATTTTGACATTGTGTAACGTTAACTTTCACCCAAGGGGTATTTGAGCATTTTTATTATTATTATTATTGATAAGGGGGTTACGTTGCACCGCGACCTTGAGATCTATTGTGCCCCCCAACAGAGCTGTTCTCACCATTACGCCATCTACAGCTCGCCCTCCAGTTCCAGAGTATAAATGAACCTCAATATCTGGGAAGGCTTCAAGGATATTATGTCTTCACTCCTACAAGTTTCCTGTCCAAAGCATTCCCTTCGCTGACTTGCAATGGCGAGGCATTCTGTAACAAGGTGAAGAGGAGTCTCTTCCTCCTCCCCACAGAATCTGCACTCGTCAGTATCTGATAAACCTATCCTCATCAAATGCTTCCTGAGGCGACAGTGTCCTGTGAGGAAGCCAGTGACCAGGTGTAACTTATTCTTGCAGAGATCCAGATACCTTTTGGATCTCACTTCTTTAAAGTTCCTAAGGAACTTTTTGGAATGAACCAAACCTGGAAGATTCCGCCAGAGTGTCTCTCTTTTGGTTTCCTCCTTCTCCAGAAACTCTTTCTTGTAGGTGCATTTTCCTATACCGCAGAAAGGTTCTGGGCCGATAAAAGGAGTTCGTGCTGCCTTTCTGGCAAGTGTATCGGCCTCTTCGTTCCCCTTGACTCCCGAGTGACCGGGGACCCAGACTAAAAAGAACTTATTATTCTTGCCAATTTCATTTAGTTTTCTTCGGCACTCCCATATCAACTTTGAATCGATGGCATGGGAGCTCAGTGCTTTGATAGCAGATTGACTATCCGAATGGATTGCTATGTCGCATTTCTGATATTTCCTTTCTAGGTTAATATCTGCACATCTTTCGATTGCGAGTAATTCTGCCTGGAAGATACTCAAACGGGAGCCTACCGACAGTGCGCACTTGGTGCCTGTCCCATATACCCCAGCGCCAGCTCCCGTCGTGGTTTTTGAGCCATCTGTGTACCATTTTATGGTATTTTCTTTGAAAGTCTGGGTGGTGAACTCCCTTTCCCATTCTTCCTTTCTACCTATCATCGTGGTGAAGTTCTTCTCAATGCTTACTTTTTTGACCATTGCATCACTAGGAAGGTTCACTGATGGGATGTACTTAGTCAGAGAGGTCCAGGCTCTCTGACATTTAATCCTCTCAGTTCCTGTACCTTCCTTAGATATTCTGAGGGTGGCCTCATGGGCTAACCTCTCAATCACTAGATGCAGAGGTGAGAGATCTGTGATGATCTCAAGTGCCCTGGTTGGACACGTTCTCATAGCTCCCGTGATGCACACACAAGCTAGCCTTTGCACTTTGTCAAGCGCTTTCCTAGTAGTTGTCTGAGCATGAGACTCTAATACTATTTCTCATGGGAGGTTTGATTACCCAGCAACAAAATTCCTAGTCAGGTTTTCAACAATATATTATAGAAAGAACAAGGTGTCCAAATCTTAATTTACAGTTCCAATCACAATCTCTCAAATTACACAAACTCATAACTACTTATCTTAAAAGAAAGGTTCAAATCGTGGTTCCACTTCCAATGCAATATGTTGTTTTCTGTGGTGTCAGATGTTCTCGGTAACGGAATATACCCTTAAGTCAGCTTCGAATGTACTTCAGGCATGCTTCCAGCTCTCTACCATAAGTTAACTTCCAAGCAAATGTAGGTAGAGGCAAACGTAACAGCCAAAAATTACTTCAGCTTCAGCCAATGATTGTATTTCAGTTCAAGTCAAGCTTCAGCAATGATTGTATATCAGTTCAAGTCAAGCTTCAGCAGATGATTGTATTTTGGTGTAAACAATGTGGTCCCAACCAAGGAGCTATATGAAATTAACGTTAATGAAAATGTGCACAAAAATTCAACAGAACTCCTTCACGCTTCTCAAGAAGAAAAATTAGGGATTTACATTATGTCGATAATCATTAGTGAACCTGAGAAGGAATTCTGCCCTGGGGAAATGAAATGTGAAAATCAGAACATGTGCTGTAAAACAAATGAAGGCAAGCAATGCAACAATTGAGAACCATTAAAAAACCCCTTTAAATTCCCCGAGAAATCTCGATACTTAAATTAAAGGAATTATGAGACTTACCGAGAATAAATATCATTTATCTCGCAAACTAAAACTTAAAAATTCCACAGGGAATATTCGATGAATTCAGATAAAAATTCTTCACGATATACGAAAGACGATTTCTCCTTCAGAGAAAAGCCGGAAAAGGAAAGTCAAATCAATTTCCATACATCACGCAGATACGAAGATCATAGAAGAGAAATAACCTGACATAAGGTGACAGTCCGTCAATGGGCATTCCATGATTACCAGTGGCGTTTCAAAAGGAAATGAATAGCATAGGCGTGCAAGACGTTGCAATTGTTAAAGTCAAAATTATGGAGTTTTTCAAGGGAGTGTTTTGCTAGAGCAGAGGACTCTGCCTTGTTATTTATGACGGTGTTTTTATGATCCGATATCCGTTTGTGAAGATATTGTTTAGTTTGGCCAATATATGTCTCATTGCAATCTCCACAATTTATTTTGTAAACGACATTTGTATTTTCTCTCGCCTCTGTTGTTGGTTTTAGTTTAAAAAATACTTCTTACTGTCATTATTCAATTTATGAGCAATTTTGATGTTATGTCGAATTTATCATGGTAAATTTGATTGAGAGTGTCCAATGCAGGAGAATGGACAATATAATTCACCATGGTAAATTCGATTCAGAGTGTCCAATACAGGAGAACGGACAAGAGAACATAAGCGCAAAAGCTTCTGACTTCACGTCAGAGCTTGTTTTCAAAACGTCTCGTCTCGTCTGGTCTCCGAGACTTTTCCGAGACGAGAACGAGACGGAACGAGAAAAATCTAGCTCTCGTGTGAAGCCCTAATAAAGATCCAAATCTGATTGTGACCTGATGAAGTGGTGCAGCAGCGTTGTGCTCAATGAAAATCTGCATTCTCATATCCAATAATAATCGATTTTCAACACGTATCCGCAAATTCAATTCAAATATCAACATGATTTCATTGAAATTTCTATACACGATTCCCGTTTCTGAACTTTCACTCCTTCTCGCACTCTTCTGAAGGAAAATTCATTTCGGTTGAAAACTCGTTTCAATATGGTTTTGTACGTGCATAAGATTGGTTCAGCGATGATCAGAAATACAACGTTGTGGAGCGTAACTGTTTCTGATGTGTGAATACGATGTCTTCATATTATCAAACTCGTGTTACTCTGGTCTATTTTCCAGAGAAATTTCCATCGTTATAACATTATAGAAACATCGAGTTTAAATTCGTCTGGAAAGTTGGAATAAATCATGTTAAAAATGACTCCAACGCTTGAGATAAAGGTCGGTGAACATTGCTCGTGTGGCTGATACCGTCTAGGGACCGAGTCTTGCTCTTTTTTGCGCGTGTTCTGGGCAACTTCGCGTTATCATTTTGCCAAAATGTCTGTAATTTTCGAGTTTTTCGCCGAATATGGTCTCAAACGATTGGGTTCGACTCCCTGACCAATAATTCGAGGACAAATTTCAGTCTGTCCGGCCATCCGGCCGGATTAATCGAATTTACCATGGTAAATTCGATTAAGAGTGTCCAATACAGCAGAACGGACAATAGAATTCACCATGGTAAATTCGATTAAGAGTGTCCAATACAGGAGAATGGACAATAGGACATACGCGCAAAAGCACCTGACTTCACGTCAGTGCTTGTTTTTATATAATATAATTTTACAACCAAACAACATTTTTAAGAATTTTAACAATGGAACAACGGAAGCCTTAGCTGATGCTCAAAATGTTATGTGTCTGAACTTTGCCCGACAATTTTGTGCTGGATTGTGCTAGGTTTATGCTCATGCGTTGTGCCGTTGGAATATTTTTTTAATTGATACGGTTCTCAAGACATTTCATGAAATGTAAAAAATGGACGAGCTCTGCACTTTTCGAAGAATTGGATTTTACTAACTGAGATAAATTGTGCTATATTAGTACTGAGTTGCGCAGTTCAAATTTTTCCGAATGTCCTCCTAAAATTCCCGGAAAAACCAAGAATCAAGTTACCTCACTTCTGTTTTTACGCACATGTTTTAGGGAACAGCCTGCTATTATTTTGCCCAAATGTCCTTGATTTTCGATTTTTTTAAGCTCGCAAACCACTTGGTTCCACCCACTGATGAAGAATTTGAGGTCAAATTCGATTGTTTCTGGCCGGCCGTCTGACCAGAGGCCGGTGCCACGATAGCTTTCGAACCGAAAGGTATAGTGACAGTTAAGTTCATTAATGGGCATAATCGGTAGAGTTATACTAATCTCCAAAGAAGGTAAGACGTTACTCCCCCTTGAGGTGTTCCAAGAGTGGCTTTGTTAGTAGTGGTCTCATTACCCACCTGTATCTAGGCTATCCTCGTCGACAACAGCTCATATATCCATTTTAGAATGGTTTTATCCACTTTTCGCCTTTCAAGTGCTTCTTTCTCTTTCTTGTCGAAGGCACCAGATTTAAGTCGTCTATTGATTTACATCGAAGAGTGACGTTTTTGATACAATGGATCTTGAATAACCATATACATACAGGGTGTCCAGGAAAATGTGGGTAATCTCTCGGATTCAGATAAAACATAAAAAAATAAGATGACAAGTTCCCATTATTTTTGGCGCTCTAGTTCCTCGGAAATGAGTGCTTATCAATTTGCCCAAATGTCTTTAATTTTCGAATTTTTCAATGAAAATGGTCTTAAACGATTTGGTTCGACTCACTGAATCCGTGGTCGAAATTCATTCTGTCCGGCCGGTCCGGCCAGCCGTAGGCACGATAACTCTCGAACGGAATGAGCTAGACAGTTGAAATTTTCAGAGTAGGTTTGGGAGATAAATATCTCGGCTAAGTTCATTATTGGGCAAAATTGGACAGATGGTTTCGGAGTAACGAAAAAAATTTTTTTTTTACAAAACAAATTCCAAATTAAGTTTTTTTCAATGAGCAGTTTTACCATAAAAATCTAATGATATCATTTTTAACTCTAACAAGCTAATACTTTCGGAGGTATGATTTATCAAAATTTCAATAATAAATCGTATTTCACAGAATGATATAATTATTCCATGTATGAATTGTCATAATGTCAACCTATTTTCCTGAGACATCACATTATCTAATCAATCGAAGAATTATGAGAATAAAGTGTATTCCGAAATGTGAGCGAAGTGAGAAAAATCTGAGTTGTTGGCTCCGAAATTAGTTTTTCTCAGAAAAGTCTTACATTTCGGAACGGAACATGAAGTAAGAGACATGAAGTAAGAGAATGCTCAGTTCTCTCAATTTATGACGGGACTGACGGAAGAGAATATTACAACTTCAAAAATATTGGGGTTGAAATACTCGTATTTTAGCGATGCAACGGGAACCTCACCCAAAAATGTTTGAAAATATTACGTAAATATTGAAAGCATAATTCTGTAGTTCGAGAGAGGACAAAATTTGGTGAACGTAGATCAGGAAATTTTTGATCGATTACAAGGTAATTTTTCATTGTTACTCTTCTTTCATACATGTTTTATGGAATATCTACTATTTGTAGGTACTTTAAACCTGTTTTGGGCAATTGTCATACGAAACTTGTTGGCGCTGTAGTTCCTCGGAACTGAGTGCTTATCAATTTCCCTAAATGTCTGTAATTTTCGAATTTTTCGATGAAAATGGTCTTAAACGATTTGGTTCGACTCACTGATCAAGAATCCGAGGTCGAAATCGATTCTGTCCGGCCGGCCGGCCGGCCGTAGGCACGATAACTCTCGAACGAAAGGAGTTAGTGGATTGATAATTGCAAGGTGGGTTTGGATCGTAAATATCTCGGACGAGCTCGTTTATGGGCGAAATCCATCAAGCGGTTTCGGAGTTATGGCCGATTTTAGTAAAAATATTTTTTATGAATATTTCCGAAACCAATCACTCGATCTATCTGAAATTTAGCATCAAATTGTAGAATCATGACCTTTATACGCATGTGAAGTTTTGTATTGACCAGATTACTGCAAAGTTTAGAAAAAAAATTTTGAAAATTTAAAAAAAGTTTTTCTACAATAACTCTCGAACGGAATGAGCTAGGTAGTTGAAATTTTCGGAGTAGGTTAGGGAGATGAATATCTCGGTTAAGTTTGTTATTGGGCAAAATTGGCCAGATTTAATTCGATTTCTTCCATAGTGCAGTTCTCATTCTCAGATTGCTCATTTAATCTTGATAAATAAACTATTATTTGAATTGAATTTCCTTTATGATGCAGTTCTATCATAAGAATACATTGATATAATTCCCAACTCTGAGAAACCAATACTTTCGGAGATATAATCTGTCTGTTTGAACTAGAGCGCCAGAAAGCTCCTGCCCACAGGGCTTGAACCCATTTTTTCCTAGCAGCCCTCCCTACGGAGATACGGCCTCCTAAATGACGCCACTGGAAATACCTTTTATTGGAATTAATTTTAAACTTCTAAATATAATTTAATGAAAATTTGATATGATATACAGTAGCAAGGACCCCTTAAAAAACCGCTCTTAAATTTAAATAACTTTGTTTAGTTTACCAGGGGCGGACTAGGTTGTATATTTTGATGCTTTCATTTTTAACACCCTATTTGCTAAGGAGTTAAAAAAACAGATCTGGATACCTTGAATATTAAGCTAAAGTTCATTGTCCATAAAATTAACCGTTTTCAAGGTATCCAAATTTGTTTTTCCAGAAAATGGATATGAATCGAACTCATTCGGGGGATAGGAGAAACGAAAAAAATAGGTTTTATGAATGTCATGTTTGTACAACTAGGGTAGGCTAATGAAAATTAAGATAAAATCATATTTCGGTTCTTGTATCTCATGAATGATCTCGATTCTTTTCCATTTCCTGGAAAAACAAATTTGGATACCTTGAAAACGGTTCATTTTATCGACAATGAACTTTAGCTTAATGTTCAGGGTATCCAGATTTGTTTTTTTTTCAACTCCTCATCAAACAGGGTGTTAAAAATGTAAGCATTTAAATGTATAACCTAGTCCGCTCCTGGTAAACTATACAAGCTAATTTAAATTTAAGGGCAGTATTTTGAGAGGTCCTTACTACTGTATATCATATCAAATTTTCATTGAACTATATTAAATAGTTTGAAATGTATTCCAGTAAAAAGGATTTCCAGTGGCGTCATTTAGGAGGCCGTATCTACGTACGAAGGGCCGCTAGGAAAAAAATTGATGGGAACTTGTCATCTTATTTTGTTATGTTTTATCTGAGAGATTTCCCACATTCTCCCGGACACCCTGTATGTATAGTTCAGTAGTGTACGGTGTTGGAAGCCATTAAAATATATTGGTCATTATGAACGAGATAAAGTTCCTAACGTTGCATAAGTGCTTCATAAATATTTTACTAGTGGCGATATGATATCTCCAATACGACTATTCTAGCTTATGCGAAAAATATCGTAATACTGTATCGGGATCCAGACTCTCTCTGTGTTCGGAAACTATGTCAGGGGCTGTAAAATTCGTACATATTCTACATTGGGCACTTCGTCATGGTTAACGACTGCGATACAGATACGAACGAGCCATAGCTGATAAGAAATTCATTAAATTGGATGCTCTGTGAACTGTTAGATCTGCCAGAACCATCTCTGTATAAGCCCGGAACGAAATTAAATGACAGCATGGTCTACCGTCCTTAAACCCAATTCAAGAGTATTCAGTTTTTCGGTTTTTTTACTAGAGCTGGTTGAAAATAATATATTTCACGGAATTGTTATCGTGCAATAAAGGATATCTATTTTTTGTTTGAATAGTGTTCTTGAATTAAATAGTGTATTGTGAATTTTCCTTTGGATTATTTTTTACTTGGGGTGAGTACAAGTTGAGATGAATAGAAACGAAAGTATGTTCCTTCCCGTAAAAGCCATAGACATACCTCTTATATTATTCTATTAGGTCAATGGTAACAGAAATTAGGCAGTTATGATTCATTTCCAAAAAATTAATTTATATTAGCTGAAGAATTTATAGGTTAATGCTATATTTTTCTTCTACCTCTTTATAGCGCGTGAAACAAGCAAATTCTACATTTTCCAAGGCAAGTCTTGAAGTAATCTTTCAGACATATAAATGAAATAGAAGCTTTCATTCATTATATTTATGCTAACACTAATGTCGTCTAGTCGCCGAAAAAAAATCCATTAGGTGATTATTCAATTTTTGCGCGTATGTTCTGGGCAACATCGCGTTATCATTTTGCCCAAATTTGCCGGCCGTCCGGCCAGCCAGCCGTTGCCACGATAACTTGAGAACCGAAAGAGCCTGCGACATACAAGTTCGTTAATGGGCATAATCGGCCCCATGGTTTCCGAGTAATAATTTTGTTTTCAACCAATATGAATCTGATCGAATTGAAACTTGGTGAATAGTTGTAGAATATGAACCTAAATAAGTTTGTGAAATTTTGTGAGATTCGTATCACTAGAAAATTTTTAAAAACTTATTAAAAAATATTTTTTATGTCTGGATAACCTGAGAACGGTAGGAGATAGCGACTTGAAATTTTCAGGTTAGGTTGTGCATCTGAGTGTGACATTCATGTTTGTTTATGAGCATAATCGGCCAAACGGTTTTGGAGTTAACCCTATCTGAAATTTGGTTGTTATTTCCTTAATAACTCGAAAAATACCAAACCGATCCAATTTAAATATGGTTGTTAGTTGAAGAATGCCAACACGAAAATTCTTGCAGAATTTTGTGAGGATCGTACCACTAGAAATTTTTTTAAAAATCATCGAAAATCATTGAAAAAAAGCTGGATGGGTGACCGTTAACTCCCGAACGAAAGGAGATATGGACTTGCAATTTTCAGGGTAGGTTGTGCATTTAAATTTAAATTATTTCCTCGATGACTCAAAAAATATAGACCCGAGAAAATTGTAGCTTGCTAACTAGTTGTAGAATATCGACATAAAGACGTGTGTAAAACTTTGTGAGAACCGTACCCCTAGAAAATTTAAAAAAAATTAATAAAAAAAATTGGTTCAAGCGCTGACGTGAAGTCAGGAGCTTTTGCGCGTATTTTCTATTGTCCATTCTCCTGTATCGGACACTCTTAATCGAATTCAGAGTTCCCAATACAGGAGAATGGACAATATAACAGACGTGCAAAAGCTCCTGACTTCTCGTCAGTGCTTGAACCAATTTTAAAAGAGTTATGAGCAAAAAAAGAAATTTTTTTTTATGGATTTTCGACATTAAATTTGGCACATGGTTTCAAATTGCTCATTAAAACAAGTTTACATTGAGCGCTTCACAAAAAAATTGGTTCAAGCCCTGTGGACAGGAGCTTATTTGTTTCTCAGAGTTGGGAATTATATCAATGGATTCCTACGATAGAAATGCTTCATGAAAGAAATTAAATTTAAAAAAATTATATCTCCGAAATTATTGGTTTCCCAGAGTTGGGAATTATATCAATGTATTCTTATGATAGAACTGCATCATAAAGAAAATTCAATTCAAATAATAGTTTATTTATCAAGATTAAATGAGCAATCTGAGAATGAGAACTGCACCATGGAAGAAATCAAATTAAAATAGCTGAAATGAATTTGACTCTCTCTTATAGAACAGGATGACATCTACGAGTATGAACACAGATCATATAATTAAGCTTAGATAGAATAATTATAGCATTCTGTGAAAACATAGAAGTACGATTCATTATTGAAATTTAGAAAAATTATATCTCCGAAAGTATCAGCTTGTTGGAGCTCAAAATGATATCAATGGATTTTTAGGGTGAAACTGCATCTTAAATAAAAATTGAATTTGAAAGTTGTTACTTAAAAAAAATTTTTTTTTTTTCGTTACTCTGAAACCATTTGGCCTATTTTGCCCAATAATGAACTTAACCGAGATATTCATCTCCCTAACATACTCTGAAAATTTCAACTGCCTAGCTCATTCCGTTCGAAAGTTATTGTAGAAATTTTTTTTTTTAATTTTCAATTTTTTTTTTTAGATCTTGCGGTAACCTGGTCAATACAAAACTTCACATGCGTATAAATGTCATGATTCTACAATTTGATGCTAAATTTCAGATAGATCGAGTGATCGGTTTCGGAAATATTCATAAAAAAGGTTTTTACTAAAATCGGCCATAACTCCGAAACCGTTCGATGGATTTTGCCCATTAACGAACTCGTCCGAGATATTTACGCTCCAAACCTACCTTTCAAATTTCAATCCTCTAACTCCTTTCGTTCGAGAGTTATCGTGCATACGGCTGGCCGGACCGGCTGGACAGAATCGATTTCGACCTCGGATTCTCGATCAGTGAGGGCCGGTTTCTCAATTGCGAGTTAACTCGAGGTTGCGAGTTGACGCATGTATTTAGCGATATTCATGAATGCGCAACACTCGGGTTACCCGCAACCTCGAGGTAACTCGCAATTGAGAAACCGGCCCTAAGTCGAACCAAATCGTTTGAGACCAATTTCAGCCAAAAATTCGAAAATTACAGACATTTGGGCAAATTGATAAGCACTCAGTTCCGAGGAACTAGAGCGCCAAAAAGTTTGAATTTTCCGAGATAATGGCCTTTTTGAAATCAATAAAGTTCGGAAATATTAATAGAAAAGAAAGTTCCTCTTGGTACGGAGTTGTTGGGAAGCACTGTATGTAGGTATGTAGGGTTTAAGTACCTACACATAAAATCCTTCACTGAAGGATATTCGTCGATAAAGCTAGCCTCGAAATACCCTTCATGCATTTTAATCAAACAATTGAAATTAATGCGAGTTCTTCAAATATCGATTGTCAACTGTCAAATCAAAATTCAATCTATGCAGTCATCCGACCCCACTTCTCGTTCCGCATCTCCTATACATTGAAAATATATCTGTCGAACTATGTGACTCACATTGTCACATCTCATTATAATCAATTCAGAGCGGGCAAAATGACCGCTACGCCAGATGTAACAATGCGGACCAATACAAATTGTACAGATGCATCCGAAGTTATATGTAATTCCACTAGTTATTCAGAAATGTACGTACCCGAAATGGGCGAAACGACAGGCCGTAATTGACAATTTCGCGCCCTATTTAACGGATGGGCACGAAATAGCGGAGCGGTTAAAATATAGATAAAATTGAATATTTCAAATTGGCGTCCGTTTAAAAATGGATGCAGTTTAACCTTCGGTCGAGTGGTTGGTTAAGAGAGGGCTGTTAAAATATTTATTTCCATATAATTGGACGGTGTTTGCAGGTTTAATTATTCGGCGAATATCGGGCCAATTTTCTGTTTAATCGATCATAATCGAAGGCTTTTATTATGTCATGTGTTGGCGGCGGAATTATTAATTGGATTTCCTACTAGAATTTTAGGTGGAGTATTATTTACTTACTGCGATATTTTTCTTTTTAATATATTCGATTCGCAGCTTTGAATAATCGAATGAAAAATCTATAAAAGGACTGGGGCTTCACACGAGACGAGAGTAGGCGAGAGTATAAAAAATCTCGTCTCGCTCTCGCCAATTCCCAAAAAATTAAATCACGTTCAAGTCTCGTTCTCGTCTCGTTTTCAGTTATCTCGTCTCGTCTCGCTTAATTCTGAATAACGATAATAAATATTATAATATATAATCGAAATGGTATACAATAATGCATAAGTTTGTAAAGCTATATTTATTACGCTCTTATACAAAAATATTTGTACATGTACATATTGTTTTTAATTTTAAACACTGACAATTTCAACTTTTAAATTACTCGATGACCAAGAATTCAAACATAATCAAGCTTGCATCACATCATTTTTCAATGATGTACGTGTTTTTGTCATAATCATACCTGCTGTGGAAAATAATCTTTCAACAGGTACGGATGTAGCCATTAATAAATCATCGGCCATCTTGTAAAGTGTAGGAAGAACTTTTTCATCACTCTCCACCACTGTAAAATATTTTGATTCCTATTTTTTGCTCTTTCTAAAAGCAAATATTCTTCAAACTCAGCTTTCCAATATTTCGAAAGTTTTGTTGATATTTTAAATAAGCGATGTCGATACATTTTTTAATAGAATTGAACAATTTGGTAAAGTTTTCAGAGAATACCTTCCCAGTGGGTGGATCATTGAGGGTGTTCTTGGCGTATTCCTCATAACACTTTTCGAAACATTGAATAGCTTCATTTCTTTACCAGTTTTATTATACGTAGTTCCACAGATGTATACAATAATTGTTCACATCTTCACTACAAGGAGCACAAGAGAATAAATTTCTCCTGATGTTCAGATAGAGACGAAATTTTCAAAGCATTGGGATTTAGGGGCAATAAGAGTTGTCCGTTAAGTATTGAATTCATAATGGCATCTGTTTCTATGGTTGTGAATTCTATTTTTTGTTCAAAAATAATCTCAATTATCGCAAGGTCATAGCAAATTAATAATCTTCCAAAAAATCGTGTATTTCTAGAACGATCGATGCATAATATTGACAAAATATATTGGTAATTATAGTGGAAACTCTTCATATTGAATTGTTTTCTGTGGGTGTTGAAAAAAGTCGAGTCGTATATAAAACTTCAAACAAAAAATTTTACGAGACCTAAAACGAGACTCTCGTGTTGCGCTTTATGTGGTCTCGGTACCACCTATAACATTTTTGTTATATGCAACATTCGTTTCGTCTCGTCTCGCTTTCACGAGACGAGAAAAATCTTGCTATCGCGTGAAGCCCTAAAAAGGACTGACGGATCAACATATTTCGAATGGTCATATTCAAAGGAGTTTGAGAATTTTACCTTCAAGAGTTGTTAAATCTTAGATTCCTCAGAAAAATCTTGGGATTTACCATATTGCTGACTTCCACAGCATGTTAAAAGAATAACATGTATTCGCAAAAAAGTCACTTTTTGGCGCTCTTGTTCCTCGGAACAGAGTACTTATCAATTTGCCCCAATGTCTGTAATTTTCGAATTTTTGGCTGAAAATGGTCTTAAACTTAAAATTTGGTTGGACTCACTGATCAAGAATCAATGATCAAAATCGATTCTGTCCGGCCGGCCGTCCGGCGCTTAACGCGATGACTCTCCAACGGATTGATCTAGACAATTGACATTTTCAGAGAAGGTTTGAGAGATAAATATCTCGGTTAAGTTCGTAAATGGAAAAAATCGGCCAGGTGGTTTCAGAGTAACAAAAAAAAATTTTTTTTACATTACAAATTTTAAATTAGATTTTTTTAAGATGCAGTTTTATCATAGGAATCCATTGATATATTTCTCAACTCAAAGAAAATAATACTTTCTTCAATAACGCATGCGAAGATTTGTATTGATCGCGTTGCCGTAAAGTATAAATTTTTTTTTATATTTTTAAATATTGTTTCTACAATAACTCTCGAACATAATGAGCTAGGCATTTGAAATTTCCAGAGTAGTTTTGGAAGATAAATATCTCGGTTGAGTTTATTATTGTGCAAAATAGGACGGATGGTTTCAGAGTAACGAAAAAAAAAATTTATTTTAACTCACAAATTTCGAATTCAATTTTTTTTAAGATTCAGTTTCACCATAAAAATCCATTGATATAATTTTCAACTTTAACAAGCTAATACTTCCGGATATATGATTTTTCGAAATTTCAATAATGAATCGTACTTCTATGTTTTTTTTTAATTATAATTTTTGGAGTTTTTTTTTCTAAACGACACTATTTTTAAATTTAATTTCTTTCATGATGCAGTTCTATCATAATAATCCATTGATATAATTCCCAACTCTGAGAAACCAATACTTTCGGAGATGTGATTTATCACAGTTTGAACAGAGCGCGAAATCTCCTGTCACAGGACTCTCACTTTTCAACTCACGGTTTAGCTATAACTCTCGAAGGTGCAACACAAATTATCAATTTAACCCTAGGGTTAAATACAACTCGGAGTTAATTAGGATGGCCCTAAGTTAAATATTTCGTAAGTTCTCTGGACGGACGGATGGACAGAAATTAATTCAACCACGAGTTCATTATCAAATCTAATGTATCGTTCGAAACCAATTTCATCCAAAAATTCGAAATCGCAGACATTTGGACGTAATGATTACGCCCAGTACGAGCGCGCAAAATTCCAAAATCCCGCGTAATTCAACATTAAACAGTAATTTTCCACGCGAATGCAAACAGTGAAAGAACGCACTAGGGCTCAGATCAGGACAAACGGTAGTCGATAAATCAGACCAAACAGCGTGTGTTTAATCTGTGAATTGCGATGGGTCCCTGAGCCGCGCTGAGTTAACACCAGAATGTTTACTCGAAATAATTATATTAATTTATTTATACAACTATGATGGCCCATTGCATCCGAATAAATGAATAAATGGGGCAGTAACGAATGGCGTTAGCTGTGCCCGCAACATTAACGTACACAAAATCTGTATTCATGAACGATAAATTTCGGCGCTTATGTAACGCGAATGTAAAGCGCCCTTTATAATTATTGATTATGCATTCGGAAGTTTCGCCATAAAGGATTTAGTGATTCTCGACCTGCGACAAAGTTGAGAGAGTAAACATCGTTGAAGTTTCGGATTTGGTGTTGGTCCTAGTTCAAGTACATAGTGGGGGTAATTATAACTATAAGTTCCGAAATCACAAGAACCAGTTTGAATCCTCTTCATTCCAAACTTTGTTAGTTTAATAGGTCATATACAGCCAGCGCGTATTATCTTATTTTTAATTCATAATCTTTTTTGATGATAAATTAAAATGAATGTCTCGGAAATAATATATTTTTTTTTCTTCACGATTGTTAGAAATTTCCACGAATATTCCATAACTGAAAAATTGACACTCCTTATCTCATTGAGGATTCTTATCCCACATTCAAAGTCCTTTCTTGCTTGAAATTTTATCGAAAATCTCTTGAAAACTATCTAACTTTTCTCTATCTTAATATATTTGATTACTCCAACCAGGTCTCTCAGGAAACACAGCACTTTCTACCTGCCGAGGAGGAATACACTTGCTGCTCAGAATTCCCCTCTGTATCAGTTATTGAGAGTTTTTAATTTATTTGAGGATGATTGTGACCTTTTCTTCGACAGTTCGAGGAACATAAAGAATCGCCTACTCGGGATTTATTTCGATAAATTGTGAGTCTGATATTTGTTGAATATTTTGGTATGGGTGGTATAGGTGACTTTTTTTGTGTCAATTTTTGTTTTGAATTTTTATAATTTCAGATAATGATATTCTACAGATATATTTGTAATTAATGGTTTTTGCACTTTTTTGTTCAGATGTCATCGTGAATGAATTTGTGGGTGTGAAAATCACCTGTTTGTATTCATGTTTACAAAATAAATAAAGAAATACGGATAATATTTTTTTCATTTCCACAGGATCTTCTAAATTGATAAGACACACACTTCATTTTATTGTCACTCTGTCAGATCATATCCTTAAGTTTCCTTTTAATAAGATTCTAATGACAGAAACTGATTATATTAAAAGGAAACTTAAGGAGGCAACTTGTATTTCATTGAACAGAGAATGCAATTTTTCAAATTGCTCAATTGGTATTGACCATATTTGGCTGATTTTATTAAAAAAGGAAACTTGGAAATTTCTATACAAAGTAAAACTATGTTAGCTAAGATTTTCAAATACTGTCAATGTGAGAATTCTCGAATCTCAGAATAACAATCAACAAAATAATTCTGAAGGAGTCTGATATAGAATCCGAAACGTTACGATATAGTTGTTTCTTCGTTGATGTTATTTCGTTGTTATTTGTTAGGCAACATTGTTCGATTGATTGCTTCTGACGAATATCTTGTGTTTCTTACGCAGAAGCAAATCACAAAATAATTAATTTTTTATTTTATAGATATTTTTCAGAGTTTGGGAGAGAAAACTCAGAAAGAAACCATTCGATTATGAATATACCTCCTACAGTATCCTCTAATGATTACTTAATACCACTAACACATTCATTCTGTATTATGAAACTTAACTCATGAAAAAATATTTGATACACGTGTAGACCAATATTTTAGCATCTTTTGCTAGCAACATTTTGAAAATACTGTAAATAGGAACATGTGTCACTGCTATAAGTAAATGGTAATAATAACCTCGGTGGTCATCGAACTGTAATTTCTTTTGATAATTCCATTATGTTGTTCTTTCCTATTGCCTTCATAAATCACATCATTAAAATGATCCGATTATAATCTTCTGATACATCATCCCTAATATTTATACATAGGTTATTCAATATGCATCAAGTCAATGTTATTTTTGATATCACTTTCAGTCTTGTATATATTCACAAATTCAAGATTCGGAACCTTGTTTTCCAACACAAAATATTTTCAAGGTACGAATTATAAACAAATAAACAATGTGGTTATGTAAAGTCTACCCCGGCACTGAGCGCTGACTTCCGCGTTCGTAAACGATGATCGAGAACGCGATTCTTTGCAAGAACAGCTGATGACAATCTTCTCGATCCAGGGTTACACCACCTACAATAGATAGTCTATTATGTATATGGGTTACACTTTCCGAAAAGCCCTAAGATGACATGTATGAAAACAGTTCATTCATATATATATACTCATAGATACGATTACAGCATTCTGTGGAATCAAAGAATCACGATTTAATATTGAAATTTTGAAAAATCATATCTCCGAAAGTATTAGCTTGTTAGAGTTGAATATAGTATCAATGGTCAATTGTGCCGAATAACGAATTTGACCGAGATATTTATCTCCCAAACGTCAAACGACTGAATGGCGCCCATTTCAAGCTGCCGCACACTGTATATGAATCATCCCAGGAATTACGGAAGATACCCATATTCCTGAAATAATCTCGTTAACTCCTTGGATATCTCGGTCTTTTATTATATGAAACGATTTCCTTCATGCTATTAAAATTGATCTAATTTTTCCACATCAATCTGAGTAGGTTGCATCTGAAAACGTTCAACAGGAACAAAAAATTAGCTATTATTAAAAATATTAAATCTCATACAAAATGAGAGCAATTTCGAAACTGAGGCGAAAATATTTTATATATTCTTCAGGAGTGAAGGCTCTCTTGAATTGAGAATTCTTATCCAGGACCCTCGAGCGATAAAAAAGCTCATATTTCATAGTCCTGTTGAAAATTCGCATCATAAGTATGGCGGCAATTTCGAATAGAGGCATGGAAAAGTGGAGTGTTCTCAAAACTTCCAGATATTTATGAGAATTTTAATCGTTTCAACATTATAAACTTTATCTGTTCTTAGCTCGGGGCTCACTTGAGAAACAAGTACCATTAGGGGTCCTTGAATTTTATGGGTGCTCTCAATAATTTATTTAATCAGGATAATGTTACCAAAGGGTATCGAATATCCTTGAGTAAAATATTCAAGAGATTTTCAACAATGTTGATTCTGTTCGGGCAGGCCAGGCGAACTTTAAGAATTTTTATAGCTTCCGTGTTTCTCCGAAACTTGAACATTCTCTCATGGGTGTCATTCCGGTCAACACAGTTTCGCGTGTGATTATTTCCGGAAACATTTTAATCGATATTCCCCCTTTAGGGGATGAGTATTGAAGAATTCAGGATTAAACAAGTTGAAATCTGTGCAGACTGAGTCGGGAGGAACGGACCGAACTCCAGCAGTATATGGTTCACGTGAAAATATGGGAAACAAATTTTGTAAAACACTGACGCGAAGTCAGAAGCTTCTGCGCGCTTGTTCTATTGTCTACTCACACCTCACGCTACCTCACAAAATACTGCATGAACTTTTAGATTCAATAACATAGTGAGCTTACTCATCGCAGATTCAAACCCAGATCTCACGCGTGGCAAGCAAAAACGCTATTATCTTGGTTGTACAGGTCTTATTGCAGTTTCTGAAGTAGCTAACAGATCGAAATGTTATTTTCAGAATAATTGCTAAAATGTATAGCTGGTCGCCCTGAATTCCGGTACTCTATTATCAAATGGCGGCTTCAACATTTGTACGGAATTTGAGCGGATTCTGAGATATAGCTTTTGAAACATGAGCAAAAAATTCCAGTGATACGATCGTCACGAAATTTTGCTAACATTTGCGCGTCCGCATTCTACAATTATTTACCAAGTTTCAATTCAACCGGATCTGTATTGTTGTATTGAGTTGTTGAGGCAATAATGTTTCTTATCAGTATAACTCTGGAACCGTTTGCCGATTATGCCCATTAACGAACTTAACCACAGAATTTGGATGCGCAACCCACCCTGAAAAATACAAGTCGCTCTTTCTATTCGGAAGTTATCGTGGCAACGACTGGCGGGAATCGAATTTGAACGTGATGAATTCTTCTATCTTCATAAAGTTAGCAGAGCCACTTGCAAGAATATCAATGAAACCTATTGCATCAATTGTCGAGAACTCGTCGTAATTGTGCAAAAAAATTGTCGCGCTCTTAGTATTTCTGATACGGGGTAGCTCTGATAACTTAATACTAAGTTAACAGTGCCATCCATAAATAAAACCCAAACATCCACAAAAATGTTATGAATATGTCGAGTATTCGTCCATCTGACGTGAAAACAGGCAAACAATCCATTCCGCATACCCTATACAGGGTGATTCCAAGTTAGGCATGAACCTTGGAGGAGGTGTTAGTATGACCCATTTGTTGTCGTTCGAGCCATATTTATTGATAACCGAAAATTAACAGTTTCCGAGATATTTTAGTTCTGGGGTTTTTAAAAATTTCTCACCTAAGATCATTTTTCTTCAATTTTTTTACGTTGGCCAAATTTGGTTATAATTCATGGTTATTTTTATCAGTAAAGGATATGATATGTATGAAAACGCAAAACTACGCTTTTTTAGATCTTGAAAAGAAGGAGTATGATTTGAAGAAAAGAAAAATCAATTTCTAATATCAATTCGCCTGCAACTTTAAAATTCTTCAATTTCTGTATGCCAAAATAATTTTAAAACCTTGTATTTTCGAACATAATTTATGAACACATTTTCCAATTATATTTCAGGTTGCAATAAACCAATATTTAATTCGTTATTCTTCTTTCTTTGCTTCAAATATTCCCTTTCAAATCATACTTATTCGTTTTCAACATCTAATACAGCTTAGGTTTGCTTTTTTAATACATACCATATTCTTTTCTAAATATAAAAACATGTATAAAAATAATCCAAAATAATAATCAGATTTGGTGAACGTATAAAAAATTCACAAAAAATTAACTAAGGTGAGAAATCTTTAAAAAATCACAAGAACTCAAATATCTCGGAAACTGTTGATTTTCGGTTATCAATAAATATGGCCCAATCGACTGCAAATGAGTCGTACTAATAGATCCTCCAAGATTCACGTCTGATTTGAAATCATACTGTATACAAGGTGTATCTGAATAACACCGAAAAAATGTAAAGGGTGATTTTGTGATGAAAATTAAGGTGGGTACTTGGTATTTTTCGAAAACCCCCCCAGAAAAGTTACACCCCTCCGGAGATTAACAATAAAATTGTTTTTTTTTTATTTTCCCTGTACATTGATGGTCTTCAAGAAAGGTAATATAATGGATGATGACGAAAATGAAGCAAAACTTGTAAAATATACGAACTATAAACAAATAAATTAGGTTAGGGAAATTCCACCTTAGTGCTTTTTGAAAATGCATTGCATCATTGCATTTTTGGCGCTCTTGTTCCTCGGAACAGAGTGCTTATCAGTTTGCCCAAATGCCCAAATTTTCGAATTTTTGGCTGAAAATGGTATCAAAAGATTTGGTTCGACTCACTGATCCAGAATCCGTGGTCGAAATCGATTATGTCCGGCCGTCCGTCCGTTAACTCTCGAACGAAAGGAGTTAGAAGATTGAAATTTGCAGGGTAGGTTTGGAGTGTTAACATCTCCGACGAGTTCGTTAACGGGCGAAATCTATCAAGCGGTTTCGGAGTTATGGCCGTTTTTAGTAAAAACATTTTTTATGAATATTTCCGAAACCGATCACTCGATCTATCTGAAATCAAGCATCAAATTGTATAATCATGACCTTTAGACGCATGTGAAGTTTTGTCTTGATCGGGTTACTGTAAAGAGTCAAAAAAAAAATTTGAAAATATTTAAATTTTGTTTCTACAATAACTGTCGAACGGAATGAGCTAGGCAGTTGAAATTTTCAGAGTAGGTTAGGTAGATAAATATCTCGGTTAAGTTCGCTCTTGGGCAAAATAGGCCAGATGGTTTCGGAGTTACGAAATAAAATTCTTTTTAACTTTCAAATTTCAAAATAATATATTATAATAATAATTTTTTTAAGATGCAGTTTCACCATTAAAATCCATTGATATCATTTTCAACTCCAACAAGCTAATACTTTCGGAGATATGATTTTTCGAAATTTCAATAATGAATCGTACTTCTATGTTTTCACAGAATGCTATAATTATTCTATCTACGATTTATTATATGATCTGTGTTCATACTCGTACATGTCATCCTGTTCTATAGAAGAGAGTCAAATTCATTTCAGCCATTTTAATTTGATTTCTTCCATGGTGCAGTTCTCATTCTCAGATTGCTTATTTAATCTTGATAAATAAACTATTATTTGAATTGAATTTCTTTTATGATGCAGTTCTATCATAAGAATCCATTGATGTCATTCCCAACTCTGAGAAACCAATACATTCAGAGATTTAATTTGTCTGTTTGAACAAGAGCCCCAGAAAGCTCCTGTCCACAGGGCTTGAACCATTTTTTTTTCTCGTAAATGCTTAAGTTTTCGAAAAAACTTGTAGAGATAAGAAAATGTTAGTAAATGAATTAAGCATTTGAGCCATGTTTTTTTAAAAGGAAGATTTTTATTCGAAAATAAGTTGTAAGAAAAAATATCTTAGGGGTTGACTCTTTCAACCCCTTCTAAGGATACCTCAGGGTTGAAAAAAATCCAAAACGTGTAGTTTTATTGACAAATAATATGTACCAAGTTTCGTGTCTTCAGCTGCATATACAGGGAAAATACTAAAGAGAAACAATTTTTTCGTTAATCTTCGGAGGGGTGTAACTTTTTCGAAGGGATGATTTTCACCCCTTAAATTTTATCGGTGTTATTCAGATGCACCCTATAGATAAGATTTTTGGATTTCCTGATTTCTGTGAAAATTTTGCATATCTGGCATCTGCTAACTCAATATTGAGTTAGCAGAGCCAACTCATATAAAAAAAAACTGAGAGAGTGACAAATTGTTTTCTTTCACCACAATTATACGATAATTGATGTACTACTTGTACTAGGTTTCATTGATATTCTTGCAAGTGGCTCTGCTAACTTTATTGAGGTAACTCTTCTTCCTGGTAGCCACACTAGACCCAACCTTCTATGCGAAATCATGGGAATCAGATGGGACATAAACGATTTAGATCGACCGCTCGAATCGGTGACTTTTTCATATTTATCGTTATTTCTTCGAATATTTAAGATTTTGCACAAGTTTTGTCTGCTTCCGCTCTAATTTTATTTAACATTTCGCCGCTTTTGAGCAAGTTGACCTTGAAGGAGTCTTCGGATAGAATACACAGAAATACGTGAAACTTCAGAATGTTTTTGAAGAAAATGTATAAAAATGTTTTATACTGAGCAAATAACAACAACAAAATTTAAGATGGGTATAACTCTGAAACCATTTAGCCGATTATACCCACCAACGAA
Source organism: Halyzia sedecimguttata (assembly GCA_937662695.2). NCBI lineage: Eukaryota > Metazoa > Arthropoda > Insecta > Coleoptera > Coccinellidae > Halyzia > Halyzia sedecimguttata. Next base: position 16,134,146 of record OW569417.2, on the reverse strand, counting down.
CATAACTGTTCCATTTGAATAGGCAATCTACCTTGGAAATTGAAAGTCCCTATCTCTACTCACACAAGGCTGATCGGATATCCAACAATAGATATCCGATCATGTTTAAATTTGGAACTTAGCTGCAAAGTTAAGTATTGAAAGCGCTCGCAAAATGTCGGTAATATTGGACAGATAGTTTCTGAGATAGACATTGTTTTCACTAATTTAAAAAAAAATTATATTGACATGATCCTCATGAAATTGCTCAAAGTGTTGTCCCGGGGCTGATTGCTGTTGTATTTTGAACGATCCATAAAGTATGTCTTAGCTGTCTTGAAAGCCATTTCCTGATACATGTAGGCCTTTTTGGCGCTCTTGTTCCTCGGAACAGAGTGCTTATCAATTTGCGCAAATGTCTGTAATTATCGAATTTTAGGCTGAAAAGGATCTCAAACGTTTTGGTTCGACTCACTGATTAAGAATATCCGTGGTCAAAATCGATTATATCCGGCCGTCGTCCGGCCATCTGTAACCACGATAACTCTCGAACGGAATGAGCTAGACAGTTGAAATATTCAGAGTAGGTTTGGAGATAAATATCTCGATTAAGGTCGTTGCTATTTTCGGAGTAACAAGACAATTTTTTTTGCATTACAAAATTTAAATTCAATTTTCTTTAAGATGCCGCTTCATCATAAGAATCTATGGATATCATTCTCAATTCTAGTGAACCACTCCTTTCAGAGATATGATTTTTCGAAATTTCAATAGTTATTCTCAATTCTATATGATTTCATAGAATACTCTAATTATAATTGGCTGATGTAAATGATGTAAATCCAACATGATATGAGTCGTAGACCTACGTTTTAAATTTAATTACGAAAATTCTTGAAAATTGACGCACAGAAGCTAAATTGAAAAAGCCCTGTGGACAGGAGCTTCGGCGCTCTTGTTCAAACTTTGACAAATCATAACTCCGAAAGTATTGGTTTCTCAGTCAGGTTTATCAATGGATTTTTAGTTAATTTATTTTATTTTATGATGTAGTATCATAAAAATATATTGATATCATTCCCAACTCTGTGAAATCAATACTTTCGGAGATATGATTTGTCAAAGTTTGAACAAGAGCGCCAAAGCTCCTGTGTACAGGGCTTTCCCACTTTTTTGAAAGACGACTGAAGTAGCGAGAATATCAATACAAATTTTATACGCTTCGAATGGTGCGAATTTCTAATGCGTTTTTTCATGAGAATGTCCATCCCAAGTCAGTTGGGAAACTGATTCAATTTACATGTTTTATTCATTTACGGGCAAAAATATCTTACTGTATAAATGGGCGTAGACGGGAAAGTGATGCTTATCTTTCAAACTACGTTTCGGCAGTAAACTCTGATTGATACAGCGATAAAACCACTATATATTTCGGAATGTCAGTTTTGGTAACCAAACGGGGTATCCGCGAAGTAGTTTGGAAAACCTATAACGATTTTATGCTCTTGTATACCGCTTTACTTCAGAACCAGAACAAGATAGCTGCATATAGGTGCTAAGAAAAGGGTTTTCCTCCATTCTATATTATTTTCACATTGCAACGTGAATGCAAGTATGCCGTTGCATGTATTTCCATTGTATTTTAGTGTTCATTCAATAGGAAATCGAAATATTTCCATTTATTTCTTCATCCAGAAGTCTTTCACAGGAGTACGTTATAAGATTAGTAATGAATTAATGGATGTTCATCTGAAAGTGTTAGGACATTTGAAAAACTCTTAAAATGTACTGATGTGAATTCAGGGTTTTTTGCGAGCACATTTTTTGTCTATTCACGCCTGAAACACCCTCACGAAATGTTGCATAAAGCTTCAAGAAAGTACTATACAGGGTGAGTCTTTGACCACTGCATTAATTTTAATCAAAGATTCCTCTCATCAAATGAAACACTTTTTTCATTTAACATTTTTCCAAATCAGCTCAGGTAAAAAGATACAGGCTGTTGAAATTTTGAAAAAAAATCAGTTTTTATTTTGTAGCTTTGACATCCTTTTCTCGAATGAAATGAATGTTGGCGTAAAGTTTCCTATAACTATGATACATATTTTCCAAATATTAGTTATTTTCTACTTCTACTGGTTTTCTAGTTATGGACTCGTGGATTCATAAAACTTAACGAAATTAGCATGGAGAAAGCATATAAAGTTTTTCTTGAGTCATTTCAAAAATATTCCGTAGTTTTAGAATATTATATTATTCTTCATCATTTCTCCTTAAACGCACCGTTTTCGAGATATTCTTGATTGAATGTTTTAAAATGGAAAACTCCAGAAATTTCACTACTTTTATGGATCCGTTCCAGAGCGTTGGAATCCCGAATCAAGCTGTTATCCACGTTACCATGCCTTATTCTCGTCCGCCAACAATGTCATAGATAATTTATATGCGGGAGGGTATTAGCACATTGTGAAATCTTTAAACGCTTGTAACTTTTTACCTGAGCCGAATCTGGAAAAATGGTAAATGAAAAAAGTGTTTCATTTGATGAGAGGAATCTTTGGTTAAAATTATTGCAGTGGTCAAAGACTCACCCTGTATATCAATTCGAACGGGTCTGTATTTTTGAAAATATTTGGAAAATGAAATGTGGCTTGAAGTTTTGTGCTGAATTCCAGCGCACTCTGACAGATAGATTTTCAAATATAAAATAATTGAGGAAAGAATTTATTTTTTTTTTAATGTTTTTATTTCTAGTTACCATACCATCCTCACGCAATTTCGCAATGATTTGCGCGTCTGCATTCTACAACTAGTTACCAAATTTGAACTCGATCGGTTGTTTATTTCCTGAGTTATTGAGGAAATGAAAAATTCATAAGTGTATGACTCTCCGGAACCGTTTGACCGATTATGCCCATTAATGAACCTAACTGTCACAGCTCCGGATCCGTTCGACCGGTTATGCCCATTAATGAACCTAACTGTCACATTTGGATGCGCATCCCACCCTGAAAATTGCTAGTCGCAACATCTTTCCATTCGAAAGTTATCGTTGTAACGGACAGTCGGCAGCACAGATTTTCAATTTTGCAAAAATCAATTGAATACTATGAGATACTTTCACCTACCGTTTTAGACAGATCGTCAGGCTACTGAACCAGTATACTATATAACTATATTTCCGGCTAGCTCGTAAGGTCTCAAACTTCATGGGATATAGGCTCAGGGGTGGGAATTTGAGGGTTTAGCGAAAGGGAAGCCTGTAATACTCCGATGGAGCACAACGATCTATAAAGGGGGATATAACAGGAATTAAAATCAAAGTATCTCACGTACACAGCGAGAATATTGGGTAGAACAAGGTATATGGCAGCTATCAGACACAATGCTGCCACAAGTGCTATAATTTTAGTGAGCTTGAATAGCCTATCGATAACACGAACTGCTACGTTGAATAAACTGTTCATATATTACAGTTATTGGTCGAAAGAACTTAGTTCGGGCCCGAAGAATACAGTAAACAACCAATTAGTCTCTTGGTATTCTATAAACAACCAATAAAAAGTAGTGTTACCCCGTTAAATAATTTTTTCGTACGCACATGTCAGTTAACGTCAAAAATCGAACTGTCATCATTCCTTGTAAGTGACGTTTTACAATAACATGCACGTGATGGACTCATAACATTTACACGTGCGTTTCGATAAGAAAACTTACATTTCTTGGTTTAATTAAATTGAATTTGAAGTTCGACTTTATTTGGTCTATTTACATAAATTTAGTCGAATTAAAAACATAAAAACTTTCGGCATTAGCGAGACACATTTTGGATTAAAAGAGTGAATGCCCCAAAAGTCGGCAACACATTATGCAGTTCTCTCAAATTGAGTCGCGTTTTCTTAGTATACTATGGAAATGAACGTCATGTCATTTATGTTGTCAAGTTTTGGCGCTCATGTTCCTCGGATCACAGTGCTTATCAATTTGCCAAAATGTCTGTAATTTTTGAATATTTGGCTGAAAATGGTCTTGAACGATTTGGTTCGACTCACTGATCAAGAATCCATGGTCAAAATCGATTCTGTCTGGCCATCCCTCCGGCCGTTAACACGAGAACTCTCGAACGGAATGAGCTAGATATTTGAAATTTTCAGAGTAGGTTTGGGAGATAAATATCATGGCTGAGTTCGTTATTGGGCAAAATCGGCCAGGTGGTTTCGGATTAAAAAAAAGTATTTTTTTTACATTATAAATTTCAAATTCAATTTTTTTAAGATGCAGTTTTATCATAAGAATCCATTGATATCATTCTCAACTCTAACATACTAATACTTTCGGAGATATGATTTTTCAAAATTTCTATAATTATTCTCAATAATTCTATATGAATTTATAGAACACTCTGATTATAAGTAGCTGATGTATGTGAATCCAACTTGAGATGATTCATAGATCTAAGTTTTGAATTTAATTACGAATATTCTTGAAAACTGACGCACAGACGCCAAATTGAAAAAGTGGGAAAGCCTTGTGGACAGGAGCTTCGGCGCTCTTGTTCAAACTTTGACAAACCATCACTCCGAAAGTATTGGGTTTTCAGAGTTGGGAATGAGATCAGTGGATTCTTATTTAATTCACTTTCTTCATGATGCAGTTCTATTATAAGAATCCATTGATATAAACCCCAACTTTGAGAAACCACTTTTGGAGATATGATTTGTCAAAGTTTGAATTAGAGTGCCAAAGCTTCTATCCACAGGGCCTTCCCACATTTTACAACAAGTACCCAAACATTCTCCCAAACGAATTATGAGTTTCTTTATTCAATGAAAGAAAATGGGAGGCGTAGAAAAATTATAGTACAATAGGAGTTGTAGGCCCATTACGCACCCGTGAAATATACGCACTAGGCTTGCGTAATGGTCTACTTACAACTCTTGTTACGTAATATACTATAACGAAAAAATCTTGTAAGCTGAAATGAGAGACATAGGCAAACGGATCGTATCTTGATAGGGGTATCCATGCACAGTACCTAAGTTTTAAACTGCAAATGATCTCCCACACGCAGTTCTAGGGTTAGCATCCATCGACCCACATCGATCGAACAGAAAGGGATGAGAAATTTCCAAGTGATCGCCACATCGCCACCAGATGTCGCGAGAAACTTCCTAAGATATCTAAATAGCTCATACAGGAATCCTTAGCCACCACCCTAAAGGAGAAGAGTTTATAATCTAAAATGCAACGTGACAGTACTCGAGCTTGCACTTAGGAAATATAAGCTTTAATCCTGTTTTTGTAGTAGTCGATCTAAATGAGAATAGTGTTGTAAACCGAAGAAACTTATAATTCAGAGTTCATATTCATTTCGACTATTTTGATACTCAAAACTGTCCGGATCAAAGAAAATACTCTTTCCAACCATTCCTTCCAAACAACTTTGCCAATTCCGCTTCATCTCACTGATACTCCGAGAACATTCAATATCAATTCAAGGTATCGGGATCAACGTTTTTTGTATGAATTGGACTACAAAGGAATGAAAGTTCCCTGCATAGTATTAAATCCGCTTCAGAAGAGTATACCTTCCAGTACGTGCTTCCAATATAGAACCAGCTGAATACCTATATCCTCCGAAGTAGTCCTCTTATTTCTTCGCTTGACAATTCGATAAAAAATGCTTTCAAGGAAACGCTGACTGAAATTTATATGCGAAAAGTTGCCATTTGAGCTGAATAGATGGTTTTAACTTTACGGATGTTGGTAACAAGCAATTTCTTATCATCACGGCAGTTTCAATAAAATCGGGAAGTAACTAAGTTTTATGTATGAGGTGTACCATGAAGCATTGATGAAGGTATCTAAGGTCGATGCGGTTAAATCTGGACAAGAGCAAATGGGGACACCGAGAATAAAACAGTTTTAAGAAATCATTAAAGGCTACTTTGGGAAGTAAATTCATAGAATTTTAGAATAGCAATCAACAAAAACTAATTCTGAAGATTTTCGCTTGGTGTGTCTGACGAAGCAGTCTGGTTAAGTCTCTGAAACGTTACGAAATAAATGTTTTGTCGTTGATGTTGTTTCCTTATTGTATGTTAGACAACATTGTCAAATAGATATTTTTCTAAAAAAACCATTAAAAAAACATTTAATAATAAATCAGTTAACTAAAACTGTATGTAGAATTTCCCTAATGCCATGCCCACACAACATTGAAAATTTGTTAAATATTTATGAAATATTTGAAAGCAAGATTTGAAATATTTATGGAATACGGCTAAGTCTCACCTTGATATATTTCATGAAAAGTTTTATGCAGATTCATGCAATATTTCCATAAATATTGTTTGATATATTTTCTAACGATTGTAGTGATATTGCAAGAATTGGGCGAAGATGGCAGTGAAATATTTTCACAATAGAAAGTTCTTAACTTTTTGTGAAATATTCCACGAAAATTATACAAGATATTCCCACGTTCATAAGTGAGATTGGAAATCTCCCACTGCAATATTACTATAAGATTTTTTGAATGTTTCCCAGAGACATATTTGAAATAATTATTATATATCTCTGGGGAATATTTGTTGGAAAATTTATAAAATATTTTTTATATATATCCTTCTCACCATAGTTTTTTCTTAACCTTCCATATTGCAAAAATCTTTCATGAACATTTCATCAAACATTTCATGAAATATTTGTGAATTATCCGAAGGAATATTTCATGAAACAAAGTTAGAGAATGACTCGTAAATTTTACTCAACTTCCTTGCATCATTCATTTTCGACTCACTGACCAAAAAACTCTGGCTATGAACTAAGCGAATCAAAATTTCAAATTTTTGACATGCTTACATCAACCAAACTCTCCACAGAAATACACTTGCAGTTTCATTTGATATTAAAGACGTTTATCTTTCAAACTGGACCAAACGACAGCTACCGCAAACAAATAGAACACAGACAGATAGAATTCGCATTCTGTGAAAACACGATGTATTATTGAAATTTTGAAAAATCATATCTCTGAAAGTATTAGCTTGTTAGAGTTGAGAATAATATCAATACATTCTTATTAATTTCAATTAATTTATTCTTGTTACTCCGAAACCGTCCGGACGATTTTTCCCAATAAAGAACTTAACCCAGATATTTATGTACCGAACCTACTCTGGAAATTTCAACTGTCTAGCTAATTCCGTTCGAAAATTATCGTGTTAACGGAAGGCCGCCCAGCCGGGCAGATTCGATATCGACCACGAATTCTTGATCAGTGAGTCGAACCAAAACGTTTGAGACCATTTTCAGCCAAATATTCGGAATTTACAGACATTTGGTCAAATTGATAAGCACACTGTTTCGATGAAAAAGAGCGCCAAAAATAAAGTTGAAAAGAAAAGACTCATGCAAAATGAAGAATTAGAAAGGAAAGAAAATATGGGCTATGGTAGCAACTATACAGTGCACGTCAAAATTAAAGAACAAATAAATTTTCTTAGAAGAAAAATATTTGGCAACAAAATCCTGAAACATGTCAATTTTTGTTTCACTTTTACCAAATTTTTATGCATTTTTGAAGGATTTTTGTTGCACCCTGTGCCATCCCCATCAACCCTCTGAATTTCTTGAATAGGGAAAGTGGGTCATGTGGTACTGTGAAACAAAAATTGACCTGTTTTAGGATTTTGTTGCCAAATATTTTTCCTCTGAGAAAATGAATTTGTTCCATAATTTTGACGCGCACTGAATAAGCATGATAATGAATCAATGTGTACATTTTGCACGGCTTTTCGAATGAGTTCTTCCTATAGATTTATATCACGATCCTCCAATGAATTCAAGCATATAGAGAATCGATTTGGCTTGAGGCTCCAAAAATAGAAATTCTCCAATATCGGAGCCACGAGGAGTAGCAAGACTATCGGATGAAATGCAGAAGATAAATTCCCCGATGAGTAGGCCCTCCCACAAAGACTCTTTCGCGAACCTTTTCGTGAAAAATGAGAGTAAATTTATTTACCTTATATATTTGAATTGTTTTTCCTCCATCGGGACGACAACGTTTATTGTATTTTGATATCGGTTTGCTTCAAAGCTCCCTGTTTGTAGATGATGTTGTTGGTAGGGCCGTACTTGGAAAATACGAGGCGTATATTGTAGAATTCAATAATTGTGATCACTACAGTTTTAAAAATGAATGTTCTTCAAAAGTACTGACGTGAAGTCAATTTACGAATTCGATCGAGCTGAAATTCGGTAGGTACTCGATTGTAAAATGGTGATTCGAAGGTGTGTGCGGAATACCATCAGCGGATTCTGTCGGACAGTTTCTGAAATAAAAAATTTTTACCTACCCTGAAAATTGCATTGGTAAGGGTCAGCCTTCCAGATACTGAACACGTCAAACTCTGCACGGTTTCCAGTATTTCTTCAATATCTCCACCATTATAGGTCAGATCGTTTTCAAATTTGGAACTTAGCTGTAGTATAAGGTTTTGAATGCTCTCCAAAATTTCAAATTATGAAAATCTTCCTAACATATACAATGTTCCTCCCTCTGCAGCTTCACATTGGGTATTTTTATTTTATGAAAATCATAACAATAATTTGGACTGAACTTTCCTTACAACAAGATAATAATTTAATATCCTAGTCTTCAAAGTAAACAAAAATACATAAAATTTCCTTCGAGTACTGTAAAATTTTAAAAATGTTTTTCTAATACAATTTCTGTACGAAATAAAATTTTGAATGTGGATAATAGTTTGAATGATATTGAACCAAGGGCGTAACCAGGAATTAATTTCGGGGGGGGTTTTGAAATAGGAATTAATTTCGGGGGGGTTTTGGGGGTGTAAGGGTCACTTTCTGCAGAAAAATTTTTTTTTAAGAGAAAAAATAACATTTCGGAGGGGGTTGGAACCCCCAAACCCCACCCCCCTGGCTACGCCCTTGTATTGAACTAGTCCAAACTTTCATTCAACATCGTTCCAATAATTTTTAATGTAGACCCTAGCATATTCTTGAAAATTTCGACATTTTCAACAATTTTTATTATTTTAAGCAAATGAAGTCTTGTTCCGCTAAATCTTCTGAATATTTTTCTTAGTTTGATTTAGATTCTTTTCTGACAATCTCATTTCAATTTGTTTGTAAAACATTCGAATTTTGTATTCAAGAATTATGCTAATCCTTGTCAACGTGACCTGAAGTGTGTGAATTATGTAGAAAAAAAAAATTATAACTGTGTTTGCATGTTTTCAAGCAAATTGCCTGGGCAGGTCAATTTTTGTTTTTAGTTACTTGACCATCTTATGGCATAAAAATGTTTCTTATGACATCATTCATTTTTACTGAGTGACGTTAATTTTTTGGCGCTCTTGTTCCTCGGAACAGCGTGCTTATCAATTTGCCCAAATGTCTGTAATTTTCGAATTTTTGGCTGAAAATGGTCTTAAACACTGATCAAGAATCCGTGGTCGAAATCGATTCTGTCCGGCTGGCCGTCCGGCCACCCGGTGACACGATAACTCTCGAACGAAAGGAGATAGAGGATTGAAATTTGCAGGATAGGATTGGGGCGTAAATATCTCGGACGAGTTCGTTAACGAGCGAAATCCATCGGTTTCGGAGTTATGGCCGTTTTTAGTTAAAACCATATTTTAGGAATATTTCCGAATCCATTCACTCGATTCATCTGAAATTAACCATCAATTTGTAGAATAATGACTTATATACGCATGCGTAGATTTGTATCGATCGGGTTGCCGCAAAGTGTCAAAAAAAATTTTTTTATTTTCAAATTTTGTTTCATCAATAACTCCCGAACAGAATGAGCTAGGCAGTTGAAATTTTTAGAGTATGTTTGGGAGATAAATATCTTAGTTGAGTTATTGGGCAAAATCAGCCTGGCGGTTTCGGAGTAACGAAAAAAAATTTTTTTTTTCTCATTAAAATTTCAAATCGATTTTTTATAAGATGCAGTATTAACATAAAAATCCACTGATATCATTTTCAACTCTAGCAAGCTAATACTTTCGGAGATATGATTTCTCGAAATTTCAATAATGTTTTCACAGAATGTTCTACTTAAGTATTCTATTTATGAATTATTATATGATATATGTTCTTACATGTCATCTTATTTTTCTATGAGAGGTAAATGTCAAAATTATTTCTGTTTCGTTATTCTTAATTTAAAATACACCTTCTGTTCTACAACACAAAGTATGATTGAATGCAAAATGACCAATGAAATAACCTCAGCTATCGTAGAATTATATGATATTATACTTTTAAGGTGATAATATATTGCCCGTGGATAATCCATATGATGATGGAAATATATTCTTTGGTTATATACATAATCAAATTGGTTTGAGAATATCTCCAGTAAAAACGAAATTGCAATATTATCTAAGTTTTAATTGATATAATATAATTTTAGAATATATTCGAATGAATATCTCGAATAAGTTCGTTATTCGAAACGTTACGATATAGTTGTTTCTTCGTTGATGTTGTTTCGTTGTTATTTGTTAGGCAACATTGTTCGATTGATTGCCTCTGACAAATATCTTGTGTTTCATACGCAGAAGCAAATCACAAAATAATTAATTTTTTATTTTATAGATATTTTTCAAAGTTTGGAAGAGAAAACCCAGAAAGAAACCATTAAATGAGATGAATATACCTCCCACAGTATCCTTTAATGAACACTGTATTATCTTAATGTTTTTGAATGCCTACACAATAACAATATTTTAATTGATGTAATAATTTCATGATTGTCAATTATTCATTGCATTCACTCTTAGTAGAAAGTTCTATTATCTTTAGTTTTTTGATATCCATTCCCCACTATTTATATATTTCTAGAAGAAAATACCAAAAATTACATTGTCGTCAACAAGAGCAAAATTCCCTGAAACGAAATCAACACTTTCGATTTAATTCGAGGCTTAGATTATTAAGCTTCTCGAGTTTACACAATTTGATCATTAATTTCAATTTCAAACTATCTTTTTGAGGTAGATTTAACGACCGGAAACTCCCTAGTTCCACCCTGTACATTTTAGTTAGCATCAGGAAGGGCAATATTGCTTCGAAGGGACTCCCCAATCGTCGATTGTGGTCCTAGCGTTTTCATTCTACGAAGACAAAATATTACGTTTCGATTTGGATGAATTGCCGCTCTGCTGGAACGACAATGGTATTCTATCGAATTGAAAAAATATTTTCTTGCATTCCAGTCGGCATTACGAAGCGTATATTGCGCACATTTCATGCAAATTGTTGACACGGTTGAGTTGCCGTACCGGGGAATCGGTGAACCTTACAAAATGAATGGCATGATTTTTGGGCGATATGACTAGAAAAAAACAGAACGAGCATTTCATTTCATCCATTTGGCTCATTAATCTCTACCAGAGTAAAATAACGGATAAATGCAATAGAAATTAAAACGGTAGTTTATATGAATGTTGCTACTGATCCGTGAGAATTTTCGTATTGGACCTAACGACAGAAATACACATTTCTATTTTCATAAAAATACATGGACACGCTTTAGATTTTTGATAATTCAACCCCCAATTTTACAGCCTCAGTATCAGTCGATCGATGATTTCATGAAAAGCAGAAGAATCTGAGATTTAAAGTTAGAAAGGGAACTGCTCTTGTCCCACGCAGAAGATTTCATCCGGATATGATTTGAAAAGTTGGGCCATGGCGTATTATTATTATACTAACTAACAAAGAAACACCCAAAAGGAGCTGTTTAAATTTGAAATGTTTTTTGATAAAACATAGATAGTATAGCAAGGACTAAATAATTAAAATTTGGAGAAAAAAATCATGAAGGTTTTTCATGTAAATATTTTTTGTTACTCACATATTGTAGTCGTTTCTTTGCAAGTTTTTTAAATTTTACAACAAACCAGCTGTTCGATGAGATCCACAGTCGATGTTTAATTGTTGTTAAAACGCCTAGAGCCGTGAACGCGGATTTTATCGCCAGCTAAGTGAATTTGAAAGAGGTCGAATTATTGGTCTACGGGAGGTGGGGTTGTCATTTCGAGAAATCACTAACCGTTCAAACAGAAATCCAACTACTGTTATGAGATGTTGTCAAGCGTGGTTTGATAATGACCAAAATCGAAGAAGAGTAGGCACCGGACGTCGAAGGGGCACAAATGAAGTTCAAGATCAACGTCTAAGACTTATGGCTATTAGAGACCGATTTGCTACAACTCGATCTTTGGCTGATGAGTGGTTAGGAGAACAAGGCCATCCTGTAACTGTCCGTTCGGACAGTTACAGGATGCCGGGTACTGCCGGGTAAAGGCTTTTGGACTGCAGCATTATCGACCCCATCTTGTGTTACCTCTGGCCGTTGAGCATCGCCGGGAACGATTACAGTGGTACAGAGAACGTCAACATTGGAATGTGGGATGGCATCAGGTCGTCTTTTCTGATGAATCTCGATTCTCCTTGGGTGCACATGATGGCCTAAGAAGGGTTAGACGACGTTGGGGAGAAAGACGTCAACCACGGTCAACCTCAGTTTTATATTGAGCGTCATGTACACCGGACAGTAGGCGTTATGGTGTGGGGTGCTATTGCACATGCAAGTAGGTCACCTCTAGACTTATTTACTCCTTGCTAGACACTCAATGTTTTACCAAAACAATTAAAATTTAATCAGCTCCTTCTGGGTGTTGCAGTTTCTTTGTCAGTCAGTATATTATTAAAGCGTGCTGATGTTGCTTGATTCAGCCTTTAGTTTTAGTATACTACTTGCTCTATTACCCTACGTTCCAATGGATCAAACATTTCCAATGGTTTGAACATACCTGATGAAGTCTTTAGGACCGTTGGCTATCTTGTCGGTAGGATTTAGAACTGGCTCACCCATATGTACAATTCTTAAGCTGTTTGCTTTTCAGATCTACAGACCTTCGAGATAGTCATCATTAGGTGTTATGAAATCTGAAATTCCAAAAATATCACTACGTTCAAGTATCCACCCATGAGCATTGGAATACTCGAAACAAGGTGTAATCCACGTTGTCGTATTTTTTTTTCTCGTTCACCATCAAATTCATAGATAATTTACATGCAGGATTGAAATAGAACATTGCGAAATCTTTAAGCGCTTGTAAATATTTACATACCTGGAAAAAATGGAAAACGAAATAACTGTTCTCTTTGATGAAAGAAATCTATGGCAAAAATTAATGTGAAATTTACGGACTCATTTTGTATATCATTAAATGAAGCTCATTTAGACTTCGGGATTTTTATTTACGCTTTATTATGTCTTTGAAATACAAAACATAGTTCAAAATTACACGATTTACTATCATCATATCAAAATTATGGTAAAAATTCGCATATTAAGCAACTTCTCTATCATCCTATGCGTATCTATTATGTCTCCCTTTGATCTGCTAAAATTCAATTTTTTTTTCATGGAACCAAATCTTTCATTATAACCTTCTATGTATGATTTATTACGAAAAAATTGGTTCAAGCACTGACTTGAAGTTAGAAGCTTTTGCGCGTATGTTCTATTGTCCATTCTTCTGTATTGGACACCCTTAAGCGAATTTACCATGGTAAATTATGTTGTCCATTCTCCTGTATTGGACACTCTCAATTCTAATTTACCATGGTAAATTCGAATTAAGTGTCTAATAAAGGAGAATGGACAACATAATTTACCATGGTAAATTCGATAAAGGGTGTTCAATACAGAAGAATGGACAATAGAACATACGCGCAAAAGCTTCTGACTTCTAGTTACCAGGCTTCAATTCGATCGAATATTTATTTTTTGAGTTATCAAGGAAATAATAGTCCAGGTGGGTATAACTCGGAAACCGTTTAACCGATTATGCCCAAAAACGAACTCAACTCTCCCTTTCGGATACGCAACCTATCCTGAAAATTGCAAGTCCCTATCTCCTTTCGTTCGAAAGTTATGGAGGCAACGGTCACCCATCTACTGAACTCACACAAGAATGCTCGAATCTCCAACAATATTTAACCGATCGTGTTAAAACTTGAAACTTGGCAGTAGAGTTAGGTTATAAAGGCTCTTGCAAAATTTCAGCAATTTCAAACGAATAGTTACTGATATATAGAATTTTTTTTTTAATTTTCAATGATTCTTTTAAAATTTTCTACAAATACTTTTCTCACGAAATTTTCTAAGAATTTTCGCGCTGGCATTCTACAACTAATAACCATGTTTGAATTCAATCGGTTCAGTATTTTTCGAGTTAATGAGTACAAAAAACAACCAAATTTCAGATGGCTATAACTCTAAAACCGTTTGACCAATTATGCTCATAAACAAACTGAAATGTCGTGTTCTGATGCACATCCTAACCTGAAAATTTCAAGCCACTATCCCTTTCCGTTCTCAAGTTATCATGACAACAAAAATATTTTTTAATAATTTTTTAATAATTTTCTAGCCATACGATTCACACAAAATTTCACAAACGTGCTGAGGTTCATATTCTACAACTACTCACCAAGTTTCAATCCGATCGGATTTATATTGGTTGAAGACAAAATTATTACTCGGAAACCACTGGTCCGATTACGCCCATTAACGAACTTGTCCGTCGTATTGGGATGCGTCACCCACCCTGAAAAAAGAGTCGCTAGCTCTTCTCGTTCTCAAGTTATCGTGGCAACGGCCGGACGGCCGGCCGGACAGAATCAAATTTGACCTCGAATTCTTCATTGGGGAGTCGAACTCAATCGTTTGAGACCATTTCCGTCAAAAAATTCGAAAGTTACAGACATTTGGGCAAAACTATAACGCGATGTTCCCCAGAACATACGCGCAAAAAAGCAAGAAGTTGGATCAGATCCCTCAAAGGAAAGCTTTGTTCCTTTGTATGGAACAGTTCATCCATTATTAGCGTTGACATACATATCTTCGCTTGGTATAATGTCATTAAAGCCACAATAATGCGGTTATCGCTCAACCTATCGGTCCTTTGAAAATCAACAGTTCAGTTGAGTAGTCCGGAATAATGAATACGAGCAGGCGCATAAACATGGAGATCGAAAGATTGAGTGGCACTACTATACCTATTATTATCTCGAATTTCGAATGCGTCAGTCCATTTAATTCCATGGATAATCATCGAGTCTATGAGTGAAGCACGATATTAATTTATTCATTGAACACGCATTTAATATTTGTTAGTCTTTCTGGGCTGCCATTTTCCTCCTAGTACACCAATCACACGGAAATTTGCTCGGACCTCCTGAGTACAAGATTTTCACTCTGCACAATTTCATACAGGGACTTTTAAGGGTGATTACTTTATTATAACAGGAGATAGAACTCATTCAAATATGCTGCTCCACAAAAGTTAAGTCAATATATACTGACTGACAAAGAAACTGTAACACCGAGAAGGAGCTGTTTAAATTTTCATTTTTTTTTGGTAAAACATAGATAGTATAGCAAAGAGTAAATGATTGAAATTTGAAGAAAAAACCAAGGGTTTAAAATTTTTTTTAATAACTTTGTTAATAATGTGTTTGTCGACCGCGATTATCTATACACTCCCCAACACGTCTTGGCATTGATGCAATAAGATGGTCTATTTTTTCTTGAGGGATACTATCCCAAGCTACCTGTACTTCATGTATCAGAGCCGTGGGGGTTGGGGTAAATTTCCAAGCCTTCTACCCATGATGTCCCAAACATACTCTATGGGCGAAAGATCGGGGGATCTGGCCGGCCATGGCGAAAGATTCACATGGGTCGCTTCAAAAAAGTTTAAACTAACTCTGACAACATGAGTTCGAGCATTATCTTGCTGAAATATTGTATTCTCGAGCCGGTTAAGGTAAGGGAGAACATATGGCTCCACTATTTCTTGAAAGTAACGCAGCGCTTTCATGTTATCTCGAATAAAGACTAAAGGTGGCCTACTTTCATGTGCAATAGCACCTCATACCATAACGCCTATTGTCCGGTGTACATGACGCTCAATATCAAACTGAGGTTCACGTCTTTCTCCCCGACGTCGACTAACCCTTCTTCGGCCATTATGTGCACCCGAGGAGAATCGAGATTCATCAGAAAAGACGATCTGATGCCATCCACATTCCAATGTTGACGTTCTCTGCACCTCTGTAATCGATGCGGGCGATGCTCCACCGTCAGAGGTAACACAAGATGGAGTCGATAATGCTGCAGTCCAAAAGACCTTAGCCAGCGGTAAACCGTTCGGACAGTTACAGGATGGCCTTGTTCTCCTAACCACTCATCAGCCAAAGATCGAGTTTTCGCAAATCTGTCTCTAATAGCCATAAGTCTTAGGCGTCGATCTTGAACTTCATTTGTGGCCCTTCAACGTCCGGTGCCAACTCTTCTTCGATTTTGGGCATTATCAAACCACGCTTGACAACATCTCATAACAGTAGTTGGATTTCTGTTTGAACGGCTAGCGATTTTTCGAAATGACAACCCCGCCTCCCGTAGATCAATAATTCGACCTCTTTCAAATTCACTTAGCTGGTGATAAATTGCGCGTACACGTGCATTTTAACAACAACTAAACATTGATTTTGGATCTCCTCGAACAGCAGGTTTGTTGTAAAATTTAAAAAATTCGCAAAAAATATGTAAGTAACAAAAAATGTAACATGGAAAAACCTTCACGATTTTTTTCTCCAAATTTTAATCCTTTACTCCTTGCTATACTATCTATGTTTTACCAACAAAATTTTAAAATTTAAACAGCTTCTTCTGGGTGTTGCAGTTTCTTTGTCAGTTAGTATACAGGGTGAGTCTTTGACCACTGCATTAATTTTAACCAAAGATTCCTCTCATCAAATGAAACACTTTTTTCATTTACCATTTTTCCAGATTCGGCTCAGGTAAAAAGTTACAAGCGTTTAAAGATTTCACAATGTGCTAATTCACTCCCGCATATCAATTATCTATGACATTGTTGGCGGACGAGAATAAGGCATGGTAACGTGGTTTACAGCTTGATTCGGGATTCCAACGCTCAGGGACGGATACATAAAAGTAGTGAAATTTCTGGAGTTTTCCATTTTACAACATTCAATGAAGAATATCTCGAAAACGGTGCGTTTAAGGAGAAATGATGAAGAAGAATAATATAATGTTGGAATGATGGAATATTCTTGAAATGACTCAAGAAAAACTTTATATGCTTTCTTTATGCTAATTTCGTTTAGTTTTATGAATCCACGAGTCCATAACTAGAAAACCAGTAGAAGTAGAAAATAACTAATATTTGGAAAATATGTATCAGAGTTATAGTAAACTTTACGCCAACATTCATTTTATTCGAAAAAAGGATGTCAAAGCTACAAAATAGAAACTGATTTTTTTTCAAAATTTCAACAGCCTGTATCGTTTTACCTAAGCTGAATTTGAAAAAATGTTAAATGAAAAAAGTGTTTCATTTGATGAGAGGAATCTTTGGTTAAAATTAATGCAGTGGTCAAAGACTCAGCCTGTATATTCTATTGTTTATGAAAACTATTTTGCTAGGACCAGGCCATAATCAAGCCTCTCGTTCATGAGGTTCTTATGAAACAACCTGTAGGTATAAAATTATATATTGCCCCATTTCAATAAACTATTACTAAGGATTGCACAGTATACAGAAGGAATTCTTCAATTCTTTCTTACTATATTTCTAATCAAGCTCCTCTGCGCCTAGAGAGACGAATTCCTGCATGATAGGAAGGACGCCACCTATAGCAAGGATCGCAAATTATTTCCGCGAAGACTGACAGAGGCATAGAAAATCGCCTTAGGCTCCTCCTTTATACTCGTATTCTTACGTCTATGGCTCAGACCCTCTCTACCCTTTATCCCTTTATACGTATGGTGGCCGCGACTTTAAGGGAGAAATTACTTGAGAGAAACGTTTAACCTACCAGCTCGGGTTGATTCAGATGATAGCCTTTGGCTCTGCAGATAGAATTTCTGCTTTATTAAGCGGAAGGTCTTTGTGGGTATCAGTGGAGTGAGGAAAGAATGGAGTATTTTCGTTTTTGAGGGTGTGATAGATAATTCTAACTGCTTCATTATTTTACTCTTTCCAGTTCGGTTGAATGATCTATCGCTATCCTATATCTCAACTTGTAGTACTTATTACTCAATGAAATATAATAGTTCATTGGATGAAAAAATGTATTAAATTATTCAACTCAGGAAACAAAATAAACTAGTCACACATAAATTGAAGAATATAAAACTTAATTAAAAATTTTGGGGTGATTTTCAACAGACTGTGAATCGGAGGGAAATGATCAAAGAGCAACAAAAAATTAATAAATTAAGGATCCAAGTGACAATTTCATATATTTTTCAATCATAAACGGTTCCATAAAAAACACCAAAATTAAAAAATTCCAAAATTTTGCTTCTCTCAAAAAAAGTCTACGGTTTCGAAATATTTTCTTTCAACCTTTCACCATAATTTTCATTACGAGATTGAATGCTCATCAATTTGGATAAAAAGGCTGTATGAATATTTGCTTCGGGGTTATCTTCGTTCAAACAAAATTTTTACTTTGATAATCAAGAAGTCGAGAAATGGTAATCCTAGAGAAAATCGAAATAAGGTTTTGAAAACATTGTAAAACATTTCCTATGAGACAATACCAGTAGCTTTTGATGAAACAATTTTTTGCGAAGCGAAAATTTTTATTGAAAAAAAAATTTGCTTAAATATAAGGTTATTGAACGGTTTTTTTCTGGGTTTTCTCTCCCAAACTCTGAAAAATATCTATAAAATAAAAATTAATTATTTTGTGATTTGCTGCTGCGTAAGAAACATAGGATATTTGTCAGAAGCAATCAATTGAAGAATGTTGCCTAACAAACAACAACGAAACAAAATCAACGAAGAAACAACTATATCGTAACGTTTCGGAGTCTATATCAGACTCCTTCGTCAGACGCTCAATGAAAATCGTTAGAATTATTTTGTTGATAGTTATTTAGTGACAATCCTTGAATTTCAAAAAATAACTATCAACAAAATAATTCTAAAGATTTTCATTGAGCATCTGACGAAGGAGTCTGATATAGACTCCGAAACGTTACGATATAGTTGTTTCTTCGTTGATGTTGTTTCGTTGTTGTTTGTTAGGCAACATTGTTCAATTGATTGCTTCTGACAAATATCCTGTGTTTCTTACGCAGAAGCAAATCACAAAATAATTAATTTTTATTTTATAGATATTTTTCAGAGTTTGGGAGAGAAAACCCACAAAAAAAAACCGTTCAATAATGAGTATACCTCCCACAGTATCCTTTAATGATTACTTAAATATAAGGTTGTTTGGATAACTTGGTATAGCTTGCGGTGTCACAAAAAACCCTTTAAATATCAGAGCACTATGCTTTTCTCAGTATCGTTCGAAATATTGGGAAAAATCCTTTATTTGCCTGGAACTCAAGCAGCGTTAAGTAAGTTAAGTAAGTACCTGGATGGGTGACAACTCTAGCTGAAATTGAACGAGTGCTCCAAAGCAGACTGACCTCACGACACTGCTTTCCCAACTTTCTTAATAGTATATTTTATTGAATGTGACCTAATTTTTAAACTGCGCCTCTATTTTATTATATTTATTATATAATTTTTATTATACTAATTATATTTTTTTTTCTGCTTCATTTGCGTTCATATACACCTTATATATTTGTGTAAGTTTATACGAATTTTATTAACAAGCCATGTAATGTAATCTTATTAACGCATTACTTATATACCTATATTTTTTCATTTGCACATAAATATTATTATTATTAATCACAGAATATTGCGGTAAAACCTTTTGAATTTACAGCAATGAAACTGTTCAATATTCGACAATTAAAATAAATTCGAGAAAAGCACTGACGTGAAATCAGGAGCTTTTGCGCTCATGTTCTATTGTCTATTGACGTGAACAAATGCATTGGGCATCAATTGAATTCAAATTTTAAAATATTATGATTCGAAGAATACGAAGCCACTCAAGCTGATATCTGTTGTCGATTGTAGAATGGCGCCTTGAAGCTATGTGCCGAATTTCAGCAGAATCCGACAGGTTGATTCTCACGTATAACATTTTTGGAAAAATGTTTTTTTCTAGTGATACAATTCTCACACAATCTCGCAGAATTTTGTGAGTGAGCACCATACAACCAATTACGGAGTTTCAATTCG
Source organism: Halyzia sedecimguttata (assembly GCA_937662695.2). NCBI lineage: Eukaryota > Metazoa > Arthropoda > Insecta > Coleoptera > Coccinellidae > Halyzia > Halyzia sedecimguttata. Next base: position 16,113,921 of record OW569417.2, on the reverse strand, counting down.
ATCTGTCCCTCATTTTTAGAGTTATTGAGCAAATAACAACCAAATTTCATACACATATAACTCCAAAAGGAATTGGCCGATAATAATAAAAATAATCGGAGGATCATCCCTGGGCAGTTTTCGAATATCTAATAGAATTTTGACCTAGTAGTTCAGAACATAATCGTATTACGGACGATTCGATTCCTTAATTATACATCCTGCGAAAGGTAAACTTCTAATAAAGCAGGGCAACAGTAAATGTATCGATGCACGAGCTCAAAGGAGTCAAACGTTTAATATTTGAGAAAATAATCAACCAAAAGAGAAAACGACTATCTCGTCCAAATTGTTCTAGCTTTATTCCTGATTGTAATTGAACCAGCACTCTCAAATATCCTTAATAGTTTTGGTACAGCGAAACACCATTTCACTCGGCATTCCCAAAACTAGAGAAGCACAAGATTGTAATTTTATACTCGCGAATACACAAACGCGCCTCGACAGAGTAGAACCATTGAAATCCTCTTCCAGGAATCCAATGGCAGCCAAAATTGTCGTATGTGTTGACGACACGGAATCTAGGTTCTTTCACTTCTTTCATATACCGAACTCGCTTTGTTACCTCAGTAATTTAATTCCTCTCCATTGAAGGGCTAACATACAAAGATCCCAAAACCGTTCAGTTCGAAACAAGGGACCAACGATAAAGTGCGTTTGTTTTTTCAACGCGCGGTCCCAAGATGTCACCAGAGAGGATGTTCCAGCCGTCTGTCGTTTGTCTGTATGTACCCTCTTAAATAGCCGTCTATTGTTCACGGCCATTGTTAGGCATAATGCCGAATCCTGTTGATAATGGCTGCTCAATGATGTATACAACATTGTGAACAATAATTATTGATTCAGGATGGCACAGGGAGGGTACAATGATCTGTGTATGGTAATAGATAAATAACACGGTGGCGTAGATGGCAATTTGGACGATATGGAGGGTCGTTGAGGTTTGTCAAAACGATATGTCATTGGGGTCCCATATTTATCAGAACACCTGCTGCATCACTTCGGGTGTCCTCTCGATAACAGTCACGGTGGCATAATGGTCGTATAACGGTGATTCTGTGAATTTTGGGAAATTATCTTCTCAAACCTTTGGAATCGTGCAATAAAGTCATGACTTCAGCCGAAATTTTCCCAGTAACTTAACTGCAAGAAGTATGGAGAATGTGAAAGTATGCAAGGAATCTAAGATTCTTAAAAAGCATGTTCCATTGTCTATTCATGCCTCATACAAAGTCGAGATGATTTTTTTTTCTTAATTTTGTAGTTACACGATCCTCACGAAATTACCAAGTCTTAATTCTATCGGATCTGTTTTGTTTGAAAGCGAAATTAGCACTCAGAAACCGTTTGGCCGATTACGCCCATTAACGCACATGTCCGTCGCATTTGGATGCGCAACCTACCCTGTAAATATCAAGTCGCTATCTTCTCCCGTTCGAAAGTTAGCACGGCATCGGTCATCCATCCAGACCCTGAACTCACCCAAGGCGGCTTGGATCTCCAACAATATACACATCCAGTGAAGATAAGTTTCGAAGGATCTCGCAAAATTTCGGCTATATCGGACGGGAGTCCCTGAGATATTTTTCTCCACGATTCTTTAGAATTTTCTAGTGATACGATCCTCACGAAATTTCGGAGAAATTTGTACGACGCCATTCTACAACTAATTAACGTGTTTGAATTAGATCGGATTTGTATATTTTGAGTTATCGAGTAAATAACAACAAATGTGTATAACTCCAAAACCATTTTGCCGATTACGCCTATTCATAAACTCAAATGTCGCATTCGTATACGCAACCCAACCTGAAAATTGCAAGTGGCTATCTCTTTCAGTTCTCAAGTTATCCTGAGATACATAATATTTTTCCACAATTTTTTTAAGATTTTCTAGTAATACGATCCTCACAAAACGTCACATACGTCTTCGTCACTATTTTACATCTAGTTAACAGCTTTCAATTCGATCGGATGTGTATTGTTCGAAAACAAAATCAGTACTCGGAAACCGTGTGGACGATTATGTCTAGTAACGAACTTAACAGTTGCATCCGGATGCTCTACCTACCCTGAAAAAGTCACTATCTCTTTCCGTTCTGAACTTACCGTGACAACGGCCGGCCCGCCGAACAGAAATAAATTTGACCTCGAATTCTTCATCAGTCGAACCTAATCGTTTGTGACCATATTTGGCCGGAAATAATCTCAAACGATTAGGTTCGACTCACTGATGAAGAATTCAAGGTCAAATTCATTTATCTCCGGCCGTTCGTTGCACGATAACTTTCGAACGGAAAGAGATAGTAACCATTTTTTGGGTTTCCAGGGCATCCGAATGCAACTGTTACGCTCGTTAATGTGGATAATCAGCCAAACTGTTTTGGAGTTATAGCCATTACCCACCAGAAATATTATTATTTCCTCAATAACTTAAAAAATGCCGATTCGAATTTGAACTTGGTAATTAGTTGTAGAATGTAGAATTTTTTCATTGAATCTAAAAAATTATTCTGCTGGTGGTACCTGTCGACACGTGTTTCTGCTAGTAGGCTTTTTTAGGACAAGGCAACAAAGAAACCAAGGAAAAGATGGAAATAAAAGTGAAAATAGGTGACCACACACCAGAAGCGAGCAACACATTGTGCTGAAGGCACAATGTGTTGCTCTAGGAATAATTTTTTTCTGCTCCTTATGCGGAATTACCCATTAAACCTTCCCACATATATATATTTCTCCGCATGATCCATATTTCCATTAAATCTAAAGCTAAACTCTGATTAAATCAAAAGGAAACTTAAAAAGTTAGAACTTGGCAGTTCTTCTGTGAAGTGAAACTCTTTCTTTGCTAAGTGATTTGTATCATATGCGATAATATGATTGGTTAAACATTTTTTGAGGGGAATAATCATAGAATATATTGGTCCTTTCCTAACTTCTTAGCTCATGTTTTTGGTAATTTCCAATAAAAAATAGATTCGAGAGTTTAATGGCAATTTAAGCTAGATTAAGTTTTATGAATAAATCTAGTTGATTTATCGGGAAATTTCATTCACATTCATGTAGGCAACAATAGTATATTCTAAAACAAGTTGCAAAATGGGCTCCTATTAAATCACGAATGCGAAATTCGAAAACGAGTGACGAAGGAGCGAGTTTTCGAACGCATGAGTGTTGGAATTGCCTTCTGCAACGAGTATGATACGATATTTTCTCTATTTCAGGCAAGTTTTGTAAAATACTGTTTAAACTTAATGAAAAATTCGTATTATACATCCCAGTGACTTTTGTATTGTATCTTGGTAGTTGGTGTGACTGTTACGAAAGTTGACAGATTACGGAATTTGAAACGTACGTAGGGCACGGAGATCAGATTTAAAACAGTTTCCCAATAGCATGAATGATTCAAAATTAGCAAGAAGGAAATCTCTAGTACCATATTTTTCGATGAAAATAAAGCTTTTCCTAAATATAATAATTATTTCACTATATCCAGATTAAATTGTATTTTCAATTGACGTGTGTTAAAATTTGATAGGATCGAATGTCAGTGCTGACTACCACAAAACGGAAAATATAACTAAAAACAATGCGGGAATGAGTTCATTCCAGCACTGTTTTCAGTGCTGGAATGGACTCATTACGATACTGCAATAGAGAATAAATATTATTGAGATATATTTTCTTCAAACGTAAACGAGTAAAACTTTCAACTCTATCGCAATACGCCAGTGGAAAGTGAAGTAGAATCGAAAAATATATATGATTATATTCACAGTGGAGTAGAATGTATTATGAGAAAAGAAAGTCTCTATCCCTATCACCTGCCTCAGTAAATAGCCTAAAACCACCATTTATCACTATTCGAGGTACGTAAACTTCGTGCCAAGTATGAACTTGAAATATTTTATACTCGTTGAATCTTTTTGCCAAGTTTACTCTATTTACCTAATGGACAATTATTATTGAAACAATTTGTGTTCATAAGGAATGAGAGACCTGCTTTTTAGATGGCAATTCATTCAAGTACTCCCTCCAAAGATTATATCGTATTTGGGGGATCCACATTTATATAGGGGTGTTCCAACTTCCATAAAAAGAACTAATCATAACTCAGATCATATTCGTCATGGGTTCCTCTATTCAGACAGCTGCAAGCTTTGAACCCCATTCGTTAAATCGAAATATGTAATGGCGGAGCACGTACTTCTTTTCAGTGTTTTTATCTTTTGTATTCAAGTACAAAGACCACCGCGCTTATATGCGTAAACATTTTAAAGATTTACGTCAGTGAGGTGTCCTAAAATATTATTTATATCTGGATTTTTCATTTGTATTCTTTCAACAACCTACTTATCAATCTTGATGATTTGTGAACAACGTATTTAATGTCGATCTTCACCTGAACTGTTCCATGGAAGAGAATACTTCACAGCTATTTTGCTTGAGTTGTGAGATGAATGAATACCTGTAGAAATGCTGCTATTCGGAACTTTTTGAGAAGTAGACATTGCATGTCAAACAAACATTTTCAATAATAATAAAAACCGTTATATCGGGTTTAAAAATCACATGAGATCTCGGAAAGTGTTGATTTTCGTTTATCAATTGGCTCAAACGACATAAAATTAGTCTTAGTAACACATCCTCCAAAATTCACGTCTTATTTTAAATCACCCTGTATAATATGATGAAAAATAGAAAAGTAATATTCGATCTTATATCGTAGTTTGAACAATTGGTTTGATTTCCCGTTAGTTGAATATGTTCATTTCAACGCACGTTTTTTGTTGATCTTGAAACAGATTTATTTTTTTTACCTTAGGTTTGGACATCCCTTCATTATAACTAACTTATTAAAGCGAAGAGTTCTTTATTATTCGAATTTAATGATCTGTGATAATATCTTGTCTAAGATGGAACATTATGTTTATTGTTGAGAGTAGAAATTGGCACGTCTCGTAGAATTGTTTTGACACTGACGATATTTCAGAAGTGCCAACCTGCCTCTGTTTTAGTTACAAAAATGTGATAGACCTAAATCATGGCCAACCGGGAGACTTTATAAAAGTGAATGGAGTATAGGATAATTCTTTTTATAATGGTTCTTCTTTATTTTATATCACAATGTTCCGAATCTTGTTAAATTAATTTTCCTTGTATTGTAGTAAATCGCCGTTGGGTTTATCCAACAGGGTTTCAGTTCATTTGAATTAATAAATAAAAACCTTCATATTTGGCGCTCTAGTTCCTCGGAACTGAGTGCTTATCAATTCGCCCAAATGTCTGTAATTTTCGAATTTTTGGCTGAAAATGGTCTCAAACGATTTGGTTCGACTAACTGATCAAGAATCCGAGGTCGAAATCGATTCTGGCTGGCCGTAGGCACGATAACTCTCGAACGAAAGGAGTTAGAGGAATGAAATTTGCAAGGTGGGTTGGGAGCGTGAATATCTCGGACAAGTTCGTTAATGGGCGAAATCCATCAAGCGGTTTCGGAGTTATGGACGATTTTAGTAAAACATATTTTTTATGAATATTTCCGAAACCGACCACTCGATCTATCTGAAATTTAGCAACAAATTGTAGAATCATGACCCTTATACGCATGTGAAGTTTTGTGATGACCACATTACCGCAAAGCGTCAAAAAAAAATTCAAAATTTAAAAAAAAAATTTCTACAATAACTCTCGAACGGAATGACCTAGGCAGTTGAAATTTTCAGAGTAGGTTAGGGAGATGAATATCTCGGTTAAGTTAGTTATTGGGCAGAATAGGCCAGACGGTTTCGGAGTAACGAAAAAATTTTTTTTTTTCTTAAGCAACAAATTTCAAATTCAATTTTTATTTAAGATGCAGTTTCACCATTAAAATCCATCGATATCATTTTCAACTCTAACAAGCTAATACTTTCAGAGATATGATTTTTCTAAATTTCAATAATGAATCGTACTTCTATGTTTTCACAGAATGCTATAATTATTCTATCTAAGTTTTATTATATGATCTGTGTTCATACTCGTACATTTCATCCTGTTCTATAAGAGAGAGTCAAATTCAGTTCAGCTATTTTAATTTGATTTGTTCCATGGTGCAGTTCTCATTCTCAGATTGCTCATTTAATCTTGATAAATAAACTATTATTTGAATTGAATTTCCTTTATGATGCAGTTCTACCATAAGAATACATTGATATAATTCCCAACTCTGAGAAACCAATACTTTCGGAGATATAATTTGTCTGTTTGAACTAGAGCGCCAGAAAGCTCCTCTCCATAGGGCTTGAACCAATTTTTTTATATATTTTTTGGTTAATGAGAGGATTCTACTTGAACTTGGTGATTAATTAATACTTATTCATTTTTTTTGTAAACTTAGTCATAAGTTCTTTCCATAGCACCCAAGTTTACTATACGGTATACTTCAAGAGAGTTTCAAAGCATTTTCTTATAATGCATAGATTATAGATATATCTTCTATACAGTGCAGACTGTGTTTTTCTTTCACAGTCAAATACCCGCAATCTGTAAAAAAGTGAGAAACACTGTCCTGCTCATCCGAGGGATTATCTTGGGAAAGCCTATTTTATGATCTACAAAAAGAATACATGTGGTACAGCAAAGTGTCACAAAGTGTGCAGCGTACAACGAAATCGTTTTCTACGCAGTTTGGGTCTTTTTTATACGCCAATAAAAGTTTAATTGTCCACTAGCAGACTCTCAGACTCGACATCTGTAGGTTTAGATGAAACTTGTACCTATTGTTCACATGTGTGGAAATTATTTCTGCTCTTACTGTCGTATATAAATAGTTTATTAAATTTAGGAATTTGAGAAACATGCTTGTTTTGATTTTACTAGACGGAAATTCATCTTAATATCCATATTTACTGAGTTTTTCCTATAATTAGTTACACAAGCGACATATGCAGCATGAAACGTTATATTAGTGGAGTGTAATGTCTGAATGCAGCGATTTAAAAAAATATTGAAATTATTTAAGAAAAAATCAACCCAAATTCGTTCGATAACCGTTTTCTCGGAGTTATCAGTTCAATAGAAATGAAAACAAGTGAAACCTTCATTCTGCAGAGAACAAAATATTAATTGAGGATCTGTGAAATTACCTGTTTCAATTTATTAAAATACGTCTAATATAACATATTTTATTGTCTTTGACCAACGATTGGTTTTAAGTTTAAGTATCCAAATAAATGCATCTAAATAACTGTTTTTCAACATCCTCTGAAACTGACAATGATTTTCTCGTATTGAAAGATTATCGAAGGATAAATGAATAAGCAATATTAGTTTGATTTTAGTACTTACCGAATTTATATTAGAGTGGGCACCTGGTAGTAGACCATCGAATTTTTTGAAATATAGAGTACTGCCTAAGACCCCCTATAGTCTGGTATTATTTGAAAAAAAAAACCTTGTTATCCGGCAAATTACAGATCAAAATATGTAATAAGATTTTATCTAAACTAGTGTAGTGGCGCATACAAGTTGCTACATGTTTAATCATGTACATATGTACATATATTCAACATTGATAGGAAAGTCGGATTACAAGGGGCGCCGGATAAGATAAGACCGGATTACCAGGGGTACACTGTAGATACATTTCTTCAGGAATGAAATTGCTCTGGATAAATGGCAATCTATATTATGTTGTTCAACCGATTATTTTTAAGTGAATTTTAACATGCTGTTTGCTCATCGACTTGTCAAATACAACTTCGTTCGGCCGCTAGGAAGCACGGAAATAAATATGAATATAGACAGACTTGATATGTTGTCTATGACGTAATGATTTATGAAATTCATTCCGGACACCTCAGAATAAAAAACTGTTGACGTCTCCGCTGGTTGTCCAGCTGATGAATTTTGCCCATTATCGAACTTAGCCAGCGCATTTGGACTCCAAAGCTACCCTGAAAATTTCAACTCTCTAACTAATTGCGTTCGAGCATAATCGTGCTGACGGCCGGCCGGACGGTCGGACAGAATCAGGTTTGACCTCGGATTCTTCATCAGTGAGTCGAAACTAATCGTTAGTGACCATTCTTGTAGAAATATTCGAAAATAGCAGATATTTGGACGAATTGATAGGCACTCTGTTCAGGTGAATGCGCGCCTAAAATTTTTAAACGTCCAAATGCGTAAATTCCTGCTGCAGAAATAACCCAAAGTGATTTACTCAGGGTACTAAATGCGTTACTTCAAACCAAATGTTCTCCAGAAATGAATTTACTGTGTGTAAACAAGAGTTCATATAATGAAATGAGGATGTTCCAAAAGTTGGTTTAACTCCTCGAGAATGTGGTCGAAAGAGTCTCAATTTGATGGAATAGGCTTTCAACATTGCAATTATACTGGTGACCACTATTCCAAATATTGTAAATGCAAGAAATCAATTATTCTCTACAATTAAAAATTTCACAAGTATTGTAATCTACATGAAATTCTTGCAAAATCCTAAATTTTCGAATACTCCAGTTGGTTTTTGCGAGATTACTAACTAACTTTCAAATAGTTATTCATAATTGCTCATCATCATGAGTCAGTTTTTTATTAACATTTTTAAAACTGGCTTTCGAAACTTCAACAAAAATACATGATAAAATCGGGGATATATGAAATTAAATGTTAAAATTACGTCGGACAAACAACCAGAAGTATTCTCACACGGTATAAAGAGCATACGGGACACATTCGGAACAACAACATGGATAAATCATATCATAACAACTGGGCACTCAATTTCAGGGAATTCCTACACTACAAATTGTTGAGAAATTCCAATATCGAAATGTATAAGAGAAAAGATATTTTACTCAATCATTATCCCCATTAAGAACTCATTGTTCTCACTAATCAGTTTATGACAACCGATACTTGATTGTATGAATTAATAGCATGCTTTAGTAACGCTTGATCTTTGAAGATGGTAACATCGTTTCCGAAACATATGTCAGACGACAAAATTTGTAGTGGAAAAGCGTGTAGTTACTAGTGTAGTGTTCATAATCAGTCCACAGAGAACTCGAACTGTAATAATAACTTGAATAATAAATGTTTGATTCATTGAACGAGCCAGCTAATGCTACTGATGCCACTTCAGTGCTTATGACGGTTATAACCTTTTCAAATCGAAATTACTCACGCACAGCAGCCATTTTATATTTGTGACAGTTGTATTTATTATTATAATTATTATTCAAATTAACGAGAGTAGAGCTATTTACACCTTTAAACTCAAAAGAAAAAAAAATATCAAGATTAAATGAGCTATCTGAGAATGAGAACTGCACCATGGAAGAAATCAAATTAAAATAGCTGAAATGAATTTGACTCTCTCTTATAGAACAGGATGACATGTACGAGTATGAACAGAGATCATATAATAAATCATAGATAGAATAATTATAGCATTTTGTGAAAACATAGAAGTACGAATCATTATTGAAATTTCGAAAAATCATATCTCGGAAAGTATTAGCTTGTTGTAGTTGAAAATGATATCAATGGATTTTTATGGTGAAACTGCATCTTAGAAAAAAATTGAATTTGAAATTTGTAATTTAAAAAAAAAATTTTTTTTCGTTACTCCGAAACCATCTGGCCTATTTTGCACAATAAGGAAATTAACCGAGATATTCATCTCCCTAATCTACTCTGAAAATTTCAACTGCCAACCTCATTCCGTTCGAGAGTTATTGTAGTAGTAAAATTAAAACAATATTTTTTTTGCACTTTACGGTAACCCGGTCAACACAAAATATAACTTGCGTATAAAGGTCATGATTCTACAACTTGATGCTAAATTTCAGATAGATCGAGTGATCAGTTTCGGAAATATTCATAAAAAATGTTTTTACTAAAAACGGTCATTACTCCGAAACCGCTTGATGGATTCCACCCGTTGACCAACCTGTCTGAGATATTTACGCTCCAAACCTACCCTGCAAATTTCAATCCTTTAACTCCTTTCGTTCGAGAGTTATCGTGTTAACGAACGGACAGAATCGATTTCGACCACGGATTCTTGATCAGTTGGTCGAACCAAATCGTTTGAGGCCATTTTCAGTCAAAAATTCGACAGCTTAAAATAGAGACATTTGACAAATTGATAAGCACACTGTTCCGAGGAACAAGAGCGCCAAAAATGGTATGTGTACAGACTCATCCAGCAAATCTGGACGATTTACAGATCAATATTAATTAATTGAAAATTTCGATAATTCTCAAATAATGTGTTTTATTTACAAACAAAATGGGGCACTCGTATAACCTGCGCGCACATGCATTTTGGTTTGTTGCATGTGTCTCCTTGGTACAAAAATCAGCACAATTCAATACAAAAATCACGTGAATCTTCCCGTCAAATTTCCCTGCCTATATGTTCATTGTTCATTCACCCAGAAAAGAAATTTTGATAACATCCTACCCGACTGTATTCAGGAACCTGATGAATAGAAGGCATCACGTTTATCGGCTGAATTTAATTAAAGTCAAGAGAGACGTCACGATAGCACGAAATTAAAAAGCGGAGATTGTTAATTAAAAAGAAAAACTCAATGAATTGCCGCCATTCTTGGATGGTGTCCTAGGGCGTTTCAGTTCGAGCAATTCCGAGTGGAGGGAAAAAAAGGAAATTTGGTTAACTTTTTCCTCAGAAATTTGCTGGATATTTTATATAGTTTATAGCGATTATTCTGACGATGACGAAGAGAGGAAAAGAATGGGAGATGCAGTTCATGATTACAGTTCACAAAGAACAGGAAAATGAGAAGATTATATTTAAAACGTTCACTGTTCCTCATCTGACTTGTTTGATCTATTAAGTATAATACATAATATACAGTGTGAGTCTTTGAGTTGTACATTTTAACCATAGATTCTTCTCATCAAATAAATCACTTTTTGATTTACAATTTTCACAGATTCGTCCCAGATAAAAAGATACAGGTTGTTAAAATTGCAGAAAAAAAAATCAGTTTTTCTTATGTAGCTTCGACATGAATATTCAGAATGAAATCAATTTTGGAGTGAAGTTTTCTATAACAATAACATATATCCTCCGATTAACAGTTTGTTGCTACCTCAACCTGTTTCCTTGTTATAGACTCGCGTATTCATAAAACTAATGAATTTAGCATCATTTGGTTTTATGGATGCGTAAAAGACACCGTCTTCGACATATTCTTCAATAAATGATACATTATCTGATAAAAATTCTAGAAATTCAACTGCTTTTATGAATCCGGCCCTGAACTAGAATAACAGGTAATCGTGGTAGAATATGCAAATAAGAGCATAGACATAGGCAATCATTATTCAAATAACTTGAATTGCAGGTTGGTTATCTCTTGGTAAATAGATGAATAGGCTTAACATGATCTATGCATTTTTCTGTATTTATCTTAATATAAAACTTTTAAATTATCGTTTATCCATATCATCAATACATTTATTTTCATACAGCTTTGATTCGGCACATATATTCTGAGTATATCTCTCATGTATGGATCATAATTTCATCCTGTAACACATATTCAATTGATAATTTTCTACAGATATATCTCCCGTCATTTCTAGTTTATTATTTTATTCCAACTAGTTGAATCATAAGTTTTTAGTATGTGTGGGTAAGAGAACTTGTTATCCGCAATCTAAATTCAGTCTTTTCATCAAACGATAAATAAATTTAATACTTCATAGTGAAATATCTGTTATAAGTATCATTCAACCCAATTATTGTTGACGAGAAATTGCTTTTAGGGCCGCTCTTTCCACCTATTAATAAACTGGCCAATAAGAATTATTTGTCCAATAGTGAAATAAACGTCTTTCCACTATCCAAAATCAATAATTTGACGAATAACGCTATAAGGGCCGGTCTTTCCACCTCCTGATAAAGTGGTCGATAGTTATTTGTTGAAATTACCGTCTGTCTACTTTACAATAGCAACTATTTGAAGAATAACGCTAAGTAATTTCTTAGTTCATTCGTCGAATAAGTCCGGCTGCCAACAAATAATTGGGTAACTTAACTACGGAAATATGTAAATATAAACAAACGGCTTCGATGTAGAAATAATGGATAACATAGAATATAACCTGATATCCTAATAATTATTCTGACACTTTAGCAGAAGAGGAATATTATTATAGTGTGCCTCGGTTGAATTAGAGTAAATGCGAGGTTGTCAGATTGTTTTCATTGGTTGAGTCTTTGACGGTTTTGATCAAGGTTTTTCTTATCTAAGAAATTTACGTTTTGATTGATATCATTGAAAAGCTTTGTGACTTGCTACAAATAACAGAGACATTAGTTAGTTCTGAATTAAACGTATCTTCGTGAAACATACCGCAAATATAATATCTAGGCTCTATGCTATAGATAAGTTCGGCCATAGACTTGTTGTTTTTGATGAGGTTGGACTTATATGATTTTATTGTATTCATTTGTATGATGTGAATTAGCATATTTGAGGAATTTTAGAGTGGGGGATGATAAAATTGGATTAAAGTGGATATTGAATGAAAATATAGTTGAAGTCAGTGTTTTAATATTCAGAAAATGTGAAAATTTTGTTTTCAAATGCTGCATATAAAGATTATTAAAATCCATTTAAGAAGACTTGAGTGAGTAAATATGTTTCAATGAACAATTTCATTAAATTTCGGGCATCCGATGATAATAATAGAATATTGTTTCCAGTAAGTGTTTCTGTGTTCAACAGTTAAGGAAAGTGCAGTGGTAAGTTAGCACATTGTAAAATCTTCAGACGCTTATAACTTTTTACCTGTGCCGGATCAGATGAAAACATGGTACCTAAATGAAAAAGGTGTTTGGTTTTATGAGATGAACCTATTGTTGAAAATATCAATTTACAACTTGAAGACTCACCCTGTATATTTTCGTCACATGACCTCTAAAATCCATTTTCGGAATTAATATATTTTATATGATATCTCTATAGAAGGAAATATTTGAAAATATGGAATTATCTTATAGGTTTCAGAAAAGATCCATATTGGATCGTGATGTGCCGAGATCGAGGTCGAAACGAAGGGATTAAAGTAGAAAAATCGTTCAGGAATTTTTTTCGCCCCGAACTCCACGACGAAATTAGTGGTTCATTTCCGACATAATGAGAAGTTTCGTCAAAATTGAATGGAAAGTCGAAAGACAAGTAACGTTAAAGAATGTTGCCAATGTATATTAAGAGTACGCCTCAGTTCCTGATTAAAACCGTCGAACCGGGGTTCAGATAATTAACTACATTTGCAAAAACGGCATTTCCATGTCTCCTTCCCGGCTTTTTAATCCATCTTTCGTCACGATCGCTTTATATTCAGGCTTTTTGGCGCATTTTTTTGTCACCCGGAAGTTTTATGGGCTTTCAGCAATTTACTCTTTGTTCTTTCCTCGGGGGACACTGTTCATCGGCTCTTTTCTGGCGGCTTTTTCTGGGCTTGGAACAATATTTTCGGGAACATTCGGGTCGGATCATCTCAAAGGGCAATAGCCTTTTATATTTATCAGTATAATTGACCCTCGTCGCGAATCGTTTGTAATGTTCGAATACTTTTATAGAAGAACTAGCGGATGGGACGTTTTTACATTATTCGAATTTTCGATATAATCTATTCTAATTGACATTTCACATAAGAGTGACATGTATGATTGAGGGTGAGTATGGTATCAGTAACATCTTTAAGTTATGAATTATGTGAAATACTCACAATATTGCAGGTAATGTACCTATCCCACAGAGCATAGTTTTTAATTACATTTCAAAACCCTTCACACATTAATTACATTTTAATATCATTGGTTTTAACTTTATGTTAAATTTTATGAATGTGAAAGTGACATCTCCAAGAGTCGATGTTTTAATAACTGGGTCTTTAACCTGATGTCGCCTCCTACTGAAGGAGGACGACTCTAAACCATCTAGGGGTACCCTCTCAAAATGAGACATAAAATTTCATAAAAATCGATCATGTCTTTTAGGAGGACTTCAAAAACATACACACTTACGGTAGAATTTTATATAATAAGATGAGGTATGCGCAACATTCTTTGGGCACTTCGGAAACGAGATAGTTGCAAAAAACTCATTTCTGTGACCTTTGACCTTGAATATCTTGTGAAGCAGATACAGAACTACATTCATACCAGTCATAAGAACACCAAAAACAAAGGTTTATAAAAATATGCAGCTTATTTCCTTCCGTTCCCAGTTTTGCCTCTTTTTCGCCTTATTTGACAGCACTTTCGATATAAAATGAAAAACCCCAATATTGCGGATGAGTTTATACAGGATGTTTGGTAATTCTACGTGATCCTTTGAAGGGGAAATGCTAGACGTCATTTGCAACGAATTGAATTGAGCGAGCCATGGTCCAAACATCTATGGTTACGAAGATATGGCGATTTTTCAAATTTTTGGTAATTTTCTGCTTTTTTATCGAAAATAATTAATTTTGTAAAAACTACTTGTCTCTAAATATTCAATGAATCTTTCAAAGCTGAATAGATGGCTATGATTTCATGCGAAAAAGTTTTAACTAAATAATTAGATGACCTGAGATATAAGAGGTCATAAATGGCATCAACTGTTTTCGTCATAAAATCTTGATAAAACCATTGAGAATTACTCGAAAAAAGTATTATGAACTTGATGTACAAACTAAGGAAGAAACGTCCTTGTTTCATTAGCTTTTCAAAATAGTATTATGTGAATAATTTCTTTACGGAATCGAAAAATATGCCCGGAAAACCGCTCCAATGAGGCGTATTTTATTCCAGGGACAACCCATAACAAAATGAAATATCAGGATTTTTTTTTAAACTCATTGTCCTCAAATTGAAATTCTCTCAGTTAGTTGAGGATTATTTCAAGTTTCATTCGACAGATACTGTGAATTTTTTTGTATTCGTAACAAGCAGCTAATAATGACATTAATCACAAGTAAAGGAGAAGATAAGGGATAACCAACTATGGAAAAAGTCTGTTACTTGCTCAGATTTCCGTCTATATTTTTTGAGCTCCTGGGAATAGTAATTTACGCAACAAGTCCGGAAAATAGGGTTTTTTTGGACGAATAGACAAACCGGCAACCGTGAACAATAACAAATCAATGAGACGACACATTTCTTTTTTATATATTTTGATTCTTATTCAAATTAAACAGAACAGAAAATATAACATGTTAACAAATTTTATATGAACTGTCAGCCGTTTTCTCAGTGCTATGGTAACTTCATTTATCAAAAATATACCTACCAAGATTCTCATATTTACAATGACCAAAACGACGTGATTCTTCCGACCTAGTCCGGGAAGTACGTACTTCCCGGACTAGGCCGGGAAATGCTTCTTTATCAAAGAAAAAGCGTCCGGGAAGTGTTCACTTCCCGGACAGTTGCCGAAAAAATTTATTACATAGGTATGTACCTTTTTGGACAGTTCATCAATCAAGGAAGTTTTTCACTTTTTTGTTTGCAATGTTTTCGAGGAATCCGCAATTGTATCATGAAAATGAGAAAAACAATTGATGCCGCTTCAGACTCTTTATTTTTCAGGTTATTCGAATTTTTGGTGAACGATTTTTTCTGAAAATGATCACCATCTCATCAGCTTTCAGAAAAACCTTACTTCTATATTCAGTGTTGTGTAAAATTAATCCTTTTCGATGGTAAGTCGAATTTCTTTCAAAAAAAGGCGGAATATCAATATATCCCAGTAACCATAGACTTTTGGACCATGGTTCACTGGACTCAAATCATTGCAAATGATGTCTAGTAAGTATAACCACGTTAACGGATCTCGTCGAACACCCTGCAGACTTCGATGCCACCGTAGATAATTTGAGATGTTTCGCTATCAGTTGATAAGGTATTAGGATACTTATTGAAACATAGGAACCATGAGAATATATACAGGGTGATTCTTAAAGTTTTACATTAATTTTAACCATAGATTTCCCTCATCAAATAAAACACTTTTTTCATTTACCATTTTTCCATATTCGACTCAGGTAAAAAGTAACAAGCGTTTGAAGATTTCCCAATGTGCTAATACACTCGTGCATAAAATTTATTGAAGACATTGATGGTGAACGCGGAAAAGATACGAAAACATGGTTAGCAGCTTGATTCGGAATTCCACCGCTCAGAGGCGGACCCCTAAAAGTAGTAAAATTTCTGGAATTTCTGATTTTATAACATTCAAAGTAGAATATCTCGAAAACGGCGCATTTAAGCCGTTAATGATGAAGAATAATTCAATTTTCTAAAATGATGGAATATTCTTCAGATTACTCATGAAAAACTTTATCTGCTTTCTTTATGCTAATTTCATTTAGTTTTATGAATCCATGAGTCTATAACTAGGAAACCATTGGATGTAGGAAAAAACGGATATGTGGATAATATGTAACATAGTTATAAGGAACTTCACACCACCGTTCATTATATTCGGAAAGGCTTGTCAAAGCTACCAAATAAAAACTGATTTTTTTTTTTATTTCAACAGCCTGTACCCTTTTACCTGAACCGAATTTGGAAAAACGGTAAATGAAAAAAGTGTTTTATTTGATGAGAGAAATCTACGGTCTAAATTAATGTACTACTTATAGACTCACCCTGTATGTTTTATTTCGGAAATTTATCACTTTCTCCATAGAACTGCACCAAACTATGATGCAGTTCTCGATTCCATTGTGGCGGTTAAGAGAATAATTCAAGATATTCCGCGAATTTGAACTGGTGACCTCCATTTCAACCAATTACTATAATTGAGTTTCACCTACGACTTAATGCACTATACTGAACTTCATTAATAAATCTAATCGCGAACTGGGTACAAAGCTTGCAAAGTAGCAATAACTGAAGGGTGAAATCGAGCACAGAGTTAGGTAGTTTCATTGCCTTGATTAATCGTTAGATGTATAGAATCAGTGAGTAAGTACTGCATAATATGATGGAAGATCAAAAGGATTAGTCAGAATCTGATTGAGGTTGTATTGAATACGGTCAGTGAACGATTATTGAATCCATCCTTCTGAATATTTACGAATACGCGGATTCTATTTCACTGTGAAGATTTCGAAAATGCGTAAACAAGAATATCTGGTACTAACTAGCTGACCCAATGATCTAATAATAAGTAGATGCTCCCTCGCGTAAGCGAGCCATGCATAGCATTGATAGACCAGGGTCGAAGCCTTTAAAAATGGTAAAAAGTGAAAAAAAAATTAAAGTAGAATGAAACCTATTGAAAAAGGAAGAAAATATTACAAAAATGATAGGTAAAATAATTTACGGGCGATCTGAGTTCGGAAAGGGGAAGGGGGTGAATTTTTAAGGGTTAAAAAACGGTTTATCTCGATTTCCGGCAAAACCACAAGTTCTATGGAAAAAAGTTAAATGGTAAGTTGTAGGTAATAACAAGATCTACAAATTTTTTCTTTACACTTTCTTCACATAACCTCAAACTTTAGGTGAAAAATTCAATTAACCAGGTTTTTGGTTTTTAATTTTTGTCTTTTACAAAAACTTTTTTTTTTCACCAACTTTGGTAAAAACTTACCTTTTTATGTCCCAAATACACTGTAGTTTTTTGGATTTAAATTTTTTTCCACCTTAATTTGACATAATATCGAAAAAGCAGCCTAATTTTCAATAAAAAATTCTCACGTCAAAATATCTGCTTTTTTAAAAAGTAGGTCAGCTTTTTGTTCGTTGAAATCTCTACTTTTGATGGTCTAAAAAAATATACATTACAATGGTAAATTTTATCAGAAAATGCTAAGAAAGTTAATATTTAACTCATCTACAATTTTTTGAGAAAGTTTAGAATCAATCATCCTCAGAATCTTGTTTAAATGATATATGTAGATGCCTATTTGTTGCTATTTTATGGTAACTGGGTGACCTACGAAAAACTTCAGCACATCAAAAGGTAGAGAAGTTGGGAAGGAACTAGGAGGGTCTGGGCCTTATTGCCGGTTTTTTCGTAGAATTTTCTGAGAAAATTTACCATAGTTATGTATATTTTTTTTAGACCATCTGAAAGTAGAGTTTTCAACGAACAAATAGCCCGCCTACTTTTTCAAAAAAGCAGATATTTTGACGTGAGATTGAAAATTAGTCTGCTTTTTCGATATTAAGTCAAATTATGGTGAAAAAGAGAAAATTTTAAATCCAAAAAATTACAGTGTATTTGGGATATAAAAAGGTAAGTTTTCACCAAATTTGGTGAAAAAAAACTAAATTTTTTGTAAAAGATAAAAATTAAAAACCAAAAACGTGGTTATTTAAAATTTTCACATACATTTAGAGGTTATGTGAAAAAAGTGTGAATACAAAAGTTGTAGATCTTTTTATTACCTACATATTTATCATTTAACTTTTTTCCGATTTGTAGTTTTGCCGGAAATCGAGATAAACCGTTTTTTACCCTTACAAACTCACCCCCTTCCCCTTCCCGACCTCAGATCGCCCGTAAATTATAATTATTATCATTTTTGTTATAGTCTCTTCCTTTTACAATGGGTTTCATTCTACTATAATTTTTTTCGGTTTGAAATATTATCGACCCTGGTGCAGACTCCAACATTAAAGAGAGAAAGGGTTATAGGATATTCTTCATGGGTTACGGAGACGGGTAGAAAATAATCTCGTGACATCGGGCAAAAGATTCTAATTTAACATTGCGTTGTATAGGTGACCATTTGATTTTTCCAAATTAGAAATTATTAAAGGGATTATTAGTGAAAACTTCAATTGTTTGATGAAACAGCTAATGATAATGAATTCATTTGGCATGATATTGCACGAATATGTATCTGAATAAACAAAATATTATGATTCTAATACCTGTGCTATTTTCCTTCGCTCTAAAAAAAGACATGTAATTTTTGTTGCGAGAAATTAATTCAGACTCAGGTAACAGTTAAATCTGTTAATAGTTATCCAGTAGCGAATGGAATAGTTTTGTAGGCATCTTTGATTCATAATTTGAAAAGAAATCCAAATATAAGACGTTATAATAAAATTTATAAAATTCTTATATTGTTAAAACATTATTATTCCTAATCATTCTTATCTATAAAAAATATGTATTTAGGTATTTGAAAATAAAATAATATAATCTGGCACAGTTTCATTTATAGAGGTATATAATATATGTATTTAATAAACCTATAGATATATTATTTATCGTTTATACAAATATCAATATCGATCTAGATTTGCCCAAGTAGGAATTATCATTATACTGTGATATAGGATTTATCTAGGTATCTAGGAATTGAAATCATCGCTTATTCATTCATACAAAGGTCGTTCCTAAATTTCAGCATTTATGGCAAATGAAATATTGATTTACTATAGGTACGAAAAATTTTTTTTTACACTGTTGAAGTAAGGTAGGTGAATATGGCCCTAGAATAGAAAACTCCCTCAATTATGCAGTTGACAAATTTTAATTTGAGAAGAAACATATACCGCCGTATGCACAAAGCATTGTTAAGTGTTCTAATCTCCGTTAAGTCCTAACTGAGGTCCTCAGTTAAGGATAAATCTGAATCGCAACCTCAATTAAAGTATTTAACTGTGGTGAAACAGGCTTGTTTCACGTTAATTTTCACGTTAACTGAGGTTGCGATTCTTATTTATGCTTAACTGAGGACCTCAGTTAGGACTTAACGGAGATTGAATGCTTTGTGAATACGGCGGATAAAGATGTTCCTTCGTCGGTAACTAAATTGTTACGCCTTTCAGATCTGAACATATAATTGGTTCTTTGATTTAATGATTTGAAAATTTAATGATGATTGGAACTGCATCAGTGTTCGACGTTTTCCTTCCAAAATGATCACAATGAAAATGTTCCGAACATAATTTTGCAAGGAATAACATTTTCCATTCTCATACCTAACGACAAAACATTTCTTCCAAATTATTTTTGAGAAATCTATAAATTAAGAACTTCAAATTTATTAAACCTATATCAATGTTACATCCTATTTGTATCACAATATAATAATCGAACCTTATAGATAAGGAATCATCATAACACATGTTATCTTCAACCTATAAGCAGCTTTTGCGGATATCGAGGCACTTTGTTAATTCAATTGATACAAATTGAATTAGTGCTACAAGAGCACTAATAAGTAACAAGACCAAAGTGAAAGACGAAAACAGTATTCAATTAAACTTATTTGATTCATATTATAAAAGACAAAATTAAAATTTAAACGAACTTCTTCGATATCAACGTGTAGGTGCAGTTTTATTTTTTTTAAATAATCAGTATAACAGGTGTTTAATTTCATAACAACTCAAAATCGACTATGATGTACGGTTCACAATTCCACAATTTGTTTGAATATATTCCAGATTTATATTTGAGTACTGCAATTAAGTTTATGACTACAATGATTATGTATTTCTTGAATTGTCGTAAATTGGATCGATTCTGTTGATTAACCGAATTGATATCATCTCTTAATAATCCCTGATTCTATTTCTAATGTTCATTATGTTTATTTATTCCCACTGTAGCTAATTTGGAAAAAAATATATTCAAAATCCATATTTAATAATAAGTAAGAATATCAAGAACAGCGAACCTTCAATCAGTGGAACAAACAATTTTTCGAATAAAATCTTAATGTACAAGATTTTTGAGAATTAAGTGGAATTTCACTGACGAATTAAATCTTTCGACAATAATTTTGATGAGTCAAATATCATGAGGGACACTGAGATCTACTGATTCCCATCGAAAATGTTCTGCTTTTTCCGAAAGTTCTATTTACATTCCAATATCCCTTCTTAAATGGTGTTGTATTTCAGCTTGCGAGAAGTCCTAAATTATTCTAATAAGGACCTGCATTTTTTAATCAGTTTACAGATTAATCGATCGACCCATGGAAGTGTATTTTGCGTTCCATACATCAACTGATTCTACTGGGTGGTTCAAAAGTTATAATCAATTGAAAATATTGGTGAATGATAAACATAAATCACCATGTATCTCGGCTACGGACCTGATTAGACATATCATATTCAGGTTTTTTGGACTCGTCTAGAATAGCTCTACCTCAAGTTGAAATACTGAAACCAATGAAACATCCTGTATAAATAATTTTTGAAAATTTTACCACCCTATATCTCAAAGTTTATTCAAGTTTTTTTCTTAAAATGAACGCCACTGATTTTTTTCATATATTGAACATATTCTAATGAATTGGAAGAATATTTTCAGGATTCAGAATTTGGAATATGACAACTGCTTAGTTGAATTCTCAGAATATGATTCTATGTTATGAAGTCAGATTCAAAAATAATCTGAACCATCCATAGAAGATTCCTGATTTCATAGAATTTTCTTGTTATTTTTTAGCTTATTTCACAGTTTAGAGATCTCTGAAATTTTTCAAGGAACTCCCAAATCTTATATTACAGCCAAGTTCTAGATTCAAAGTCGATCTATATTGTTCGAAATATAGTGAAAATATTATTTTTTTCCTGGAAGCCTTGAGCGGATTCAGTACTATGGCTATGAATTTGAACAAGCGCTCCAAAGTAGACTATACTCACGTAAGTATTTTTCCAACTTTTTAATTGAAGACGCTAAGCAGTTACTCACTAAGTGATTTAATGAGCGAATTGTACTGTAATCCATTTCATTAATTAAGTATGTATATTAAAAAAGTTTTCCGAATTCAACTTTTGCCAAAAATTACATTTTCCACCAATTTACTTCTGGAATGAATAAAATTTCTACATAATTATTTGTTTGAAAGAGCTGTCTGATTATATTTAGCAAATTTTCGTAAGAATCGAAATAAATATTCTGACGAGTACTTATTTTCAACAAAGTTCCAATGAATTCGGAAGATGAGTTCAGGGAACTCAGACGAGAAAATCGCCCCAAATTTGAATAATTGCCAGATTATATTATCCCCCTCTTCATTACATTCCGAACTTTCGTCAATAATCCTTGCAATTCTCAATAAATACCTATTCATATTTAAAATCTTCGTTCCCAGTTGTTTTCTCCTCTGAATACCCGGGGGGAGATTAAATGAATGAACGCCATTGGCGTGCCCAATGATCTGAATGGAACATAGCCGTGTTCTCCATTGGCTATACGCGATGAAAAGGACCCCGTTTTGAAGGTCCTGTATTTTCTATTCACCTATTCATTGGATTGCATAATGGATGAAACAAATGTGCCATCTTGATTTCCCGTCTGGTATATTGTATGCCGGTTTGAATGCGGAAGTGCTTCATGAGGGAATTAAGAAAGGTTGTAAGGCTGTATTAAATTATGCAAGACGTTGACGAAACGCTGCAAGAAGCAGACGATTATTCTGAATTTGCCATAAAAGAGCAGGTGAAAAACTGCGCAGTGATGTTTAAATAATGAATTTCATTCAATTTCCACTGTTTGGCAAGGCACGAAATGCTCAAGGAAAATGTCTAACCGGAAGAGCCACAAACAGTATAATTTTTCATGATTTTCGGTTGATTATTTCGAAACAAAAATACTTAGAATCGAATAGTGAAATAGTATATTCTAAAACAAGTTGCAGAATGGGCTCCTATTCAACCACGAATGCGAAATTCGAACGCATGAGAGTTGGAATTGCCTTCTGCAACGAGTATTAGACGATATTTTATATTTCAGGCAAATTTTCTAAAATACAGTTGAAATTTAATGAAAAATTCGGATTACACATCCTAGTGACTTCTGTATTGTATCTTGACAGTTGGTGTGACTGTTACGAAAGTTGACAGATTACGGAATTTGAATCGTGCGTAGGGCATGGAGATCAGATTTAAAACAGTTTCCTAATAGCATGAATGATTCAAAATCAGCTATAGGAAAATCTCTAGTACCTACCTAATTTTCTAATGAAAATGAAACTTTTTCTCGCAACAATTATTTCACTTCATCCAAATCATATTATATTGACAATTGACGTATGTTGAAATTTGATAGGATCGAATGTCCGTGCTGACTACCACAAAACGAGAAATATAACAATGCGGGAATGAGTTCATTACAGCACTGTTTTTAGTGCTGTAATGAATTCATTACGATACTGAAATAGAGAAAATTTTATTCAACCACAGGATTTTATTTACAGAATGCGTAGAACGAACAAAAAAAATCCGTCAGAATAATCACTGATAACTGAATGAAACATTTCAAAGAAAACTGCAAAAAATAAGTCGTAATAGTGCTGATTTAGTATCAGGATCATTAGAGCGTTCGTTTATTGTATGATAAATAAATTTCACTGATTTTCATTTTGAATTCATACCAACTTCTGCGTATACAGAATTGCTGTAGTTGTTTCGTAAAAACAACCATTTTATATTCAAATTTGTTTGAAATGACGAAATTCAATATTTGAATCCTAGATGGGGTAGAGCGCTTTCAAACATTCATTGATACCGTAGCATCAACTTTGTTTTATGCTTTTTCGTTGCTCGTCTGAATCGAAAAAAATTGGTTCAAGCACTGACGTGGAGTCAGGAACTTTTGCGCGTATGTTCTATTGCCCATTCTCCTGTATTGGACACTCCTAATCAAATATACCATGGTGTATTCTACCTACCTCTCAATATTAAATTTCTTAATAATGTGTTTGTCCACTGCGATTATCTATACACTCCCCAACACGTCTTGGCATTGTTGCAATAAGATGGTCTATTTCTTCTTGAGGGATACTATCCCAAGCTACCAGTAGTTCATGTATCAGAGCCGCCAAAGTCCATGGGGGCTGGGGTAAATTTCCAAGCCTTCTACCCATGATGTACCAAACATGCTCTATGGGCGAAAGATCGGGGGATCTGGCGATAAATTCCGCGTACACTTGCTTTAGGTATTTTAACTAAATATCAACTTTGGATCTCCTCGAACAGCTGGTTTATTGTAAAATTTTAAAAATTTGCAAAAAACGACTGCAATATGTAAGTAACAAAAAATGTTTACATAAAATAACCTTCAAGATTTTTTTCTCGAAATTTTAATCATTTACTCCTTGCTATACTATCTATGTTTCATCAAAAAAAAAAAAAAAATTAAAATTTAAACAGCTCCTTCTGGGTGTTGGAGTTTCATTGTCAGTTACTATATATAATAGAATTCCCAAGATGCGAGGATTGACCAACATCATGAATATTCTAATTATAACGTAAAATCTTCAAGAACTTTCCAGATTATCAGAATTGTTCATGATTCAATACAAAAAACTTCATTCTGAAAATTCTTAAATGTCAGTTTCAGAAGAAGTTGAAAAACGGTTATTAAGATGCATTTATATCGATATTTAAAAGTATTTAAAACGTTGGTCAAAAAAAATAAAATATGATATAGTGGACGTATTTTGATGAATTGATAAAGATATTTTCAGATCAAAGATGTTGAAGCAGACTCTTTTGTTATCTACTGAATGAAAGTTTTATTTATGAAAATTAATTTCGAATCGATATCTGAACGCAATACTGGTTTAGAATGCGTAAAATATGGTATATTGGATGTATTCCGATGAATTGGAAATAATATTTTCTGATTTCAGTATAGGGAATTCAACACCTAACTAATTAGTTACATTCTTAGAAAAGTTCTATGTTCTAAGATTGGATTAAATAATAAACGGCACCATTCATAGAAGTCTAAGGATTTCAATGATTTCATAGAATTTTCTTGATATTTTTTGACTTATATCATAGTTCAGATATGGCTGAAATTTTGCAAGAGCCTTCAAAACCTTGCTTTACAGCCAAGTTCAAGATTCAAACTCGATCGGATCTATATTGTTGGAAATACAGTAGAATCTTAGTAATCCGGCACCATTAAAAACCCGAGTGTGCCGGATTATTGGGATGTTCGGATTACTGGATTGTATGGAAAAAAATCATGACCATGACATCATGACCACTCTGATTACGAATTTGAACAAGCTCGCCAGAGTAGACTGACCTCACGTCAATGCTTTCCCAACTTTTTTTTTTTATATTTAAGCCAGGCATACAATGTCTCTCTAAAATGATGCAAAACAGTTTTTAATATTCCTTAGCTAAAATGAATGGGGATCTTTTTTATATCTTTTTTTCAGTCCCTTTACCTCTTCCCTCCAAGTTACTGCCCTTTGAAATTTTGGGGGAAAATTTGGTATTTATTTGAATATAGAAAATTGAAATATTTGTCATTTAGACTTTATTTGACACCAACTTTCTTGATATCATAATATGACTACATCTGGGAGCAGCCTGTAATTTATTCAACAAATATATGTATATAAATGTATCGTCTATGAATTAATGTGAAAAGGGTATGATTATTATTTTAATTTTTGGAATATAACACTCTTTGGGAAAGAAGACAAGATACAAAATTTTGCAAAATGTACCAACAAGTTCTGATTCAAAATATTGTAGGGGTTCATTTTCTCAACCTGTTGTGACAACATTTCCGAATTACAATAACCGTCAAAGAGTAGCATTAAATTAGCGTTATTGAATTGTTTAATAGAGGAGATCTTGAATAAAGTCAAAAATTTTCCCCCAATTTCAAATGCAGAACAGAAAGAACACTCATATATTCTTATTTTAGATATTTTGCGCCCCTAGATGTAGGCAACTTTTCATACATCTGGTTAACGGAATCTGTGAGAGAGGGAGCTGATCTATACAGAATTCGAACAGATTCAATTGAGAAGAGCGAGGACCTACACAGCGCTGGCAATAGATGTCACGATAATGCAGTTTATTGACAGTTGCCTCACTGATGGTATCATTCAAATTAAATTAAAGTTACCAATTGATAATTTTTTGTAGTTGATGAACGAACCACACCATTCTTGGGATTTACAAGAAGATATTATTCGAAAAGAAATTAACCAGTATGAATCCTGTTGTTTCATGTATAATTCAATATTTAATTATTTTTTTCCGAAAACATACCTAAAAGAAGACAGAACCCCCAATAAAATAATTATGCCCTTTTGAGTACCTACCATACTGTACATAACTAACAACCAAATTTCTATTTTCACTGACCACCCGCTCTTTTTTAAATTAATGAAAATCATATGTCATTAAAACTCTATAGAACAACTATTCTAATATCTTTGTAGGGTGAATAAATATGGGGATTGTATTCACGGAAAGAAAAAAATGAAGGCTCAATTAGATAATATAATATTTATTGAAAGAGAGAAATAATTCATAACCGTTCTAAATGAAACGAAAAGTATTCAAACAATATTTTGCACAATATGAAGAGAGGAATTTTTCATGAATATCACATCAAAAAATATCATCCATGAAGATCTTGGTTGCATTTTTGACTGAATATATGGGTCTTTTCATTTCACTGATCAACTATAGTGACATCATTTTGGGGATATGACAAATGCTGTTTTGTATATTGTAACAATCTTTTTATTTCAGTTGTTTTTGGCAACTTGTTGCTTTATTTAATTTTCGAGGAAGTTTTGAAAGCCAGTTTTATATTAACTTTTCTAAAAATATTCTGTAGATTGTTGTTTGTTTTCGGATGGAACGTGAACGCGTGGAAACCTTTTACCGTTTTTGCGCGTATGTTCTGGGGAACATCGCGTTATCATTTTGCCCAAATGTCTGTAATTCTCGATTTTTTTGCCGAAATTGTTCCCAAATGTTGAGTTTCGACCTCAGATCAAGAAGTAAACATTTCGTTTACGTATTAATTGTGTACATTGATCTGGAGTTTCGACTCACTGATGAAGAATCCAAGGTCAAACTAAATGTCAGCATAATAGCTCACATTCGTTAATGGGCAAAAACTACCGAAGGGTTTCTGAGATATAGCCATTTGGAATTTTGTTTACCAAATAACTAGAAAAATACTGCTCTGGTCGATTTAAAGCTCGGAAGTTAGTTGACAAATGTCGACACGAAGCCTTATGCCAAATTTCGGGAAGATCGTATGATGAGAAAATTAAAAAAAAATATATTTTAAAATATCTGTATCTCAGAAACTATTCGTCAGATAGCACTGAAATATTGCAAGAACTTTCATAGCCTAATTTTACATGACAGTTCCTGGGTGAGATCAGAACCTGTAAGGGTTAACGCTCTGGCTAAATTTGAACAATCGCTATAATCCAATAAATAGCTGTTTTTCTTCTCGAACTGTCCCCTACCTCCAAACATTCTACTATTTCACTTCGAAAGGAAAATGAATCGAAATACTGATCCCTGAAATTAAAATCAGGAAATTATATTGTGAGTTCATTTTTAACTGGTCTCGTCGGTATCGCTATCATTTCAGATAATAAACCAAAATAATTCAGTATATTAAGGAGACCCCTGTTGGCCCCACTGCGAATGGGAATGCGAATATTAGACCTTCTTTTACAACGGACTGCCTGAGAGATTTCTTACCAGCCTGAATTCAACCCTTGAATCATATGATTGAGTAGTGTTTGTTCCCGAATCCAAATAAAACTGAGATTTCTTGCCTCCATTTGAACAATCATAAAAAATATAGAACATGTGTGGCATTTAGGGATTCCTTCTTAAAACATAATTTTAATCCCAAATGCCTAGGAGTGAATCTAGATTCCTCTTTGAATTTTAAAACCTATTCGGATGACTTGCACCTGAAGTTGAAATCAAGGAATAATATTCTCTAGAAATTAGCTGGTACTTCATGGGGGGATGACGCAGGTAGTCTTCGTACGGCATCCTTAGCCTTGGTTTTTTCTGCAGCTGAATATTGTTGCTCCGTCTAATTTAACAGTGCTCAAGCGCAACAAACTGATACGCAGCCGAATTCGTCTATGAGGACCCTCACTGGAACTATTAGATCTGAGTCTATCCATTGGTTACCAAGTTTTTCAAATAAGGTTGCAGTCTATGAAATAAGGTTACAACTAGAAAAAAGAAAACATGTAGAATTTTTGCATGGAAAAGGTTTTCGAAACGTTAAAAAATTTGTGCAATTGACTGAACTCGGAACTCGGCAATATATGAGACAATAAAGAGGATAAAAAATGGCATAGATACGAGTCATTGATCAGTTTCAGGAATATCGCTTAAGAATAAAGGAAACAATTTAAAGGCTTAATTGGACTTACGACGACACAATCCATGCCTAGGATTTCGCAAATTGGCTAACAGATTTGGAAATCAACGAAATATAAAAGTATGTTCAGAAACTGTCCGTATGCCACTGAAAAGACGAGGCGACTTATCAAGGAAAAAGGAAACCAAAAAAAATCCCTATAATTACACCATTACAAAAGGAAGGAAGGATAGAATTCTGTCAACGTTTTCAAGAAGGTAATTTTGATAATGTCTTTATACCTTATGAAATTTGTTTCCATCTTGGTGGAAATGACTTAAAAATCCTATCAAAACAACCTGTTATCATTCAAATTTCCCACCAAAATAATGGTTTGGGGAGCAATATCTCAGCGTGGTGCTACGCCTCTCTGCATGTATAGTTGATGGTACCATTAATAGTGAAAAGTATTGTGAAATTCTAAACGATTTTCTCCTTGAAACGGCACATGCTTTATACCCAGAGTGGTGGCGATTTCAGCAGTATAATGCAAGATGCCATACTTCGGCCTATACTCAAGCTTGGATGCAAGAACACTACGTGAGAACAATTCCTTGATCAGCAGCTTCACCAGATCTTAGTCCCAGTGAAAACATATGGGAACAAATGAAGATTGACTTTGAACGAGCAACGCCACGAAACAAAGATGATTTAAATCAGATAGGGCCGGTTTCTCAATTGCGAGTTAACTCGAGGTTGCGAGTTGACGCATGTATTTAGCGATATTCATGAATGCGCAACACTCGGGTTACCCGCAACCTCGGGTTAACTCGCAATTGAGAAACCGGCCCTCAGTGTTACAGTCCTGGACTACCATCACGGGCATCAATGACCGCCTGACATCTTCGTTGCATACTGTCAACGAAGGTGTTGAGCATATCTTGAGGAATTTAATTCCATAAACGAGGCAGTAGTGCTTTGAGGTCATTCAATGTTTCTGGTGGAGGTTGGTGATCATCTAGTCTTCTTTGTAGTATATCCCATGCATGTTCTATGCAGTCTGGCGAATGCGGAGATATTGGTAAATGTGTAATACGATGCACGTCTCGCGCATTTTCTACTATTGCTGCACGATGTGGTCCTGCGTTATCGTCAATAAATTGGAAAGCTTCACCAATGGCAGCATGAAAATTTGGCACTACGTTGCCAATGACATGTTCCCTATAATGTAAAGCAGTCGTATTGCCAGGACAAATGTGAAGGTCTGTGCGCCCGTTGTAACATATCCCAGCCCATACCATAACAGAGCCTCCTCGAAATGGATGAACCTCTTGCACATGACGGCGATTTCGGGGTATTCGCGGCATAGTCCATACCCTTATTCTTCGGGAATCTGAAAATCGACCATATCTGGATTCATCTGTGAAAAGTAAACTATACGCCATTGGACGTTCAGATTAACATGCTGCCTGGCCCATTCTAATCTTTGTCGTTTATGCTCACGTGTTAACGGAACACCCCTCAATGGACGTCTAGAAGCCAGGTTAATCTCCCCCAAACGACGTCTGATGGTTTCAATGGAAATTTCAGGACCATTGGCATT
The DNA here is from genome assembly GCA_937662695.2 of Halyzia sedecimguttata. Taxonomy (NCBI): domain Eukaryota; kingdom Metazoa; phylum Arthropoda; class Insecta; order Coleoptera; family Coccinellidae; genus Halyzia; species Halyzia sedecimguttata. The sequence continues at coordinate 16,084,179 of OW569417.2, read as the reverse complement.
TAAAAGTCGATTTCTCAGCATCCTACTTGAAGAAAGCGGATATCTCCTCGCCGAAATGGTGACAGAATGGTCTCGTGCGTGTGTTGCTTTTCTTGGTCCACCAACCCTAATCTTTCCTGCACCGAACCTGCCTCATGGAACTTATTCCAGAGTCGCGATATTACACTTTCCGATACATGAAATGTTTCTGCCACAGCGACTTGAGTGAGGCTACCCTGTAGCATACCGATAGCCCTATTAGCCTCGGCGTTTGTTAATTTACGTCTTGGCATCTCAAGAAGCTCGTGAAATTTTCTAAGTTTGATATCGCTAAGAGACTGACAATAACTGCATATTGAAATGCTAAATCTTACGAATAATGTGAAAAACTGCCAAACTCAAGAAAAAAGACGACCAGATGGTGAAAATATGCATTCAAATCGAATTAATAAGTTTTTATTGGCAGTTGATCACGTTTTTGATATTGTCTTTAAAATTTTACGCCCCTCAGAACAACTTAATATGATATCCCTAACTGTTGTGTAGCAGTTTATATAGTAAATAATTACAATTGAGCTTTGTTTTTTCTGGATACTTTCTAAACGGACTATTTTATTCTTGCTCAACATACAGTATGGTGCAAATGAAAGGAATTAATTCGTTATTTCGTAAACCGGCGACTTTAAGGAAAAATCCTGAAACCCGTCGATTTTTATTCTTAAACGGGCTATTCATAAGGATACCTTTTTATTTTTGACATCATCTATGTGAGCGTGATGACGTCATCGCTAAAATTTTCAGATGGAAAGGTGAGTGTTGCAATACATTATTTGAAAGGTCTTTTAAATACCTATTCAGCCATATCAATAATGTACAAAAATTGTTCTTTTTATTTTTTTAAACAATTAATAAAATTTTATTATTATTATTTAATATGACGTCAAAAATAAAATGACGTCAAAAATAAAATGGTTTCCTTACGAATAGCCTGTTTAGGAATAAAAATCGACGGGTTTCGGGATTTTTCCTTAAAGTCGCCGGTTTACGAAATAACGAATTTATTCCTTTCAATTGCACCATACTGTATAGTATTCATCATCTCCAGTAAGAGTATAACTTCTATTTGAGGTGCACTGAACTTTAAAATAAAACCAATTATACCCAAAAAGTTACTAGCACAGTTAGTCGCGAATATATTTTTTTAATGCGAAATTTGTTCTTCAGCAATCGTGTTGCCTCAACATAACGAGAAAATAATCAGTTTTAATCATCCGAGATCGAAATCGTATACCTGTTGTTGTCTATTGGCGAAGAATGAAGGTTACAAACTGCAAAATCTGATCTCCAGTCTGCGGGTTCATTGACAGCGCATACCGCATACCCTGCCTCCAATTATAGCTGCCTCGCACGCAATTTTGACAAGTCTGCATTGCCGAGAAAAAAGCGAATTTATATCCGAATTAGCGAATGTTATTTCATCCAGAGATAATAATGTAGGTGACACGAAGCTGAGATTTGTTAATGGCCACCTTTATTAATGATAATTATACCCTGTTATATGCGCAAGTTCTTCTTATCGTGTTTTATGGACTTTTTAATGGTCGAGAGCGTGTATATTGGATAAATAAAATTAAATGCGTTTTTATAAGGGAATATTATTTTGGTTGATATGCATTCATCGGATTTTATAACTCACCAAAAGTGAATCTTGTGGGTTGAGCATGCGAAAATTGAACTTGACGGGCTTGGTCCTAAAAAAAAATTGTCTAAATATGTTCAATGATAATCGTGATAACTTTGAGATCGGCAATGTTGAATAGTCTTTGGCTCGTCTGTTATTTTAATACGGCTGGTATTGCTCTTTGGAGATTCTCTCGGAAGATTAGGTTTTAAGTGTAGCGGATACTTCAAATTTATTACCAGTGGAAATAATGCAGTTTTCCATGGAAAACATTTTTTGTTTTCACTTTTACTTAAAAATTCCATGTGTCAACCCTACAGACTACCAGTGCATTCGACATTCGGCTGGAAGCCCGTTTATTTGATATTAAGATTTACAACAAATCAGAGGAAAGTTATAAAACTTCAAATAATAAATCAAGAAAGCTAGGGATATTTAAATACAAAGCCAAACGAGCTGAAATTCGGTACTTGATTGTAGAATTGCGGCAATAAGGTTCGTGTAGAATCTGACATAAAATATTTGTAGAAAGAAATTCTATTTTCCAACAATCTACAAAAAATTTGCTCATTGTCATTCTACAACTAATTACCAATCTTTAGTTCGATCGGATCTGTACTTTTTGAATTATTGATGAAACAATATTTCAGATGGGTATAACTCATGAACCGTTCAGCCGATTATGCCCATTAACGAGCTCAACCTTTGCATTTGGATAAGAAAACTACCCTGAAAATTTCAAGTTGCTATCTCTTTCCTTTCAAAAGTTAACGTGCCAACGGAAGTCCGGATGTCCGGACAGAATCGAATTTGAACTCCAATTCTTCATAAGTGAGTCGAACCTTATCGTTTGAAACTATTTTTGGCAAACAATTCGAAAATTACAGACATTCTGGCAACATGATAGCACGCTGTTTCGTACTCAGTTTGTCAATGTTTTTCGTAAAGAGGATGTAGAACCTTTTCTATTAAATTATTGTATAGCATTAAATAAATGTCTCCAAATAAATTTTTCCAAATTCAGCTCAGGTAAAAATATACAGGCTGTTGAAATTTTGAAAAAAAATCAGTTTTTATTTTGTAGCTTTGACATCTTTTTTTCGAATAAAATGAATGTTGGCGTAAAGTTTCCTATAACTATGATACGTATTTTCCAAATATTAGTTATTTTCTACTTTTACTGGTTTTCTAGTTATGGACTCGTGGATTCATAAAACTAAACGAAATTAGCATAAAGAAAGCATATAAAGTTTTTCTTGAGTCATTTCAAGAATATTCCATCGTTTTAGAACATTATATTAATATTCATCATTTCTCCTTAAACGCACCGTTTTCGAGATATTCTTCATTGAATGTTTTAAAATGAAAAACTCCAGAAATTTTACTACTTTTATGGATCCGTCCCTGAACGTTGGAATCCCGAATCAAGCTGTAAACCACGTTACCATGCGTTATTCTCGTCCGCCAACAATGTCATAGATAATTTATATGCGGGAGTGTATTAGCACATTGTGCAATCTTTAAACGCTTGTAACTTTTTACCTGAGCCGAATCTGGAAAAATGGTAAATGAAAAAAATGTTTCATTTGATGAGAGGAATCTTTGGTTGAAATTAATACAGTGGTCAAAGACTCACCCTGTATATCAATCCATAAACGCAAAATTCTGATCTTGTCCTATCCATCGAGGATGACACAACATTTAGCCTAGTTGCCTTCCAAGATGATCATGACGTTGGCCTCCAAATATAAATCAAAGGCGTGCGTTGAATATAAAAAGCTTAACATCATAATTTATATTATGGCTTTGGGCTAATTATATATAATACATATAAGCTCGTTTGTTGAAATATAAAATAACTCGACTTATCTGTTCTCGAGACTGCTCTTTCCCGGTTTTCTCCTTTGTTATTAGCGGATCATGACGTTATTAAAGTTTGAGAGGATGGGTCGGATTGTTGAATGCCCTCAGAGTGGATTCCAATCATTAGAGCTGATAGCGAAGAGTCATCCTTATTAATTTGTACGTTACTGAAATGCCAAAGCGAATGTGAAAAGCTGTTGAAGACACGATGGGAATCGGACATGATTTCGAATGTCGGAATTCGACGCTTCAATCAACGAATTTTCTCTGCTCGATGCGGTTGAGCGAGAGGTGGAGGGATATTTATCATTTTTAGAACGTGAATGAAGACCGCCCAACTGTGGACAAGGTTAACTTAGTTAGAAGATTTTATTTCTATACATTTTCAAGTAGAATTTCGGAAAAAGTATAACCAATTTCGGAAAAAGTTCAAACATTGAATGGTTTGAAAGGTTTTTTCTGGGTTTTCTCTCCCAAACTCTGAAAAATATCTATAAAATAAAAATTAATTATTTTGTGATTTGCTTCTGCGTAAGAAACACAGGATATTTGTCAGAAGCAATCAATTGAGCAATGTTGCCTAACAAACAACAACGAAACAACATCAACGAGGCAATTCATAAATAAATGTATCATAAATTTAGTTAGAAGAACAAATAATCAAGAACAACAAAATAATCAACAAGTACAACAGAATAATCAACAAGAACAGCAACCCAATCTGTTGAATGTGATCCCTTATGTTCGTGGCCTTTCTGAAAAAATTAGAAGAATCGATTCTAAGTTCAATACAAGAACCGTTTTCAAAACACAAAATGATCTTAGGTCTTTATTAACGAACACAAAACCCATAAATGAAAAACAAAAATCAAAAAACTGTGTATATAATATTCCGTGTATTTGTGGTAAATCATACACAGGAAAAACATCAAGACCACTAGAAGTAAGAAAGTCAGAGCATAAGAATAACTTGAGAAATAGAGACATACAGAAATCAAAAATAGCAGAACATGTATGTACAATCCAAGGAGATCACATGATGGATTGGAGTAATACAAAGATTCTAATGACAGAATCTGATTTTATGAAAAGGAAACTTAAGGAGTCAACTTGTATTTTATTGAACAGAGAATGCAATTTTGCAAATTGCTCAATTGGTATTGACCATATTTTGCTAAATTTATTAAAAAAGGAGTTGGAACTTGGAAATTTCTATGCGAAGTAAAACTATGTTAGCTATGATTTTTAAAAACTGTCAATGTGACAATTCTTGAATTTCACAAAATAACTATCAACAAAATAATTCTAACGATTTTCATTGAGAGTCTGATATAGACTCCGAAACGTTACGATATAGTTGTTCCTTCGTTGATGTTGTTTCGTTGTTGTTTGTTAGGCAACATTGTTCAATTGATTACTTCTGACAAATATCCTGTATTTCTTACGCAGAAGCAAATCACAAAATAATTAATTTTTATTTTATAGATATTTTTCAGAGTTTGGGAGAGAAAACCCAGAAAAAACCTTTCAATAATGAGTATACCTCCCACAGTATCCTTTAATGATTAATTGAATGGTTTCTTTCTGGGTTTTCTCTCCCAAACTCTGAAAAATATCTATAAAATAAAAAATTGGTTCAAGCCCTGTGTACAGGAGCTATTGGGCGCATGTTCATCTTCCTTGTGGCCCGTACTGACCAGTAAAGAAAAAAAGCAGTATCATGTTGAATACCTTAATATTATTGATTATTATATAATAATCGATGAAAATACTGAGAGAGACCCAGGAAATTTGACACATTTTGTCTTATATCTCCAGAAATTGAAATCGTATAGAGCCAAAATTTTGCACAATGTTGCAAAATACTACAATTGACGTTAGTACAAGTTTTTGTTGCAATCTGATGAATAGTTCACGAAAAAAAAATTTTTTTTTCGAAAAAATTAAAAGAAATATTTTTTTAAAAATTACCAACATTTCGATCATAACAGAATTTTGCCAAAAGTTGCGCGTTTATATCCTCGAACTGACTACCAAGTTTCGATTCAACATCTTCTTTAGTTCCTGAAATATCAGGGAAATAACCTCAAAATTTTAAATGTCTATAACTCCTAAACCGTCCGGCCGATTTTGCCCGTTAACGAACTTAACCGTCGCATTTTGATCAGAAGCCTACCCTGAAAGTTTGAAGTCGATAGGACCTTCGGTGCTCCTGTTATCGTGCCTACGGCCGGAAGTACGGCCGGCCGTACGGCACCCAAAAATCTGATACCGGATTCGTGATCAGGGAGTCCGAATTAGTCTATTAGCCAATTTTCAGCTCGAAATTCGAAAATTATAGACATTTGGACGAAATGATAGGACGATGTTCCCCTAGAACATGCGCCCAAAAATTAATTATTTTGTGATTTGCTTCTGCGTAAGAAACACAAGATACTTGTCAGAAGCAATCATTCGAACAATGTTGCCTAACCACTAACAACGAAACATCATCAACGAAGAAACAACTATATCGTAACGTTTCGGAGTCTATATCAGATTCCTTCGTTAGACGCTTAACAATCAACAAAATAATTCCGAAGATTTTTTCGTTAAGCGTCTAACGAAGAAGTCTGATATAGACTCCGAAACGTTACGATATAGTTGTTTCTTCGTTGGTGTTGAAATTCGAAATTCGAGTTGATTCAGGGTTCCGAAATTGCCCCATGCTCGTATATGTCAGGATATTGATTGAACATAATAAATATACCAGAGAGGAAGTATAAAAGGAAGTTTTATTTTTATGAGGGAAAACTCATTTTCTTCCTGAGGTTCACTGCACAGTTGGAAAATTATTTATAGTTGATTACCTATATAAGATAAGAAACAATTTCTTTGTAAAAACATTCATATCGTTTCGTATTTTCGATCGGTAAACATGGATACCAAATCAGTTGTTATTTTTGCTGCTATAGCCTTATTGGTTCTGGTGGGGTTAGCCAATGCTGCATCCTTAGTAAGTACATCTAATATTCTTTCGAACGACTACAATATATTGTGACCGCAGTGTTTTAATTTAGTCTACAGATAATCAAAATTTTTCCCGATTTTTTAATTATATCGGCCTCATGTAGGTACTTGAACATTACATTACTACAATAACTAGTTGGCTCTGCATGTCAATTTAGCGCAAACCTCATTCCGGTGATTATTTTTTGACGTTTCTTAAAACCAATGAAATGCTTCTTTATTTGTCACAAGGGTAAGTTTCAACCAATTATGTCATCATTATAGTGGGATTAATTTCTTGTGATTATTCTCGGGAATAATCACTGTGGCTATTATTTGCCTAGCAAATGTCAGATAGTTGTCAAGATGATTACCTAATTGTGTCAACGCGATATATAAAATGGGTGAAAATTATCGCTGTAGTACCTTTTCTGAAGCAGAAATAACAAAAAAGATTTTAGAAACTACTTCAAAAAATACTCTAAAAAGTAATCAGTCTATATGGAGACAATTTGAGACCTTCACCAAAGAAAGCAATTATATTCTGGATCAATCTACTACAACTCTGGCATTGATTTTGAAAGAGTGGGCTTATAACATGAAAAGAAAAGACGGAAATGATTATAAAGAAGCAGTAATAAAGACAATGTAGAATAAAACGGCAAAATTAGTTCAAGAACTTTACTTTAATAAGTATAACAGGTATAATTTTATGATAGTTTCATTGATCTTTTTTATTGTAAAAATTTGTGAATAAAAAAAATAATATAGTCAAATATAACTCGCGAGTTTCATAAATTAGGAAATAATTTGACAGATTTTGTTCAAACTTGTTGCCATTTAGAAATAGCCACTAAGACCTGCGGGCTCTGGTGACTATTGCCTGGCAACAAGTTTTCAAAAAATCTGTCAAATTATTTTCAATTTATTCTCACTCTATTGTTATATTATAACTGAATATCCATTCCAGATTAAAAATGATACGCTCATAATAATTCACACACCAAAATTCTCGGCCATGAACTACTTTTATTATTGGCAGTTTTCTACCACTTTTGGTTTTACCGAAAGTAGCTACCAACTTCCTTATTTTGAATGGCAACCCACATTTTTGGCGCGTTGTTCTATGAGCAGATTGCCTATCAATTCGTCCAAATGTCTCCAATTTTCGAATAATTGGCCAAGAATCGTCTTAAACCATTAGTTTCGACTCTTTGATCAGGAATTCGAGGTCAGAATTGATTATGTCTGGCCAGCCGATTACGCTAGAACGTAATGGGTTAGATAGTTGAGATTTTCAGGGTAGGTTTGGAGTCCGAATGCGCCTAAGTTTCGTTAATGGGTAAAATCCACCTAGTGGTTTCAGAGTTGTAGTCATTTGAAATTTGGTCTTCCCAATAACTTGAAAGATACTAATCTGATTGAATCAAAGCACGGTATTTAGTTGAAAAATACCAACACGAAGACTTAAGCAAAATTCTTTGGGGATCACATGAGTGAAAAATTAATAAAAAATATATTTAAAAAAATCTGTCTCTGAAACTATCCGACAGATATGGTTGCAAATCTCAGAGAGCTCTCAAACCTCAAAAAATTTTCAGTGTTCACGTACAGGGTGAACTATTATTAAAAGATAGGAAAATTCAGGAATGTGCTCAGTACACTGCGGTAGATTTACCTACTCGAACCGATGAAGAATGTTCAACGGAATATTGGAGAATCTATAGGTTTTTCCAAGATTGACAAAGACCTTGGATCAGTAGGATTTGCATTTTCCTTTACTGAGAGATATCATTTAATTGAAGCAATCTGATCTATTCTTTCGGTTTCAGGAAGAAAAATCGTTCTGGGCTATACCACCAAAAGGATTGGACCATTGGAAAAATGTGTTAGGAAGTTAAAAAACTTATTATGTAGGTAATGACAAAATAATTTCGATGATACGATAGTATATTCCTCTAATTGTGTTTTATTCACCCTTAAATACCCTTGAAGCACGTATGCAGAGATGTTTTCAACATATTAAATCGTAGGGAATTGTGATTTCAGGCTCCTTCTGACATTTCAGAAAATATTGATTTCACCAAATCCCTATCCCTATCCCTATCCCTATCCCTATCCCTATCCCTATCCCTATCCCTATCCCTATCCCTATCCCTATCCCTATCCCTATCCCTATCCCTATCCCTATCCCTATCCCTATCCCTATCCCTATCCCTATCCCTATCCCTATCCCTATCCCTATCCCTATCCCTATCCCTATCCCTATCCCTATCCCTATCCCTATCCCTATCCCTATCCCTATCCCTATCCCTATCCCTATCCCTATCCCTATCCCTATCCCTATCCCTATCCCTATCCCTATCCCTATCCCTATCCCTATCCCTATCCCTATCCCTATCCCTATCCCTATCCCTATCCCTATCCCTATCCCTATCCCTATCCCTATCCCTATCCCTATCCCTATCCCTATCCCTATCCCTATCCCTATCCCTATCCCTATCCCTATCCCTATCCCTATCCCTATCCCTATCCCTATCCCTATCCCTATCCCTATCCCTATCCCTATCCCTATCCCTATCCCTATCCCTATCCCTATCCCTATCCCTATCCCTATCCCTATCCCTATCCCTATCCCTATCCCTATCCCTATCCCTATCCCTATCCCTATCCCTATCCCTATCCCTATCCCTATCCCTATCCCTATCCCTATCCCTATCCCTATCCCTATCCCTATCCCTATCCCTATCCCTATCCCTATCCCTATCCCTATCCCTATCCCTATCCCTATCCCTATCCCTATCCCTATCCCTATCCCTATCCCTATCCCTATCCCTATCCCTATCCCTATCCCTATCCCTATCCCTATCCCTATCCCTATCCCTATCCCTATCCCTATCCCTATCCCTATCCCTATCCCTATCCCTATCCCTATCCCTATCCCTATCCCTATCCCTATCCCTATCCCTATCCCTATCCCTATCCCTATCCCTATCCCTATCCCTATCCCTATCCCTATCCCTATCCCTATCCCTATCCCTATCCCTATCCCTATCCCTATCCCTATCCCTATCCCTATCCCTATCCCTATCCCTATCCCTATCCCTATCCCTATCCCTATCCCTATCCCTATCCCTATCCCTATCCCTATCCCTATCCCTATCCCTATCCCTATCCCTATCCCTATCCCTATCCCTATCCCTATCCCTATCCCTATCCCTATCCCTATCCCTATCCCTATCCCTATCCCTATCCCTATCCCTATCCCTATCCCTATCCCTATCCCTATCCCTATCCCTATCCCTATCCCTATCCCTATCCCTATCCCTATCCCTATCCCTATCCCTATCCCTATCCCTATCCCTATCCCTATCCCTATCCCTATCCCTATCCCTATCCCTATCCCTATCCCTATCCCTATCCCTATCCCTATCCCTATCCCTATCCCTATCCCTATCCCTATCCCTATCCCTATCCCTATCCCTATCCCTATCCCTATCCCTATCCCTATCCCTATCCCTATCCCTATCCCTATCCCTATCCCTATCCCTATCCCTATCCCTATCCCTATCCCTATCCCTATCCCTATCCCTATCCCTATCCCTATCCCTATCCCTATCCCTATCCCTATCCCTATCCCTATCCCTATCCCTATCCCTATCCCTATCCCTATCCCTATCCCTATCCCTATCCCTATCCCTATCCCTATCCCTATCCCTATCTCTATCCCTATCCCTATCCCTATTCCTATCCCTATCCCTATCCCTATCCCTATCCCTATCCCTACCCCTACCCATATCCCAAAAAATTTTTCTGAATGTCTTACAACAACATAAGTAAACTCTTAGGTGCTTAGTTATGTAATTACTGAAATCATCATATAGGGTATGATATTGTATTCGTGTTTGTAATTCGAGAGTTTGGAGGTGAACAAACTCCTGGCGAAAAAGAGGTTCCGTTAAGGCGATCCAATCAATAATTCCAATTTTGCCCCATATGAGATATTCTATTTGTTTATGAGGTATATGATGATTACAGAATGTTCTGCGTATCTGGTTAAGATATCAGTTATGCCTATCCTAAAATGCCAGCTTATCCAGGTAGCATCTGAGTGTGGTATAGTAAATCATTACTCAAAAGTGAATTTTATTTGCATAACTAATGAACTCAAACATCGGTCCGGTCAGTTGCAGGACCGGACTTTCGTAAAATATTACGATAGTGACATTTGACTAACCCCAAAATGGTCTGAGAATTTTAGAATTTTGGCGAAGAGACTTGTCTGTTTCCTAACATATCTCTTTGCGATCTCAAATTATCGTGAGATACAGGATATTTTTTAGTAATATTGAAAAATTTTCTGGTGATATGATTCTCACAAAATTCGCATAAGTCTTTATGTCGATATTCTACCGAGTTTCAATTCGATCTGGTCTGTATTTCTTGAGTTATCGAGAAAATAATATTCCAGATGGGTATCACTCCGAAACCATTTGGTCCATTATACCCAACAACGAACTTAACTCTCTTTTTGTTCGAAAGTTATCAGGGCAACGGTCACCCATCCAGCTAGTCTCCAACAATATAGATACGATCTTCAAACTTGGAACTTAGCAGCAGAGTTAGGTTTTGTAGGCTCTCGCAGAATTTCAGTGATGTCGGACGAATATTATCTGATATATAGAAGTTTTTAACGATTTTCAATGATTTTTTTAAAATTTTCTAGTGATACGATACTCTCAAATCTGCAAGAATATTCGCGTCGACATTATACAAGCAATAAGCATGTTTAAATTGGATCGGTTTCGTATTTTTCGAGTTATTGAGGAAGTAAGAACCAAATTTCAGATGGGTAAAACTCCAAAACTGTTCCGGCCGATTCTGCCAATTAACGAACTTAAATGTCGCATTCAGATGCTGTAGCTACCCTTAAAGTTGCAAGTCGCTATCTCTTTCCGTTCTCAGGTTATCGTGACATAAATAATATTTTTTAATAATTTTTTTTTTAATTTTATAGTGTTACGATTCTCACAGAATTTCACAATCGACAACAAAATTCGAACATTACAGACATTTGGGCAAAATAATAACGCGATGTTCGCCAGATCATGCGCGTAAAGAACCAACCACTTGGTTATTTGAATTTTTCACATAAATTTTGAGGTTATCAGAAAAAAGTGTAAACACAAAATTTGTTGATCTTTTTATTACCTACAACTTTGCCCTTTTTCCATAGGACTTGTAGCTTTTTGGAAATCGAGTTAAACCGTTTTTTACCCGCAGAAACCCACCGCCCTCCACTTTTTGGCGCTCTTGTTCCTCGGAACAGAGTGCTTATCAATATGCCCAAATGTCTGTAATTTTGGAATTTTTGGCTGAAAATGGTCTTAAACGATTTGGTTTGACTCACTGATCAAGAATCCATGGTCAAAATTGATTCTGTCCAGCCGGCCGGCCGTCCGTCCGGCCGTTAACACGATAACTCTCGAACGGAATGAGCTAGACAGTTGAAATTTTCAGGGTAGGTTTAGGGGATAAATATCTCGGTTAAGTTCGTTATTGGGCAAAATCGGCCAGGTGGTTTCGGAGTAACAAAAAAAATATTTTTTTTACATAACAAATTTTAAATTCAATTTTTTTTAAGATGCAGCTTCTTCATAAGAATCTATTGATCTCATTCTCAACTCTTAAAAACTAATACTTTCGGAGATATAATTTTTCAAAATTTCAATAATTATTCTATATGATTTCATAGAATACTCTAATTATAATTTCCTGATGTATATAAATCCAACATGAGATGGGTCATAGACCTACGTTTTGAATTTAATTACGAAAATTCTTGAGAATTGACGCACAGAAGTCAAATTGAAAATGTGGGAAAACCCTGTGGACAGAAGCTTTGGCGCTCTTGTTCAAACTTTGACAAATCATAACTCCGAAAGTATTGGTTTCTCCGAGTTGGGAATGATATAAGTGGATTCTTATTTAATTTATTAACACGCTTTTATTAGCTTGGGTTGTATCTGACTATGTATGTATGTAACGGAATCTTTGAACTTAATTTTCACCATCTTCCAGAAGTCTGATTAATTTGAAACTTTGCATACGTATCAAGGACCGATGACAATGCAATAATTTGATAACAGTTTCCCATTATCCTTATTGGGACCGCCAGGATTAATAAATTCTTTTATAGATCCTCTGTAGTAGAGTAAGAATCATAATGATAATGAAATGATGAGATTGCGAAATAATTTGTGAGACATTTCAATACCACATGTCAACAAATAACTAATTGATAAATCGAACTAAAAAATGAAAAATAAATAATAGTTTAAAAAAAACTAAAAAAACACGCTTTTATAGCTAACCGAACTAAAAATTAGAAAATAATTTTTAATTTCAGAGTGTTTATAATACAGAAGTAGAAGATCGAACAATCAATCAGAATTTATCACCTCAAAATAAAATTATAATAAAGTTTGAGTTATTAACAAAAGAATTCAATTCAGAGTAAAAAGCGTGGGGTGCATTTTACTACTTTTCATAACTCTCTTCTCATAGATAGTTACCAATAGAATGGTTGCTACATTTACTTTATCAAGCACCCCACGCTGTTTACTCTGAATTGAATTCTTTTGTTAATAACTTAAACTTTATTATAATTTTATTTTGAGGTGATAAATTCTGATTGATTGTTCGATCTTCTACTACTGTATTATAAACTCTCTGAAATTAAGAATTATTTTCTAATTTTTAGTTCGGTTAGCTATAAAAGCGTGTTTTTTTAGTTTTTTTGATTTTATTTTATGATGCACGTATATCATAAGATTCCATTAATATCATTCCCAACTCTGAGAAACCAATTCTTTCGGAGATTTAATTTGTCAAAGTTTGTTTTTATTTAATTTCTTTCATGACGCAGTTATATCATAAGAATCCATTGATATAATTTCCAACTCTGAGAAACCAATACTTTCGGAGATATAATTTGTCTGTTTGAACATGCAAGAGCGCCAAAAAGCTCCTGTCCACAGGACTTGAACCAATTTTTTGTTTCAAAAATGATCGTCCCTGGTCTATAAATACATTAAATAGATAAACTCATTAAAGTTCACACTAGGGAATATCAGCATGTGTGGAACGAAACTACCACCTGCGTGAATAGCAGTTGTTATGGTTACTGTTGTTCTTCTTCCAGCGCTACTGATTGACGCACCTTGCTTCTCACCAAGGGGTGCTAATATCTTCGGAGGAACATGGACAGTTGACAATCCAGCTTAGTCTAAATTACAGACATCATCCGAATCACGGGAATATTCAGAAGGTTTTTTTTTAATTGTCAAATGTTAATCCAAACTAGTAGCTTCAGGCTTTGTCCAAGACAATTCGTTCAGACATCGCTTCCGTAATAAGCGGAGCCAATAATCCCTGACCATTTTATTAGCATCCCAGCTCTAACTTTTTGGCGCTCTTGATCCTCAGAACAGAGCGCTTATCAATTTGCCCAAATGTCTGCAATTTTCGAATTTTTAGCTGAAAATGGTTAAACGATTTGGTTTGACTCACTGATAAAGAATACGTGGTCCAAATCGAGTCCTGCCGTCCGGCCGGCCGTTAACACGATAACTCTCGAACGGAATGAGCTAGACAGTTGAAATTTTCAGAATAGGTTTGTAGGTAAATTTGTCAGATGGTTTTGGAGTAACAAAAAAAAATTATATTACAAATTTCAAAATAAGAAATACAGGAATCCATTGACTCTATCAAGCTAATACTTTCGGAGATATGATTTTTCAAAATTTCAATAATAAATCGTACTTCTGTGTTTTCACAGAATGCGATAATTATTCTATCTATGAATTATTATAATATGATCTGTGTTGATACATGTCAACTTATTTTCCTGAGACATGATATTATGTGAAATTCTGATATTTAATGCCTATGGTTAATCCATATGATGATGGGAATGGAAATGGTAAGTTGATAATATTGAGTTCGGAATATCTCCAGTAAAAACAAAACTGAAATATTGGCTAAAGTTTCAATTGATATAATATAATTTTCAAAGTGGATTTGAGGAAAAAATATATCGTTCATCATAGAATTGAGGAACGAATATCTCGGATGAGTTCGTTGTTGGGTAGAATTGGTCTATTGGTTTTGGATTAAAAAATTTTGGCACTCTTGTTGAATTTAAATTCTTTTATGATGTTTGAATTTAATTTATGCTATTATGAAGTTCTATCATAAGAATCCATTGATTAAATTCTCAACTCTTACCAATACTTCCGAAGATATGATTTGTCAAAGTTTGAACAAGAGCACCGAAGCTCCTGTCCACAGGGCTTGAACAAATTTTTTCATTAATCTATTATACAAATTGGTATGCAAGTGTTTTCACTATTTTTAAAGTCAGCCGAAATTGGTGTGCTGCGTCTTTAATATAGTCAACCAGACAACGTTCGTCTTTACGATCAAAAACTTGATTAACTGCAAGATTGAAGTGTAATTTGCTTACATCGTTACTTGGTTTCATACAGTACCGTAAAACGGGGCTACTTGATCAAACTTTTTGAAAACTTCATACTGTCACCTTTATATTATGGAGTGTTTTTCAAAAATAAAAATTACTCTGGTGGAATTTCGTATTGAAAGAAGCTCTCACAGTAATACCAAAATTCTAACTGCCGCCACTTTTCGAAAAAAATATTTAGTGCTCATTTTCAAGTAGCCTCGTAATGGTGTTACTTGAAAATTCTCTGAAAATATGCTTCTGTTTACTTGTAGACTTGGTATAAGGGCCAAGTGAAAATAAATGGATGTAAAATAAACTTTTCTACTATTTGAATCATTAAAATTGACAATAATCGCTTCTGGACAGATATTCTCGAGTTCTTGCGAGAAATTGTCAAAATAAATATTTATAGTTGTATGGTGAATCTTTGCCAGACTTGTTTTATTGAATGTGATATTTGTTACGTCCCAAGACTTCACATTTTGGGAACCGCAGATTCAATTTTTTCAACGAAGGAACTCGTTTGTAAAACTTGAATGTTTTGGGTTAACAGCTCTATTGTACCATGTGGGGTCTCACCCTTGAAATTAATACTTTCCACGAAAAGATAATTGCAAGTAAAATATCTTGTAAAACTTCAACCCTTGTAGAAGTATTTATGACCTATGTCCTGTGAAATATTGATAAAATGCATACAACAACTAACACATTGCCAGAGCTGTTAGTCTTTTTGTCTAGACTATTCGAAGACCCCTAGTCTGTGAAAGTCATTTATCAGCTTTCGCTGATAGATTATATCCAGACAACTAGTGAAAATTAGTCCAAATGGGGGAGAACATCGAGATTTTGAATTTCTAAGATTAAACACGCTAGAAGTTCACTGATTGGTGCATTTAGTATGCATTCCTACTACGTTTCGTAATCGACAAGATTATTGTTGTAACATATCGGGGGCGGTTTTAAGATCGAACCCCCAATCATTGTTAATATTTCCCCTTTTTTACCCAGATGAAGGAACCTCCTATATTTCCTTCTATCTGGGCTTTTATATACAATTACACTGTTCAATTTCATTACTATTCTTGATCTGTCGCGAAACAATAACATTGCCTTGTCTTCGTTAGCAACTTAGTAGTCACTTCTTCCCTTTTCATATAGAAGGAAGATTTTATATTGTATCAATATTGTATTTTACAATAATTCGTGCTTGTTATCGAAGTAACGGTAACGACAAAATACAGTTAATTGTTTATTCAAAGTGCGTTAGAATATTTCACCACTTCCTATCCTCGTAATTGTTATTTTATTACAAGTAACAACTTACGCAGTAATCAACGAGATTACTACTGGGTGCTTAAAGTTAAAGTATACCCCCCTTACTCGTCCCACTGATAAAACAATCAGGGTGTATAATTCTGGTCCTTCGAAAATATATTATGTCCTGATAAAGGCATCAGGACTCATCATTTGAACCTTCGAAACCATAACATCCTGATAAACTAATCAGGATTCAACAATATTCTTTTCACCAATTTGTCTTTATGGCGATTCAAAACGTGCTCCATCCAAACATTCACCACGTCTGTTATCCAGAAGTGGTTTCACTTGCCGTCCTCTTCTATTAAAAATTTTCTACTACATCTTTTATGTCATTATATAAATATTGCTTTTACAATGGCTTTTTCATCATAAATTGACACTGCAGTACAATGTCCAGTGTTCAAAGAGTGTAATCTATTAACTTTTCTATATTATGTAAGATATGCTATATTACTCGCTGAGTTGTATCAAATTACCCCTATTATACCTCTGCACAACGGCAGTCAAAGCCTACTTCGTATAATTGCGGTACAGTCTAGTTCCCACCTTTCTAACGTGTTTCCTCACCATTTTCAAGAAGCCCCAGACATGACACCGAAAAATAAAATCTGCGCTATTGGCTTTTGAATTTGCAACAGCGGTGAATGGTTATACTACTCTTGGAAAAAAAATACATCGCTGTTCTAATAGTTCTCAGTATATCCAGGCAATAAGAAGTACTCATAGAGAAAAAAATCATCATTTTTTACTTTACTCTTTGTGGAATTTCACGCTCTAAACTATGTACCAGAAACAATCAAAAATCAACGTTATAAACACTTGTTGATCTGCTCTAACTGATTAACTTTGAATTATGTTTCCTAGATATACCGTTAAGCAGCAGCACCATCTAATTCAATCAGTAGCGTTCATTTTCAACTAGACCCTGTATTTTCATGTAGTCCCGTTTTACGGTACTTCAAATTACGACGCGAATTTGTTCTTGGTGCTTCTGTTGGTGAAAGCTCATAACGTAGACACGTAGATCGTACACGAGAATATTTGATTGAAAGGTGGAACAATCACTCGAAAATTTTACAGTAATACGTAAACATCCAATTTAGAGGAAAGCGTCTCTAACAAGGTCCATGTGCTTTCTTACACGACCATCTAATTCAAAAACCTTGTAGCGTATTATCTCTGGAATAGAGGAAACAGATCGCTAATCACGGTCTACAGAATTTCACTCTTTACTTTATTAACAAGGCTCAAACAAGGCATGTTACCTGACATGCATAAATTACATTTAAATTAATAGCAGATCTTAATCTACGCACCGACAAGAATGTTCACATTTCGGTTCGACCATCGGCTAGAACGTAGCAACAGAAATAGCAATTAGGTGAAGGGTTTTCATGTCAAGTCATCCTTCCTCTGTTATAATTACGTTTTCGTAATGCGAAGAAGCTACGAGCCAGTCAGAGAATTATCTGTAATTGTTTGTCATTTTTCAACAGCGATAACCAAATGAATCGAGTTGTGGCTGGCTCAGTGGTTCATGTCAATCGAAGCTGATGTATCAGATCGATCCATCGCGATTATAACGTCTTCGGTGATTCTGGTATGGTGTAATGATTTATGGCAGGATGGTATTGTTGATGGCATGATAATGATGATGAAACTGAACTGAATTTGAGGTACGGTTATGTTGAGATGCTAGCTACGAAAAAAGCTGGAAGGATTGATTGAATTGATTTTGACAGGAATATTTGTAATCATACTAAAGATTTTATTCTACAGGGTCTTTGTGAATGATTGTAACATCGTAGTTGGTTCTGAAACCCTCTCATTTTGCCGCTTCATATCAATGCTGTACAAATTTGCAATTCCAGCCACAGAATTCATAATATACGCATAACCTCATTTCCTCCTTTGTTAACATAGGCATTGATAATGATGAGTTCCAAAATGAATATTACTGGGATATTAATTATTCCTTCCATCCCAGTTTGGACAAGTTTGTTATTATACAAAATAAATTGATTTAATAGTTGACATAATTCGCATTAAGTTTGTAGTAAGTGAAATTTTCTAATAAACGAATTTTAGTTTTTATTGCACGTGATTTTGGGCACATAGCATTGCTGAGTCTAAATACTTCTTTGGGTTTAACAGACCTTGTGATGACCAGAGAACTTTAATTTGATTGAAAGGATGATGAATGATAACTGATATTGGAATTTTACTCCATTTCAAGGAGTTTTCACTCACAAAATGTCAAGCTGATGGAATCAATAGTGAATTATTCATTAGTTGGGATTCTATTCTCCTAAGTCATTTTCAAGAGATATCATATAAGCTATTGAACAGATGCATAATC
Source organism: Halyzia sedecimguttata (assembly GCA_937662695.2). Lineage (NCBI taxonomy): Eukaryota > Metazoa > Arthropoda > Insecta > Coleoptera > Coccinellidae > Halyzia > Halyzia sedecimguttata. Next base: position 16,065,465 of record OW569417.2, on the reverse strand, counting down.
TGTTCCTTGTACTTGAATGGAAGAATGTTTAACAGATGTGAATAGAGGAAATTAATTTTTAATGACATTCTGGCACCAAGCGATTTGTAGGCCTCTATAATAGTCTATTCTGAAACAAGTTGCAGAATGGGCTCCTATTCAAACACGAACGCGAAATAAGGAGCGAGTTTTTGAACGCATGAGTGTTGAAATTGCCTTCTGCAACGAGTATTAGACGATATTTTCTGTATTTCAGGCAAGTTTTGTAAAATACTGTTGAAATTTAATCAACGATTAGGATTATACATCCTAGTGACTTTTGTATTGTATCTTGGCAGTTGGTGTGACTGTTACGAAAGTTGACAGATTACGGAATTTGAATTCAAATCGTACGTAGGTTATGGAGATCAGATTTAAAACAGTTTTCTAATAGCATGAACGATTCAAAATTAGCAAGAAGAAAATCTCAAGTAGCTCAGTTTTTAATGAAAATAAAACTTTTCCTCTCAACAATTATTATTATTAACAACAACAATATAATTATATTATATTGACAATTGACGTGTGTCGAAATTTGATAGAATCGAATGTTAATGCTGACTACCACAAAACAAAAAATATAACTATAATCTAACAATGTGGGAATGAGTTCATTACAGCACTGTTTTTAGTGTTGTAATGATCTCATTACGATACTGAAATAGAAAAAGTTCATTAACTGACTGTTCGTAGTTTGCATCAAAATTGTTGCTCAAAAATCCTCTTAAAAACTACTCTTAAAAATTAGTTCCATGCTCTTAGTTCTTGCCTGATAAGCTTCTCTGTAAAATTAACGTCGTCCTGAAATTTTTAGATTTGTGGTCCAATAAAAATGCCTTTTTTTAATTTGGCATAACTCAACCTGGAAAAGACTTCTTTAAGTATTTGAATCCATCACTAGCCTTATTCATAGTCTTCACAAAGTTTTTCATCATATCAAGTTTAATGTGAAGGGGAGAGACAGAAAGATATTTTTTTGATCTACAAGAAGTCTAATCTTAACATTTTGAGATCCCTGTAGAACTTCGCTTCTTTCTGGCCAAATTCTTGTTATATTTATAATGCCCACTTACTGTATGACTATCCCATAGACAAAGAAAACAGCAATATTCTGTAAATCCTCTCTGAAGTCCCACTAAAATTCCTCTAACTATCTGCCATCTATACGTTTCGCATCTTATTTTATCCAAACTCTCTTTCACATTCAACTGAATGGGCAACTGGCATTGTATAAATTTCCATTATGTATAACACAGCTTTCAAACTGTATTTAGACGAATCTATAAACAAACGCCACTCAGAGGAGGATTGCTAAATATCAAGTTTCTCCATTGAATCATCAATATCAGTACATGTGCATACGATTTTCCATACTGTAGAATGCAGAAAACTGAGTATTTCTTCTTCTGAAATTCGTGATTTTCGTTTCGTTTGCTAAAAAGTTGACGGAAACTAAGAAGTTCTGACTGCTGCTTTGATAACCCAAAATCACGTACTAAATCATTTAACTCATTATGAACAATTAAATGTGGCTCGCTGCAATTGTGACCTGGAGTAGAAGTAGGGTCAGTGCACTGTTCTTCGGAAGTGCCTGATGATTTTCCAAAACAACATTTTGCGGATCTAAAGGTGCAATCGGCACTGGTTAATCTGCATTATGAGGAACAGGTCGTATTGCAGAATGCAAATTTGGATAGTCGATCTTGTGCTTTCCCTTTTAGGAATACCCTTCAGTCTTTGCCAGGCAAAAATAGCAATCGTCTAATTGAATGATTAGTGGTTTCACGCCATACCATAAGGACTGCAAAGGCATGCCTTTTCTCTTCCTATTCATCCACTGCATCAATGATGCGCTACAACTAACACAGCACGTCTGGGCAGCCCACTGCTTGTCTTAATCTCCAGTTAAAACACCAAAATATTGGAAGTAGGCTTTTTAAACACTTTCAGAAAATGGCCCGGCTTGTGATTTGACCATAAGTTGTCCTCAAATACAGGCTGTCCCAAGTTCGAGTAGCTATTAGACGTTTCTGGAGAACTGTACATATTTGAACTCTGAAAATTGGGATAATGGTATTGCTTGAAATTCTCTACAGAGCTAATATATTTTCGAAGCCCAGACACTTCCGGTTATACAGGGAGTGAAAATTAATTCGATGAAGAACAGGTTTCTGGTTTTGCATTCCGGGTATGATCAAGTATTTGATGCTGAGAACATTTTTGTTAAAACCATTGTATTCATTCGAATGGTTTTCGAAATATCGAAAAAAACTGGAGAAAAAGTGAAATATGTTTAGTCAGAAGTGTTTTTAGAACATCGAGGAGGAAGAATGTGGAAAGGTCATGCCACTTTTGAGTTTCAGGAATATCATCACAGGATGTTTCTTATTTTGTGTCGAAAATTGTGATCAACAATTGACCATAACTTCTGTTCTTCTTATTAGTACCCTATTTTTTTATGATTGCGTTGGATTCTGTGGTGAAAAATAATGACTGTTTTCTAACATGATTATGCTCCTAAATTCAATAAAAAAAAATTACGGAATTATTGGATTTAGGAGCATAATCATGTTAGAAAAATAGGGTTCTAATTCTAAAAACAGAGGTTATGGCCAATTTTTTATCACAATTTTCGACACAAAATTTGAAACACCCTGTGATGATATTTCTGAAATTCAAAAGATGTTTGACCTTTCCAAATTATTCCTCTTCGATGTTGTAAAAACGGTTTACACTGAGGACTTTCAGAATGAAAATAATGAACATAATACTGACTAAACTTTTTTTCCGGTTTTTTTTCGATATTTTGAAAACCATTCGAATGAATATAGAATGGTTTAACAGAAGGGTATTCAGCATTGAATACTTGATCATACCAGGAATGCAAAACTTGAAAAAAATTTTTTTCATCAAATTTATTTTCACTCCCTGTATAACAGGGCCTGGGCTTCGAAAATATTTTAGCTCTGTAGAGAATTTCAAGCAATATCATAATCCCAATTTTCAGATTTCAAATATGTCCAGTTCTCCAGGAACGTCTAATAGGCACTCGAACTTGGGACACCCTGTATAACAAAATTTGTCAGGAGTGATTTTGCAACTGCGACACCTCTGCCTCGAAATTTTCGTCCTGTTAACTTTTATGAACCTGTTGTATCTTGTTTACAAGCGAATGGAGGTTGAAAATTAAAAAATGTTTCTCAAAGATCAGAGTTAACTAGCTTGAGTTGAACTACTCTTGGAACATTGTCTACGTTCTCGACAATCCCAGGAACCCTGTTTGCAGAGGGTGAAGAGGAGTTAAAGCGTTAAAAGTTAACAATGAAATTTTTAATTCAAAATTAATATAGACGAGGTGTGTCAATATCGTCAACAAGAGGCAAACATAGATCATATGGTCATACTTGATATTTAGCGTAGATTCATGAGATGAGAGTACAAAAAGCTACTGCTTTTAATATGCTTGGAAACATGTTAAATATGAATATAACCACGCAACTGTTTAGAATAGAGAAATAGAACCTTCCATCTATATATTGAATTTCCCGAAGTATAAAATCGTTCAAAAAATTGTGCATGTAAGCGAAAAACTCTATGACTCACATGTGTTCACATGTCTAAGACATGCGAACAAGATGAAATAACCAATAGGTACGTACACATCTTGAAGTTTGATAGTTTTCAATCTAGCGTGTACGGTATGTATTCACATAAGAGAGGATACTGAAAAACAGGTCCAATAAAAATTCCAATCCCAACAAATTCAGAATAACCGGATAATGAGACCTGAGGTGTGCAGTTAAATCGAGAAAGAAGCTTGTTACGTCAGTAGAAGCATTAGTGTCGTTCGTCATTCCGGATTAAAAAAGAAATCGCACTGCAGAAAACATCAAGCCCAAATTGAGAAGAACAGTTACAAAACACTTCGCAATGAAAAACAAATAAAGAATTTAGCTCTTCGAAATTGCCGTGTACGTCAAGTTGACGTTGCATCGTCGTAATTTTAAATTGGTTTCGGAACATGTTTCCTAAAAATGCAAAACGAGTTCAAGCAAACCAATTCGTCAAAGTGAAATAATGGAATGTCAGCAGTTCGGGTATTCTGAATAGGAAATGAGAATAAGAGTAGAATGGAAGATGTGGGCAGGACTGGACTGAATTCAGAGCAGAACTTTATACAGGGTTAGGGCTGCACTCGAGTCGAGAGTAGGCGAGGGTTTAAAAATTGGTTCAAGCCCTGTGGACAGGAGTTTTTTGGCACTCTTGTTCACATAGACAAATTATATCTCCGAATGTATTGGTTTCTCAGAGTTGGGAATTATATCAATGGATTCTTATGATAAAACTGCATCATAAAAGAAATTAAATTTAAAATAAGTGTCGTTTATTAAAATTATTGAAAAATTATCAATTAAAAAAAAATTATATTCAAACATCATAAAAGAATTCAAATTCAACAAGAGTGCCAAAAATCATTAATTCAAAACCAACAGACCAATTTCAGCCAATAACGAATTTATCCGATATATTGAATCCTCGAATGAAAATTATATTACATCAATTGAAACTTAGCCAATATTCCAGTTTTTTTCATACTGAAAATATTTTGAACAATTTACCTATTGGTAAGAATAGAATTCACCATAGTAAATTCGATTAAAAGTGTCCAATACAGGAGAGCAGACAATAGAATTCACCATGGTGAATTCGATTAAGAGTGTTCAATACAGGAGAAAGGACAAGAGAACACACGCGCAAAAGCTTCTGATTTCACGTCAGTGCTTGAACCAATTTTTTTTCGATGATTTTTTAAAAAAATTCTAGTGCTAAGATCGTCACGAAATCTTGCAAGAATTTTCGCCTTGGCATTCTACAACTAATAACCATATTTGAATTGGATCGGATTTGTAATTTTTTGAGTTATTGAGGAAATAATAACCAAATTTCAGATTGATATAATTCCAAAACCATTTGGCCGGTTATGCTAGTTATCGCACTTAAATGTTGTATTCAGATGCGCAATCTACCCTGAAATCGCTATTTCTTTTCGTTCTCAAGGAATCATGTATACATAATATTTTTTCGTAATATTTAAAAAATTTTCTAGTGGTACGGTCCTCACAAAATTGTTTGCACGTCTTCAAGTCAGTATTCTACAACTAGTTACCAAGCTTCAATTCGATAGAGGAAAAAATATTCCAGATGGGTATAACTCCGAAACCGTTGGGCCGATTATGGCCAACAGCGAACTTAACTCTCCCATTCAGATGTGCAACCTATCCTCAAAATTGAAAGTCTCTATCTCCTTTCGTTCAAGAGTTGTCGAGGCAACGATCACCCATCCAGCTACTGAACTCACACAAGACAGCTCGGATCTCCAACAATATAGATCCGATCTTGTTCAAACTTGGAACTTGGTAGTAGAGTTAGGTTCTGAAGGCTCTCGCAAAATTACAGCGATGTCGGACGAACAGTTTCCGATATATAGAATTTTTTTCAATAATTTTCTATGATTTTTTTTTAATTTCTAGTGATACGATTCTCACGAAATTTCGCAAGGATTTTCGGGTTGCCATTTTACAACTAATAACCATGTTTGAGTTGGATCGCTTTTGTATTTTTCGAGTTATTGGGGAATTAAGAAACAAATTTCAGATGGGTATAACTCCAAAACCGTTTTGCCGATTAATGCTATAAACAAACTTAAATGTCGCATTCAGATTATCAACCTAACCTGAAAATTTCAAGTCGCTATAATTTTGTAAAGCTATATTATATATCGTATACAGAAATATTTGTACACGTGCATAATTTTTGTAATTTTAAACACTCTACTGTTAGTTACATCTTTAAATTACTTGATGACCCAGAATTCAAATATAATCACGCTCGCATCCCATCATCTTTCAATGATGTACGTTTTTTGGCCATGATCATAACTGCTGTGGAATAGTATATTCGAAAACAAGTTGCAGAATGGGCTCATATTCAAACACGAATGCGAAATTCGAAAACGAGCGACGAAGGAGCGAGTTTTCGAAGGCATGAGTGTTGGAATAGCCTTCTGCAACGAGTATTAGACGATATTTTCTCTATTTCAGTCAAGTTTTGTAAAATACTGTTGAAATTCAATGAAAAATTCGGACTATACATCCTAGTGACTTTTGTATTGTATCTTGGCAGTTGGTGTTACTGCTACGAAAGTTGCAGATTACGGAATTTGAATCGTACGTAGGGCGTGGAGATCATATTTTAAACAGTTTCCTAATAACAGGAATGATTCAAAATTAGCAAGAAGGAGATATCTAGTACCTTATTTTTTAATGAAAATAAAACTTTTCCTCTCAACAAATATTTCACTACATCCAGATTATATTATATGGAAAATTTTTTGACAGTTCCAACAACCAATCAAATTTCCTCATTTTGTATCATATGAACAATTTCACCCAATCATGTCAACATTACATCGATAACAGACCATGGGCTGTTTTCACGTTGCTATGAACATATATTGATTTATTTCGATTATGAAGTTTCAAATATTTAATATTTCGAAATGTCACGATTTGGTTGTAATACTGACGAGAATATTAATGAAATTATTGAATCGAATATACCCAAAAACACCGTTTACAGTAAGAAATTTGTATGGAAAGCATTTATGGACTTCTGCAACGATAGAAAGTATCAATTAGATGGAAATCGGACGGCGGAAGAATTGGCGTTGGTTTTAAAGGATTGGGCTGTGAACATGAGGAAAAAAGATGGTACAGAGTTCAAAGAAAGTACGGTCTAAACCATGTGGAATATAAAAAGTAAGCTGTTACAAGAAAAATATTATTAAGAAATGAAAGTTATTATTGACCCATTCAAAAGTGTTGTATTTCAACAAGCGCGAGCTGCCCGCGATTCTGTACGACGAAATCTGCAATCAGATCCTTGTGAAAGGAAACAAAGTTCGGCAGCATTAAGTTCTGTAGAAATAACGAAAATGGTAAATTTATGGAATGAAAATACTCCCGAAGGGCTTCAACGGAAATTCTATCACATAGCCGCGGTAGAATTAGCTTGGCGAGGTGGGGAAGCTGCTGCTTGCTTGACTGATTTTTTTTCTATCGAATCAAACAACGATGGTTCTGTAACAAATCGAGTTGAATATAACCCTGTATTCAGCAAGACCTGCCAGGGTGGTTCAAGAATGTGTACTGGAAGCAAATTTTTAATAAAAAACAACGACAGCAACGTTTGTCCTGTCCGATTATTCAAAAAATTGATGTCGAAAAGGGGCCCAAATATTACAACCAACAGATTATTCCTTAGACCAAATCGTCAATGGAAATCCGAAAATGATCACTGGTATGATAATATGCCCATTGGAAAAAATACGATTCAAAATTGGACAAGATCGTCTGCCGAAGCGATTGGCTTGAATACAAAGGAAAAAAGAATTACTCATCATTCCAATAGATCGACCGCGGTTAGTCGATTGGCCAAAAGTGGTGTACAAGAACAACAGCTTATAAAAATTACGGGTCACAACAATGCCAACTCAATAAAACCCTACTTGAATATTGACGAAGAACATCATAATCAAATTATTAACAACATGCGTAGTGGAAATACATCTTCATCAGTTATAGAAACTAACACGTCTGGATCTTCATTCAACTTTTCTAATTGCTCCTTTGTTAATTGCACGTTTAAATAATTTGTTTTGGCTCCGCATTTTATCTATAACTAGCAAAAATTTTTTTATCCAAATAACCCTCGGACATTGATAAATGCTCAAAAATTTTATGACAACTTTCTCAAGCTTGTTGCTTGTAGGCAACAGATCTCCGCCTACGGCGTCGATCTGTTTCCAAGCAACAAGCTTTCGAAATCTGTCATAAAATTTTTTCGAACAATTATCAATGTCCTTGGGTTATTACTACTGACAATTGACCTGTGTTGAAATTTGATAGGATCGAATGTCAGTGCTGACTACGACAAAACCAAAAATATAACTATAAACAATGCGGGAATGAGTTCATTCCAGCACTGTTTTTAGTGCTGGAATGGACTCAACGATACTGAAATAGAGAAACTAATTTTTCTACAGGTATGGATGTAACCATTAATAAATCATCGACCATCTTGGAAAGTGTAGGAACTTTTTCATGCACTTTCCACCACTCTAAAATACAATTTTGATTCCTATTTGCTCTTGCTATAACAGCAAATGTTCTTCAAACTCATCTTTCCAATGTTTCAAAGGTTCTGTTGATGTTTTAAAAGGGCTATCGAAGTCGATACATTTTTTAATAGAATTTGGCAAATTGGTATCGGTTTCAATGAATACCTTCCCAGTGGGTAGATCATTGAGGGTGTTCTTGGCGTATTCGTCATAACACTTTTCGAAACATTGAATAGCTTCATTTTTCATTTCTTTACCTGCAGTTTTATCATATACTCGTATACTTCCACAGATGTATAATAATTGTTCACATTTTCACTACAAGGAGCATAATAACAAACAATGAATTTCTCCAGATGTTCAAATAGAGATGAAATTTTAAAAGCATTGGGATTTAGGGGCAATAAAAGTTGTCCGTTAAGTATTGAATTCATTATTTTTTTTTGGGATATTTTTATTATGGTTGTGAATTCTATTTTTTCTTGAAAAATAATCTTAATTATTGTAAGGTCTTCAAAAAATTGTGTATTTCTAGAACGATCGATGTATAATATAGACAAAATACATTGGTGATTATAGTGGAAACTCTTGAGGAGTTGTGTTGAAAAAGGTCGAGTCGTATGTCGCATATAAGAAAAGTTTACTGTATGTATCTGTAGTAAATAAGACGATCTTCCAGGTAGAAATTTTCGAGCAAAAGAAACCCATTTAATAGTATACACTGTTATTTCTCAGTAGTTTATAGAATCTCAACCGAGAGTAAAATCTTGATCTTGACAGAGACACATTCAGTCGAACCTAAAATATAAAACTCTGAATGGATAGATATCTATGATAAGAGATACCTTACTATAAGTAGAGATAAAAATAGTTAACAAGTTGAATGAAAGTGTGAAAAAGTTATCTTAAATTACAATGAAATATTGCACATATTCTAAACATATTAAAACAAAATAAAATGCATCCCTATAAAATGATACCATTTTGATAAGATAACTTTTTTTTTGTGAAAAATGATGAACACGTTGGTTAACAATATTGACCAATTAGTTGACGTTTTGTTTTCTGATGAGTGCACTTTTTCTCTCAACGGCCATGCTAATCGTCAAAATTGCCACTAAGTACTGGTCTACTGAAAATCCTCACTGGATGAGAGAAGAACACGCGCAATTCCCTCAAAAGGTTTATGTTGGGGCAGGAAATGTTCGAAGCCATAGCATATGCCCCTTTTTCATTGAGGGTAATTCGAATTGATTAATATATAGCAACACATCAAAATGATGTCGTTCCAACTTTGGCAAATTTACATCCTGATCAAGGAAATCCTCAAGTTCCTCAAGTTGAAAAATCGAGATATTTTGTATTTCAGATGGCTCTACTCTGATATCCATACCATTTTTTTCTCTTCATGGAACTGAGAATAATTGTTCTTTTCATATACAGAGCGACGTTCTGAAACTCGGACGTTGAAAATGTATGTTCTAGTACGGTCCTGTTTTATTTATCATTTTCGCTTTCGGATTCCTTTAAGTATCTCAGAGACAATAAGCTAATATTGTCAAAATCGATTCAACAGTTTTGAACTTATAGAGGTTTAAAAATTGTATGATTTTCAGTAAACCCCTTGTATCTCAGAAACTAGTAGGCATAAGATATGTTTGAGTGTACATTTCTGACCCCTTATATGGTCCTCTATTATCCCCTATCCGATCATTGGTCAGAAAGCACCCTGTATATTTTTAATAGAAATGTGTGCAACGCGATCAAAAAGTATAAGTACTCAATTCAAGAATTAGTCCATATTGAATTGAAAATGCAAAGCTTATAGTACTGTTTCTTCCGATTATTTAAATATCTATAACATTCTGTAAAAGTAAATTAATTGGACGAAATTTTCCACATTCCTCCAACGGGTTGATGAACTCCATCCATTTTAAACAATTCACTGAAGAGAAATATTCCCTGGAACTTTACATTGATGAATTACACCTGGTGCGCTATACAAACTTTCAATTTACACAAAATGCGGCGAATGTTTATTTAATTGTCAATGAGTTATTGTGCGCGTCGATTTCGGAGGATTTATTCACTTGCTCAAGAGTCGATTTTATCGCAACGAGGAACAAAACAATATCTCTTCGGAGATTTAATGGTTTTCAGCCAAATTGTTGGGTCTAAATTTCGATTATTGGATTCCACTCAGTGAATCACTATTGTTTAAGGCCGCTACACTTCAAAAGTATCTTGTTGAAGAGAATGTAGAGAATTTTGAAGTGAATTCATCTATAGTCCATCAAATATCATAGATAAATGTTTTCCGAAGACTTTGGGATTCTAGAAGTGACGCAATTAAGACAGTGCAACTTTTATATGTTTCTTCGTTAACAGATATCAGGAAAATATAGAAGTAATATCGTAGCGTCATAAGAATATTCCAATGATTAGTGATATCTATAACTGATTAGAATCCTAAATTTCAAATCCAATTTTAGAATTTAAACTAGAAAATTTTTAAAAAGTCACGAAAAAAAAATTGGTTCAAGCACTGACGTGAAGTCAGAAGCTTTTGCGCGTATGTTCTATTGTCCATACTTCTGTATTGGACACCCTTAATCGAATTTACCATGCTAAAGTATGTTGTCCATTCTCCTGTATTGGACACTCTCAATTCGAATTTACCATGGTAAATTCGAATTAAGTGTCCAATACAGGAGAATGGACACCATACTTTAGCATGGTAAATTCGATTAAGGGTGTCCAATACAGAAGTATGGACAATAGAACATACGCGCAAAAGCTTCTGACTTCACGTCAGTGCTTGAACCAATTTTTTTTTCGTGACTTTTTAAAAATTTTCTAGGGGTACGGTTCTTGAAATTTTTTTTTTCGTCATTTTTTTCAAATTTTCTAGGGATACGATTCTTACAAAATTTTAAACACGTCTTTATGTTGATTTTCTACTACTAGTTACCAAGCACCAATTCGATCGAATATTTATTTTTTGAGTTATCAAGGAAATAATATTCCAGGTGGGTATAACTCGGAAACCGTTAGACCGATTATGCCCAAAAACGAACTCAACACTCTCTTTCGGATACGCAACCTACCCTGAAAATTGCAAGTCCCTATCTCCTTTCGTTCGAAAGTTATCGAGGCAACGGTCACCCATCTACTGAACTCGCACAAGAATGCTCGAATCTCCAACAATATTTAACCGATCGTATTAAAACTTGAAACTTGGCAGTAGAGTTAGGTTATGAAGGCTCTCGCAAAATTTCAGCAATTTCAAACGAATAGTTACTGATATATAGAATTTTTTTGTTTATTTTCAATGATTTATTAAAAATTTTCTACAAATGCTATCCTCACCAAATTTTGCAAACATTTCCGCGTTGGCATTCTACAACTAATAACCATGTTTGAATTCAATCGGTTCAGTACTTTTTGAGTTAATGAGGAACAAAAACCACGAAATTTCAGAAAATTTCAGATGGCTATAACTCTGAAACCGTTTGGCCGATTATGCTCATAAACAAACTGAAATGTCGCGTTCTGGTGTTCATCCTAACCTGAAAATTTCAAGCCACTATCTCATTCCGTTCTCAAGTTATCGTGACAACAAAAATATTTTTTAATAATTTTTTAAAAATTTTCTAGCCATACGATTCGCACAAAATTCCACAAACGTGCTTAAGATCATATTCTACAACTACCCACCAAGTTTCAATTCGATCGGATTTATATTGGTTGAAAACAAAATTATTACTCGGAAACCACTGGGCCGATTATGCCCATTAACGAACTTGTCCGTCGTATTGAGATGCGCCACCTACCCTGAAAATTTCAAGTTGCTAGCTCTTCTCGTTCTCAAGTTATCGTGGCAACGGCCGGACGGCCGGACGGCCGGACGGACAGAATCAAATTTGACCTCGAATTCTTCATTGGGGAGTCGAACTTAATCGTTTGAGACCATTTTCGTCAAAAAATTCGAAAGTTACAGACATTTGGGCAAAACTATAACGCGATGTTCCCCAGAACATACGCGCAAAAAGTGGAAAAGCTCTGTGGGCAGGGGCTTTGGTGTGGTGTTCAAATACCCATCCAGGTACTGAACTCGCCTAAAGCTGCTTAGGTCTAGAAAAAAAATAATTTCTTGCCATTATTTCCAGTAATATCCGATCGAGTTTGAATCTAGTATCTCAAATATCGATTCATTTATGAATAAAACAAGTCATCTCCATTAAAAACATAATTTTCTTTTTTTTAAACTTTAAATGATGATTAATATCAAAACCCATATTGTAGTCATCGCTTGTACAGGTTGTGTTTATCCTACCCAAAACATGCCTGGTTAGATGTTACTTAAATAAAGTAATTTTGCTATTAAACTGTATGCCACAATTCCTAAATGGTTGATCAATAGTATATAGATGTATGCTGGAACAAAATAGGTAATAAGAATAATCTGACATTTCTGATCCAGCAGGTATATTTTTAGGATAATATCATGGATTTATCACTTACCTATGATAAATACACTGGCCATCTTTCAGCATAATTATTCATTTGTCACATGATATGTTTTTTACAAAAAATTATCCTAAAAGAGTATTTCTCAACTAAAATATTATATTCTGTCATGCAGCACCTGCTCAGGGTTGGATAGACTGTTTCAAGTCCAAGGTAAAGTAATTAGTATCTCGATAACATGAAATATAGAGACGATTGCAGATTTTTGGCACTCTGTTCGCAGAATAGTGCGCCAAAAAGCAATTCAATTGATGCTTGTCAGAGATGCCAAATTAGACATACATAAAATTGAAGATTTTTTTCTATACCTGATTTGAAATTAATATATTGATAGAAAATTCCCAAAAAGCACTGACTTGAAGTCAGGAGCTTTTCCATTGCCTATTCACGCCCCATACGAAGGATCGAGCTGATATAATTTTTTTTTTATTTTGCTAGTGATACGATTATACAGTGATACCCAACAACTCAGCACCAAAAGGAACTTTTCATTTTCTGTTAATATTTCCGAATTTTATTGATCACAAAAAGTTGGTGCATCAAAAATGATATAAAACTCGGCCAACTGAGACTTCCGGTCTGAGCAGAAAGTGCCCTTTTTGAACCAAAATGTCCATTATCTCGGAATATTTGAACTTTTTCTTTAAAGCGCTCTAAGTAAACTGGTTCGAAAAAGCAATTTAGATCCATGTGCCAAATTTCAGGTCGGAAAACCAAAAATTTTTTTTTCTTTTTATGCTCAAAACTCTTTCAAACATTGAATTATTGCTTAATGGATTTTGTTTCAGTAACTAGGCGTCATAAGTGTCAGCATGAATATGATTTCAACTAGCCAATATTTTGTTTGAACTTTGGTTTTTCGACATTTGTTCGAATTTTCCCTAAAAGGTAGTTTCATTCTGGTGCAGAGTTGCTCCTATTCTTATTTTTGCCATGAAAATCTGTCAATTTCACATTCAATTCATGTCAAAGAATCCCAAGAATGCAAATCTAGCTGCAAATTGCCAATTCATAGCTAGATTTTCGATTGAAATAATTTTGTCATCAATATCCATCGTTAGTTTAATTTCAATGCCAGTCAATTATTTTCTATGATCACAGACTTGTGAAAATTCGAACAAATGTCGAGTTCAAACAATGCTATTTTGACCTGAATTTTTGCATTTGATCTAAATTGCAATTTCAAACAAGTTTACTTAGAGCGTTCCATAGAAAAAGTTCAAATTTTCCGAGATATAGTCGACATTTTTCATTAAAAATGGCGTTTTCCGCTCAAACCAGAAGTCACACTCACCTGACTTTTACATCATTTTTTGTCATTTTTGATGCACCAACTTTTTATAATAAGTAAAATCCGGAAATATTAACATAATAGAATAGTCTCCCTTGGTGCGGAGCTGCTAGGAAGCACTGTATAACAACCAATTACCAAGTTTAAATTCGATAATTAAAATCTTAAAATTAGAATTTAGAATTGGTATGAGTATCTACCTCTGAAATTTCTGTACATACAAATCTCAAAACAATTGGCCTGCCACGCTGGAGATTCACTATTTTATTTATTTTAAATATCTGAATTCAGTGGATGACCAATGCATTTTTTCGGTCTAATTCCGCTCCTGAAACCTTCCCTCAGAAACCTTCTCTCATATACTATCATTCTTGTGATCGATGAACAACCTAACACAATATCCATTGGTCCCAAATCTAAGTCAGTCACCTCCCAGGGTCTTCTTTCGGGGTGCTGTTCAACGGACAATGGCTCGTGGCCTATAATTTGAACCTATTAAGACGTCATGCGGTGTATTAATGATGATACACATTACCTAAACCAACGATGCTACCGAACTTTCAACAACATTTTCGAAAATGTTGATTAAAATTTTAATCGAATCATTTATCTCCAACCTATATCTTGGATCTGAAACTATTTCGTACCAGTTTCAAGGCTTATTATTGATGTCCGGCGTAGATGTGGCGTTGCATAGAAACTGAAACCTTAAGCAAAACGAAAGAAATCGTGATGTCTCTTACGGATCTAATCAAGCACATTAGAGAGATTTTTAGCCACTTACAAGTTTTCGTTAATTTGACGTTGTTATGGTTATGTTTCCTAATTCTGAGAGATTTTGAACTCCTACTTAGTACACTATAAAAGTAACTACAGTCTTGTCCACTACAGTTTTGTCGTGTGACATGTTTCGGAAACAAAGTTTCCATCTTCAAAGACAAAGCGTTACTGTAACGCTTCGTGTTTGAAGACGATAACGCTTCGTCTTTGAAGATGGAAACTTTGTTTCCGAAACATATGTCAGACGACAAAAACTGTAGTGGACAAGAGTGTACTTACTTTTATAGTGTTCATAATAAGTCTACAGTGAACTCAAAATAGAATATCCTACTTAGTAGTTCCTGGACAGATCGTCCGCCGTATTCACAAAGCATTCAATCTCCGTTAAGACCTAACTGAGGTCCTAAGTTAAGGGTAAATAAGAATCGCGCCCTCAGTTAATGTGGAAATTAACGTGAAACAAGCCTGTTTCACCACCGTTACATACATTAACTGAGGTTGCGATTCTTATTTATCCTTAAACTCGATTTTTGGCTATGTTATAAGTGATAATCTTGCATCAATAAAGAAACGATTGCAAAAAGTTTTATTAACGAAAAATCATCGAAAATAAAAAATTATCAGTTTGGCGCCCAAGTAGCTATGTACAATCTTTTACAACTCTACGAATAAATTAAATGAGAGGGTCTGTGTTATCTACTGGCACCTCATTCCAAGTAACTTCAACTGTGTATAGGAAGGTGCACGGAAGACAGTATCCTCCCCATTATATCTCACACATATTCGATGGGATTCGAATCCGGTAGGAGAAGTGGCCACTGAAAAATATTTATTCCAGCTTCTTGTTCTAATTATTATTATAAGAACGAGGTCGATAGGCTTGGTCCAGCCTATCCCTGCAGTTCAGAACTGCAACCAATACGACATTTTGTTTTTTTACCCTGCTTATTTAATCCCGAGGATATTGTCAATTGCGTCAACATACTTGATGACGCCTTTGTCATCACGTCATGAGATTTTAGAACCAGCTTACCCATATGTAACATTCTTAGGCAGGCAGCTATATGTTTGGCTGTTTCCTTTTCCGGTCCACAGAGCCTGCGTGTTTAGTCAGCTAACTTCCCCATGTGGTACCATCGGTATTTGTATTGACAGTGCCCTGCAAGCAGTCCTACCATTACCCAAAGCTCAGTCGTGGCAGCTGCGGGTGCTTCTCGTTTAAAGGATAGTGTGAAATCTACGTTTTTTTGCCTGTGGAAGTCCTGAAGTATTTCTCCAAATAGGTTTTCTGTTATTCAGCTTCCATTGTTGGAGCACCGTCCTGTAGAGATCTTTTCCAAGCCTAAAGAAGAGTTCTGGTCCAGCAGGTGTTACCCTGTAGGTTTTTTTCGCAAGTTCATGGGCCTTGTCATTTCCGTCAATACAAATGTGCCCTGGAAAACCATAGAAGAGTCACCTTTTTGTCTTTAGCCAGTTGCTTTATGCTATCCTGGCATTCCAGGACAGTAGAGAACCTTGGATGGGCTATTCCAGGTCTCTTAGTGTGATCTGGCTCTCCGTTATAATATAGATGTGCGCCCCCTTGAGGTTCCTTTTCAGACACTCTTGAGCACACTGTATCCAATTGTAAGATAGAGAGCTCTTGTCCCAACTGCACATATATCATCAGTTTCAGACCATATACCCCAATACCTGCAACCTAACCTGAATTTAAACCGTCCGTATATCAAATAGAATAGAATATAATTTATATTAATTATTCACCATAATAATAAACAAGACATAGTTACAATGGCATGAATGTGCATAAACAGTATACAATCCATTTACAACCGTATTCGGTAATGTCTACGGATAATCATAATTTCCTTCAATCTTACAAGACCATACAGATGTACTACGTCTATGCAATAACAAAAATATACAATCTCAAAATATCAAAAAATAAAAAAAAACATGAACAAAACAATTCAAGAATCCCAATGAGTCAGACATCAAATAAGCATCACTTCACCATTTCTTCAAAAACACTACTCAAATGTCTACCGACCAGCATACATTAGAACGGGTCAACTATCGAGTGACAAAACTTCTACCCTTCCGAAGAATCCACGCCTTCAGTTCTTTTTTAAACCTATATTTCGATCTTATACCTCTGATATCTTGAGGAAGCAAATTAAAATCTCTAGGCGCAATATATGTGAAGGATCGTTGACCAACTGACTTTTTCGCTCTTGGCAAGAAAAAGTTATCCTTCAGCGCTCCACGCGTGTAGTATTGGTGATCTAGTATACTGAGGTAAGTTCCACCTTCACTGACAAAAGTAAGTATCACCTTCACAAACAACTGTCGCATGTCCAGAATGTTTAAGTCTACGAACAATTGATTCGAGTCATATCGAGCCGCCCTGAAAGACATTATTTTCAGGAGTTTCTTCTGGACGACCATTAGTGGTATAGTTTTCCTCACTCCCCCCCCCCCCCCCCATTCAATGATCCCATAATCCAACAGTGATTCAGCCAGGGCATAATAAAACACCTTCAGCCGCGACAAAGGTAGTACATATCGCATTTGGTAAAATACCTGTATGTCCCATTTTAAATAGGAGTCAATGTGTACACCCAAGTATCGTACACTATTTACCATCCCAACTGGTACCCCATCGAAAGAAATATGATTATAGGCGGGCAGAGATGCCTTTGATGAAGCAAAGGGCACG
Source organism: Halyzia sedecimguttata (assembly GCA_937662695.2). Classification (NCBI taxonomy): domain Eukaryota; kingdom Metazoa; phylum Arthropoda; class Insecta; order Coleoptera; family Coccinellidae; genus Halyzia; species Halyzia sedecimguttata. The sequence goes on along the minus strand of OW569417.2, from coordinate 16,047,948 downwards.
ACCCTCGTTTTAGCCACAAATTATGCTGGAACCAGGTATTTATCATCACCATATCACCTTTGATTTTAGCCTTTACTTCCGTCCAGGAGTCTGCGCAATACAAAAAGGTCGAGTCATCTGCGAACGAGATCATCATACCTGAGGACTCCAAGGTGAGCAGACCGTTTAAATAGATTATAAACAATACTGGTCCAAGGACAGTACCCTGCGGAACTCCACTGCAGACTCTCCTGGCAAACTAATTTTTCCATCAAGTTTCATTCTTTTGTGATCGGTTATAAAACTCTCGAACAGTTTCAGAACCACACCTATTATACTTTATGGTTCACCGTTTCAAATGCCTTCTTCAAATCTATAAAAATCCCCAGGCATGGTTTATTTTTATCAATGGACAACAAAGTAGTTAGCTGAGCTATGGCGTCCTGAGTGCTAAGGTTTTCTCTGAAACCGAATTGATTCGATGGATGACTTTTTGTCAAGGTCCACCGCAGTAAGACGGTCTCTCATGACCATTGCAAACGGTGTTTTAAAATAGAATATGCTTGGCATTACATCTGAAGGCTTTGCAAAGAGCTTTGAGTCCAGTTTTGTATTAACGACCTTAACGGGCGCATTCGGACTTCAAACCTACCATACAAAGTTCACCAAGCCAAGTCATTTCGTTCGAGAGTATTCGAGCCTTATTCCTTCTGGCTATAATACTTCTAATGTGATTAGTAGTGGTAGCTATATTATCTGAAATGATAACCCGTTACAATCTAAAAATCCCTTCCCTGTATACCTTTTGATGTGTCTAGAATTGTCTGTCCAGTCATTTATTGAACGGAATTCATGACATCGTACAAATCACTTTGGGTATCCGTCTGTTGAATTATAACTAATAACCTTTTCAAAAATGTTAACTCCTTGAACCATCTTTTTCAGGCAGATTGCTCAGTTTTAAATTACGAATCTGTTTATGTTTTATTTTAGAGTATATGGTTTGATAATGGCATAATACTGAAAAATGTCACCGGATGATTTTAAATAAAGGTTCAACAAAACGAATTGTTTAAAGACCTTTTCCTTCCTAATCCAATTCATTGTTGCACCATCTCATATGTTGAGTAACTCCAAGTGTCGAAATAAACCAATATTTGTATGGAGCAGGGCCAGTTGGCGTTGAGAAGAATCATAATAGATCATAAATTTACCTCGTTTCAACCTGCCACTACGTGGGAGGGGCTATTTGGAACCCATATTTTCGGAGGAATTCATTCATCTATAATTACAATATAGCCTTAACTAAGTTACCCATGTTATTTGAGCTCGCTTAATTAATCTCTATACAAGTAAATTTCGTCCCCAGTAAAATGAACTTTCCGAATGGAACATAGAATATTCTGCCCAGCAGGTTTTCGACTCGAGCGTCTTCAGCATTGGGAAATATATTTTACTTGTATCAATTTAAAAGAACATAATATGATGAGTGTATTTAATGTAAATAAACTCAACATAGCATAAGGTAATATTGAATACACAGAGTGATGATAATTAATGTTCAAACATCAACTACAAATAATGGTCGAAAATTGCTGAGTAACTATCAGGTTTAGGTGTAGGAAAACCTTATGAAGAAAGTTTCGAAATCATTTTTTACGTTCAATGAAATATAGAAATACTGGGTGTGCCATTTGAAATAAGAAAGTTTTTGACCATTATTTGTAGTTGTTGTTTGAAAATTTATTATGATCACTATGTATATTCCAGAATTGATTTTTTTTCTGTATAGGAGGAGTAGCCAATATGTCTACTCATATAAAACTATCTGTATCGCTAGCGTAACTGGTTTCTTCATTCTTTTCGTAAATGGTGCTTCGAAGGTACAAAGTGATCTGAATAAACTCATCATAATATGAGCTTGCCATTCCATTTTTGAGGTAAAATACAGGGTGTTACATTTGAAAAAATGTACCTTTGGTCTATATCTTTGTTTTCGAACACCCTGTATATATGAAAATAATTTTAAAATTTGCTTTTGAACACCATACACAAATTACATGCAAAATATTCTTAAAATATCTTCATTTACTCCCTGAAAACGAGCTCCGCGTCTGCGGTGGGCCACCCGGTATATGGGGCTAACCGGCTGTGTCACTGGTGCAGGAACACAGATGAATAAAAGCCAGAGAAGTGCTTGACATTCAACTACTACTGACATTATCAGAAATTCAAGAATTATTTCTCGTAAATGTCAGTACAAAATTCCATAGAAATGCAATATAAATGTGATAATTTGGTAAATAATTCATTTCAAAATTTTCACATGTTTTTCAAAATTGAAAAATTAATATTCGAGAATTATTGACCCAAATGGCGACACCAAATATATTTTTCGACATATTAAAAACAATTTTAAATAGTTCTACGTCCACCCCCATTGAACAAATTATCCACCAGTCTAATGTGAGACCATTTTCTGTTGAATATTCGACAAATAAAATCGTTTGGGCAAAATTATAGCATACCAGATTCAACAAACTCAACCAGTCTGTGGCTACTCACGAACCCATAATCTTTCCATTACATCCAAACTTCGGAAGCACTACAAACAACCTTTTAAGTATAAATTTGTTGTAAAAGATTCGAAGATATTTCCTCAAGCTCTCACAGCTCGAACAATGGCCGAAATATTTCAGCTCCTTCCAGTTCGCGGCGTTTCGGTTGCGATACAAGAAGGATAGGATCGAAGACTCTCAATATGCTAATGATGGTTCCGTTCGACTCCATCAATCACTTGGACATTGACATGACAAATCACCCGACGCTGTGTGACCGAAAAGAGCTCCGAAATGGTGTTGACCGCAGAAAGAGTTGTCTGAATTGGAGGTCCTACGGCGACAATGTGTTAGGAGACGGCCCGTTTACTGTTAAGCGGCTTATACAATGAAATTAGGTACTTAGGAGTTTGAGACGAGTAGATTTGTTGCAGGATATGATATCTCTAGTTTGTTTCTACGATAGGTTGATCTTGGCTTTGGGCCACCGAGGTAAAAAAATCTTCCCTCATCAGTATACCTTTTACAACTTGCAGGACGTTTTCCTCTGTCTTAAACAATTCTAAAACACGAAATAGAAAATGAACTAATCAAAAAATTTCACACACTGACTTAGCGTCAGGAGTTCAGTGAACTCGTTTATTGAATGATTAGTATATTTTACCGATTTGTAATACACTATGGATAGAATGTTATAAAATCTGATGAAAATTTGAGTATTTGACTTATTTGGTTTATCCGCTTTATACCTATAGAATGGCCTTGAATCAATGTATTTCTACGTTGCCACAATTGCTTTTTCACAAGAAGTAGAAAATCCATGATCCTCGATAGAATAATATACGAAACCTTGAAACACAGTTTGACAATGCCGCATGCGAAAGGTAAACGGAGATATATAACGTCTATGATCCCATGAATCTGTGAACGTTACCTACTTTACCGAATTCCCCATGGTAAATTCGATTAAGAGTGTCCAATTATAGAGAATGGACAATACAATTCACCATGGTAAATTCGATTAAGAGTGTCCAATACAGGAGAATAGACAATAGAACATACGCGCAAAAGCTGCTGACTTCACGTCATTGCTTGAACCAATTTTTTTTCCTAATTTTTTTTTTTATTTTCTAGGGGTACGGTTCTCACAAAATTTCACACACGTCTATGTCACTATTCTGCAACTAGTTACCAACCTTCAATTCGATCGAGTCTATATTTTTTGAGTTATCGAGGAAATAATATTCCAGATGGGTATAACTCCGAAACCGTTGGGTCAATTATGGCCAACGGCGAACTTATTTCTCCCATTCAGATGCGCAACCTACCCTGAAAATTGCAAGTCTCTATCTCCTTTCATTCGAGAGTTATCGAGGCAACGTTCACCCATTCAGCTACTGAACTCACACAACGCTGCTCGGATCTCCAACAAAATAGATCCGATCGTGTTCGAACTTGGAGCTTTGTTGTGGAGTTAGGTTCTGAAGGATTTCAGCCATGTGGGATGAATAGTTTCTGATGTATAGAATTTTTTCGATGATGTTTTTAAAATTTTCTAGTAATACGATCCTCACGAAATTTCGCAAGAATTTTCGCGTAAGTATTCGACAACTAATAACCATGTTTGAATTGGATCGGTTCTGTATATTTAGAGTTATTGAGGAAATAACAACCAAATTTCATGGGTATAACTCCAAAACCGTTTGGGTGATTATGCTCATAAACAAATTCAGATGTTGCATTCAGATACACAACCTACCCTGAAAATTTTAAGTCGCTATCTCTTTCCGTTCTCAGGTTATTGTGACATAAAAAATATTTTTTGATAATTTTTTTAAATTTTCTAATGATACCATTCTCACAAAATTTCACGAACGTGCTTAGGTTTATATTCTACAACTATTCACCAAGTTTCAAATCGATCGGATTTATTATAGTTAAAAACAAAATTATTACTCGGAAACCATTGGGCCGATTGTGCCATTAACGAAATTGTCCGTCGTATTCGGACACGCCACCTACCCCGAAAATTCCAAGTCGCTAGCTCGTTCCGTTTTCAACTTATCGTGGCAACAGCCAGCCGGCCGGCCGGACAGAACCGAATTTGACCACGAATTCTTCATCGGGGAGTCGAACCCAATCATTTGTGACCATTTAGGGCAAAGAATTCGCAAATTACGACATTTGGGTAAAATGATAACGTGATATTCCCCAGAACATACGCGCAAAAAAATATATAAAAAAAATTCTTTATCTCAGGAACTATCCGTCAGATATCGTTGATATTTTGAGAGAGCCTTTAAAACTATATTATTGAAGATATTGGGGAAATATAGTACAATCATCACCAATATAGAAGCCCAGTTTTTTTGGCACGCTTTTTCACTATCATCAATATTCAGACAGAACGATGATAGAAATTGGAAGCTACTATAATTCATTCATTTACCACTTGATCCTCATCAGCCAGGTTGGATTAGGGGACAGAGCAATGGACTCCGTTGGTTCCGGGATCATTTTCCGATGCGGAAGTGGTTTTTTTTTTCAATTTTTTTTTCATTTAGAGTGAAAGAATAAATTCAAGTGAACTCAAGAAATTGGAGATGTGGTCATAATGAACATGAATTGATGGCCAAATATTTTTCGAATTTAATATGAAAACATTTGAAAATTCTCTATAAATTTTGAACTGTTTCAATTTTGTTAATAATTCCCCACTCTATTGACTTGCTTAGTTCGTATTGGAAATATTTAATGTGCATTCGGAAGAATCCTTCTCGACACTAAACCTCTTCCTAGTAACAAAACCTATTGCATCCACTGATTTGGGCAATTGAAAAAAGGGCAACGTCATCGTAATGTACCTGCTATGAATGAACTTATCAATTATTGTGTTGAAGTCACTGTTTTATTCAGGTGAGAAAACCATGAGTGCATGCATGATTAATGTTTAAATTATTTTTTTCATTAATAAAGTATTTAACGTTTTGTTACGCCTGTCAAATGAAATTGATTTTAATTAAAACTGGCTGTCAAATTTTTCAACTATATCCACCTACCTTAAACGAACTTGCAATCGGTAAGCGCCAGGACCGGATAGTAGAGAGCCAGTATTGATATAAACTGACCCATCATATAATATGGCACTCGTATAATCTTCTACATGGAGTTATTAACACTAAAATTTAATCGGAACCTGAACCATTCTTGAATTATATATTCAATCTCGCAATACTGATCTACCTAATCTGCTCACCAAAAGTAGTAACATTCGAGTGAATATAATGAATTATTTAAATAAATAAACTTGATGCTACAAACCTATTCAAGAGAATTTCACTTAAAGAACCTATTGACCTATTAAAATACGTACTTGCGATTCGATAAGAAATGAATTAATCTAAATCAATAACATCAAATTGAAAAAACAATTACACCAATTGATATGGGTTTAATTGTTACGTGTTATGTTGAAGTTACTTCTCTGATATTTCTTGTTGTTTTAAAGTCCAATATTTAGCGACAACTTATTATTTTCCATTACTATCAACGTATATCTTTCAACATCTAATATTGAAAATGATTAATATCGAGATAGAGTCCAACAAATGTTTACATTTGATTGAGTCAATTGTTTCTGAAGCAATCAATATTTATTATTGATAATTTTTTTTAATATCTATCAATCTAACAAAAAAAATTTCATTTAAAAAAAACCTCGGAATCTAAAACTCTTTACATACTGCACTAGGTAACTATATCAAATTTAAAGCCCAGAAGGATATCTCTAGAGGTTTCTAAAAGTGGCTGGTAAATTGACGAAAAATAAATAGAGGAATGAATTAAGGATGATCATAGCCAAATCAAGAATTGATAATCCATATTTTATTTCCGGTTGTTCCAATTTTAATGAGGATGTCATGCATCACATTCGTTTATATTATTTTAAGGTATGGTTTGGAATTGATATTGAGGTCAATTGATAAACAATAATCAAGTAGAATTAAAATTAAAACACCAATTGTACGAGGTCAATGGAAACGTTGTGACCGAGATGGACATATGGACTTAAGGCGCGCATGTTCTGGGGAACATTGCGTCATTATTTTGCACCAATGTCTGTAATTTTCGATTTTTTGCCGATATTTTTGGAGGCATACTCATCTGAAATTTGGTTGCTATTTCCACAATAACTCGAACCGAATATGATTCTATATATCAGAAACTATTCGTCCAACATGGCTGAAATTTTGCTAGAGCCTTCAAAACCTAACTCTTCTGCCAAGTTGCAAGTTTGAACATGATCGGATCTATATTGTAGGAGATCCGAGCAGGCTTGTCAGTTCAGTAGCTGGATGGGTGACCGTTGCCTCGACAACTTTCGAATGAAAAGAGATAGGGACGTGCAATTTTCAGGGTAGGTTGCGCATCTGAATGGGAGGGTTGAGCTAGTGGTTGGGCATAATCGGCCCAACGGTTTCGGAGTTATATCCATCTGGAATATTATTTCCTCGATAACTCAAAAAATATTGACTCGATTGAATTGAAGGTTGGTAGAAAATCAAAAAAATCATTTAAGAATATTATTATTATCTTACGATACCTTGAGAACGGAAAGAGATATCGACTTAAATTTTTCAGAGTAGGTAGCGCATCCGAATGCGACAATTAAGTTCGTTAATTGGCATATTCGGCCAAACTAAAGAAGGAGTCTTTCCTACAGAACTGAATCTATAAGTGATTATACCCATCTACAAAAAAGAGACCAGTAGATAACTGCACGAATTATCGACCAATAAGCATTCTGCCAGTACTATACAAGGTATTCGAAACTATACTGAGAAAAAGGATGATGAATTTTCTTGGAAATAGAGAATTATTGAATAAGAATTATTATGGAAAAAGATCTAGGTAAAATGAGCACATTAAAAAATTTAATTGAATAGCTTTAAAATTTAGCAGTCAATTTTGGACACCAGATTTGTTGATCTGTAATAAGAGGCAGAGCTCTGTAATAAGAGATATATTTCAAAAAATACGTATGTTTCTCAATCGGAGCAAACTTCTGTTGCTTTCCCCATTTATCAAGGTCTATAACCAATTATCAATCTGATTGTTGTCAACTTCATGGGAATTCACTAAAATTATGGATGTTTATAGTAAACTACTTGTACCAGTTCAAATTCTGTTTAATTCACCCTCATCCCATTAGCTTTGATACAATAAAATCTTTTTATTTTAGTGACTTATCTTTCGAACTCCATAAGAATGTCGTTGTTAGTTTCTTTCAGGAGGAAATACCATCAAATTCAATTAGGAATCAAATGAACTGATAATTATCCAAAAGACAATGAAAATTTCTGGATGATGTATTGAACCGATACGAATTCCAGCAATATAATTAAAGTTTCTGGAATCAAAATCTATTAGAATCGAAATCAACTTTCATAAAAATATCTTTATAAAAGTGTAACTGCATTCTCCCCTGAAAATCAGTACCTGTCCGGACCTGCCACATAAAGGCAGAATCTCACATACTCAAGTGTTGAGACATAATGCTCCTTTAATTAATCATTTGTAGAGAGTGATCCGGAAAAAACGATTTACCGTTTGACAACAATAATATTTAATCAAGATACGAGATACAGTTATACGTTACACAGACGCTCCACGGAACTTGCATTCCTGAATGAGAGTAATTCGAGGTTTCATACGTGCCGCAGACAGCCATACTACGTACTGTCACTTTTTATTAAGGGTTCATTATTTCTTTTTCGCTGGGTAATACGTATAGGTTTGGTTCGGAAACTGTGACCATCAACAATGAAGACTACCTCGGAAAACGTTCTGTAACGAGGTAGCTCAATGTTCGACATTGTGGTGTATGAAAAATATTAGGTTTGGAAAAAAACTGGATTAAAAATCAATAGATTTCAACTGATATTTGAAAGGGTATTCAAAGATTGGGGTTCCCAATAGGTACTTACATAGCAATTATATGTTTTTGACGCTCTTGTTCCTCGGATTTGAGTGCTTATCAATTTGACCAAATGTATGTAATTTTGGATGAAAATGCTCTTAAAAGATTTGGTTCGACACACTGATCAAGAATCTGTGGTCGAAATCGATTCTGTCTGGCCAGTCCGGCAGGTCCGACCGGCCGTAGACACGATAACTCTCGAACGGAATGAGCTAGACATTTGAAATTTTCAGAGTAGGTTTCGGAGTAACGAAAAAAAATATTTTGTTTAATTCCCTTTCCCAACTCTGAGAAACCAATACTTTCGGAGATATGATTTGTCAGAATTTGAACAAGTGCGCCAAAGCTCTTGTCCACAGGGCTTTCCCACTTTTGATTGTGAACATTTTTCGTGATCTGTCAACGTCAAAACATCGGTACAAGGTTAACGTTATTGTCAACAGTAAAAACCCAAGAGCATTTTTAGCGGGCATGTTCTAGAGAACGGCGTTCTATCGTTTGGCCCAAATGCCGGCTGTTGCCACAATAACAGATAGTGACAAAAAATGTTCAGGGTAGGTTGCGTATCCAAATGTGATGGACATGCTCGTTAATGTGCATAATCGGCGTAAGAAACGGTTTCCGAGTAGAAATTTTGTTTCAATCAATACAGAGCCAATCGAACTGAAACGTAACTACATAGTTGACATAAAGACGTATGTCAAATTTTGTACGAATCAAACCTTCAGAAATTATAAGAAAAAATTATTAAAAATATTATTTATATAAAGCGACTTGCAATTTTTAGGGTAGGTAGCGCATCCAATTGCGACATTTGAGTTAATAGGCATAATCGGCCGAATGGTTTTGGAGTTATACCCATCTGAAATTTCGCTGTAATTTCCTCAATAACTCAAAAAAGAGAAATCCGATCCAATTCAAACCTGATAATTAGTTGTAGTGTTGTGACAAGAGCGATTTGACATAGTACCCTGGTCGAACCGGGTTTGCCATCGCAAGACTCAAATCAGAGATATCTGCAACAATCTGTAAGAATGCATTCATAGACTTGACCCTCAGCTTTCAAATTCGCGGTATCCTGTCAACTTTCTCTAGTGACAGAAAAATTACTGGTATCCAAATCAGGGAGAATAACTTTCCCCCCGTCACGTAGAAACATTTGCAGGCGCAGGTCCATGAACCCATTGGGCAGGTAGTATAAACCGAGGCGCTCTTGTTCAAACAGACAAATTATATCTCCGAAATATTGGTTTCTGAGAGTTGGGAATTATATCAATGGATTCCTTTGATAGAAATGCATCATGAAAGAAATTAAATTTAAAAAAACTGTCATTTGAAAAAATGCTTCAAATCTTATAAAAAAAGAGCAATCTACAATGCTTCAATGCCTTAATGCTTCAAATATTGTCATTAAATTTATTTATCAAGATTAAATGAGCAATCTGCAATGATTCAACCTCGTGGAAAGGGTTGTTGTAACTTACACTCGGTCCATAATTTTCACAATTCGAAATACCTAAGGAAAGTATCATCGAAATGTCTAGAGCACGGCTGGAGACAATCATAGCAGATTGTCCATTTATTCCTGATATTTGAGTAGGTAGTGGATTACGAATAAATTATTTTCTTCTTCTTCTTGAGAAGGTGTATCGCCTGTATTTTCTGGTCTATGTTTCCTGCGACGTGGATTGCCAACTATCTCGTCATTCTTTTCTGTATTATGAACCTTAACTCAAGAAAAAATGATTGATACACAAATGTAGATCCATATTTCAGTATTTTTTTTGCTAGCAACATTATGAAAATACTGTATATAGGAACATGTCTCACTACTTAAGGAAGTAAAAGGTAATATTAACCTCAGTGGTCAACGTACAGTAATTTCTTTTGATGATTCCATTATGATCTTCTTTCCTATTGCCTCCATAAACTACATCAAAACAGTCTTGTATATATTCACAAATTCAAGAATCGAATTTTTGCTTTCCACGAGATTATAACAACTATGATTTGACAATCTCTTATAGCTAGAAAAGATGACATTTATGAATAGTGATCACAGAAAGATTCTGTGTTCACATTCTGTGAATACATAGAACTTACTATGTATTATTGAAACTTTGGAACATCATATCTCCGAAAGTATTAGCTTGTTAGAGTTGAAAATGATAACAATGGATTCTTATGATGAAACTGCATCTTAAAAAATATTGAATTCAAAAGTTGTAATGTAAAAAAAAATATTTTTTTTCGTTACTCCGAAACTATTAGACCGATTTTGCCCAATAACGAACTGAACCGAGATATTTATCCCTCAAACCTACTCTGAAAATTTCAACTGTCTAGCTCATTCCGTTTGAGAGTTATCGTGTTAACGGCCGGACAGAATCGATTTCGACCGCGGATTCTTGATCAGTGAGTCGAACCAAATCGTTTAAGACCATTTTCAGCCAAAAATTCGAAAATTACAGACATATGGGCAAATTGATGAGCACTCTGTTCCGGGGAACAAGAGCGCCAAAAATTTGAAGGAAAAATCAATCATAAGATTCAGTGAAATTCTAATAATGCGATACTTCTGTGACGATTGCATATCGGAACCGTACCAAACCGAGCCAGAATTGAGACAATTCCAGAAAATTATATTCCAGATTTCAGTAATTCGCATTCTTCAGCTTTAGAATCAGCATCCGAACCTTCCGCAAGTTATCTAATCCAGAGAATCAACAAGTTCCCGCAAATGGAGCTCCGTCGACCTGCGAACTTTAACAAAGATATAGTATGCATTTGCGAAACTCCAGACGAAACAAATTGAGAAATACGGATCGGAGTCAGAGATTTATGGCGCAGAGGGTATACGTTATTAATAAAAGACTACCCTTTCCTTGGTTTTTGCTTTTCGTAATTGCGATCCTCGAAGTCTGCTGGAGTCCTATTTATCTGTGGCAACATCGGGATTATGTTATCTTGTTGTTTGTGAATAAAATTTCAGATGGAATAGTTGTGAAGGTTTTCTGAGTTCGCTGCTGATTATTAATCGGACTGCTTCCGTATAATGTTGGACGTTTCTCATCTGAATCCTGGAGTGTTAGTTATGAGAGCGGAAGTGAAAGAGCATTCTTATTAACATTGTTGGTTCCTGATCGTTTTATCAGGATAATCCGGCTCGAAGGACCAAATGTTGAATCCTGATTATTTTATCAGGAGTGGTTCGAATGAACAATATCCGTGGCAAAAGGACCATACGTTGATACCCTGATTGTTTTACCAGGGTAATGATGATTCGAATGACCAGATTTCCGAACCCTGATTGTTTTATCAGGAGGATGAATTTTTGTTGTTTCTACTTTGAGTAACAAAAAGTGAATATTAAATATCGTTGATTAATGTCGTTGTAAATGCACAAACGATGAAAAAAGGAAATGATCAGCGTGACTTAGCCTCAATGAATGAACAACAGAAGGAGTTCTAGCAAACTTAATTCCATCCGTTGCGAAGTGGTAGGGACAAAATCCCACCAGCGGCACCTATGGAAATCCTCACGAACTCCGACCCTCTGCCATGAAGAAACCTTGAGCGATATTCAGCGGTTCGTGTTTGCCCTTGAATGACGCTTTCCTCTTTGGGGGAACACTGAGCGATGAGGTGACAGGTGACCTAGCTCGGTTCACGCGGATTATTCGTTGATGGTTAAAATTGATATTTCGCCATGTGAGTTTTTTAGTTATTGGAAATTAGCCATAGTTCACCTCATTGTATGTTCACTGGTTGCTGGTTTATCTAACCTCACTAAACCGGGCGTTTTCAGTCCGTAAAGCTCTTATATAAATTGAAGTGCAGTCCCTGACCCTCTTACGGTAAATGAATGAACGTCGCTGAACATCGCTCAAGGTTTCTTCATCGCAGAGGATCAGAGTTCGTAAGGATTTACTTAGGTGCCACATGTGAAATTTTCTCCCTACCAGTTTTCAACGGATGGAATTAAGTTAGAGCTCCTTCGGTTGTTCATTCATCGTGGCTAAGTCACGCAGATGATTGGTAACAACCACGAAACCGCGGTTCGAGTCTCTCCTTGAATGACGCTTTCCTCTATGGGGAAACACTAGAGGTGACACTAGAGCTAGAGGTGACCTCGCTCGGGTCACGCAGAATATTTGTTAATGCTTAAAATCAATAAATATTCCACAGTATGTCTTTTTTAGTTATTGACAATTAGCCACGGTTCGCCTCATTCTATGTTCACTGATTTGTGGTTTATCTTACAACACTAAACCGGGCGTTTTCAGTTCGTTATGGTCTCATATAGTTAGACGACCTTGCATTCCCTGATTCTCTCAAGGCAAAAGAATGAACGTCACTGAACCTCGCTCGAGGCTTCTTCATCGCATAGAGTCACAGTTCGTTAGGATTTCCCTAGGTGTGGCCGGTGGGATTTACTCCCTATCAGTTCGCAACAAATGTGATTAAGTTTCCTAGAACCCCTTCTGTTGTTCATTCAGTGTGGCTAAGTTACGCTGACGATTGGTCATAACTATGAAACCGGTTCGTGTCGGCCCCTGAATGACGCTTTCCTCTTTGGAGGAACACTGACCGATGAGGTGATCCAGCCCGACACACGGGTAATATTTGTTGAGGGTTGAAATCAATGAATATTTCACCGTGTGTCTTTCAGTTGCAATTGGCTACAGTTCACCTCATTCTATGTTCACTGATGTATGGTTTATCTAATCACACGAAACCGGGCGTTTTCAGTTCGTAATGGTCTCATATAGGTAGAAGACCATGCAGTCCCTGACCCCCTCAAGGCAAAATAATGAACATCACTGAACATCGCTCAAGGTTTCTTCATCGCAGAGTGTCCGAGTTCGTATGGATTTCTCTAGGTGCCGCTGGTCGGATTTTCTCTCTACCAGTTCGCAACAAATGGGATTAAGTTTCCAAGAACTCCTTCGGCTGCTCATTAAGTGTGGCTAAGTTACGCTGTCGATTGGTAATATCCATGAAATCGGTTAGTATCTGCCACTGAATGACGCTTTCCTCTTTGGGGAACACTTAGCGATGAGTTGACTGAGCCTGGCTCACGGGGAATATTTGTTGATGGTTATGAATATTTCACCGGATATCTCTTTTAGTGCTATGCCTATGCTGACGTATGTAAACAGTAACAGAGTCTACATAGACTAACTGACTGTCCTAATTCCCATAAGCTCCTAGGAGCTTCTGAAGGGTCTCTGTATGGAAGGCCTAGGATGGTCAGTATAATCATAATAATGTCATTAGCAAGCACTGACCTCACGTCAGTGCTTTCTTAGCTTTTTCACTTATCCCATAGTGAGGTCATTCTGGATTGGCGCGCTTCCTAATGACATGATTATGATTATGCTGACCCTTCTAGGTCGTCCCGACGGAGACCCTTCAGAAGCTCTTGCGAATAAGGACAGTCAGTTTTGTCAGGCATAGCACTGTTAATATTAGACCCAACTGTGAATGGTGGCCACTACCATCTGACTAGATCTCCGGTTGGCTCTATCCACTGAGCTTGAATTACTCACCATTCAATTAAAATTGATCAACGTGCAACCTTGAAAACCCTGAAAATTGCTATCTCTCCGTTCTCAAGTTATCCTGAGATACATAATAGTATTTTCAATAGGTTTTAGTTATACGATCCTCACGAAATTTCACGAACGTCTTTGCGCCGGCATTCCTCAACCGGTTACAAAATTGCAACTCGATCAGAACTGTATTGTTTGAAAACAAAATCAGTACTCGGAAATCGTTTGGCCGATTATGCCTATTATCTAACTTAATCGTAAAATTCAGATGCCCAACCAACCCTAATAATTTCAAGGCGCCATCTCTTACCGTTCGAAAGTGATCGTGGCAACGGCCGGCCGGATTGACGGCCAGCCAGCCATACAGAATCGAATTTGACCTCCAATTCTTCATCAGTGAGTCGAACCTAATCGTTCGGGACCATTTTCGTCAAAAAATTCTAAAATTACAGACATTTGAGCAAGATGTTTGCACGCTGTTCCACACAACAGTTGCACGCTGGAGAACCTATCTTCGTAGCTTAGACTGATCGTAGACCTACTTCAGCATTTGATTTGTATAATATAATATTTTGATTTCAGAATCTCCTTAGATTTTTGTCCGATGAAAGCGAAGGGGATATCGGAATAATAACAATAATTCAGTAGTGAAACTATTTCAAGATCTTTATTTAATTAAAAAAACATACAAAAGTAACTAACTACAACAAATTTGAGAAAAATGAGGAAGAAATCTCATTGCACCGTTCGTGGCGACAACGATAACACAAATTATGAAAGCATTCTTATACAACTGTTCAATACGAAACAAAGTTAAAAACATAAATTTAATCGAAAGAAGAAAGAAGAAATTGTAGCCGGAAGAAACTGATGAGACATCTTATTCTGCTGGCTGTGGATGGCAAGGATTTCCAATTATCTGATCGGCAATTCTGCTAGCTTCCCTAAGACCGCTCAGGAAGGCACCGTGCACAGTGGCAGGGTAGTTCCTGATCGTATGTTCCCCTGCGAAGAATACTCTGGCTGGTCCCGAAGTGACTGAAACACCCTGAGAGTTCGGAGGTATCACTGGAGACGCCAGCAGGTCGTAGTCGCTACCAGAACTACCAACCGCGACAAAACTGTATGAACCTCTTGACCAGGGATCAGCTCGCCATCTCGTCACGATGGTTTCCTTGGGCTGCGGAACTCCAGATTGTCCGAAAATGCCACGGAGAACAGCGATGCATCTGAAAAGTTAACAGTTAACAATAAGGATAAGTACCTATATTGTTCTAGGATGACTAGATCTATGTGTTTGAAGATTCTTAAAAAGCACTGACGTGAATTCAGGGTCTTATGCGTGCATCGCAGCCCAAATTCGGTACTCGATTGTAACTAGTGGCCTGGTAAAACATTTTGAAAAATTAATAAAGAAGAAATCAGGATAATGCGGAGAAGTATTCAAGGTCAGTCCTCGAGTTGTACATTAATTTTAACCATAGATTTGTGGTGACATTGGCGATTCGACATAGTACCTGGGTCGAACCGAGTTTGTCATCGTATGACTCAGAGCAAAGATCTGCACCTTTGTAACAATGGAATTCATGGACCCGACCCTCAACTGTCTAATTCCCGGTATCCTATCAACTTTCTCTAGTGACAGATAAATTACTGGTATCGGAAACAGGTAGAATAACTTTCCCCCCGTCATGTAGAAAGCTTAGCAGGTGCAGGTCCATGAACCCATTGGCAGATATAAAGGGGATCACCCGAGAAGGGTGGCCAGTAACGATTTGTTAAAACACCGCAAAATAAATAATGTTTTCGTTTCCATCAAGTGTTTTGATGATCCCCGTAAACGTAGCACCTCAAATTGGTGACCCCGACGTGATGGTGAGCTCAAGACCTCCTGCTAGGCGAACTGATGTGCGCTACTTTCTCGCACCTTCCATGGTGCACGTCCACCTGAAGAGGTTTGGTCTCCCTCAGATCGCAGCATGGTTGCATGTAGAAGTACACATCACACCCAACGCGTCGTGACTTCGCCACTAGCAGGGGGGTATGTTCTATACCGGGTGGACCACTACAGACGCTGATCTCGTTTCGAGGGAGTAAATGAAGATATTTTAAGAAAAAAAAATTGTGAGATGTTGTTCAAAGGCACAATTTAAAATTATTTTCGTATATACAGGGTGCTCGAAAACAAAGATATAGACCAAAGTTAAATGTTTCAATGTAACACCCTGTATTTGACCTCAAAAATGGAATGAGCAGCCCAAATTCTGATCACTTTCTTCAGATCACTTTGAACCTTAGAAGCACCATTTACGAGAAAATGGCGAAAAATTGAGAACATGGAGTTTTTTTAAATAGCAATTAATGAAGAGACCAGTTACGCCTGCAATACAAGTATTTCCTCGAGTAGACATATTGGCTACTCCTATACAGAAAAAAAAATAACTCTGGAAAATACAGAGTGATCATGATTAATTTTCAAACATCAACTACAAATAATGGTCAAAAATGTCTGAAAAATTATCAGGTTTAGGTGTAGGAAAACCTTATGCCTATGCAGATAGTTTCGAAATTAATTTTTATGTTCAACGAGATATATAAATACCGGGTGTGCCATTTGAAATAAGAAAGAGTTTCACCATTATTTGTAGAGTATGTTTGAAAATTAATTATGATCACTCTTATATTCCAGAGTTAGTTTTTTTTTCTGTATAGGAGTAGCCAATATGTCTAATCGAAAAAATACTGTTTGTATCGCTGGTGTAACCGGTTTCTTTATTGATTGCTATTTAAAAAAACCCGATATTTTCAATATTTCACCATTTTCTCGTAAATGGTGCTTCTAAGTTGGAAAGTGATCTGAAGAAACTCTTCATAACTTGAGCTGGTCATTCCATTTTTGAGGTCAAATACAGGGTGTTACATTAAAAATATTAACTTTGGTCTACATCTTTGTTTTTGAACACCCTGTATATGTGAAGATACTTGTATATTGTGCTTTTGAACACCCATATATCACAAGAAGAAAAATCTCAAAATATCTTCATTTAGTCCCTCAAACGAGCTCCCGGTATATACTAGAACTATAATCTTCCACCGATCTTCTGCCTCTTCTCCGCACTCGACACTAGATGGCGTATTGACGAGCACCTGTCACCACTGTTCATGACGCATTAGAACCGATGCGCCGCACTGGAGACTACACTTCGGCACAATCCTTCTGCCAAAACCCTCAGATTCTTATCATCAAATGAAACACTTTTTTCGTTTACCATTTTTCCATATATGGCTCAGGAAAAAAGATAAAGCTGTTGGAATTAAACAAAAATCTGTTTTTATTTTATAGCTTTGACATGCTTTTTGCGAATAAAATAATGCCGGTGTGAAGTTTCCTATAACTTTCATACACTATCATACATATTATCCAAGTAGCAGTTTTTTTCCACTTCCACTGGTTTCCTTCTTATAGACACATGTGGTCATATATCTAAATGAAATTAGCATAACGAAAGCAGATAAAGCTTTTCTTGAGTCATATCAAAAATATTTTGTCTGTTGTTTGTTTTAATTGGATCGGATTAGTATATTTTGAGTTATTGAGGAAATATCAACAAAATTTAAGATGAGTAAAACTCCGAAACCGTTAGGCCGATTAAGCGCAACAACGAATTTGTCCCAACGAACTTACCCAGTCGGATACGAAACCTACCCTGAAAATTACAAGTCGCTATTTTAATCCGTTCTCAAGTGAGATCGTGGTATCATGAGATACCTTATATTTTTTAAAATTTCTTGGTGATACGATCCTCACGAAATACCACACACATCTTTGCGTTGGTATTCTACAATTAGTTTGAGATTAGTTGAGATATTTGGGCAAAACGATAGCACGCGGTTGTCCAGAACATGCGCGCAAAAAGTGTTTTATTTGTCGAGGGGAATCTATGGTGAAAATTAATGTACAACTTAAAGACTCGCCCTGTATTTAAATGGAAAAAATTAAGGGGTATTCAGTAAAAGGAGTAGAGAAAAATAATTCTCCTGGTACTTGCCATAGACACAGGCAATTAACAAAGTAAAGTATTGTGGATCTTCATCGAAGTGTTTTCTTTACTATATTAACTTTTCAAGTGTAGATATTTGAAATTTCTGAACTTATTTTTTTTAACAGTAATGGACCTACCTTCCAACAATGACGTCGTCAGTTACATTCTCCATTATGGCAGCAGCTTCGCCAGCAACCAAAGCGAGAAGAACAGGAGCTTTGTAGAGGTTCCAGAACAAAAACAACTCGCCGCGGCTGGCAGTTGTACTTCCAACATGACCAAAGAGATTGGCTTGGGGATTCCAGAATATCCTCTCGAAGCATAAAACAACCTTGTTCAGATTCCCAAAACCAAGACGTTGTATGGCTGAGTTTTTCCAGTCGGGAAGGGGGGGATTGAACTGAACGGAGTTCAACTGGCCACTAGATGGCGTGGCGGTGAGTTTCAATACTCCGAGGGGTAGAGTGCAGAGAACGACATCGGCTGAAATGGAAAATCAGAATATAATTCATGACTACGCACACAAAAAAAACAGCAATTTGAGAACTCTTTTTTTGCCCTAAACATGAAAGTGATAACATTTCCGAATAGAGAATGACGAAACCTTGCAAACGATATATCACAAGCCCATACTTCCTATTTGAAAAATTGGGGGTTGTACCTGTATTTCGAAGGGGGCTGAAGAACAATGACAATCTAAAAGTTGAATTTGACTTATTTCGGAATTTTCCACAAACATGTTCAGTAACCAAGATAATGAATTTATTCCGTTTGGCTATTCCACACTGTATACACGTCCATATTTAAATTAGTTTGCCCTTGTACATATGCAAGCGATCGCAATAATCAGATGAAAAATGTTCTGAGCTTCCTAGTGGTCTGTTCTCAGTGAAATTTCGCACACCTCAAGAGGTGATTATTGGTCACCACAATGCCAAAATTAAACTCAATCCTATATTTGGTTTTGGAATTTCAAGAAAAATATTCCGCAAATAGTTGAAAATTTTTTCTAGTCATGCCGTATTCTGCATCAAACTACTGAGTTTCAATTCAATCAGAACAGTATTTTTCGAGTTTTTGTGAATATTTTACTCATATCAAAATCTGACCAACCACAGGCCAAAGACAGCCCCTATTATCTCGAAAACATCAACCTATTTGAATTATGATTGGTCTTACAACTTTGGTGTTTTCAATGACTCAACCATGGATACGTACTGATTGGCAAATGATGAATATAAATTACAGACATCAACATGAGTCATTTTGTTCGTGAAATAGTCTAATGAAATATCACTCGTGACTAAATTTATCTCATAACTCTGTCTTTTATTCCTCAACTCAAAGGATCTGCTTAGAGAAAACACCACTCCTCCTTCGATTTCGTGGTGTTTTCAAGCAACTCAGTTTCGTTAAGAAATAAGTCGACAGACTTATCACTAGTAATATCACAAGTGATTGAATTTTCGTGATAAGTCTGTCGACTTATTTCAAAACGAAACTGAGATGCTTGAAAACACCACGAAATCACAGGACGAGACGAGACGAGAGTAGGCGAGAGTATACAAAATATCGTCTCGCTCTTGCCAATTCCCAAAAAATTAAGTCTCGTTCTCAGTTGTCTCGTCTCGTCTCGCTTAATTCTGAATAACGATAATACATATCATTATACATTGCCCTTTAAAGATGTTCGTTTGTTGTACTTTTATCACAATTGAGGGGTTCAAAGAAGTAGAAACTGAATATTTTATTCATATAAAATCATTCTTTGAATTCGAAATGTATTTGACATTTCGAGGAACACGCTATTGTGTCGATAATTGTGACATTTACCTTTCAATAATTTTTCACATCTTCATTACAAGATGCACAAGAGAATAAATTTCTCCAGATGTTCAGATAGAGATAAAATTTTCAAAGCATTGGGATTTAGGGACAATAAAAGTCGTTCGTTAAGTATTGAATTCATAATGGCATCCGTTCTCATGGTTGTGAATTCTATTTTTTCTTGAAAAATAATCTAAATTATCGCAAGGTCATAACGAATTAATAATCTTCTTCAAAATCGTATATTTCTAGAACGATCTTCCATAATATAGACAAAATATATTGGTAATTATAGTGGGAACTCTTCATATTCAATTGTTTTCTGTGGGTGTTGCAAAAAGTCGAGTCGTATATAAAACTTCATACAAAAAATTTTACGAGACCAAAAACGAGACCAAAAAAGAGAATCTCGTGTTGCACTGTATGTGGTCTCGGTATCGCCTATAATATTTTTGAAATCGTCTCGTCTCGTCTCGTCTCGCTTTTGCGAGAGGAGAACGAGACTAGACGAGAAAAATCTCGCTCTCGCCTGTGGTTGGTCAGATTTTGATATGGGTGGAATAGTCACGAAAATTCAATCACTTGTGATATTACTAGTGAAAAAAACAAAATTTTCAATTTTTTTCCCAGTTTTTAGCTATCCGAGTCTCGGATTTAAATAAAAATATTTTGTCTCTGACTGTCCTGTCTACAAATCACCGAAACACATACACAATACACGAAACTTAACAATACAGTATACAAGAAAGGTCAAAGGATAAAGGAAACCAATGTTTTGTATTCTGTGGTTTTGCCAATCGCCCAAATTATAAGAATATATTCATATACCGTGGTTTGCCTTTAACTATTCTATCTTTTTTCAATGCTGATTTCAATGGTCTCTTTCTCACAACCAGTCCTTGTTATTTTATGTCAGTGCCTAATCAGCGATAGACAGCTATCAATAGTCAATGATAGCAAACATACTGCATCCTGTGCTTACGATTCGATCCATTTACCTGGATAATATTGTCATATCATTTCCAATGTAACCCAAATGATTATCATAAGAAAAATAATTTCTTGAGGTCAAATATAGAACCAGATAATATATCGTTTTTCCTTCCCAATAAGCCGTAATTTCCTTTATCCATAATGCGGAAGTAATTATATATAAGTTTAATTTTTAATTTGACTTGAAGCGCAATTAGTACGAGGTGCCATAATATTAACTTGTTAAAATGAAGAGGTTAGTGATATCGGTAACTATTGTTTTTTTACTGTACGCAACATGCAGAGCAAATGAGGAAGAACAGAATTTGTTCAGTCCTCCACGTCATCCAGGAAGTTCAGTTGAAACAGATACTAAACCGGTAAGTGTATTGTTCTTTTTGAAATCTTTCAGGATATATTTCTTGATAACAAGGAATTGATTTTGCAGCCCTATCAATCAAATTCTTCAGAAACCTTAGATGATTCTAAAACAGCCATACCCGATGAGAGTGAAGACGTCATTAAAAATTCCAGTGCTTCTTGGATATGTCCTTCGCCAGTAATAGCTTTACTTACTATGTATTTAATGAGAAGATTATGAAATGTGAGAATTAAATAGATTAAATAAATGAGAAACAATTAAAATAATTAAATCATGAGGTTTTTTGGCGCTCTTGTTCCCCGGAACTGAGTGCTTATCAATTTGACCAAATGTCTGTAATTTTCGAATTTTTGGAAGAAAATGTCCTTAAACGATTGGATTCGACTCGCTGATCAAGAACCCGTGGGCAGAATCGATTCTGTCTGGCCAGCCGGACAAAAAATGTTCTATTGTCCATTCTCCTGCATTGGACCCACTTTATCGAATTTACCATGGTAAATTATGTTGTCTCCTGTATTGGACACTCTTAATCCGAATTTAGCATGGTAAATTCGAATTAAGTGTTCAATACAGGAGAATGGACAATATAATTTACCATGGTAAATTCGATAAAGGGTGTCCAATGCAGGAGAATGGACAATAGAACATATGCGCAAAAGCTCCTGACTTTACGTCAGTGCTTTTCGTAATTTTTTTGAAATTTTCTAGGGGTAGGTACGGTCCTTACAAATTTTTTTTTCCTCATTTTTTTTAAATTTTCTAGTTTTACGGTTCTTACAAAATTTCAAACACGTCTTTATGTTGATTTTCTACTACTAGTTACCAAGCTTCAATTCGATCGTATCTTTATTTTTTGAGTTATCGAGGAAATAATATTCCAGGTGGGTATAACTCGGAAACCGTTGGACCGATTATGCCCAAATACGAACTTAACTCTCCCATCCGGATACGCAACCCACCCTGAAAATTACAAGTCCCTATCTTCTTCGTTCGAAAGTTATCGAGGCAACGGTCACCCATCTATACTGAACTCGCACAAGGCTGCTCGAATCTCCCACAATATTTAACCGATCGTGTCAAAACTTGAAACTTGGCAGTATAGTTAGGTTCTAAAGGCTCTTGCAAAATTTCAGCAATATCAGACGAATAGTGATATATACTGATATATCGAATTTTTTTTTCAATGATTTCTTAAAAATTTTCTACGAATACTATCCTCACGAAATTTTGCAAGAATTTTCGCGTTGGTATTCTACAACTAATAAGCATGTTGGAATTCAATCGGTTTTTTATTTTTCGAGTAAATGAGGAACAAAAAACAACCAAATTTCAGATGGCTATAACTCTAAAACCGTTTGGCCGATTATGCTTATAAACAAACTCAAATGTCGCATTCAGATGCACAACAGCCTGAACCTAACCTGAAAACTTCAAGGCGCTATATCTTTCCGTTCTCAGGTTATCGTGACAACAAAAATATCTATCGTATAATCGTATCTAGCTATACGATTCTCACAAAATTTCACAAACGTGCTAAGGTTTATATTCTACAACTATTCACCAAGTTTCAATTCGTTCGGATTTATATTGGTTGAAAACAAAATTATTACTCGGAAACCATTAGGCCATTTATGCCCATTAACGAACTTGTCCGTCGTATTGGGATGCGCCACCTACCCTGAAAATTTCAAGTCGCTAGCTCTTTCCGTTCTCAAGTTATCGTGGCAACGGCCGGACGGCACCACAGAATTAAATTTCACATTTGGGCAAAATGATAACGCGATTTTCCCCAGAACAAACGCGCAATAAAACAGACAAACGAAAAGTGCTAGGCCAACTTCGCACACATCCATAAAGAAGCCGAATGAAACGCACCAAATCCTCCCAATTAGGATTGAACAATAGTCACTTCCAGTCCCGTTGCTGAGGTAACAACACGACGATCCTGTGGGAATGATCGGCGGGGTGGCCTGGACCGCCGGCATAAATCCTGCAGCTCGGACGACGTCGAAACGTTGTTCTGCCCCTGACGCGGCCAATTAAAGTCGGTAAACACCGGAATTACAATTCGAGCCATTAAAGATGGCGGTCATTAGTTGCGGAGAGCAGAAGATCAGTCGCTTCCGCCAGACTTACGGTCTATGGGGCCACCATTCGTCTGGACTACATCGGATGTGACAGGTCCTCCTTTCAACGCGCATTGTTCAAGCTCCTACGTACCTAATTGATGAGGAATTTATGCGAATGTTGCTACATTCGTCTTGGAGAGAGCTGAGCGGGATGTTTATGGAGATTTTTACATTACCGCATTGCGGCTGTATATTAGTGGTCCGGGAGTACGCCGAGCAAATAGTATTCTTGTGATATTGAAAAATCGCTGATACCGTTGTTAACAGATCATCAAGTCCATAGCGTTCTGCTCTCGAAATAGGTTCGTATAATTAATATATACTAACTGACAAGAAGAAGAAGAAGAAGAAGAACTGACAATGAAACTGCAACACCCAGAAGGAGCTGTTTAAATTTTAATTTTTATTTGGTAAAACATAGATAGTATAGCAAGGAGTAAAGGATTGAAATTTGAAGAAAAAACGAAGAGTTTACAATTTGTTTTTAATAAATTTGATAATAATGTATTTGTCCAACGCTATTATCTATACACAAACGAAGAAGCTCTTGGAATTCAAAACTTAAGGTGGCACAGTACAAGAAATAAAATCATACCAGCGCCACCTAGGGAGATCCTTACGATTTCCGACCCTCTGTGATGCAGAAATCTTGAGCGATGCTCAGTAACGTTCATTATGTTGTTGTAAGAAAGGGTCAAGGACGGATATGCAGACAACCTATATGACACCATTGCGAAATGAAAACACTCGGCTTAGTGTGAGAAGTTCACAAACCAGTGAACACAGAAGAAATTGACAGTAGCTAGTTGCTAATAACTAAGAGAGACAGAGATTCATCGATTTTAACCATAAAAAAATATTCGCTCGTGATCTAGGCTACCCACTTCATCCCTCAATTCAAAAGTTATGAGTCTACAGAAGAGACAGAACAAAAGTAAATCTGAACATAAATTTACTAGAAACACGTTATTAGTTCTTCAGTATTCGTATCCACGAAGAAGTACGAGACCAAGAGATCCTCTCCCGTACTCTGTGTATTGAGAAAATTTACAGCCGCAATTGCAAACGAACAAAGTTGTATTTAGAATGTCCCCAATCGATCAGAGAGGCAAAATAACGAGCGATATGATCGAAAACCATCGATACATGAATTTTTCATACCTGGACATTCTTATTCACCTCGCAAGGAAACGGATTTTGATGTTTGTTGAATACAGAGTTCAATTCATCAAAAGATTCAGCATAAAGCTTGAGTATCGTTAGTTCATGTTAATGATCGCTGTCTCCATGTGACTCGTGAATGATAGATGAGATAGACAATATTCAGGATGTCGAACATATTCCTCGTTTATTGAAAGGATCTGAACAATTGAATGTCATTGATTATTGTTGCATCTACGATGTATCACATTTATTGTCAGAAAATATTCTTTCGAAAATCATACATATTATGATCGATTCAAATCTTGACAGCAAAAAAAAATTAAAAAAAAGTAAATTAATATTCCAATACTGAAACAATTATTATGGTTTGAATCTGAAACCAGAAATATTGCGGATAATTAAAATGGTGAAATATTATGGTGATTTCCGTGATAGAAATTGTCAAACCATTAAAATAATAATAATAATACACACATTAAAATGCTCTACGGACCACCTGGTTATTTGATATATTCTTATATTAAATGTATTTTAGGATGGGAATGTGGTACAGATGTTGGCTATATATGTTGCTATATCAAGATGTATGAAAAGTTTTTGTAGAAATTCGTTGTTTTTTCTGATTCTTGAGTTGATAACGGTAAAAGGTTTTAGGTAAGTTCAACTGATTTCAGATTTCATTATCATTTAGATCGCCATACAAAGTTAAGAGCAAAATTAAGAGCAATTGGCCTCATGCAGTGTGGCTTGAGTACCGAGTATACGAAATGTCGCTTATATATTCCATTCACTTTTATGAAGTCTCCCGGTTGGCCATGAAATTTTGACACATTTCACCATGTATATTAGGAAAATGTTAGGTTATGTTCATTTTCCTGTCAGATAACAACGCAACGTTGTCCTTTCTACATAAAAGTCGTAGTAATTACGTATTTTTCAAAATGTGAATTTTCTTGGGAAAATAATGAATTTGAGAAGATATTATGTGAATTCAACAATTTCAAAGACCTGGCGACTGTTAAAGAAAATTTTTCATCTGTTGTTACTATGGTTAAATTTCACGTATATAAACTGGTTGGGAGATTCAGTTATGCTATTTTCTTGTACGGAAACCAAGAATCAAGTGTTGAAATTTTAACGAAAAATAATGGATACAGTTGTCCGTTACTTTATGATAGTTTTGAAAAAATAAAAGTACCTGAATAGCCCGGCCGGAAAACTTCGAACGAACAGACGTACCTATGGAATTCCCTACTTTTCGAAATTCTCAAGAAATAAGCCTACAGAAGATTTTTAAATACCTTGTTGCACCACTTGAAATACACCAGTTTCAAAATGTAGTAGTACTACGAGACAAGTGTGACTGTTAAACCTTAATAAAATATAGTGATATGATAGAAAACTCAGTAATTTCATTCGAGAGTTCAACATGTCCTGAGACAGAGTGAAGTTTTCCTATTGCAGTTTTCAGTTCTGTATAGCACTTCCTGATCGTTTGTCTGCTTTAAAACTGCTTTCGACATTTTCAATTTCAAAGCGAAGAATTCATTATTATTCGAAGATAAATATCTGTGATAATAACTTGTCTAAGATGGAACATTATGTTGATTGCCGAGAGTAGAAATTGGCAACGTCTCAGATAATTGTTTTGACATTGACGATATTTCAAAAGTGCCAACCTGCCTTCGTTTTAGTTACAAAAACGAGATAGACCTAAATCATGGCCAACCGGGAGAATTTATGAAATTGAATGGAGTATAGATCTTAAACTCCTCAAAAATCGCGATAAGTCGTCAGTGACAACGTTTTCAGGAAACAGGAGATGTCAGAGAAAGACATGCTGGTCATTCAAGAGCTTCCCAGCCGGTTCACCACAGATTTATACAATTACAAGCATGAAGAAACCCAAATTTAACCGCTAATCAATTAAGAAGTGAATTTCAGAATTTTCTTAGCAAAAATGTTAGCGATCAAACGGTGAGAAATCGTTTTCATGAGGTTGGCCTTCACGCTAGACGTTCCCTCAGAGTTCCTGTACTTTCCCGTGGGAATCGCGCTAGGAGACCAAATTGGACTATGGAACACTCTGAGAGGGGTGAACAAGAATGGGGATGAGTACTGTTCACGTATGAATCCAGATTTACTTTGAGACCAGATTCTAGAAGAAGAAGAATATGGTGACGCCTAGGTAATGTAGTTCGTTTAGAAACTGTACAGGAGTTGGATATATACCAAAGCGTAACAGTGTTGGAATGGGGTGGCATTGCAATAGATGGTTTAATGACAACTAGGAAATAATAAAACAACATTCTGCATTCTGTTATTGCGCCATATGCTGCAGATTTCGGTGACAGCTTTCTTTCAAAGCACGATAATGTCCTCACATAGCGTCAACAGGAAACTGAGGTTTTGCTGTGGCCAGCACGATCTCCCGACCTGAGTCACATTGAACACGTTTGGGATATATTTCAGTTATTTGTGTATAAGAATCAGGCAATGGAAAAATAAATGATATATTATTATCGTCATACACACACCTGTGTTATAAGAAATGCAGAAATGAAGGGCAATACTAAAATTTTCAATAATAATGCTGAGACATAACATGTCAGCTAAGAGTTTTGTTCCTATAGTCATAATACATATGATACCTATGTGGGTTTTCAAAATTTGCCATTGGCATATCACCGATGTTATAACATAACATGGAACAATAATGGCACCTCAACACGACCAACCCAATTAATTTGATTACCATACATTGCACCTCAAACGTTTATCTTCTTCTCAGGGCACTGAGTATGTGCTTTCCGGAAAACATGCGCAGTTTCATCGCTCCAAAAATGGCAGTTCTGTTTTTTTACATTGCCATTCAAATAAAAACCACATTCAACTGAGAAACAAATAGCCAAGAAATTGAATCTTCCCCACTTACCATGGTATGTGTTTGTTAAAGCTGGATTACCAGGATTGTAAACAGTAACTTCTACTCCACTGTTGCTATATTCAACTTTCTTCACTGCTGCATTCAGTTTTATGTCCAGACCTTCTGCGAGAGCTACTGGTACACATGAGTATCCATTACGAACTGAAACAAAAAGAAAATGTTATCATCGAAGCCTATAACATTAGTTTGCTAAAGGTTAGATGAAAATTAAGTTTTATCCACATAAAGCATTAGACGGGGGTTACATAGTCAATCTGCCATCGATCTCGCATCAGTTGAGTCCGTGACCTTGATCACGATGAGACTGACGAAGCACATTAATATGCATTAATATTCCATCAATCCGGACTATCAATCCATGATTGATGTGATGCGAGATTGACCGTGTGGACCCAGATCATCTGATCTGGCTTCACTGGACTTTTTTCTATGGGGTCACCTAAAATCCAAGATTTACTCTACCGAGTCACTGGATTGTTTGCGCACTCGGCTCATTTATGAATGCCGTCAAATTACACCAGAAATCTTGAGTAATGTAAGTGAACGTTTTCAGCAAAACTTATAATACTGCATGTAAGTAAATGGTGCCCATTTACAGCATTTAATAAACTAATCACAAAAGTAAGTACTCCTCCACTATTTTACATGTAATTTCGTTATCGATGGTAATTTTGAAGCAAAATTTCGGGATCAGATAGTACCCGATAAGATCTTCAGATTGAGGTATCGCAACCACCCTCATCCATATACAAAATCAAGGGGTTGGGCTCACCCCCGTTAGTAGGTTTGCAGTTACGAGGATGCATCGAGCGGAAAAGTTGTTCCACCTCGAATCAGAAATTGACGGGTCCGAGAGATTTTACACATTTTCATTTTAAAGCCGGAAAATCGAGGTGTTAAGTTTTCGAAAATCAAATGGAGTTAAATATCGAAGAAAATGAAATATTCTTCATTTAATTAAATATCGTGAATACATTTTTTGCATGTCATAGAGTTTGAATTCTCCCGACTTTAAATTCCTCTTTTGCAATATTCGACATATTCAAATGCTGAAGGGGACCGAGCATAAAATTCCATTTCACGATCGTTCACGAATCTGGACTGAAAACAACAGCCTTTGGCGCTTCGGAAAAACGTGTAACAAATCCACGTGTTAATTGAATTTTTCACACTTTTCGCAAAATACATCTGAATTCCCGTGAGAATGCCTTTGTTTGTCCGTTAATGAGGCCAGTTTTTCTACTGTGCAGAATTAGATAATGAAACAATAGCGTGGCGAGCGACGATTACTTCCTGTTGTATGTCGCAAACAGTTGACTGAGGAATTTCCTGCGAGTAGAGCAACACTACGGAATAACACCGCTATTATTTTCTTGTTCTATGAGTAATGTACGCAAAAAATGCAACTCTTGATACCTTAAATCAGGACGAAGTAACGAGTCATTCAAAGAGTTAACACTCGAAGTTTTCTGTCACTGGAGTCACCGGCACATTTTAAATCTATATTGATTTACCTGTGGAGCTTCATCAGAGGAGTAAAAATTTACAAAATTTTCTTATCTTGAGCCACAAAGATCTTTAGGTAATGATCATTATAGATCCTACGATCCTACGTGAGATCTATGAGATATCCTCATAAGATTGCCTATGGAATTCTAGAAGCAATCTCCTGGAGATGTCGCAACCGTAAAAATGGCGGGATATATACAGGGTGTTCCTTAAAATAATGCTAATATTTAAGGGTGTGATTCTTTGACTAGGGTTCAGAATATCTCCAGTAAAAACAAAACTGGAATATCGACTAAGTTTCCAATGATATAATATAATTTTCAGAGTAGATTTAAGAAATGAATAATTCGGATGAATTCGTTATTATGGGTAGAAACGTTCTGAAGATTTCGGATTAATCATTTTTGTCACTGTTGTTTTTTTTTGGCTCACAATTTTTGAAGCATTGAAGCATTGCAGATTACTCATTTAATCTTGATAAATAAACTATTATTTGAATTTAATTTCCTTTATGATGCATCATAAGAATCCATTGACATCATTCCCAACTCTGAGAAACCAATACTTTCGGAGATGATTTATCAAAGATTGAACAAGAGCGCCAAAGCTCCTGTCAACAGGGATTTCCCACTTTTTGGCGCTCTTGTTTCTCGGAATAGAGTGCTTATCAATTTGCCCAAATGTCTGTACTTGTCAAATTTTGGCTGAAAATGGTCTCAAACGATTTGGTTCGACTCACAAGAATCCGAGGTCGAAATCGATTCTGTCCGGCCGGCCGTTAACACGATAACTCTCGAACGAAAGGAGTTAGAGGATTGAAATTTGCAGGGTAGGTTTAGAGCGTAAATATCTTGGAGGAGTTCGTTAAAGGGCGAAATCCATCAAGCAGTTTCGGAGTTATGGCCGTTTCTAGTAAAAATATTTTTTATGTGTATTTCCGAAACCGATCACTGGATCTATCTGAAATTCAGCATCAAATTGTAGAATCAAGACCTTTATACGCATGTGTAGTTTTGTATTGATCGGGCTACCGTAAAGTGGCAAAATAAAATTTTGAAAATTTTTAAATTTTCTTTCTACAATAACTACAAAGTTTTGTATTGATCGGGTTACCGTAAAGTGTCAAAAAAAATTATGAAAATTTTTAAATTTTGTTTCTACAAT
Source organism: Halyzia sedecimguttata (assembly GCA_937662695.2). NCBI lineage: Eukaryota > Metazoa > Arthropoda > Insecta > Coleoptera > Coccinellidae > Halyzia > Halyzia sedecimguttata. The sequence goes on along the minus strand of OW569417.2, from coordinate 16,017,739 downwards.
AACTCTCGAACGGAACGGGCTAGGCAGTTGAAATTTTCAGAGTAGGTTAGGGAGATGAATATCTCGGCTAAGTTCGTTAGTGGGCAAAAAAGGCTAGATGGTTTTGGAGTAACGAAAAAAAAAATTTTTTTTTACTTACAAATTCCAAATTCAATTTTTTTAAACATTCAGTTTCACCATAAAAATCCATAGATATCATTTTCAACTCCAACAAGCTAATACTTTCGGAGATATGATTTTTCTTAATTTCAATAATGAATCGTACTTCTATGTTTTCACAGAATGCTATAATTATTCTATCTATGATTTATTATATGATATGTGTTCATACTCGTACATGTCATACTGTTCTCTAAGAGAGAGTCAAATTCATTTCAGCTATTTTAATTTGATTTCTTCCGTGGTGCAGTTTTCATTCTCAGATTGCTCATTTAATCTTGATAAATAAACTATTATTTGAATAGAATTTCCTTTATGATGCAGTTCTATCATAAGAATACATTGATATAATTCGCAACTCTGGGAAACCAATACTTTCGGAGATATAATTTGTCTCTTTGAATAAGAGCACCAGAAAGCTCCTGTCCACAGAACTTACATAAAATTGTCAAAAAGCTGCGATTTGATTGGTTCATTCTTATTTGTTATGTTGTTTTAGATCATCTGTTAAACCAATCCTTTTAGCCCCTCATTTTTATTATATTTTAATACGTTTCTTATTCTATTTTATTAGCTGTATAATACCACCTTCAGAATACGATTTCTATCGAGTGGCTTCGCAACATAAGGATCCCCACGGACAACACATAAAACAATACACCGAATCCGCCGACTTCATGGTTCGCTTCCCCAACTTTATAATCATCATCGATACCAACCCCGTAGTTCACGACATTCCAGATGAAATTATCATTTCAAATCGAGGCGGGCATCCATGAGGGAATATAGAGATACACGAGTTGCGCATTTTTTTATGGGTCCGAGGATGTAGGATAATACGCGGACGTGCCGTATAATCCGGGACGCGAAGTTTTATGGCGTCCCGCGAATTCGTGACCGGCTGCACATGGTAGGATGAGCACCAAATGATGGAGAAGAAGAAGGTCCGAAATGGACGTATTCGATGCTTCATCCGGTTACGAACAATCTTCTGTGGTTCAGGAAATCTTATATAGAAAAATTGGTTCAAGCCCTGTGGACAGGAGCTTTTTGGCGCTCTTGTTCAAATAGACCAATTATATCTCCGGAAGTATTGGTTTCTCAGAGTTGGGAATTATATTTATTTATTTTATTTATTCATTAACGGGATAAACCCAATTTCACAAATCAATATTAATATACAATAACAATAGTTAATTCATAATACAACTCAATATATAATACAACCTAATAGATTGTGAAAAAAAAAAAAAAAACAATACAAAACTTCAAGAAATAAATTCCAACAGATCATAACAAATTTCGATTGACATAACGCACAATGGATGGGTAACTGAGGAGAAAGAAGTCTATGCCTGTTCTACTGGCAGTGTTTACATGTTGCGAGATTCTTGGAATTGGTGAAGCCCTGGTGTAATTGTACCTGTAAGTCCTAAGATTTATGGATTCTCATGATAGAACTGCATCATGAAAGAAATCAAACTCAAAAAAAGTGTCGTTTACATAGAACTGCTTCAAAAATTATCATTTAACAAAAAAAAGCAATCTTCAATGCTTCAAAAATTGTCATTAAATTTATTTATCGAGATTAAATGAGCCATCTGCAATGATTCAACCTCGAGGAATGGGTTGCTGCAACTTACACTCGGTGCATAGTTTTCACAACTCGAAATACCTAAGGAAAGTATCATCGAAATGTCTAGAGCAAGGCTGGAGACAATCATAGCAGATTGTCCATTTTTTCCTGATATTTGAGTAGGTAGAGGCTGACGAACAAATTATTTTAATAGTTCAAAGTATATTAATAAAATACCAACCTCCTTTTCATAATTTAAAATTTAATAGTTCATACCACTTACACATTCTTTTCTGTGGTATGGACCTTAAGTCAAGAAAAAATGTTTGATACATAAATGTAGATCCATATTTCAGCATTTTTACGCTAGCAACATTATGAAAATACTGTATATAGGAACACGTCTCACAACTTAAGGAAGTAAAAGGTGATATTAACCTCAGTGGGCAACAAACATGATGATTCCATTATATTCTTCTTTCATATTGACTTCATAAACTACATGATTAAAATGATCCAATTCTAAATCTTCTGAAACATCATACCCAATATTTATACATAAATTATTTAATATGTAATCAGTCAATATTATTTTCGGTTTCTAAACAGACTTGTATATATTCACAAATTCAAGAATCGGATACTTGTTCTCCAACAAAAAATATTTTCAAACTACGAATTAACAAGTCTCTAATAGCTAGATGAGATGACATTTATGAACAGTGAACAAATTCTGTGTTCACATTCTGTGAATACATAGAACTACGACGTATTATTGAAATTTTGAAAAATCATATCTCCGAAAGTATCAGCTTGTTAGAGTTGAAAAAGATAACAGTGGATTCTTATGATGAAACTGCATTCTAAAAAAAATTGAATTTGAAATTTGAAATGTGGAAACAAATTTTTTTTTCGTTACTCGAAACCATCATGCCGATTGTACCCAATAACGAACTCAACCGAGATATTTATCACCCAAACCTACTCTACTGAAAATTTTAAACTGCCTAGCTCTATCTGTTCGAGAGTTATAGTAGGAACAAAATTAATCAATTTAAAAAAATGTAGTTTTGGCACTTCACGGCAACCCGATCAATACAAGACTTCGCATGCATATAGAGGACATTATTCTACAATGTAATGCAAAATTTCAGATAGATCGAGTAATTGGTTTCGGAAATATCCATAAAAAATGTTTTTATTAAAAACGGCCATAACTCTGAAACCGCTTGGTGGATTTCGCCCGTTAACGAACTCGTCCGAGATATTTACGCTCCAAACCTACCCTCAACATTTTAATCATCTAACTCCTTTCGTTTGAGAGTTATCGTGTTAACAGAGGGCCGGCCGGACCGGCCGGACAGAATCGATTTCGACCACGGATTCTTGATCAGTGAGTCGAACCAAATCGTTTAAGACCATTTTCAGCCAAAAATTCGAAAATTACAGACAATTAGGAAAATTGATAAGCACTCTGTTCCGAGGAACAAGAGCGCCAAAAATGGTATCGGAAAATCGAAGAAGAATTTATTTGGATTCGAAAACATTTGAAGGGCTTTGGTGTGGGGATGTTGGCACTTTTCTAGGAATTGAGAAGGTAGGTATTTGGAAAAGCACTGTGAAGAGGAGCTCTGACGTGCTTGTTCAAATTTATAGCCCGAGCATTCATCCATAAATGTACTAAACTCGCCCAAAGTTGCTTAGCTCCAGGAAAGAAAATATATTTTCCCTATATTTCCAATAAGATAAATCCGATCGAGTTTGAATCTAGAACTTGGCTCTTCAATATGGTTCAAACTGTTGCGAAATGTCAGAGATATCTGGCAAATAGTTTCTGAGATACATAATCATCTAAAAGTTTCATAGCCACACGATCCTCTCAAAATTTTGCTTAAGATTTAATTTAATTCAATGTAGAACATGTATCTATGACATAGTGGTCGCATTCAGCGGACGAAACAGTTGCGCAACCGTTACCAAAACGTTCGGTGTTACATGCCCTACGAACTCAAAACGTTGTGGACGGAGGCTATTTATGGAGCACATTTGATTTGTGCTAGGTAGCGGTAGCGTAATGTGGCAGAGCGCTTCGTTCGCTGAATTGCTCAAGCCTTTGTGCTAAGTCACTATGTGGATCATCAAGCATATGAGAAGCTGTTAAATGTTTGCAACTTTCTCAAATATCTAAAAAACTTTCAGCAAAATATTACAATATAATGCCAATCGACCAATTACAATTTCAAATATTTTTGACGCATTCACTGTACGTGAATCCTATGTGGAGCTGCTGTGGAGCAACTCTATTCAATAGAACTTAAGAATGCCCCGATTAACCAGTAGATTGGTCAAGATGATGGACAGTGGACAACGTTTTTTGTACATTAAAAAACACGAAATTTTGTATGTTCTTATTTACGATGGAACTTTCAATGGTCTGGCCGGCCGTTGCCACGATAACTTTCGAAATGAAAATACCAGTTATAGAATACCGAGACAAAGACGTATCTGAAAATTTTGTGAGGATCGATCACTAGACAATTTTTATTAACTAATAATAAAAATATTATGTATCACACAAAAACTTGATAACTGAAAGAGATAACGACTTGCAATGTTTAGGGTAAGTTGCGCCTGCAAATGCGACATATAAGTTCGTTAGGACGCACAATGCGCCAAACGGTTTTGGAGTTATACCCATCTGAAATTTTGTTGTTATTTACAATATACAAACCCCATCCAATTAAAACTTGATAATCACTTGAAGAATGCAAACGCGCTTATTTTTCCGATATTTCGTGAATATTTTTTTTTCGTGATTTTTTTCTTCAAAGATCTTATACTCCAGAAACTATACGTCAGAATTAGCTGAAATTCCGCACATACCTTCGAGCAACCATTTTACAACTAAGTACCAAGTTTCACATCGATAGACTTCGTTTTTGCGTGAATAGACAATGGAATATGTACGCAGTGCTCTTCGAAAATTTTTTTATTAATAATTCGAATATTTAGTTTTAGAACATATACATAAATATACCTATTCTGATATAACCTAAAGAATTGAGCCGCTATTGGACAACAATGTTCAGTACAATATGGTGTGCCTACACCTTACTCAGTTAAATTGTCTAATAACTTATATCGAGGTACATATCTTACAAAAGGAATAAATCTACCAAAAATCATTGGAAATTAACGGACTACCAATATTTGGAGTAATCCACACAATGTGTCATCATCAAAATTTAATAGCAACAGACCGGTTTCGTTCTTGTATATACTCATCAGTGACACATAATTCAACGATGAAGAAAAACACTACTTACACTGAAATATATGGAATCGAATACCCAAAAATCCTAAATCTCATTCATAAACGAAGTGTACCGATTGCACGCACGGTATCAATAGAAGTATGAACCGTGCTACTCGTTCTTCGAGTACCTACACGAAAAAAATGGTCATGATCATGACAACGAAGTAGCCTGTCTTCCGCAGGTTATTTGCTGTACAAAACTATCTATTATGTCAATTATTGGGTGGTAAGAACATGAAGCTACGTGGTGGTACAGCTGTTAGGATGATGTTGATCCAAAACCGTTAATTAGCAGCAACTGTCTCTGTACAGGAGCGGATGGAGTTCAATAAACCATTCTGACAATTTTTGCCACACGGATTGAGTTATTTACAATTTGATATGAGCTGATCGTTTTATGTACTTAAGACATAGAATAAGGTGAACTAAGACACCTGGTGAAATATTCATCGATTTTAACCATCAACAAATATTTCCTCGTGAGCAGGGCTGGTTACATCAGCGCTCAGTGTTCCCCCAAAGAGGAAAGCGTCATTTAGGAAAGATACGTATAGGTTTCCTAAAATATCAATTACAACAATTGAGGTGTACTGGTCCACTTTTTTACACTCGACAAACAAAGTTATCAACAGTTTTTAATTTTCGACGTGCCTTGAAATAATTTAATTAATCCTGATGTGGTTTGCATAGTTGGAATTAGAAATGTTAACACTCATCATGTCATTCATGTCTATCTAAGTTCATGTTTATAGTGTCTACTGTCGAATCAGCCAAACCAGTTTAAAAATGAGAAGAAATGCGGAGATAAAGCAAATCTTGATGAACCTGATGATAGGATTCTGTCTCCGCAAGTTCCAGTAGGAAATAGTTAGCTATCCAAAATAAAAAAGAATGAAAACATTTTTTATTCCACACCTTTCTGAAATCTCATGAGAAAGACTGGATGTCAAAATCCCGAACAAATATACTATATCCTTGAAAGTGAAAAATATCTGAAGAAAACTGCGTTGAATCCAAGTACATGGCCAGAGGGAGCTTATACAGGGTGTATCTGAATAACACCGAAAAAATGTAAGGGGCGATTCTGTGATGAAAATTATGGTGGGTATTTGGAAAAAAAAATTGAGAAACCTCCCCCTGGATAAGTTACACCCTCCGAAGATCAAGAAAAACAAATGTTTCTCCTTTTTATTTTCCCTGTATATTAAGCTGAAGACACGGCACGTAAATATTATTTGTCAATACAATTACACATTTTGGAATTTTTTCAACCCTGAAGTATGCTTAGAGGGGGTTGAAATCGGCAACCCCTAAGATATTTTTTCTTACAACTTTTTTTTGGATAAAATGTTTCGTTTACTAATTTTTCTATCACAACAATTTTTTTTGTAAATCCTAGGTGGGGTGTAACTTTTCCGGGGGGAGGCATTTCAAAAAATTGTATATCAAATATCCACCTTAATTTTCAGCACAGAATCATCCCTTACATTTATTCGGTGTTATTCAGATACACCCTGTACAAGTAGGTTTTTGTCAATACGAAAGAATCATCGTCAGTGTCAGAGGAGGTTGGAAAACAGTTATTTAGATGCATTTGTATCGATATTCAAAACCATTCTTTGGTCAAATAGAATCAAAAATTGTATACTGGACGTATTTTGATTAATTGAAACAGATATGCTCAGATCAGGGATCCTGAAGTAATTTCTTTTGTTATTTACTGAAATAAGATTACGTTTGTAAAATTGATTTGCAATCGATATATAAACGCAATACTGGTTCAACATGCGTAAAACAGAGTATATTGGTCTAATGAATTGTACTCGATCGGATCTATAGGTATCGTAGAAGTTATTAGGGAAATACTGAAAAATCACAAAAACTGAAATAAGAAATTTGAAAACTAGGTATCAAAGGTTAGTAATAAAATTCATTCATAATCCACCTTTCATCGTAGATCTGTAATGACCCAGCATAGCTGTATTGGTTGAAATGTCGGAATCATAGAAGTCATAGACGAATCCTGAGCCGAAATTGCTGCTTTTTTAGATTTTTTTTTCATTTCTATTGAATTAATAACTCCGAGGAAATGGTTGTCGAACGAATTTAGGTAAATTATTTCATAGACTTACGTCAAACGTGCGTATTTTCGTATATTATTATATATTAAAATTAGTGCTATAGGTACAGAATGTTTTTTGTGAATTGTCAGCTCATAGTTTCTCATGGCACAACCGTACGATTGGACAGATTTGATTCATAGAAATTAATTTCGGAATACAATATTGAAAATAAACCACTGATATACAGCGTGTTTTCATTTCATGGCGCAATTGAATGATTGAACTAATTTGTGTTCTTACGCCAACAAAAACAAAGCACTGTTTAATTCCGACCCAACAGTAAATGTATGTATTTGTACAGAGACCTTAAGTACAAATAAAGTAACTAACCTCGGCAGCTTTGGGCGAGTTCAGTACCGGGATTGGTGGCCGCTTTGGCTATAAACTTGAGCAAGCGCGCCAAAGCTCCTGGCATCACAGTGCTTTTCTAACTTGTGTTAAATTATTTTCTGGTTACTTTTGGATCATATCCATTCTAAATAACATAGCTCCTCCTCCGTCCAATCAAGGTGGACCCGAAAACCATTGGGATATCCTCTTTCAAGAAAGGTGCTCTAAATATGATTCTAACATCCGGTTAGCTCATAATGACCAAGTCTATGAATGAACACCTAGAGATTTCGGGGAAAAAACCGGTGGAAAACAAACTTTTTTTTATGGAACACAAAACGTTTATTGTCACGCACGCCTGAACAAGCTGGTAAATGGCCTACCATTTCTGTAATTGATACGACCATTCGTCATCCCAAACCATACGTATACACATGTCATTTTTTGGACGCTGCACCCATAATGACTATACCTCCTCGGAGACGAGGCCTAATTCGTACCAAATGCATTTTTAATAGTTTCGGGTAATCTTTCAGTTTTGATCGGTGGGCGCCGTATCTGGTGTTCCCGGAGGTTCTAGGAATTTTGCCCATGTGACCGTTTAAGCGCGGACTGCCACCGATTAAATCCGTCTACAGCCGTCGCAAAAAAATTTGAGAATGGGATGATGGAAATGATGAATTAAAAAACAAATGTGTCAACACCGGCAGCTGGAGTGACGGGACCCTGAAAGTTGAAAAAAAAAGGGTCTGAAGGGTGCGCAAAAATTGGATCATTTGGTGAACGATCAACTGATTGCGTCCCAGTGCCGCTGGAGATAGACCTTAAAGATACAAAAATTAGAGAAAAAACTTTATAACACCTGATATTTCGACGAACACATAAGGGCGGGAGGTTCGATGATTACAGGGGTAAACGGTTGTTTTTGGTGCCGGGGCATGTGTGGCTGATTTTATATGAATTTGATGCCCTGAATTAGATTATGATATCTTGTCTAAAACCTCAAGTTTTCGGCACGCTTCTACCCCTGTGATTTCCGAATTTTTGGATGAAAATCGACATAAAACTTTAATTTCGAGTGGCAGGAGGTTCAATGATTACAGGGGTAAACAGTTTTTTTTGGTGCCGAGGCATGTGTGGCTGATTTTATATGAATTTGATGCCCTGACTCAGATTACGATCTCTCGTCTAAAACCTCAAGTTTTCGGCACGCTTCTACCCCTGTGATTTCCCGAATTTTAGGCCGGAAATGGTCATAAACCTTTAGTTTCGACTCAATCACTAATGAAGACTCCTAGGTAGGATTTCATTGGGTTCGTCGGGCCTTCAGTACGATTACTGTCGAACGAAATCCGTTAGAGAGTTTGCAGCGTAGGTTTGGAGTCAAAATATGCCGACCAAGTTCGTTAATGGGCAAAATAGGTCAATTGGTTCAGGAGTTATAGCCATTTGAAATTTTATTTTCTCAATAAATCAAAAATACTGACCTGATCAAATTATATCTCGGTTTTAGTTGAAAAATACCGATTTATATGGTGAGTGATATAAAAAATTATAAACAAAACAGTGGACCAAGTTAATCAGCAAAATCTAGCCAACGACTGTGATCTTAAATATTTTTTTGCTCGCCGTAGTAAAATCTGAAAAATCTAGGTGACAAATATCATTAACCGTTTAAATTTACAATTCTTTCGAAATAATTGTATATCTTCAAATATATTTTGGAATGCAGGTACTTATATTAATTTCATTCAAAGAATGAATCAGTTTGAATTTGATTATTGTATTATTCATTGTGTAGTGTGAACTCTAATCCAAAACTAATGAATACTCTGTATTACTATTTATAAATGACCGGGTAATATAGAACCACAATATTTCCACATAAATACATTTTAATAGAAATACTTACTATCAAATATTTTATAGTATGAAATGTTTGATAATATCCATATAAAACCTATATGGATATTACATATTATATATAGAAGAAAATGGTTGGTCACCCATCCAGCTACTAAACTCACCCAAGGCTGGTTTCTGATGCATGGAATTTTTTTCAATGGTTTTTTTTAAATTTTTTAGTTATACGATCCTAATGTTATTACGCAATAATTTGTGGGTCGGTATTCTACTACTAATTACCATGGTTGAATTGGGTAGGATTCGTATTTTTTGAGTTATTGAGGAAATAACAACATTTCAGATAGTTATAACTCTAAAACTGTTAGGCCCAATATGCCTATTAATAAACTCAGATGTCGCATTCGGATGCGTAACCTACTCTAAAAATTGCAAGTCACTCTCTTTCCGTTCTCTAATTATTATCATGAGACAAATAATATTATTTAATAATTTGTTTAGAATTTTCTGGTGATACGATCCTGCCAAAATTTTACATACGTCTTTATATCGGTATTGTACAACTAGTTACCAAGATCAGATCTGTATTTTTGGCGCTCTAGTTCCTCGGAACTGAGTGCTTATCAATTTGCCCAAATGTCTGTAATTTTGGAATATTTCGATGAAAATGGTCTTAAACGATTTGGTTGGACTCACTGATCAAGAATCCGTGGTCGAAATTCATTCTGTCCGGCCGGCCGGACCGGCCGGCCGGCCGGCCGTAAGTACGATAACTCTCGAACGGAATGAGCTAGAGAGTTGAAATTTTCAGAGTAGGTTTGGGGGATGAATATCTCGGCTAAGTTCGTTATTGGGCAAAATCGGACAGATGGTTTCGGAGTAACAAAAAAAAAAAATTTTTTTTACGAAACAAATTCCAAATCAATTTTTTTTCAATAAGCAGTTTTATCATAAGAATCCATTCATATCATTTTCAACTCTAACAAGCTAATACTTTCGGAGATATGATTTTTTAAAATTCCAATGTAAATCGTATTTCACAGATTGATATAATTATTATTCTATGTATGAATTCTCATAATGTCAACTTGACAGAAGGGAATATTGTAACTTCAAAAATATTGGGGTTGAAATACTCGTATTTTAGCGATGCAACGGGAACCTCACCCGAAAATGTTTGAAAATATTACGTAAATATTGAAAGCATAATTCTGTAGTTTGGTGAACGTAGATCAGGAAATTTTTGACCGATTACAAGGTAATTTATTATTACTTAGCTAATAAACTATTATTTGAATTGAATTTCCTTTATGATGCAGTGATATCATATGAATACATTGATATAATTCCCAACTCTGAGAAACCAATACCAGATATAATTTGTCTGTTTGAACTAGAGCGCCAGAAAGCTCCTGTCCACAGGGCTTGAACCCATTTTTTCAAAAGAAAATTAGTACTCGAAAAACGTTGGGTGGATTAGGCTCATTAAAGGAACCTATCCTGAAAATTTCAAGTCGCTATCTCTTTCCGTTCTCAAGTTATCGTGGCAACGGCCATCCGGCCGGCCGGACTAAATCAAATTTGACCTCGAATTCTTCATCAGTAAGTCAAACCTAATCGTTTGAGTCAATTCGGATAAAATTATAGCATGCGCGGATAATACATAAATATTCATGTTTTAAAAATGAAAATCCTTCCGGTATTAATCTAGATATTCAATATTCTTATTCATGGTAGGAGTTGAAATAGGGTGGAATTCTGAGAAATATAGCCCCCCAGTAGAACCCGAGTTTATCAGAGAAATATTATAAAATTTAAATATGAATTTCAAATAGAAACAAAAAAAATCATCACACTCGATAAAGCTAATTCCTGTGATACTTGCAACAATGAATTCAGTCAAATGGTTGTATTTTTAATCAAAACAGTAACCCAGAGTTTACCATTATACACTTCCAGCCTGAAACAAACTATAAAGAATTCAAGCTGAAAAGGTATTCAAAAACACGCAATACAAGAAGGTTAAACAACAGCAAACAAACAACAACCATCAAGTTTATAGTTTAATATAAATACCGCTAACATGGTTTCCGACCGTGACATGCAACAATCTACAAGAACCAGATCGTCCCACCTCTCATTTGTAATGAAAAGCGAACGACTTATTGAATTATATAAACAGTAGTTATTATTAACAACACCGGTACTGAATATTTCTCCTGACATAACAGTCTCCGAGCGCCAAAAGATCAATCATTTCCATTGCAAATTTCAGCCGACATGAAATATCGCAATTTTTGGACTCGCCCGACTACTCGCCCGAAATTATTATACGTTTCACGATTTATCAGACCCGGTCTTGGCGGGTCGGACGAAATTTTAATAGTTCGTGGCATTTGCCCATTACTTTAATTGGATCGTCGTATATAATTGTAGCGTCTGGGTACGGTAATTGCGGATTAAACAAACAAACGCATGAGAAAACCGCCGTACTGAGATCCGGAGGATCGGAGGGGGCGTGCGTCTAGAGACGATTTGTAGTCGAAAAGGGGGTAATTGATAACGGATTGTGAATAACGTGTTTTCAACAATTTCAACCATGCACGAACAGCGGCGTGCAGAATTTGATGTTAGGCGATGAGAGCGAAGCAAATAAAATTTAGCAAAGTTGATCCTTCGATTTCATCAAACAAGGCCCTCTCTTGTGTTAATACCGAAAAGAGATTCTTCATCAATTCCTATAGATATGAGAAGTTTAAGGCCCAATTTCACCGAGAAATCATTAATCTCAGATCTAACAAACTCGGCTTAACCTAAACGGAGATCTGAATCTTGGTTTAGATAATGCCGATTACTCCATACATAATTGAAGGGCACTCGAGTAATCCGAGTTTGAAGCTCAATAATAATGGCAACGACGCAAAATAAACCCATTTGGCAGTAGTTTTTACCTGAGTATTTACGAAATAAGCCTACCTTCATTCAAATTTGAGATTTGTTACTGTTAAGAGGTTAATTTAATCGAAAAAGGAGTTGGTGTTGCATATATTTCACAAGTCAAATAGACCCCAGGGGGTTCATTGCTTTGCCAAGAAAGCAAGAGCAGACGCGTTTCTGACTTCTTGGCCTTCATCAGTACTCTGTAGCTTCTCAACAAATTCAACTAAACCGACCCGAGTTTAGCTCCTCAGAGCCGGCTTGGTCGATCATACCTATAGGTGGCGTGGGCGATTAGGTATGATCGACCAAGCCGGCTCTGAGGGGCTTAACCCGGGCAGTTTAGTTGAATTTGTTGAGAAGCTACAGAGTACTGATGGAGGCCAAGAAGCCAGAAACGCGTCTGCTCTTGCTTTCTCGGCAAATCAATGAACCTCCTGGGGTCTATTTGACTTGTGAAATATATGCATAAGTATATTAATTATACGAAGCCATTTATGAAGGAACCTATTGGCAGGAACGCTCTGGACTTGTTGATTTATCAAATACCAAGTTCAAACAGTCCACATTTCTTACATCTATCATAAAAGTCGTTCGCTTAGTCCCATCTTCCACATCTACCGAAATTACATTTTAGTTGTTGAGTCCAGAAGTGACGTCATAGATCTCGATACGATACATTTGAAAAAAGCACTGACGTGTAATCAGGAGCTTTTGCACCATTTTCTATTCACGCCTCATACGAAGTCGATCGAACTGTTATTCGGTACTCGATTGTAAAATGGTGGCTCGAAGGTATGTGCGGAATTTCAGTTGATTCGGACGCATAGTTTCTGAAATATAAAATTTTTGAAATACATTTTTTTTTTGTTATACGATATTCATGAAATTTCACGAAAATTAGAGCGTTGCTAATCTACAAGTAATCACCTAGGTTTAATTGTATCGGATTTGTATAATTTGAGTTATAGAGAAAATAAGAACAAAATTTGAGATGTGTATAACTCCAAAACCATTTGGGTGATTATGCCCAGATCTATATTGGAGAAAGTGTACTGATCGAATTTTTTTCACTCGACAAACAAAGTTGTCAAGTGTTCTTTATTTTTGACTTGCCTTGAAAAAATCTAATGAATCAGGATGTAGTTTCCATTGATCGAATTACAAACGACAACAATCTTCAGGTCATTCATGTCCGTCTATGTTACCGTGTATTGCCGTTGCTCGTCGAGCGGCCGAAGTCAAATTTGACAAGTCGATGCGTCAAGAACATGTCAAAATTCGGTGGAAAGGAATGATAAATTATCGAATTTGTTCGAATAACAGGTGAATCCCCTTTTTGAAATGGGTAAATCATCGATTACATATCGGCTGAACAACAAATTAGATAATATTTTGCCAGTTATCCAAAACAATTTCGTTCCCGAAGAAATTTCAAACGGAGGAATATATCTGAACGGTAACATCCGAATAAGATATAAAGATTATACGGTATATAATTTAGTGTATTCCATATCAAACTAATATTGCTTACATTTGCTTCTATGTCAATTTTGAAATCGAGTGTACGAATAACAATAAGAATATGAAAAAATTGGTTCAAGCCCTGTGGACAGGAGCTTTTTGGCGCTCTTGTTTAAACAGACAAATTATATCTGCGAATGTATTGGTTTCTCAGAGTTGGGAATTATATCAATGGATTCTTATGATAGAACTGCATCATGAAAGGAATTAAATTTAAAAAATGTGCCGTTTAAAAAAATCCTTCAAAAATTATCATTAAAAAAAAGAGCGATCTGCAATGTTTTAATGCTTCAAAAATTGTCATTAAATTCATTTATCAAGATTAAATGGGCAATCTGCAATGATTCAACCTCGTGGAATGGGTTGTTGCAACTTGCACGCTGTGCATAGTTTTCACAACTCGAATTACCTAAGGAAAATATCATCGAAATGTCTAGAGCGAGGTTGGAGACAATCATAGCAGATTGTCCATTTATTCGTGATATTTGAGTAGGTAGAGGCTGACAAACAAATTATAAACTACATCATTGAAATGATCCAATTCTAAATCTTCTGAAACATCATCCCGAATATTTATGCATAAATTATTCAACATGTGATCAGTCAATATTATTTTCGGTTTCAAAACAGTCTTGTATATATTCACAAATTCAAGAATCGGATACTTGTTTTCCAACAGAAAATATTTACAGACTACGAATTGACAAGTCCTCAATAGCTACATAAGATGACATTCATAAACAGTGAACACTGACAGATTCTGTGCTCACATTCTGTGAATACATAGAACTACGATGTATTATTGTAATTTTGAAAAATCATATCTCCGAAAGTATGGGCTTGTTAGAGTTGAAAATGATAACAATGGATTTTTACGATGAAACTGCATCTCAAAAAAAAATTGAATTTGAAATTTGTAATGTAAAAAAAAAATTGTTTTCGTTTATCCGAAACCATCATGCCGATTCTACACAGTAACGAACTTAACCGAGATATTTATCACTCAAACCTACTCTGTAAATTTCAACTGCCTAGCTCTACCCGTTTGTACATTTGACACAAAAATAACAAATAATTAAATACTTCTGAAATACCAGTCTAATAAGAATGATTTCGTCATCGATGGAAATTTTGATACGAAATTTTAGTCAGATAATACTCTATGAGATCTTCGAAATAAGTTATCGTAAAACTGCACACCCCTATTCAAAATCATGGGGTTGTGCTTCCCCCTGGCAGAGTTGAAGTTACGAAGTTACGGGAATGAAAAAACCAGGCGAATTAAATTTCAAGGTTGGAAAATCTGGATGTACAGATTTCGTTAGCCAAACATGTATGTTGAAATGGACTATATTTCAATAGTCAACGGCATTTTAATCATTAATACTGTCTTTCTGTAAAAAACAGGGCGATTCCATTTAAGTCAGGCTGTGTGTATTCAACTCCCTAACCGTTGTCGAAGAAGAATTCCAAACAAATTATTCCGCCTTTTAAATATCCTATTTACTTCTTTCAAACACGATAACCCTATCAAGATCTTCATGGTGCGTTCACAAGTAATGGGGAGGAGACGACCACTGATTTATGGCGTTTTTTGTTTACATTGACGCCAATTAAAAGTAAAAAACCTTCATAGCTATAAGTGTACTCCTTAAACATTCATGAATGTTTAATTAGAAGTCCGTAAATCATGTCTTGGAAATCAAATTATCTTCCTTGAATTTATTCAAATTTTCCAATATACTGGTATACTTCGTTAGCGAACATATACGCCATATGCTTGTTGAGCGAAATGGGAATTTTAGGATTAATGTTTTATACTCCTTCTTGTGAATCCTATATCCTTTTCCATAATATTTCGGATTTGTAGGTAAAATGAATAATTTAATCAGTATATAGAATAATCTGAGCTTTTTGAATGCGAATGAAACTAATAAAATTATTGCAAGAGTGCTGCAATACAGATAGGGTGGTAGTTATTAACCCTCGTAATTCAAGAAAACAAATTGAAAGGGCGTTAGGTAATTTGGTTGCCTGATTACCTGAAGTAAAAAATTACCAAAATAATTATATTGCCATTCATTTGAGAATTCTTGAGGAAATGAACATACTGAAAAAGTCGAATATCTAGTTAAACTTTATCCCAAACTTAAATCTTCTTACCCAGGTATTCATATCCTTAATCAATATATCTATTCTTAATATCTATACATATTTTCCTAACACTATAGTTTAAATGTAGACTGGATTTGTGTCATGTAAAAAATTTGGCTTCACAAAACCTGTACAATGTACGGCGTATGTTATAACCAATGCCATCGTTTCAAACTAACCCATGGGAAAATTTCAGAAAATATAATGTTGGAACGGATAATAAAGAGAAAAAAAGAAATTCATATTTTTGGAAATATAAAGAAGCATTTTGAGATTAGTACCAAAGATGATTGTGTCATCTAGCTAACGTTTATTAATGTGAAGATATTTTCCGAAAATAAATAAAAATTGTGTTGAATACTATGTTAAAAAAAAGATTCATTATGAAGAGATAAAATGATACAATGTGTAAAAGAAGGATAATAATAAATATGCTGTTGGATAAAAATTCATAATAATTTATATTATAAGAGAGTTAAGAAAATCAGAATGCCCTTCAATTTTTTCTTCAGGGCACCTATTCCGCACGTCAAAATATCATCACGGCATCTAACCCTCCAAGAAGGCATTTATCCCAATTTACAATTAGTACTTTTTCACTTTGTTCATAACCAAAGAAATTAAAGAAATAATATTAAATTATTCTCAATGATATGTATGCAAATTAATACTAAAGTATAACATTATTAAATGCTTATCTTCTGTGTCTCAAAGAAATTGAAAGTAGAATAGACAAAAAAACGAAACACCATTTTACAAGTTTTAAAAACGTATTTTTTTTGGTGCTCTGTTTCCTCGGAACAGAGTGTTTATGAATTTGCCCAAATGTCTGTAATTTCCGAATTTTTGGCTGAAAATGGTCTCAAATGATTTGGTTCGACTCACTGATCAAGAATCCGTGGTCGAAATCGATTCTGTCCGGCCGTCCGTTAACACGATAACTCTCGAACGAAAGGAGTTTCAGAACTGAAATTTGCAGAGTATGTTTGGAGCGTAAATATCTCGGACGAGTTCGTTAACGGGCGAAATCCACCTAGCGGTTTCGGAGTTATGGCTGTTTTTAGTAAAAACATTTTTCATGAATATTTCCGAAACCGATCACTTGATCTATCTGAAATTAAGCATCAGATTGTAGCATAATGACCTTTATAAGCATGCGAAGTTTTGTATTGATCGGATTGCCGTAAAATGTAAATAAATGTTTTATTTTAAAATCTTTTTTCTACAATAACTCTCGAACAGAATGAGCTAGGCAGTTCTAATTTTCAGAGTAGGTTTGAAAGATAAATAGCTCGGTTAGGTTCGCTATTGGGCAAACTAGGCCAGATGGTTTCGGAGTAACGAAAAAAGAAAATGTTTAACTTACAAATTTCAAATTCAATTTTTCCTTAGGATGCAGTTTCTCCATAAAAATCCATTGATATAATTTTCAACTCTAACAAGCTAATACTTTCGGAGATATGATTTTTCGAAATTTCCATGATGAATCGTACTTCTATGTTTTCACAGAATGCTATAATTATTCTATTTCTGAATTATTATATGATGTATTCATACTCGTACATGTCATCCTGTTCTATAAGAGAGAGAGTCAAATTTTAATTTGATTTCTTCCATGCTGCTCATTCTCACATTACTCATTTAATGTTGATAAATAACAACAAATCTTGTCAAATTTTTAACAAGAGTACCAAAGCTCCTGTCCACAGGGCTTGAACAAATTTTTAAATGAAAAGATTTGTAAAGAAATGGAACTTATGCTTTATGCAAAAGCGACCAGTATTCATTCAAAATAAATGAACTACTAGAGTTCTATGTTAAGAGTAAACCGCAGAGTGTGCCGTCATCAAAGTTGGGTAGCGGCTGACCGGTTTCGTCCTTGTTTGAACTCATCAGTGCTAGGCATAATTTAACGATGATGATTGATGATTAAGACGACGAGGAAGAGGATCTCAATTAGAATCCAGGAACTCTTTCTGAGTATTAGCCGAACAGAAGTGACCCCTGGTGTCCAACCAACCAAGCTAATCGAATGCAGTCCCCGAAGTTATAGATCCCTGCGTGTATTCATTTTCCCACTACGGTGTTTCGAGAGTAATCCGTTTGTCTCATTTTGTCCATAACAATCATCAGGGTGATGAGTTTTTGTTGTCTCTATTTCGAGAAACAACTGTTGAAGATTATTAATCTGGAAGATTAATGTAGTTGTGAATGCGCAACCGGTTAAAGAGGGTGTATTTAACCTTAAGCACCCAGCAGTAATCTTGTTGATTACTGAGCACATTGTTATTTTCAATAAAATAAAAATTACGAAGAGATTGAGGAAATGATGAAGAGTTGAAAGCACTTTAAACAAACAACAAACTGTATTTTCTTGTTATCTATACTTTGATAACAAGCACGAAGTAATTATACAAATGTTTCATTTATACAATTTAAAATCTTCCTTCTATATTATTATATTATCCTATATTATTATGAAAATATATAACAAGGAAAAAATGGCTACCTAGTTGGTACTAAACTTGAATAATAATAGGTATAAACGATAAAATAATGTAGGAAATACAAAATAAATAGTCTAGTTACGACAACTGAATGAAATAGTGTAGTGAATTCTTGGTAAAAGCGGGGGAAATATCAACATTGATTGGGGTTTCAATCTTAAAACCGCCCTGACTGGTTACAAAAATACTCTTATTTTCGTTTTTGAATAGAGTGGGAATAAATCCGAAGTTTTTTATGCAAACCTGGGCTACTTCTAGGATGTTTATTCTTATTATTCGAAATCTGGAATTTGTCCCATTCATCTGCGTTGAATCGCCCTCGTGTTCTATACAAAGGATGTCACAATAGATGGCTAATTTTCGTGATTTTACTTGATCTACCTGAGAAAATTAATTTCATGATGGTCAATGTCTTGAAAACCGATCAATTTCTTGAACACTTCAGTTGCTGAATGCATTTGAGCATAAATCACTCTAGATCACCTTCAACAAGAAAATCCAATCTCGAATGAAGCAAAGTCATCTCACAGTAAAAGTATTGTTTTTCAAGAGTTAGATTCACATGGTAACAGTTATCTCTATGGGCAGGTATTCAAGTTTCTTGACACGTAACGTCATGATAACTTATGATATTAAAATTTCTTAAGAGCAGGTAGTCTCGATTCTACCACGTGTATGAATGCTCCATATTGCTCTGATATCAAATTATCTCCCTCTGTTCTTCTTCGACCAAATATCCCTAATATTAATTCGACTAATAATGGCCTGCACGATAGACCAGATGTTGAATGTGTTTGGAGTTGGACACACAATCAAACTACCCAGGCATATTCCATCTGTGCCCTGGCACCAAATATGGAAATTTCTCATCCTAATCAGGGTATAATGACTAAATTCTAACGAGCCCCATTGAATGCCACCCCATGAAAAAGACTCGTTTCTACTGGAAAAAATACTCGTCCTTTCAGACATGAAGCGTCTCGATACCATGACGTCTCCTGTCTGGCCATTACCATTATATCCAGAATTCAGGGGAATGGGGAAAAATTGATGTCTTTATAATTTCTCGACGATTACGGCAGCATTTTCAACTGGCCAGAGAGCCGTCCAATTGAAAATTACGTAGAAGGACAGCCAATCCGGGCTGAGGGACCATTCGAACGATTCTAAAGAAACATGGTGCAGAATTTCCGTTATCTGAATACGCCGAATGCTTCATCGTCGCCAGATAATAACTATAATTTCTTGTGTATAACGACGCACGCTGCACATGGCGGCCGAGGGAAGTCGAGCATGCTGAATCGGCGAGCAAGTGCTCTCTTTGGCTCTGCGTTCTG